>SEMN01000218.1:0-593271 GCA_005408345.1 Macquaria australasica | reverse complement strand
TCTCCTCTCCTGTTTCCTCCTCTCTTTTCCTCTCCTCTCTACTTGTTTCCTCTCCTCCTCTCGTTCCTCCTCTCCTTCCTCTTGTTTCCCCCCTTCCCTCCGCTTGTCTTCTTTTAACGCCTTTCTTCTTCATCTCCTTTCCTGTTCTCTTGTTTCCTTCTCTTCTATCATTTCCTCCTCTCCTCCTTTCCTCTCCTGTTTCCTCCTCTTTTTCTCTCCTCCTCCTCTCGTTTCCTCCTCTCCTTGCCTCATGATTCCTCTCCTCGTTTCCTCTCCTCCCTCCTTCCCTCCTCTCTTCTTCTTTTAACTCTTCTTCATCTCCTTTCCTGCTCTCTTGTGTCCTCCTTCCCACTATTCTCTCATTTCCTCCTCTCTTTTCTTCTCCTCTCTACTTGTTTCCTTTGCTCCTCTCTTGTTTCCTCCTCTCCTCTCCTCTCACCTCCCCCTCCTCCCTCCTCTCTTCTTCTTCTTCTTCTTCCTCCTCCAGATAGAAAGTTTCACCTGTGGTTTCTCAGCGTTGGCACCTCAGGCACGAAGATCTCCTAACACCTCCTCAAAGCCTACCACCTCCTCCATAACACACACACACACACACACACATTTGAATTCAGTCATCTAACGTTATCGAGGCCTGTCATGTTGCGCTGGGCTGTATGTTCGATGTTCGGATGGGGAGATTTGGGATTCGTGTGTGCGTAAATTATTCATCACCCCTTGAAATGCAAACGACAGCCGAGGCGAGGGAGCCGCCATGCTATGTAGGTCACTTCCTATCTCGCACGGCCTCGGTGCTGGAGGAGAGAGAGAGAGCGAGAGGGGTGCTACTGAAGTGAAGCGACCGGCTGCTGAATCGCCAATCGGAGCCGCACGCAATCACCACCGACAGGAAGACGAACTCTTCTTCACTGGTTTTCTCAGAGGGACGAACATCTCTGTGAACTAGAAAGTGACTCCGACAGGTAACTTCTACTTGAGTTAAAGTTAAATTCCTCCTTCCTTTGAAACATACTCCGGTGTAGGGCCTAGCCTACTCCTTTATTATTGTCTGTTTCTAAGTTTTGTCTAATAAACAAAATAAAATAATCCCAGTCCAATCTCTAATTGCCATAAAAATAATCCAACTCAGAACGACTTTTATAAGCCAAGGTCCATCAAGAATCAAGACTCAGCCTAAACAAACAAATTCCTCGTAACTGTGTGTTCAGGCAGAACATGAAGCGAATTTTAGAAGTGACGCGAATGCAGACACGGACAATGAGAAGTCTGCGGGTCATTTCGATACTCTGCTGTATATTGTAAGATCCTGGCAGCGTGTTACAGTGGGATCTGGATCAGTGGATGTTTCTGACTCACTTGACCAACAAAAATGAGTCAAGCAGAAAGTGATAATAAAAATAAATAGATAATGAGACGCGATCAGACGCCGACTTTGTCTGAGACGGTGCGAATTGAAGCGAACGTGTGCAAGTTGAAACTTTTGATCAACTTTTGCCGTTGAATGTTTATTTTGAGCTGTTCAAGGTCAGAAATGGGTTCAGTTATTTCAAACTGAAGCATGGAGGACGATTTGGACGATCCGGACCGTTCAGAGCCGGTAACCACCAGGGGGAGCTGCTTTAAAATAAAGCTTCCTGTTCACCATAAAATTAAAATTGTGAAAAACAAAAAAACCTGTGACCTCTCTCTCTCTGTCTGTGTGTCTGTCTGTCGTGGAAGAAGGAGAATTTTTCATTCATCTCCTTGGCGGGGGGGACGTCTGTTGTCTCCGTGGAAACAGGCAGCCATTTTAGATTCTCACAGGGAAGCTGATGGCGTAAATGCGGATGCCATCAATCAGACTGTGGTTCCCCGTGGCGACGTGGCTTCTGATGCGAGCTGCAGTGTGTGCGCTCTCTCTCTCTCACACACACACACACACACACACACACAAACAATACAGTGGATTTAAAGGTAGAGACTCAGATTGTCATCATGATGGTAAACGTGCAGGTCATTGATCCACAGAGAGGAAATACAGTGCATCCTGATAATACCGTGCAATACCGTGTTTAGAATATAATCTTTGAAAATACAATACATCCCACATTCACATTCAAATTTTTAAAATGTAGTCCAAAAATGAACAAAAATGGTGCAGACTTCACAGTAAAGTGAGAAATAAAATTATCTTATAGTTATCTTCCAATTGAATTAAAACATATTAACTCTCGACTGAAACCTCATTCAGAATTACCCCCCCACCACCACCACCAACTCTGCAGCCCTACAGAACATTTTTGCCTCTTTTAGCTCGACCTTTTCTCTAGCGCCACCATCGGGGCAAAGTTTCCACCTGTATCCAAGAAAAATCAAGATCTACAGTAATAGTGGGCAAATTACTATAAAATTTACTGACAGTCTTTAAGCTCTGCAGAGGATGACCCTGTGACCCTTCCTCTGGTGGCTCCCTCAGGACACACTTTACATTTTTCTAAGAATAGCTATCCATCTATCTGTCTATCATCTTTCTTGTATTTAGGGAGCGTGGCGTCTCTCTGCAGGGTTTTGGCTTTGAAAAGGTTTTTTTGGGGGCTGATTTCTGCATAAAGAATGAGGAGAAGATTTGGAGCTGAATTAAGAAATACGAAAGCCGGAGAGAGCAACTGAGTCTGCAGGAGGCTGATTAACATTTAATACAGCTGAGAGACAGACAGACAGATGCGGTGCTGTCTGTGTTACTGAAGGAGTTAGCTCTATACCTTTAGTAGCTTTGGCAACATAGTTTGGTTTCCTGTCTTGTCATAAAATACATTTAAAGCCCCTGAAAGTATTTCTCTCTAACATTTAATGGTCAGTTTACCCATGAAGTTCAGTTTACTCGTCAGGAGGAGTACTCGTACTAAGTTTGATGACATCAACGAGGGTCTAATGAAGGAAGCTGTTGGGTTGCATTATGGAAATTGTAATTTTGGGGTTTGACGCATTCTTGGGATAAAAGTCAGGATATCTCAGCCTCTGCTTCTTCAATTTGAACTCTTCTTTAAATCTGTCAATTGTAAGTCCCTTAACTTTACTAAAGTGAAATACTAAAGCTCAGGAGTACCTCTTTAAATATTCACAATTAAATAAGCAACAATATTTGTGTCTGTTAAGGTGGTCACTGTGTCAGATTAGACGATTATAGAGTCATGAAGTCGTGCAGAGAGACGTGACAGACGACACGCTGGTCCCCGACCAATCATAGCGTTCTGTCTTTCGCAATGTGCATGATGTCATCAGGAAGGAGGTACTAGGGACCAACTTCCTGGAACAAGAATGTAAACAAACAACGGCGTCTGAAGCGGTGTGTCTGATACTGGCTGTCTTGTGTTCGGAAAAGTGACTGTGACCTTTCCTCTGTTTCACAGCTCCTCGCAGCACCATCAACATCATCCCTCTTTCACTTCGCCATGTTTACAGCTGGAGAGCGCGCTGTGCTCCTATTGGTCAATGTCACAAAAACATGTTGTGCAATTTGTCGTACTCTGTGAGGAAAGGCAAAGAAATTCTGACGCACTTGTCTTTCTGTTGGGACATTGTGAGGCGTCCCAGATGTGGCGCCACTATGATTCACTACGTGGGATAAAACTATCAATTGTCTCACCCAATGCACCTTTTCTTTTCCGATGCCCTACATCTCAAGTGAAATAACCAAAACTGTTTAACTTGAAAATAACGTATTCATATATGATCCCATTACTTACAATGAGAAGATGAGTAATAAAAATACGTTTTTAGGGCCTTTAAAGAAAAGGAGTTTGGGGGGACAGCACAGAGATGTAGACCAGACATATGTAAAAACAGAAAATAGAGAATGACAAGATTACTGAAAAAAAAATAATTGCTGACATTTAAAATGAGGCTACTCATAAACTGTGTCCTCCGATTGTCCAGCTGCCAAAATCTAGACGAGAGAGAAGAGAGGAGGTGCTGAAAAAGTTTGAAAATGTTGATTCACTCATCCGAGTCGCCTTCAGTCGTTCCCGTGTGCTCACGGCAATAATCCTCTGAGTAGCAGTGAGTAATATGTGAATCTTTTTTTGCCCTGAGTTTTTCCTCTCAGGCAACATACAGGCTGCCCTACTTTACTTATGGATGCTTACAGGCAAACCACCCTGAGAACACCCGATCCCGCACGATAACCAAATAACCTTTTTAATGTTTTGGTTGAAGAACCTCTGACTTCTGAAACCAAACCTACACCCTTGTTTTCTTTTACAGAGCTTTTCAACACAGCTACACACACACACACAGCAGCAGCAGCAGCAGCAGCACAACACAAACAAAATCGAAACAAACACAATTACTGAACCACAGCCCTGGGAGAATGTATAAAAATCTGTTTTGATAAGCGATTTTTGAGATTCTGCTCATCAATACATATAGCACAGTGCAGTCTGTGGATCTATACTCTGCTGTATATTGTAAGATCCTGGCAACGTGTTACAGTGGGATCTGGATCAGTGGATGTTTCTGACTCACTTGACCAACAGAAATGAGTCAAGCAGAAAGTGATAATAAAAATAAATAGTCTTGTAAAAGTCACGCATGGACCGACCTAAACACACAGCTATTGTTACGATGTGTGCAGGAGAGCAGGAGAAGGGGGTATAGGACTCAAATGCAGTCCTTCTTCTTCAGAGATTTACTGTTGAACAAGGCTTACTGGTAGGTACAGGAAGACCGGCAGGCAGGTTAACAGGTGACAGGCAACAGGCAGGCAGGCAAGCAAGCAGGTAGGCAGGTTAGGGCAAAATACAAAACAAAAAGCAAAGCAGGCACATGGCAACAAAGGAAAGAAGGATCTGGGCTGGTATATCTACTGAGAGGGGAGGTCCAGGTAACTGCAGAGCAGATGAGGGAAGCGAGAACAGGTATGTATTTGGGTGGGTGGGGCAGTCAGGTGATGGGAAAAGGAGGGAAAGTACGAGGACATCTGGTGGACTAGTGGAGAATAGCACTGAAGGGCGTGGGAAAACAGAAATGTGGCTGGAGAGGAGGGACAGCCATGACTCACTGAGGGAGACGTATTTGTCCAAACAAAATCTCCCTTTTTTTCTGAGCTAAAAAACCATACAGTACTGAAGATATTTTTTGTTTCTTAGTCAATTACAACACGCCTACATAATAATGATTCCTCCTATAACTGAATCACAGAGGAAGCTGAGGTTCCCCTGAAGCAAATGATGTGAAACACTTGATAATGAGTGAAGAAATGAGCCAAAAAAAACCAAAACAAGCTAATTTATGTAGAAATATGCAGATGCTCGTTGGCCTGTGGCATGCCTCGGAGGGCTTCACTTTGGCTCCCTGTAATCAAGTGATACAGCGGGAGCAGACGACTGGCTGCTTGTCATTTTTTGTGGTGGTGTTTCATCAAGTTAAGACCACATTTCCCATCAGCCCCCTTTTCCCTCCGTGATGAGGATAAAAACATTCCAGCAGATTTTCCCTCCAAATCTTTTTTTTACAGTAATTCTGTCTCTTAACGTAATGTTAGCGATGGTCTATCAGCTCTAAAACACAACCTGCAACTCCTCTAACAGTTCGATTGTGTGGATGAAGATGTGTTCTGTGGAGGCAGGACGTGTGTTTGGGATTCAGACTGTGTGCTGCCTCACTGGCTCTCAGCCTGCTGCAGACCTGAACAGCATTTTAACAGCCAGCAGGCAGCTCTCAGCACCACAGTGTCCCATTTCTACCTCATACAGTACTGAGAGCAGAGCTGCAGAGCAAGGAAGTACATTTACTCAAGTACTGTACTCAAATACACTATTGAGGCACTTATATCCTACATTTCCTTCATTTCAGAGGTAAATATTGTACTTTTTAATCAATATGGTACCTTTATCTGTCGGGTTTAGTTAAATTCATAATAGAAAACATATGAGCTTTCTTCTAGCGCCATCATCAGGTCAAAATGTTTTGTCTAATACTTTGTTTTATGTCCGAATACCTGCAAAACTAGTAACATTCCCTTCAGTCTCAGCTGTACTCTGTGTTTAGTGCTAATTAGTGAATGTTGGCATGCCAACACACTAAAAACATTCTACCTGCTAAACGTCAGCATGTGAGCATTGTCATTTTGAGCATGTTAGCGTGCTGATGTTAGCACTGCTCTAAGTACAGTCTCACAGAGCTGCTAGCATGGTTGTCGACTCTTAGTCTTGTTCTCCAGTAAATTATGTGAATGCTTCCTCCATCACATACTAACGCTCTGAAGTACTAGGGCTGTCATTTCTCAAAAAATGAAATCTAGTTTTAAAAAGTGCCTCCGTTGCCTCACTTTGAATGACAAGCTAACAACTGACCTCAGATTTGTTGTAGTAAAGTTACTGCGGAGAGTTGATTATCAGTAAGCAGTGTTTTGCTGCCCTCTCTGGCTGAAAGTTTCAGGCCTGTTTTACCTCTGACCACACAGTGCTGGGTGTGGCTGGGTGTGTTGTACTTGAAACCACACCCAACAGTGATGTCACAGGGTCTTGAAGTACACCTGTGCATCACTGCAACAGGGTGAGAACGCGGCTCGCTATTTTGTGTTAACTAAGAGAGAAACAACCACTTCGTTTACTGAGGACAAGAGAGAATGTAATACATCAGTAGTTTGGTGATTTGCAGGACAAAAGACATCTCAATGACAAATTTTAAAATGTTACATATAGGGGCTTTAAAGTGGGCAAAAATTATTCTTTTTACTAATAACGAGTTCTATGATGTTTTTACTGTGTTTTGATGTGTGTTGTTTTCAGTATTCAGTTTTATTGTCAATTTTATTTTAGTTTTGTTATGTAATTTATTATGTAATGTATTAAATGTATCATGTATTCAGGTTACCCCTGAAAATTAAATGTCTAACTCAACTTAACCTCATTAAATAAAAGCTATATTTTAAAATAGACTTTATCATTTTTATGGTGTGATGGGTCACATGGCATAAAGCTTTGTGACCAATAAATAAATAAAATAAAACTTGCAACCTTTTCTCACATAAGCACCCCCTGAACACACCATCACCTGTAACTGGACAACCAGGTCATGTGATCGATTTTGCTGCATGTTTTATTGTTTCATTTCAAACGGCATCATTTTTCTAGTTCCCCTCAGTGTCCCTGGATTCCCTTCTGACTCATCTTCTCTATTTCTTCTCACTTTTATTCACCGTCTTTCCTTACAGATGTTCCTCGTTCCTCATTTCACTTCCTACTGATTCCACTTTTCCTTTTTCTCCTTCATCTGTCAGTCATCTTGCTTCCATTCCCTCGACCACCTTACTTTTCCTCCTGATCGTCTCTTCCTGCCTCTCCTCCTCCTCCTCTCTCTGTTTCTGTCTATCTTTGTCTTCTGCCTCTTCTGTTTCCTCAAATGTCCTCGGATTCTCTCACCGTCGCCACCGTCTCCTCTTTCTTCTCGCTCCCCTCCCTTGCCGGCTCTTTCTCCCACCCTCATCTTTTATTTATTACCCCTCCCATCACGTCCGTCCTCTCTTTTGGCTCCTTTCGCCTGTTTCCTGCCTGCTGAAACATCAGCGCTCACAGTGGGCTGTCGAACCACCCGCAGATTCTACCCACAATTCACCTCTCCTCATAATGGGGATGATGGGCGCTCGCGGTGCAGAGTTCAAACACTGAAAGCAGCAATTAAAAGGAGTTTATGAGTCAGTTTTGGTGAAGAGGTGAAAGCGGGATTGTGGTGTTTTCTTCTGATGTAAACCTTTTAAAATCTGTTTTTTATGATCATTCTGACTTTTATTCTGCTTGAGCTTCTGCTGCAGCGTCTGATCAGATCTCCACTGGACTCTCTGTCTGCTTGATCCACACATCCTGAACTGTGATCAAAATAAAACCAAAAAAAGACACATCAACACTTATCTAACGTACAGAAAACTGTTAGTGTTTGATCCACCAAACCATTCACAGCTCATATTTTTTAAGGTTTGAACTCTCTAAACTGTACACCTCTACAGAATGAGGACGCATTTGCCACTTTGCTTTATCATCCTGTCATGATCCCAAGGACTCTTGTGTGGACTGTGTGTGGTTTCCTGTTCCCTGGTCTTGTCTCTTGTGTATTATTTACTTCCTGTCTTTGTTCTTTTCCCGCCTGTTTTGATTGTTTTCACCTGTGTCTTGTTACCCACCTGTGTCTGCTTCCCTCGTTGTCTCCTCCCCTATATATACCAGTCCCCCATCTTTGCTCCTTGTTGTTTCATTGGGTTTCCCTGCATGTTGGTTCTTTGTGACGATGTTGTTGTTGGTTGTCTCTTTGTGTCATGTTCCTGGTGTTTCCCTGCGTATCAGTTCCTGAGTTTTTGTAAGTTTATTTTGTATCTAATAAATCTTTGGACTTATTCAGCTTCCCCACCTGTCTGCACTTGGGTCCTCTCCCTGCTGCCTAGATGGCAAACCTTGATACATCCTGAGAAATGTTCTCGTACTTCAAAATCCTCAGTTATGTGCTCCTGGTCTCATCAACATGAGTAAATACAGTGAACACTCACTGTAGTAAGGCTGTTTTCACACCTAACCTGGTGCTTTTGCCCGGTTAGTGCGATTCGTTTGGGCAGGTGTGAACACAGTAATCGCACTCGGGCGCTGAGACCCTTTAGTCTCGGTCCGGTTCCAAACAAACTCTGGAGCAGTTTGTTTGTGGTGGGAATGTGATCTGACCCAACCACCAGGTGTAGTCCGCAAGTTTGAGCTGAACGGCTCCTGTAGCCAGGTGTGCTTTGCATTCTGGGATGTGGCAGAGCACGCAAACTGTTTCTAGTAGCTGCAGCTAGACGGAGAACGAACCAGCACCGTTTCTCTCACAGAAATATGCACTAGTTCTTCTGCCTGTATTTTCAAGCAACTCTGCGTCTTTTGTGATTATTGAATTTGAGGTAGAGATTCGGGAATGTGTCTTCTTTCGAAAGATGAAATGATGGTACTTTATAAAATCTGTTTTCATAACATGCAGTCCTCTTTTGCCAAATCTACAGACAACTGGGATCATTTTTGCTATAGCTGACGGCGATGTTGTCAATGCTTTTAAGGAAGCAGTTCTCAACCTTTTTGGCTGGTGACCCCTTAAAATGAAGAAATGTCTACTTGGGACCCTTCGCCACAGGTTACAACCTGGAGTGTGGACATGAGTTGGGAGCATTTGAGGGATTTTTAGAGGGCTGAGGAGGTGAAGTATTTTAAAAGAAAAATATCATAAAATTAGAGAAAATGGAACAGAAATGAAGATAATTTTGTGGAGCAGATTTTTTTTTTTTTTATCCCTTTAATCATCACCAGTAAGAGGAGCTGCAATGCTAAAAGCTGCTGATTCGGTCAGTGACGACTCAGTATAGTCAGTTCAGCTTGAAGATTCAGTGTTAAACTGAACAGCTCTACTGTTAAAGACATTATGGATCAATCCATTTCATGATAACTGACCAACTGATAGTGCTGATTTAACTGACATCAAACACCTCCCATTGACTTTATAGTGCTCCATTTTAATCGTAAACTGTTTTTGTGTTTTGCAGTAGCTTCTTGTTTTAGACCTGAAATAAATCCTAAACACACACACGCAAATGACAACAGCCATCATGTCAGGAACTTTCAGGTGACATCAGAAGCACAGCAAAGCAGGAAATCAAACATTGTCTCATAGCTGGAAGCATCTGTGTTTATGCTCATATATGGAGAGTATTAGGGACCTGACTTCCAGCTATACTGCCTCACATAATGAATCTACACACACACACACACACACACACACAGATGAACACTGATGCAGACTGACAGACACACAGACAAACAGATGCACACTCACTCTCTCTCCTCTGGAGCTCCATCTGTGTAATGACATCTCACGCTTGGTTAGGACTCTGCTGCATAATTAGAGCCCTGGCAGCTGATGGATGGCACTGCAGCACCTCCACCCTGCCGACCTTGGCCTCACCTCAGCCGGGCTGAGGCCTCACCTCTCTCAATAGTTTCTGACTTCCTCTCTGTGGCTCTCAGCTCCAAGCACATTGGTTCCGACTGGAGAAGTACTTTTTTTTTTTAAAAACACCTCACAAATATAGTTTTATATTTAAAAAAGGCTCAGTAATTTACTGAAACAGCTGATCATTTAGTTTTGTTTTGGGTTTTTTTTTACAAACAAACATTCAAAGACAGAATGCGGCGCAACAAGGCCGTCCCCTTTCGAAGGCCCCTTTTGAATGCGGCCCCCTTTTCCCGAATTTGAAGGATCCGACGGCTGGATCCTTCGTGGCCCAGCCTATCCCAAGATTCATTGCAGGCATGAGAATATGGCGTCCCTAAACATACCATCAACAGCGGCCAGGTAGGATTATACTTTTAAATGTAAGTATTGGGTTTCAGCTCACTCAAATAGCTAACGATACAAATGTTAAAAAACCTCAAACCTCAACTGCAGCTGTCAAGGTTGCTAGGCGACAGGATCAGCGCTTCATGATGCTGGTGACGCAAATAGGAAATCCTCCGTAGACCAGTCAACAACTCTCAATTCGGCCTTTGCGTCCATAGAAGGACGCGGCTCCATTTAATAGGGAGTCACATGTTTCACATGATGGAGACTCACACTGTAATTAAACTCATCCAAAACAAATAATCACTGAATGATTCAAACTCATTAAGAGAGTAAAACCTTTCTGTATTTAAACAAAAACACACATCCTGGAAACTGTCTCCTCGTTTGAAGGGTGCAGAGCAGCAGGGAGACGAGATGATGAAGCCCCAGATGACAGGAACCTGCCAAGCCGCTAATAGCTGATACACTGATCAGGTACTATAAAGAAGAAATTGATCAGGCTCCTCAATCACAGAGAGGTCTGATTAAGGCCCGTGGTGTGTTCACTGACCCGACTGAAGCCCATCCACAAGCCCAAAAGCCAGTGAAATTTAATCTTTGTGTGTATTGTGTTGGCAGCCCATCAGGGACACATGGAGGATTTTGCTGTTGATCAATACTGGAGGTTTAAAGGGTCATTTCACCAAATTACACATCCACAAAAAAAAAGGTTTTCAGTTTTGTGTGCTTAATTTCGGTGTTATGTGCCAAGATTTTGAAATGGTCTGATCTCAGAATACTTGATCAAAGCAAGAAAGTAGAAATAAGAGATTGAGATTTTGTTTTTTAAGACAAATCTGGTGGTTTCTTAATGAGCACAAAGTCAGCAGGTTTTTTGTTCTCTCTGACCTCTAGTACTTTCTGATTTCACTGATTAAAACATCCTCAGCTGGAGAGGAAAAACTAAGCAGTTGCCGTGGTATTTGGTTTGTGAAATCAGGTCCTAATGGGAATAACAATCCTCATTTAACAAATCAGAGAGTTTCTTTGAGCCAATGCCCTCCTCTAGAAAACCAGTTCCCTCAGCAAAAACACAAAAACCTGTGAGAAACCCTCCTTTTTTCATCATATCAAACGTCATGTTGGTAGCGGAGGAGGTGGGGGAGCTGGTTTAAAATGCCAGATGCAGACAGCTGTCATGGAAACAGAGACCACTTTGTTCATCTCACCATCTTTGAGTGCGACTCCTTCTGTGCTCCCTCCATCGACGCAGTGCTGAGCCCTACTTCTCCTTGATGCCGGATCAGAAAGGAAGCGCCCGCGTAAACACCGCCACCGGATTGGATGAAGAAATAATTTGGTGGTAAATGCTGCAGAGGAGAGCAGGAGCCGGGCTTAAAGAGGAACGTCGTCAATGCCAGATGTACTCTGTTAATTAAAAGAAGCAAACCAACTCAAAGTTTCACTTTCCAGTAATCAGCTGATGTTCTCATTCAGAGTGGCTTTCACTGAGCTCGAGAACGCACATCTATACAAAGGAACATTTTCAAGGGTTCAGTCACTTCAGTCATGGCAGTGGGTTCTAAGATAAAAATACTCAAAGAGCCCAAATGACCTCAGCAACTCAGACACGTTAGAAAATCAGATGTAACCTCAGCAACTCAGACATGGCCCCTGTGACTTGGAAGTGGCCTCAGAGACTCAGAGATTACCTGAGTGATTCAGACATGGCCCCAGCGACTCGAACATGCAGCCTCAGCGACTTGGACATTAACTCAAAATACTCAGACATGGCCCCAGCGACTTGGGTATGACCTCAGCGACTTGGACTCGGATGTGGCCTCAGTGACTCGAACATCAGATCAGCAACTCAGGCAGGACCTCACTGACTTGAGTAAAGTCACTCATATGACCTTGAAGACTTGGACATTAAGTCTGAGACTTGGACATGACCTCAGCAACTTAGATATAAACTCTGCGACTCGCACATGAGCTCTGCAACGTAGACATGACCTCAGCAACTCCAGACATGATCTCATCAACTTGAAAATTAAAGAGTAACTTGCGGTTGAAAGTTTAAAGCCTGTTGGTGCAGTGCAGCAAGGTGAGAAGTAAAGATTTTCAGGGGGTGTTAAGTTACTCTTTAACTCAGTGACTTGTATGTGGCCTTGCCAACGGACCTCGACAATTTGGACACAAGCTTGGCTAGTTAGACATGACCTCAGTGACTCGGATATGACTTCAGCGACTCGGCCTTGATCTCAGCGAGACGTGACGTGACGTGAGCTCCGTGACTTAGCTGTGACCTCAAGGATTAAGACATAACTTCATCAATCTGGACATGACCTTGGCAGGACCACAGCAGCTAAGATATGACCTCCGTGACCAAACATGACCACGAGTCTGATGCAATCTCTAACTTTGTGGGATTCAACTTGGACTTAAGCGACTTGTTTTGTGTCAAGCAGCTGAATGTCTGCATTAAGTTTTCGTTCTTCTTCCTCATCAGAACTGCGAGCACTTTAGCGAACATCCCCCACTCAGAGTCAGATGGTTTGTGGTGTCAGAGAGTTCTTCAAACCCGGCAGAACATTCTGGTTTATTTTAGACCCTGTTGGTCTAAAAATTGACAAAACCTCTTACTGAAGCGTGAGCAGGATGCTTCTAATGTCTGGTTTGTTAAGTTTCTTTACAGTTTGCTCGGTCTTCTTCCCCTCCAGCAGGGCAGCGGTGGACCAATGCCAGAGCTCCGTCTGCTGAGGAGATGTGTGTGTGTTGAGGAGGAGTGCTAACGAGGCTCAGCCAGCGAGGAGGTGAAGCTACTGCGGGGTGACCTTTGACCTCCAAGAGGCGCTCTCTCTCAGACTGGGCTGCCTCTAGCGGGGTCATGGACCCCCACGCTTGCCGCGAGGCAGCGGTTCGAGGTCAGAGTGAGGAACCCCGAGCCTCCATCCTGCCGTTTCCAACATCGACACCAACCATTCGACCAGCCGCATGAGGACGGAGGAGGAGGAGGAGGAGGAAGGGAGCAAGGGAGGAGGGGTGAGTCTCTTATTTCTCTTTCTCTCTGTTTCCATCAGCAGAAACAAATTATTTTTTACGAACACGTACAGTAGCAGTGGTGGAAGAAATACTCAGATAGTTTGCTAAAGTAAAAGTAGCAATACAACAATGTAAAAATACTCCTGCACTCAAAAGCTTACTTAAGTAAAAGTACAGAAGTACTGTCAGCAAAATGTACTTAAAGTATAAAAAGTAATAGTATTCATTATGCAGAAAAATAGCTTGTTTGATGGTGTTGTATTATACATACAGTATATACTATTATAGAATTATTATTACTGATGCAATAATATGTTAGTAGCCTTTTGCTGTTGCAGTTTAATCTTCAAAATTCCCATTTTCATGACGACATTTCTGTATATAATTACGTCCTAAAAACTGTATTTTACTAAAACAAGTGAAAAAAATCTGTCACTGCAGTTAAGAATACTGTATTCAACCAGTTTTTATTTTAAATCAGTTTGTCTAGAAAGGAGCGTCTGTAGCTGAACAACACTTGAAGAATTACAGACTAAAATGACTTGATAAGGAGATTTTTGTGCACTGAACAGTGCATTATATGGATGTTTTGTATGAAAGTTCGTCAAAGTAACTAGTATCTATCACTGCCAAATACATGAAGTGTTGTTAAAAGTATGATATTTACCTTTGAAATGCAGTAAAGTAGGAGCAGAAAGTAAAATAAAATAGAAATACTCAGTTGAGCAACAAGTACCTCAAAATTGTAATAACGTACAGTACTTGTACTTGGTTACTTTCCACCACTGACAAGAAGTAAAGAGAGTAGGAAGGAGACAAAGAGGTGAGGAGGGTAAGGGAGGAAGGGGAGGAGGAAAACTGACATGGAGAAAGAAGAAGATGAGGTGGTGAGGAAGGAGACAAGAGGAGAGAGGGAGAAAAAGAAAAGGAGGAAGGGGAGTGATCCACATTTCACTCACATGTACTGTAGTATCTGTTGAAACTTTTTTAAAACCACTAGAATTTGAAATAAAGTTGAGTTAGGTTGAAAAAGGCAGCATAACAAGAATTTGTAAAGATGGAGCCAATTGGGGGATCAGGCACAGTTTGTTCGAGGGAAAAATTAAAAAACAAACATGCAATATATCACCTTTTAAGCTCCACTAATTAATATTTTGTTTGGATCAATGGATCAAATGTCTAACTGTAATGTGAGAGGTGTTGCTTGAAAATCTGAACCCACAGAGAATTATCAACAACGCTGCAGCTCTACGCAGCTTTTTGTTTTCATGATTTTTGCTTTATGGCACACTTACTGTTTTGGTTCAGTCTCGGCAAACCAGCTCTGATAAACCCACTGTGCACTCCTGCCCAGCACCAAACAGCAGGCAGACACAGTTAGAGGCTGGCTGGTGAAGAAAGTGGAGCATTTAGCAGCTAAAGAGCCAGATATTTTCTCAAGAGCTGGTGGAGACCAAACCAGAGCTTAAAGCAGAGTGAATATTGGACTTATATTCATCAGGTGGACACAAACACGACTCCAAATGCCAAATGAATGTTAATGTTGCTCCGTGTCTGCTGGATGTGTGAATAGGCAACTGTTAGCTGACAAGTTAGCCGTAACAACTTTATAAGGTGATG
This sequence comes from Macquaria australasica, assembly GCA_005408345.1. Lineage (NCBI taxonomy): Eukaryota > Metazoa > Chordata > Actinopteri > Centrarchiformes > Percichthyidae > Macquaria > Macquaria australasica. Next base: position 578,301 of record SEMN01000218.1, on the reverse strand, counting down.
TGTCGGGGCTTGTTGTGTAGTGGCAAAAAACAACTTTAACATACTGTAGCTCTTCTTCAGGTCTTCCTTGGCCTCAGAGAACGTCTCCTCCTTCATCTTCTCCAAGCTCAGTTGCTACAGTCTTAACGATCCTTTGCACTCCTCTCCCCATCTATGGCTCCTGTTATTTCTTGTTGCCCTGGTAGCTGTTTGCCTGTTGGGGTTGAAATGTTGCCTGTTCAGTCTAATAAAGTTTGAAAGATATAACCCAGAGTGCAGATTCTCCCTGATTTCTCCTTTTGCAGAATCTGCTACCTGCACCTGACCTAAACATCGGACTGGATGTGCCAGTAGTTAATCTATTTCTATTTCTAGACATCTGCTGTATCTGTCACCCGACATTCATATGTCATACATTGAATAACTGTTATTTCTTGGCTCTGTTATGATAAATATATGTTACCAAGTTGTCAGAAGCCTTGTACAATTTCTGATGAACACAATTACCACAGTATGCAAGCTAGAAAATGTATAACGCCAAAAATACTGAAACGTATAGAGCCATGCATGAACTCTTTGCCTGCCAATTTAGGAAACGGGAAAATATCTTTAAACGTTCTTTCTTTAAACAGCATCTCCTGGCTCAGTCTCCCTCTTCATCTTATAATTTTAGATATTAAGTATAAGTTGGGTTTATTTAAGATGTTCTTTAGTGACACGAGGTACTCAGAAATGTTATATAACTTACCTGTAAAGAGTTTCATTTTTGGAGCTTTTTTTGTTTATTCATTATTATAATGGTTGTTCTTCAGTTTGTCTGGTTTTGCGGGTCGTGAGTTGGAATATGATTTTGTTTGTTAATGTGGTGTGAGATTGGCTCCCAGAGAGAATAGCCGCTGTTTGATGATGCTAAAGGGGATCCTCATAAAAGAAATGAAATGTTCACTGTTTCCACCAGGAGGTTTTGTTTTTGCCCTACACAGCATGAGATGATATGGAGGCCTGCTTTGAACTGAGGCAATCTGTTAAATTCGACTGTAGTTCCCATAATAAATAGTTCTTTAAAATGAGAATGTTTTGGACTGAAATATGGCTGCTTTCAGTCAGAATAAATTAATTGAATACCTGTATAAAGCAGCCCATATAGACAGCTTTAGCTAAACACTTAATATTGTTTAATGTAATAGTGTGGACGTGTCTCCCCGTTTAATGCTGCGACAGAAAAACTGGATTTTAGATCCGGGTTTGATACGCCTCAACTCTCCATTGAGTTTCACTGTAATAAACTTTATTTAAATGTAGTTTTCAAACAATATTCCCAAAGCAATGATGCGTATGAAACAATATGCATTAAGTAAGTCAGTCAGTATTCAAACAGATGCTTAAATAAACCCTGAGTCCTCGTGTGTTTCATCTTTGTCTGGGCTCTAACAATGACCTGGAGCTCCTCCTGCTGGACGACTGACTGTATTACAACTACACCGAATCATTTCTGCATTTGTCTTTGAGTGATCAAACTAAAACCAACTAATATTTACCTTCACAGACTGCTCCTGTTCTTCTTCTTGGAGATTTCTAGTCTTCTTGCCCACTTATCTTTCTCCATTTCTCATCCACCCTTCCTGCTCGTCTCCCTACTCTTCCTCACCTGTCGGTGCTGCTTTCCTCATCTGTTTCGACACTTTCTCTCTCATCCCTACTCTCCTTCACTCTCCTCCTTCCCTCCTCTGTCTTCATCTCCTTCTCCCCTTTCCTCAAAAAAACAAAACAAAAGATAACAATCCTTGGAAGAAACCTCATACTGATCCACTCTGATTTCATGCTGCATCACAAAACACAAAACGGGCGATTAAAGCAGAAACTTTATTTAAAGGCAGGAAACACAAATTAAAACCAACATTTAACAGAAAAACTGACAAACACACAGACTCCTGAGTCTGAGTTTCGATTTCGCTCTTGAGAGAAAAACAAAAAGCTCTGTACGAAAGCAAACCAGAGCGAACAGTCCTGCAGCAGATCTCTCTAACTGTGCTCGTCTCCGTCTTCATGCTGCTGCTATAAAGGCTTCACTGCTCCTTCTCTCGACAGTCTGTCGGCCTCCTCGTTGCCTCTGTAGCCAGCGTGACCTGGAATATGCATCTGGAGGAAGATGAGGAAGGAGAGGAAGAGAAAATCATCTAAGACCACCGTTACCATCATCATGTTCCTCCACTATGGATATCTTTTAAAAAACACACTCCAGCATCACATCACCTGTTCTTGCCGTTTTATAACCACAAGATGTTGTGACTTTCACTGACTGACACCCCCTGTTCACTCTCAATGTAATGTACCTCTAGCGCCCCTTGTGGCCATTTCTCTAAGTGTCATGAGATTGGCGTGCCTTTCCAATGGGCCATTAGTAAAGTCACCGCCTCACAGCAGATGGCGCTAGACTGCGAAAACAAAACCTACAATAAAACTACTGTATACAGTAGAACGATAAGCAGCACAGAATCACCTGCCAATAAGGCTGATAACAATGTAAAGGAGTAAAATAACACATTACTCATACAGTGTCAGTGATCACATGACAGGTACTGAGCCAACTGTGCTTTCTATATTTGGCTCTTTAATCTGTTTATTGGTGCAATATTGATTTTAAAAAATCCTTATGTGTGGCCATCTTGGAAATAAAAGAAACAGGCACGAGAATAAGCTAACAAAATAATACAAGTTGACCAGTATGAGTTTTTGTCTGCCAGTACATAGAAATCTGTAATATTATGAGCTTAGGTGGAGTAAAGATACATATTTATTCACCCAATTACGGCTGTGTAATGCAAAGGTTATGAAGCAGGAAGTGGAACCTCACTGCTTTACTTGAGGAGAAATTAATTGTCTAAATCGTTAATTTAAGAAAGTAAAAATAAGTAATGTGGAATTAGGATTTTTTTAATTTTTACATTAAGAAGCCCTAACTGTTGACTCTTCAGTGGGTCTGGACTGAATGACTTTGTCTGCAAGACAGCAGCAGACTGGGCTCAGTAACGTGATGCAGGCTGGTATTTACCCAGACCACCTCCAGCTCTGCGTTCAGTCTGTCCAGCTTCACAAAGTCGTCTTTGTTGGTGATCTGACCTCCAGATTTCAGCCTCCAGCCGTTCAGCTTCCAGGTCTTCACCCAGCTGGTCACACCTGCAGCAAACACACCACAGACGTCAAACCCAATGCTTCAAGGTCAGCAAAGGGGGGAAATTCACAAACCTGGATGTATCATATGTTGGAGATGAACATGACTTTGATCCGTTTTTTTAAAAAAATGGCAGGTTTCATGTTTAGAAAGCCGGACTTTTTTATTTTGTGACTCACCGTTGATCGTAAACTTGCTGTCAGTGTAGAGAACCAACTTCTTTATGTTGTTCTCTTTGGCTTGTTCAAGCGCTTTGCAAGCTGCCTGGCGCGCACACACACACACACACACACACACACAGGTTACTAATATCATCTGTGTATTATCTGTTGTATCCGTGTTGGTGCATGACAACTAAATGTTTCCAAAAATCCTTAGCATGCTGTACTTTTAAAAACAATATGTATGGTGTCTGCAGACTTTAAAAACCTTTGTAAGACCTCAGACCAAATTTTGAATATGTTAAGGAGAATAAAATGAAGTGTCCAACACACATAAATGCTGTTGTAGTACATTCAGCTTTGTAAATGTTTCATTTTAGAACATAGAACAAGGTATGTTTTTAAGTAGTGTAATACAATACAGCTAAACATGACTTTCTTTGTTCAGAGCTTCATACATACAGTTAAGTTTGTGGATATTTCTCTGCAGGTCAGTATGGCAGGTCAGGATAAAGGTAATTCTATTAAAGGTTTAATATGAAGGGAAGCATCAGGTTGGCTTTGAGTTCTATTGGAATTAAAAACTTCTACATCTAATGAAAGATGTTCATGTTCATGTTAAATTTAAACCTTTACAGATTCAAATTTAGGACAGTAACATGATTTTTAAGGTCCTGTATTGTCAAAAATTGAATTTGAAACATTGTAAGACTTTAAGGACCTGCAGACACACTGGTTTTAAACATTTATAATAACCAGGACTTTAAGCTCATCACCTAATCTTTCTAAAATTTAGGAAATCCAGTGTGTCCAATTTAACTTCTGCAGTTCAAAAATAAAAGAGGCTGCAGGAATTATTTTACATGACAAAGAACAATCTTTATTCTTATTCAAACTGAGCAGGCCCTTCATCACATCCACGACGCCGACACCAGAACTTCAGTACAGTTCTGACAGAAATATAATCCGTCCATACTAGAAAACTTGAAGTGCTTGGTGGAGTTAACATTGTGGTGGGAATCTGGCTTTTAAGACAGAAGCACTAGTGATGGAAGGTGCTTACCTGTATTTCTGCACGCTGGTTGGTTTGTCTTCCATGCAGCCGCTCGGCAACATTTCTGCAGGAAAGCAGCGATAAATGTGACAAATGAATGGATTTATTGTGGAGATTTTGAACATGTGAAGTTCAAAAGCAAAAAATATTTCAATTAAGCTAAAATTCAGTTTCAGTCTAAAGTTTTCTGTTTATAATGTGTGTGTGTGTGTGTTTTCTCACAGTGGGTGGTTGCTGCCCCAGTACACTCCGATGCCGGCTCGGGCGCCCTTCTGTCCATTGGCTGAGCAGCAACCGTCGGTGTAAACAACCACAGCATCACCTGGGCAGAGGGAGAACAGCTCTGAGTGACACTGAAGCGACACTCAAGAGCCCGCTGGAGTCCAACATTTATTCAATGTCCCCATTTTCTCCATTTTAACTTTTACCGAGCACAGTTTGTGTTAACTAGCAGCTAAAAAAAAAAAAAATCAGTTTACAGATTCAAAAATGCCTATATTTCTACTCAAGTTGGACAAACAATTGAGTTAAAGCTCCACATCACAATTTATATTTCACATTTATCTCATTCCCACAGACGTTTGACCATCTTACCCATATATGTGAATCCGTCTGGGCTTTCTGAAGACGAATTTTCTGACTTTTTGACTCGTTTGGAATGGGTCTCTGCTTCCTCATCCGAGTGACATCTCTTCTTACCAAGAGGGATGTACTCCAGAGGCTCCGGGCCTCTTTTGGGAAGCAGAGTGACGGCCGACTCCACAATCTCAGTCACTGAAAGTCAAAAACACATTGTTATTTTTTTTTTTTGCAACTTCAGATCAGCCCCTCCTCAAGAACTGATCATTCACAACCTCTAGAATAAGTTGTTTTTGGGGGTTGTGCAGAAAAAGAGTTTCATGTTGATCTGGACTAGCGTACCTTTATTCACCTCTGGAACTGCAGAAAGTTCGTCTCCTCTGAAGAACGCCCAGGCATCTTTCTCTGATGCAAACTTCTTGAAAGAGGCGGATGGAAATTTTTCCACCTGGCTCTTGCATTCATCCCTAAATCACAGTGAAAAGCAGATGATCAATGATTTGTTCAAGAAATCTGAACAGGAAACTTTCCCAGACCTCATTCATATATTCTCTACTTGGCAGTTTCTTCTTCACATGCATACTGGGCTAAACATTAGTCTTGAATGAGAAAAAACGCATTCCACGCCTTTAAAACTCCTATTTAAAGAAATGTTTAACTCTAATTGAGTTTGGTGCACACTCAAATACAAATTTGACAATTTTGCACTCACAAACAAAATCATTAGGGTCTTGCACACATCACACGAGGTCCTCCATTAAATGTGTAACGCTGCCCAGCACCGCCCACCACTGGGTGTAAAATGAAATATCATTCAAATAAGCGGTTGCTCACGTTTTGCTTCTAAGCCGAATTTAAGAGTGGAGTGTTGCGATTAAAATACACTTTTAAATGATCTTTTAGCTGGTGTATTGTTTTGCCGACGACCAAGGAGGCATTAAATCAGCAGATATCTGAATGGGATTTGGCGCGTACCTCCTCTCGCTAAAGGAAACCGATGCCTTTGGGTCGTCTTGCACACAGGTGTGCAGACACTCAGGTAAAGCGGTCTCACCATGAACTGTAGACTCCTGGTTTGAACCCTTTCTTTACTGCGTAGAAGAACTTGCCCTTCGCCATGTCGTCGGCGGCGCCGCAAACTGTCCTGCGTGCTGCTCTGAAGAGGCCGGTCAGCCTAAACATCGCTGTCCATCGTGATGTCAACTCCAACACGACAAAATATATATATATATATATATATATTTGGTCAGTGTGCGTTCCGCTGCGAAACGCTATAAATGTGGGGCAAATTCAGCTGCACGGCCACAGGCAGCAAAGGACGCCAAAACTAGCCAGTTTGCTTCCTCTGAAAAGAACCGTAAACGCTAAGAGGTATTCCCGGTGAACATAACAACAGTTTAAGGTGCGCTGCGCTCCTCTAATTAATAAGGAATTAATAAGTAATGTTCACACACGTTAACGAGCCCGTCTGAACTCTCGCGATGTTCGTGGACTCCCGACAGCTCTCGCGATAGCAACACGGCTCGCCCGCATCGGATTAATACAACTCTCGCGATGTCCCGGTCTCTTCCTTGGCCGTCGTTGACAGAGGTTGGTCGTGCTGGGGTTTCTCTTCCCAAAAATGTGCCTTAATGTCGCTTGATATCTGTGTTTGTCTAACGGCAGAGCACCGTAAGCCTCGGATGCCTTAGATTACGCGGTTTGCGGGGGCGGATGGCCGGCGTATGTCGCGAAACGAAGCGTAGTAGAGGAGCTCCGGGTGGACGGGCCGTTGTTAGCAGGCCGTGCATGTGTTCACTGAACGCACCGTTTCACGTAAAATAAAACCGCTTACTGCCGCGAACCAGTAGCAGACATAAACGACAGCCGGCCGAGTGTTTCTGGCTTAACATGCAGCTGGTTTCAGAGGTAGTTTCTTTCTCGTGTGGCTGCAAGTTTCTGATTTTTGTCCAGAACTTTTTTTTTTCCTACACTGGCTGTGCTCGTGAGTTAGCCTGCTGCTGCTGCTGGTGCTGGTTTTGAAGGAGCTCGTCCCGGATTCACGTGACGTCGGGCTACCTGTGTGTGTGTGTGTGTGTGTAACCCCACCTGTCTCTGTTTCTCTCCACAGAGACACGGGCCATGTTCAGTACCAGCGCCAAAATAGTGAAGCCCAATGGCGAAAAGCCAGACGAGTTTGAGTCTGGGATCTCCCAGGTAAGAGGACCAGGTTTCAGATCATGGTTTTGTCTGACTGCTGATGCTACACAGAGATTCTGAGAGAAGTCACAGGGAAAGTTGTATTATCATGGACTGTAAAGTCCTGATGTCCAGACGTCACCCAGAAATATTTAACACCATAACCCGTATTCTGCTTCCCTTACGCGTGAGGTCCGTCTCAACTAAAGCCAGGATATAATTATATGAATTACTTAATATAGATGCAGTTTTAAAGTGTCGGTAGATGGGGTTAGAAGATGAACGCTGGAGGGAAACCATGTGTGAAGTGTCTGTACGTGAATTTGCTTAATACTAAATCACCCGGACTTGCTGACTGAACGTGTCGCTGTGTTTAAGTAGGAATCAGATTCTGCTCGCTTGCATGTAAACGGAGAAACTGAACAGAAACCACTATAGACGAAATGTGTCCGGACAGTGCAGTTCGTTGTTAAGCTGTTGCAGTGTGTGTAAATGTGTGAGGGAGTTGTGTGAAAAGAAGTATACAGATATTCCACGCAGATTTTACTCGTCTCCCTGCAGGCTCTGCTCGAGCTGGAGATGAACTCTGACCTGAAGGCTCAGCTGAGAGAGCTGAACATCACTGCAGCAAAGGTATGAGGCTTACAGGAGTCTTACTGCTGAAGCATCCCCATCTCTTCCTTGTACTTTTATATTCACTTTTAAAGTTGGGTAAGAGCTAATCAGGTTAACCACATTCATAGACACATTCTTTTTGAAGCCGTAGTTTCAGCCGTCTCCTAAATGAAAATGTTGTAATGGAAAGCCAATCCGACGTGGACACCCAGCGAGTTGCTCTCCTGGCTCTGTCCTGGTGGCGTATGGGAGCGTAGCTTTCGAGCCGAGACGTACAGTCCCGTTCCACACCGTCGGAGAGAAAGCTCCGTCCCCGGCTGCTGGTCGGTGAGGACGGGCGTCCTGCATATTCCTACATCTTCCCAGAGTCCCTTGGGGCCGTTACTGGGGAGCTAAACCATGCAGTGCACATTATTTAACACCAGGGTTTGACTGATATGGGAGTTCTGTTTTTTTTCTTTGTATAAGTATGTTAACATTTTTCTGCAATGGTCTAAGCTAAACTGTCAATAGTAGAATTACACTTAGACCTGTTAAATGATGGTTGGTTTGTCACAGAGACGACTAACCTAAGCAGACAAACGTTTACTGGCATTTGCTTCGTGGTTGTAATAAGTTGGGATGTGATTATGTCGTATTAAGTCTGTTTTAATGTTTTTGTTTTTTAGGAAATCGAGGTTGGTGGCAGCAGGAAAGCCATCATCATCTTTGTTCCCGTTCCTCAGCTGAAGTCCTTCCAGAAGATTCAGGTGCGTCTGGTGAGGGAGCTGGAGAAGAAGTTCAGCGGAAAGCACGTGGTCTTCATTGCACAGGTGAGGATGATGACGTCTGTCTCAGCTCTTCACCCCTTGGATGGGTACTGCAGGGTTGTGAGGGGAAGGTGTTGCCCAGTCCACGTGGTTTATGGACTACTTGAAGGCTGATGACCTTCCTGGGGGTGTGCTGTGGGGACTACAGGAGGGGAATAGGGACAGTTTGGATGCATTGCTCCTTGTATAACCGGAGTGAGGGCTGCGTCCTCAGTGGAGCTCTTTCTCCAGTGTTTACTACAGGTTCTCAACTTATCAGGATAATGCAGAGTATTTCACATGAGTTGATAACTTGTCTGAACTATCTCTGGATCTGTAATTGATGCGATGTGGGTCATGCCATCTTGTCAAGGGCAGGGTGCACTTTGGAGAAAATCTTGCATGTTACTGACGAGTGAAAATGCAGCATCAAATGTTTTCATTTTTAAGTTGGAACAGTCTGAGAAATTTGTCCCACTTCTCATGATCAAAAGCCTGTTGAATTGTCTGGAACTATCTCAAATGCATTGTCACCAAGTTTTGAAACAGACATTTTTGAGATTTTTATGGATTTTCACCTCATGCAAGTCAAATTTTATGTTATTTTTATTTGCCTTTCAATAACAACTTGCAAGATAAAGTTATCTGGCACAAATAAAAACAGAACCCGCTCCAAGTAGAACGAGGGGGGGGTGAAATAGTGTGTTTTGTGTCTTCACCGTGTTTTTGTCCGACGTGGACACCCAGCGAGTTGCTCTCCTGGCTCTGTCCTGGTGGCGTATGGGAGCGTAGCTTTCGGGCCGAGACGTACAGTCCCGTTCCACACCGTCGGAGAGAAAGCTCCGTCCCCGGCTGCTGGTCGGTGAGGACGGGCGTCCTGCATATTCCTACATCTTCCCAGAGTCCCTTGGGGCCGTTACTGGGGAGCTAAACCATGCAGTGCACATTATTTAACACCAGGGTTTGACTGATATGGACGTTTAAAGTCAGATATTGGTGTTATATAGAAAAGTATTTTATTCACGTTAATGATGACACTGTTGAGACAAAATGTTCTAATAAAATATTTTGTTAGCAGTTTTTTTTTTTTTTATGCAGAAAAGTTTTCAAAACTGAAGCTGTCGAGTAAAACTAGTAGCACCATGAATATCTGCAGGTTAAATCCAGTATTGACGCATAATATCAGTCTGACCCTGATTTCATTTGGCTTATGATTTATTTTTCTCTTGAATTATGAGTTTAAAACTGTTCAAATGTTTGTGAATCGTGACTGGAGTTTAATCAGACGATGTTGTTGGTTTTTCAGAGGAGAATTCTGCCCAAACCCACCAGGAAAAGCCGCACAAAGAATAAGCAGAAGCGTCCCAGGAGGTGAGCAGAGTTTAATGTCCCACAGGCTGAGATTTATTCTTGGTTTTAGAGCATGAAAATAATGCTGAGTGTGTTTGGGATGTTGGTCAGGATAATATTGTTAACATTGATTTGGTTTTCTGCTCTTTACTGCTTCAGTATAAGTCAGTGATACAAATTTCAGAACCTCTGCTGAGTGAAATGAACACCAGGTCATTTTTGTCACAAATTCACTGCTTCCATCTTCTTAAATGTGAATATTTGCTGGTTTTACTCGACGTCTATGATGGTAAACTGATATTGTTTGGGTTCTGGACTCGTGTACGGCTAAAACAAGTCATTTATATAAAGCCCGTAACTTGTGATTGTGGGCTATATAATGAAATTTACTTCACGTGAAATGTGTATTTGTGCTCTGGGAAATTGCGAAGGACTTTTTTTCTATTTTCTGACATTTTATAGACCAGATAAATCAATAATGAAAATTGTGAGCTGTAGCTCTAGTAATAAGAATTTACAGTATTTTACAGACTTTATAAACAGTTCTTCATGTGAATTTCCAGAATATTTATATCACAGTATTTTGCTCTCACTATAGACATTTGTATAAACGATCAGATATTATCCACCCCTAATGAAGAGCGACTAAATCTGTTTCTTTCATATTCACATTTTTTTGCGTGAGATTTTAAAGCACAAATCGCCTCCAGAGAATAGTTTAAGCTGCAACTAATTGTTTTCATTATTGATTAATCATTCTGTCTATAAAATATCAGAAAATAGGGCAAGATGCCGCTTAACAATTTCCTGAACCCCAAGGTGAAGTCTTGAACAAAAGCTTGGAGAATTTGGACAAAAGCAATGTCCAACCAACAGTCCAACACCCAAAGAAAATCAGTTTATCACACAAGACAAAGAAAATCAGCAAATCCTCATGACTGGAACCAAAGAATGTTTCAATTCTTAAATCAGTTGCTGAGTTAATTTGGGTGTTCAGTCAAAAAAAGATCTGATTTTGTCAATAGAACACAGTCCTACCTGTCAGACTTTAGCAGCTTCTTTCCACCATTTATAGAGAAGTTTGAAAATCCAAGTGGACTACTGGAAACCCTGCGAAGGTCTGGAATGCAGTTTGAACATTTTAGCGTTGGCGAAAGGGTTTCTTCATCTTAAATTTGCTGAAACTGACAATAAATCAGTAGACAAATTTTAATCACAGTTGTGATGATCCTGTAAATTATAAACCCAGTGTTTATCCGACGTGGGCATCCAGCGAGTTGCTCTCCTGGCTCTGTCCTGGTGGCGTATGGGAGCGTAGCTTTCGGGCCGAGACGTACAGTCCCGTTCCACACCGTCGGAGAGAAAGCTCCGTCCCCGGCTGCTGGTCGGTGAGGACGGGCGTCCTGCATATTCCTACATCTTCCCAGAGTCCCTTGGGGCCGTTACTGGGGAGCTAAACCATGCAGTGCACAAACTGTTTTTACAGGATTTATTTATGACCTGGAAACCACAATGCAAATAGTCTTTATATTTCTATTTTACTAGCATAATGAAATGGAAAACAAGTTGTAAATAACATTTATACAACGTGCGCATGTTTGAATCATCTTGCTGTGATTGGGATGCCACTAATGATGATTTTCTATCGATTAGTCTGCCGATAATATCTTCCAATTAATCGTTGGATCTGTAAAATGTCTGAAAATAAACACCCATCACAAATGCCTAAACCCTAAAGTGACGTCCTCTACTTGCTTGTTTTGTCCGACCAACAGTCCTAAACTCAGGTATTTAATTTAAAATGATGGAACTGGAGAATTTTTGGCATTTTTTGCTTGATAAATTACTTAAACGACTAATCAGAATATTTGCAGATTAATTTTATGTATCAATTTATCTTTCAGCTCTAGGTTTGTAAGCACAGACCCCTGAACGCATCAATGTTTGGTATTAATGTGATTTCCTTGTTGGCTCCTCCCTCCAGCCGCACTCTAACCGCGGTCCACGATGCCATCTTGGAGGACCTGGTGTTCCCCAGCGAGATCGTGGGTAAGAGGATCAGAGTCAAACTGGACAGCAGCAGGCTCATCAAGGTCCACCTGGACAAGGCCCAGCAGAACAACGTGGAACACAAAGTAAGTTCATGAAGAACATGTGGGGTGGACGCGACGGGATGTTCAAATAACACGATCAGGGCTTCAACACTTGTTTTCTTTAATAGATTAATCATTTGGTGTGTAAAACATCAGAAATATGCCTTTCACAATATCCTAAAGCTTAAGGCGACTTCATTAAATGTCTTGTTTTGTCCGACCAAAAACCCCCAAATGTTAAATTTACTGTAAGACCAAGAACAGCAGCAAAGTGTCACATTTGAAAACCTGGAACCATCAAATGTAGCATTTTTGCTTGAAAACTTTGTAGTGTTTTATGGTTCTGATCAGCTGTCAAATATCAAGCTTAGATCAATCAATTAAACTTATTGATAGTATTGGAACCAGGAGTGGTCATATCTGCTCTTGAACCACAATAGACCTGGTTTTAGGAAGCTTTAACCACCCAAACAGAAGCGAGTATTCCCCACATCTGTGCAGCCATTGGCTGGTACAGTTTATATCCGACGTGGACACCCAGCGAGTTGCTCTCCTGGCTCTGTCCTGGTGGCGTATGGGAGCGTAGCTTTCGAGCCGAGACGTACAGTCCCGTTCCACACCGTCGGAGAGAAAGCTCTGTCCCCGGCTGCTGGTCGGTGAGGACGGGCGTCCTGCATATTCCTACATCTTCCCAGAGTCCCTTGGGGCCGTTACTGGGGAGCTAAACCATGCAGTGCACATTATTTGATATCAGGACTTGACTGATATGGGTGTGTGTTTTTTGCTTGAAGTATGATCTAAATCTCACTGATGGTGAATTAAATTAAAAGGAAGTTCAACTATAACTGGGGTTCAGCTGATGGCTGCAGTGGCACTAGTACAGTCATTGTCCACTTTATTAGGTACACCTGTACAGTCTAATCCAATGCAGCTGTTCTGCTATAAAGTCGACTTATGATGCCGATAATGTTCAGTTTTTGTGATACTGCCAGAAGTTAATTCAATTATGTTTTAGCTTTGAGGTCATAGTTATATTCAGAGGTGTCGTTTCCATTTACACACGAGAGGGTCAGAATATTAGAAACACCTCAGTATATAATAAGTAAGTAATAAACATATGATTGGATTTACACATTTCCGACGATGTAACGAGGATCGAACATTATGGGCATCTAATAATTTGTCACTTTACGTTAGTGCTGAAATTAATTGATTAGTCCATCAACATTTGCTGCTTTTAGCTTCTCAAATGTGAAAGTGTTCGTGCTTTTATTTTTCATAACATTACAGATTGGCCACATTTTCTTTGGTTTTTTTCCTAAGTTGTCGGACAAATAAGACTGTAGCAACTGGTCATGTGTATTCATCATTTATGAAACTCATCAGAGTAAATCTGGAAGTAGAAATTTAAGTCCTATTTAAATTATGAAGCTCAGTATTCAGTTAAACCTCTGATGGTGTTGAACGGTGTGAATGTAACTGATGTTGCAGTTAACATGTTTCCTGTTGTCTTGCAGGTGGAAACCTTCTCTGGTGTCTACAAGAAGCTCACAGGCAAAGACGTCATTTTTGAATTCCCAGAATTCCAGCTGTAAATGCAGATGACAAAATAAATTTGTTTACTGTCAGTATTGTTGGTGGTTTGTCTTTTGTTTTTCTTCAAGTGACACAAACCAGCGTACACACCATTAAAGCTAGATACATTATTTACTGGAAAGTATTTTAATACACAAAACTTAACATAACACGAACTTGACAAAATAAACACTTGTAGGGCTGTTTCTAATGTTTTGGGAAAAGCACATTAAGAAATGACAAACAATGAAACGGAGCAGAGGAGCCAGAAGCCCTGTCAGTGTTGCTGCCTTTCACTCAGCTCCCACAGTCCAGTCATCAGAAGCATTAACAGACGCCTCCGCTTCCAGCTTCCATCCACACTGAACCAGAAACAGAAAAATGTTTTTTCTCCTGAGTGGATAAATCTGAAAAATACCGTCTGGAGTTGGAGTGTGGACGAGGAAACCTATTCACAAGCGATGACGTGTGCACACACACTGCAGATTTAAAGACATTTAGGTTTAAACTGGACGAAACCAACCAGTGGTTATTACTAGACACCCAAAAACCTTTTATTTTTCAATTACATTTAGCCCGGTTGTAACCTGCAGGAATCGCATTCAGATGTCTGTCAATAAACACAGGAAAATGTCAATTTAAGAAACAAATTGTGGCGTTTAGATATTTTAAAACAATAGTGATCGTGGAGGACACGAGGCGACAGGCTGCAGGTGTTGTCCCTCAACCACCTGGCAGCGGTGGAAGAAGTATTCACATGTACAAGTAGCACTATTACAGTATAAATACATCCAAGTCCTGCACTCAAACTGTTAAGTAAAAGTACAGAAGTGTTAACATCAAAATGTGCTTACCAAAAGTAAAATTACAAATTATGCAGAATGGCCCATTTCAGAATAATATATTACTTTATTATATGTATTGATGTGCTCATCACTTTAATGTTGCTGCTGGTGAAGGTGGAGCTCATTTTAACTAAATATACTTAATATATTGTTGGGTAGCCTAACCAACAATAATACATTTATTTGTTGATCTAAATCTGGAAAGTAACGAAAGCGATCAAATACATGTAGTGGAGTAAAAAAAAAGGACAATATTTGCCTCCAGAATGTAGTAGAGTAGAAGTAGAAAGTGGCATTAAATGGAAATACTCAAGTACGTCAAAATTGTACTCTACTTACTTTCCACCACTGCCATCTGGATAGAAATCCCGTCACCTACAACCGTGTCTTGGTCTCAGTCCAACACACCTGACCTGCTCTCCGTCACACCTGTTACAGACAACATGGCGGAAGAATTTGGCCGTTTTGGTGTTTCAGTGTGGAGGGAAAACCTGAAAACACTGATGTGAAATAGCGTGTATCAGGTTTATCCTCGTTGGCATGAACGTGGTCCGAGTCTCGGCTCGCAAAGCTCTCAGCCCCTCAGCTCTGCAGCGCCCCCTGCTGCCTGGTTGCGTTGGCTGATCTCCTGCAGCAAGGTGAAGTTGGAGAGCCTCCACCTCCTGTATGTTGGCGCGGCGAGAGTCGGGTCAGCCAGGATCTGCTCCAACACCAGCAGCTCCGACTCTTTGGCCTAAAGGACAAACGGAGCAGCAGCAGTAATGACTTTCCCTCTAGCGCCACCATCAGGTCAAAACTTCAATTTGTCCACTTGTACTTTGGTTTATGACCAAATACCTGCACAAATAAAGAAAAAAACATTCCCATCAGCCTCAGCTGTACTTTGTGTTTAGTGCTAATTAGCAAATGTTAACGGATAAACTAAGACCAGGAACCTGGTAAATATCACCTGCTGAACATTAGCATGTTAGCATTGTCTGTTTTATTGTGTCGATACATATGGTTAATACACTTCTGTTATTTAAACACCTTCTTACGTTTTGTTGTCCTTCACACTTAAACACAGTACGTAAACAGAAAAGTTCCAATATAGATGATTGACATACACATACAAATCTATACATTCATGTAGAAACATGCACAAAATTATAAAGAAAGAAAATAAAGGTTTTCTGTTACACTTTAATGCTTTACTTAAATCAGTTTAATATGACATTAATATTTGTGTAATATATAGTTAATCAATTAGCTTTAGTTCATTTAGAGAAAGCCATCTGTTTTCCAACAACTTTTCATTTTTATTGATTTTGTAAATTACATTTTCCATGCTAAATATGTCAACATCATGTTAGCACGCTGATTTTAGCATTTAGCTCAAAGCTGTAGACGCTTAGTCTACGTTTTAGGAAATATGCTTGAACAACAAGCTGCTGTTCTTCAAGTTCGAACAATAACAGGTGAAAGTCAGAAAGCAACACTACGTTCTTCAACTCTGATCAACCAAATTTAAATCGGTCATATTGAGACAGACAGTCACACAAATCGATTTTCTCTTGCTTAAAAAAGAGAAAACAACCTTAAAACGTCTTAAAACATTTTAGACTTTTTATTGCACTAAAGCCAAATGTTCTGAAAGTAGAAAAGTTTTACAGTAAGCTCAATAAAATATACAACATAATTTAAAGTAATAGTTCGACATTTTGGGGAATACTTTCATTTGCTTTCTTTAAGAGTGACATTATTAGAAGATCAACATAAATCTAGAGCCAGGAGGCGATTAGCTTAGCATAAAGACTGGAAACAGGTGGAAACGGCTAGCCTGGCTCTGTTAAAGGTAAAACATACGCCTACCAGCACCTCTAAAGCTCCCTGATTAACACGTGTACACAATCTGTAACTCCCGAACAACCAGGTGAACGTTGTTGTAACCTGCAGGATTTCCAGGTGGCTCTCTTCTCCTGGCCGTGAGCATCTTTTACTGTTCAGCCTGATTTGTTTTTGGCATCAAGATCATTTTTCTCATTTTGCCGACTCACCTTTAACGTGCTCCTGAGGATCCGGAGCAGGTGAAGCTTCTCGTTGACTTTGTCGTTCTGACATCGTCTGATAAACGACGCTCTGAAGTCCCTGTGACTGGACTGTCCAATCGGAGACAAGCTGGCTGCCTTCAGGTGGTTGTAGAGGCACTCCATCTCATCAGGTGGCTTCTCTGCAAAGACGAAGAGGTGACTCAAAAGAATACTCCATCATTGCACTCACAGCCGACAAGTTTCTGATAACGGTCGAGGCTGTTGAGAGTGAAGAGGAAGTTTGGAAAAGCCTCAGTAATCTGCGAACCTTCACTCCAAATCACAAATCACAAAATGAATGAAAGAATGTAAACACAGGTACTGGGAATGTTTTTAAAGCGTGATATGGGCTGATCAACACGTGTGTCGAGCAGAGATGAGCGTCTGGTCTCACTTCTTTCTGACTCCACACCAACAGACTGTTTTCAGTTTCAAACTTGTCGTCTTGTCGTCTCTTTGACCTGTTGCCCTCTGGCAGGCGCTACAGGTCTATACGATCAAAAACCAATAGACTCAAAAACAGCTTCTTTCCCAAAGCTGTTAATGCACTGAACTCACACCTGCACTGACATTACTTTCATCTTTTTAATACTTGTGCAATATTTATATTTATATTATTTATATCTATATAATGTTTTGTTCGTTTATCTATTCATTTATTTATTTTTATATAGGTTTTGTTTTCTATGTGCACTTTAAGGAGTTGCCCTTTTAATCTCATTGTACTTGTATAATGACAATAAAGGCATTCAATTCATCTGACGCTGACTCAAGTGACATCACTCGAGGACATTTAGCAGACTTCACTCGGCTCCCTCTGAGACACTGAAGGCAACACCTGGAAACACACTTTAACCCCACACTTTAATCACTAGGCCTCTGGCTCAGGCCCCTGCACATGACATACCCAGAAGTATATCTCTGAAACTACAAGGTCATGTGATAAAAAACAGTAAAACTCATTTTCACTTTTGTCAAAGAACGTAGCCTACAATGTTTTTGAACGTGAACGTACTGTTTTCGAATGTATAATGTTGCTACTGTGTGCTCTGCTGCGTAATGATTTCAGCGAACCTGAGCAATACTGTCTTGAACGTGCATCAATATCTTGGGAACCCGTTGGTCAATTTGGACGAGTCACCCCTCTATTGAAAGGCCAGGATCTCTAGAAAGTACTGCGTTTGGGTAAATCTTTGTCAATACTACGATTCAACCACTAAATGGAGACATAGATCGAGCTTCTTCTGGTCAAAACGGTATGTCACATGCTATATTGTCACATGTTTAAATGCCCTGTGACGCGTTTGCTTACACTGCCCCCGTATACGGGGGTTCTCGTGACTAGGAGGTTAAAGCAGCAGTTGTTATGGTAACCAGGTGTGGTTCTAGGTGTTTACCGTGGACGACCTCCTCTTGTCTTTCTTCTCCGACACGGAGCAGAGGGGGGAGGGACGCTTCTCTGCCGGCTCCATCTGGCCCGGGGAGCTCCAGCCGGGACAGGGGTTCACCGCCGCCCTCTGAGACCGGTCTTCTTCTTCTGTTTGTGCTCAAAGTCCCGCCCTCCGACGTGCTTCTCCTTCTGCTGTCATTGGATGAAGACTCACAGAGAGGCTGAAGAAGGTCTCCCTGAGAGAAAGAAAGACAGAACGTTTTTACAGACTGTGTGGAGGATTTGAATAAATGTCCCCTTCACACGTTTGTTACTCACATTTATAGATTCTGCTGTTTCCTGTTCAGAGTCCAGAGAACAGGAAGTCGACACACACTCATCACCGTCCTGATCGCTGTCCTCACTGTAGCACTCTGCTCACAGAAAGAAAGAAAGACAATAAATGCAAAGAAGAAACAAGTGAAGAGAGGAAGAATGGAAGAAGGGACCAAGACGAAGAAATGAATCGGCCACAGGAAAAAAGATGACAAAAAATGGAAGAAAATGGGAAGAAAAAGTAAGATTGGAAGAAGGGTTAAATGATAGCAAGAAGTTAGGTAGGGGCTAAGGAGAAAAGGTGGGAAGGAAGAATGAATAAAAGTTCCACAAGATTGGGAAAGGGGAGAACAGAAAGATGAAGGAAAGGAATAAAGAGAAGAAGAAGTGAGATATGCAAGAAAGAATGGGAAAAGAAAATAAAGGAAGGACGGTTTGGAAGAAGAAAAGAAAAGAAGGTCACAGGAAAAAAGATGGAAAAAAGGAGTGGAAGAAGGAAATGAAGATGGGAAGAAAGTTCTGGAGGAAGAAAAGAAGAGGCCAAAGGAAAAAAGATGGAAAAAAGGAATAGAAGAAGAAAATGAAGTTGGGAAGGAGGAGGGCAGATAGACTGGAAGGGAGGTTAAGGATAGGAATAGAGGGAAAGGCAAGAAAATGAAGAAATAGGGGAAGAAACAAGCAAAATAAAGAAGAAAGAATGAAAACGAAAGAAGGAAAAGAAAATGGGGAAGAGAGATTGAAAGAAGACCACAGGAAGAAGAACGATAAGTTGATAAAAATGTGGGTTTCGTACATAACAAAAGTTGTATTTTGTTTTATTGATACATAACATGATGTACATTAATATTTCTTATATTTTCTGTATTTATTAACTGTTTGTTAAGTGTCTGACCTTCAGTGTTGATCAGGTCGCATGGCTCGGCTGCTTCTGACAGTTTACTGATCCACCTGCAACAGCAACATAACACTCATCGTTTTCACGTTACAGCTCAAAACAAGAAGTAGACGAACATGATAAGAGGAAATGATTAGAGGAGGAAGAGGAACTATTTGGTCTCGCCCAAAGTGGGCACAAAGAACGGAAACGATCTGAACTACTGACATTAAGTTTGCTGCAGACGTTCATGCTCCTCAGAGGATGAATCCCCACTAACCTTTCCTCTGGCGCCATCAACAGCCCAAAAACGTTTGTACCTTCTACAAAAGAATCATTAATATCTGATGGACAGATTTAGCTAAAAATGTCCTGATCACGAGAATGATCCCTTTGACCTCATGACCTTTCCTCTAGCGCCACCCTCAGGACAAACTGTACACTTTAAGGCTCTGAGAAAGCAATCGTCAAATGTTGTTTGTTCGGTAACACCTTCATATTGCGGCTGTAATGACCACTGCAGCCTGTAGTGGACGCTGGCAGCACTGTGGACTGTTGGAGACCTGACGCATGAAGCCGACAGCTGCTCGTCAAACATATTTGGGCCACAGTGGAGCGTCTGTTGGCGTTTACTGACACTGGGATCAACTGACTCAGCGTGTTTCTGTTCAGTACACAACGGCTTTCTGTCCAGTTCAAGACTCTGGAAGAAGGAAGTATTCAGATCCTTCACTTAAGTAAAAGTACTAATACCACACGGTGAAGATACTCCACTACAAGTGAAAGTCCTGCATTCAAAACCTTAGTGAAGTAAAAGTATGCAAGTACAAATACCAGTACCATACTTGAGTAAATGTACTTGGTTACGTTCCAGCAGTCTACAGACATCTTAGCTAAAATTATTTATACACTGTAATAAAATGTAGACTCCTCGGTACAAACCCTTCCAACATTACTTAGAATAAGACAAAATCAAACACTCACCAATTCATGTCTTTGAAGCTCTCTGCAGCAATGAAAATGGCCACAACCAGTGGATGGCTGGCCGTGATGGCACTGAAACACAACACAGTTTAACTCAAACTATAGTTGAGTCTTAAGACAGCTGGATTTGTTCAGTTCAGCGCTGTTGCTGCTGACAACAGAGCGTCAGCAGCAACAGTTTGACCACAGACAGCTGAGTAAGACGGTCTGTGGCTTTTGTTTTTTCCACCACATGTCGCACAGACTAACACAAACAGAAGCAAACATGTCGTACTGTTTCTTCCTGCACTGTGTGGCCTGCTCGATGGTGAAGCCGGCCAGGTTGATGAATCCTTCTGCTTTCTCAGCCTGCAGACAACAGAAATAACACCTCAGAGACAATCGTGCATTTGTGCCTGTGTAAACATTGATCTCAAGTTCTCAGTGGTCGTAGTCACAGGATGTATTTGCCTGTACGTACATGTATGTTTGGTCTTGAGTTAGTTTCTTTCTTGTTGTGTTGCAACTTTTATTAGAGATCTGTTTTTCGACGTGAGAATAAAAACTATCTACAGTTATCAGAACTGCACAGCATGCTTACAAGAAACCACAACCACAGTTAGAATATTAGAGAAGTGACAAAAAATAATTCATTATAACGACTGCAGAAGTGATAAAAACATCAGATAATAAAGCTTTAAAATCTCTAATGCTGTTGTCTGCAGTTCACTCTGTTTAAAACATGAGTAATACCTGAGTTGTAAAAAGTATGTGGTAAAAAACTAACAATTTCTTTTTCAGAGTCTGAATTAGGTTTGTGAACTGATTTTTTGTATGTTAAAGTAGATGTGCAGCGCTGAAAATGTCAGCCATGTGTGTTGCTACATGAGCTCTTCCTCTCTCTACTGTCAGCCGGTGCTTTTATAGTTTTTTCCAATTTAAATCAGAGAAAAAAGAACTGGAGAAAACCTTGTTCCCAGGTTGTTGGAGATGAATGGAAACATGTCATGAGCACTTTAAAGACTCCTGTGTTGAACAAAGTGTTGCTGTGACTCACTATCTTGTCGGTGTACCAGTACAGAGAGCTGTTCTTCAGGACAAACCAGTATCTCTTCCATTTACTTCCCAGGAAGCTGCGGCTCTCCTTCCTGCGGAGAAGCCAGCCCTGACAGTCCACCACTCCCAGATCCTTGACCGAAACCCGCCGCCGACTCATGGCTGCTGCAGTCGACCTAGAGGGGGCGAGAGCAGACAGCACGGTAACGTCCTGCACCCTGCAAGTGTTGCAGGGACAGGTGTGTATGCCGGAGTCTTCAAAAACAACAGAGGCAACTCAGGTACTTTAAAATCGCACTCCTTGTTTGAGTAATAACTCAGTCAAATCTGAACACACACACATGAAACACATATTCAAACATTCAGTGTGACTTACACTTCTCGAGGATGTCATTAGCTCTGATGTCCAACGCTAATAAACATCCATAAATCCGCTTACAAATCACAGAAAAAAGACGCTCCAGAACTTGCCCGAGAATCATCACGTTTTTAAGTTTTCTTCAGTATCAAAGTGATCCAGTGATAGATGTCTGTACATAAATGGGTACATTGCTAACAGGAACTGCTTATAGCTAATTCGGCATACTTTAAATGTAAAAAAGATATAGCCTAAAAAAAAAGGGGGGGGGTCATGTCAGTTTACATCATTACAGCATTTCCTGTCTATAGGTGTCAGATTAGTTAGCTAACTGACAGACTAACAGTGCTGTAACAGTTGTATTGTTACACTCTTGGCTGAATTTTCCCAGTAAAATGTCCTGGTCACTGTTGACATTTTCGGCTGGAGTGAACTGAGCTGAGAGGTTTGACGCATTTGCTTGGTCAGCCATGTTTTTTAGTCTTAATTTACCCAGAATTCATGGTAAATTAGTCTTATTTAAGGTCCAACTGAAATCACATTTGCAGTCTAGAGATTTGATTGGCTGTATGTCGTGAAACCTAAAATATAAAATATACATTTCCTTCCTTCCTTTTTGGTTTCTGAGTTTGTTTTTTTTCTCAAAGAAGAACAAAAGCGGTTTACAGAGCAGATATGTTGCTGTAGTAGACAAAGATTTGAATTAATTTCGACGTCTATCTGAAGTCTGATTTATTAGTTTGATCTAAGCTGTAGTCAAGGTCAAGGTCCATTTAGTAGCTGCTCTGGAGCTTTCGATCATATCTCATCTCTCTCCTCAGCCTTTAAAGCAACATGGTTGAAGTCCTTAAAACACTCGAACACTCAAAATGGAAATTTAAACAACTACAAATCCATGCCAACTGAGCAAACTCCATCTGCTGGTGAAGATCAAGTGATACGATCAAAAGCTCCAGAACAGCTACGAAGTGGACCTTATTATCACATCTGATGTGACTTCTTTAGGGTTTTTTATCTTCTTACTTGCCTCTTTAGTGGTTTCTAACCATGCTTATAGTTTTGGCTTAATTTATCCATGTTTTTGAATATATTTCTGCCTAAACCTCAGTAAAATGGAGGGGAATAGAACAGGCCTCGCTGTCTACACTGTACTGCCAACATTAAAGGGACATTTGATATTTGCCTTTAGAGACTCAACACCACAGAGACCCTTAAAAAGAGGTCTTACCTGCTGCAGTCTGGACGTCCAGCAGTTTGGTGTCTTTGCAGCTGTGTGACACTCAGCAGAAGAGGAACTAGTTTTTCGGCGCCGTCTGTGAGCCTTTATACATCGACCCACAGGCACACCACAAAGTCAAAATCACACACACACACACACACACACATGCAGATACCCACACCTTCCTGTTTCACATGTTCTTCATGACCGTCTGCTGTATTCTGGTTCTCAGAGACTCTCTGCTCAGAAGCTTCCTCTTTGTTTTCTAGAAAATAAAACATTCGTGCAGCTGCTGTTGTTTCGTTTCTTTTGTTGTTGTTGCTGCTGAGACGTATCGAGACGTTTGGTTTCAGCATCTTTGACTCTGATCTCACACAAGCTGCCTCTCAACTGTCTACAGCCAACAGCAGCTTCACACACCTGTCTTATAATGACATGACGGCTGGAAAATTAAGATTTCTCTTTTACTGTCATCCACCATGCAGTGAAAGCTGTTCCTGCATGTACGTTAATGTTAAGACTTTGGATCCACAGCACAAAGGAATCACTCATTTTACTTTTGCACCAGACTTCATTTAAAATCTAACGTTTTTCTGCAACCTGACAAAGAAACAACCCCCTTGGTGGAGGTAAACACACGCTTCATGTGGGAAATGTTAATGATCAGAGTGTGCTTTGAATTATGATTAAGAGGTTACAGTTAAATTATAATGTCATTGCAGGTCTGGAGGAGAATAATTCATGTTAGTAAATGTAAATCGGTTTATCTGATTTATTGATTTGACAAAACTTTGATATGATCATGATGACATTGTCCACTAGATGGCGCCATTAGTCCTAATTCTGAAATGCTTCAGACTTGAACTTTGGTTCGTTTAAAGGTCTAATCAGCTACTTTAAAGGCGTCCTCTGTGGCACTGGTTCCATACCTATTTGACTGTGACCCTTCACAACCCCTCATCACAGGTTGAGCTTTGAGTAGGTCCACCTATGAGTGAAAATTGTTTCACTTTAAAAGCTTTAAGAGTCTTGAAGAGATCAAATTCTCTAGCATTTCAGAATTTATTTTTCCTTCTTAACTTGTGTTTACTTGTTTACTGTGTTAATCATCTCAGGAATCCTCAGATTTATCTTGCGGACCCTGGGGGGGGGGGGGATGTCCCGAACCGCAGACTGGGAACCTCTGATTTGTGGCATTTAAGGCGCTTATTAAAAAATATGTTTGAATTCCAGTTTACCAACTCATCAACAGTAGCAAGAAAACACTATTGACTCACAGTAGATGTAAAGTGTGACTGTATTTGTATATTATAAAGTCTAACAGTTCACTAATAGTCTCCTGGTGTTTATAATGCTGGCAGGGTAAGTTTCTTTATAGAGCACAGGTCATACAGTGAGTCCTTTACGTTCATTTTCACTTTAAAAAGGACTTGAAAACCAAAAATGAATATTGAATATAGTTTGATCATATTTTATACTGAACTTCACAGCCAAATAAATACAGTTTCTGCTCTTTTGTTAGATGATGATGAAACAGTCGGTTTGTTTTATTAACATGGATATTACATGCAACACAGTTTGGGAAAATTAGTAGCGGATTTCTATGAGCCTAAACACGGTGAAGCCAGACTCGTTCCCTGTTACAGCTGAGCCTAAAAATCTGATCAAAACACTGAAATTAAAAAATTATGATGTCGTAGTTAATCAAATAAAGTGCATTAAGAAAAAAATGAGCTTCTATTGGAATTAATTTAATGTTTTAGAGATTTAAGTGCACTGCTTTCCCTCTTTTTTAATGGGCATATTCTTTCCACTTTGTCGAAGAAGTCCTTATGTCTTATCTGCATTATTGTACTTGATGGAAAGTTGAAATCTTTCAAAATAAATTGCACTTTTATTTTTTTATATTTTTCACAAGTTACAAAGCATCACAGAGGCGTCACACTGCAGAGCTGTGGAATAATTCAGATTTACATGTGAAGAATGAAACCAGTTGA
Organism: Macquaria australasica; assembly: GCA_005408345.1. Taxonomy (NCBI): domain Eukaryota; kingdom Metazoa; phylum Chordata; class Actinopteri; order Centrarchiformes; family Percichthyidae; genus Macquaria; species Macquaria australasica. Next base: position 553,671 of record SEMN01000218.1, on the reverse strand, counting down.
ACAAAATACTTAACAGGACAACACAGATTCATAATATCATACATGTAGTTTGGCAAAGTGATACAAACAGGATCATCCAAAATCCCTGAAGTGAGACTATGTAACGTTAGCTGAACAGCGGCCACTGTGGCTACAAGTGGTAATTACAGGATGATGGCACGTTAGATTTTCCTACATTTCCCATGATGCTCTTCAGCGGTCGTTAGGTGATTCGACTGAGAGAGTGGAATGGTATCATAAGCAGAAAATAAAGTCGGAAAACTGACTCAGTAATGTTACACAGCAATATTAATCTTTAAAAAGTTACATAGTCTCACTTTAAATAGAAATGTGATGTTCAGAAACCAAAAATCTAAACTCTTGAAATGTTATCCAGCAAAGAACATGCAAGGTCACCTCTGTGATATTTACAGTTTTCATTACACGCTGATAATCTTTTGTACAAGCTGTCATAGCGCTTGCATAATGGTTTGTTAGTTTAAAGGCACCGGACACAAACCAGAAACACTCTTTACAAAAGAAAAAGATCTTTGAGGAAACGTGAGGAGCTCCTCAGATTGTAAACATCAGAGGATCCAAGACGCTTCCCTGAGGAACTCCTTTAGAAAGTTTTTCATTATGGTAAAAAAAGAAACCTCAAACACACAGGTGTTCTTCAAAGAACCTTTAAAGGAACCAGTGAAGGTCATTTTTAGAGTGCAGAAAGCCACACCTGAAATACTTTACATCAGTTAGTTTTACCTGAAATTTTAAGCAGCTTCCAGCAGACCAGCAGATGACTCTGCAAAAAGACGGCAGCAACAGTTTTCAGAATGAACTCGAGTGTACGTTACGCTTACATTTCACTCTTAAAGCTGGGGGAGGCAGAATCTGTGCAACGTAGGCAAAACCTTCCGCCTCTCTCTGCTGCCTCGTATCCCTCCGCTAAGCCCCTCCCACCAAACCCACAACTTCGACCGGCAGCAGAAGGAGTCGGTTCCCCAGTGAAACTGTATCCCTTGAAGGGCTCGCTCTCTCTACAGCGTGAGCTTCACCGAGACCGCGGTCCCTCCCTCCACGACCCGTTTTCTCAAAGACGCCCCTCCAGCCTCGCGGCCTCAGAGCAGAGCGCCCCAGGCTTCAGAGGCAGCTGCAACGCCGTCCAGCAGCGGGATGAGATGCTAGTACACCGCACACACACCACTGTCCCCCGTCAAACGTTATTCCCCACTGTTTGTCATCATGCCTCTTTGCCACTCGTCGTTATGAGCGCCATGACATCGAACAGAATGAGCCTGAAGCTCCGTGTGGAGCCGGGACGTGTTGTTTTGTTCTATACACCGCTGTAGGCTGCACAGTTAATATGGCATTTTTGCCCAGTGACGCCAAAAGAAAACTGCCTACCCAACCTTTAAACCAAAATACAAGCAAAACTGGAGAACATTTTCTCTTCGTGCACTGTGAGCTTCACCAGCTGCTGTGAGGGTTCCATGTTTTCTTCAGTTTGAGTCACAAATTTAAAAGTTTTTTACATCATGAATTGTTACAGGAAGACTTTATTTAGTTTTTATTTATAGTAGCTTTAAGACTTCTTAGATTTCTTAAAATGTATACAAATCATAAAAACATTGTATTAATGTTATTTGCCATGCTCCCTTTGGCTATTACAGTACTTTGTTACTTTATTTGTGAAACTTTTATTTAATTATTTCTCCTAAAAACAGATTTATATTGTTATTACTGTTGTAACAAGACTTTTGTGAAGCTTCAGAAATATTTAGTAACAATTTTGAGCTCTTATACTTATGATTTTTTTTAACCTTGTCATACACTCTGAAAAGTACAATAAATGACTAAAATGTGGTCTGCAGTGGTAAAATAAAAATCTATAAAACATATTTACAGCCAGTAAAAGTCCGATACGAGAGGCACTAACGGCTCCTGAGATTGAGAGGAAAAGACTTTATGATGCAGCAGCCGTGATGTTTAGAAATGCTTCACCATTTTTAAACTACAAATACACTGAGGTTTGATTATTTGCTCTTTGAATCTGAACTTTGATGTCAAGGCCTTGAATCTGGAAAATTTTGGGATTGTCTTTTTTTAAATAAATTCTGCTTATTGAATCTTGCCATATAACTATAACTATAAAAAGAAGCCGAAATCTGTTGAAAACAAAACCCAGCTTCATTTTCAGCAGACTCAAGCTGTCATACACAGAAAGTTTGAGGTATTTTGCAATTTTTAAGAGTTAAAAGGCTGAAAACAATTGAAAACTATTTTCTGTTTCTATGCAGAAGCTGAATGTTGAATGTTTTCCACTTGATTTTCCTTGAGTTTGACGTCCTGTATGGAAGCTCAGCAGGACAAATGAATGTTAATGAAAGGTTGTTTTCAGTGTTCAAAAAGCGACATTGAAAAGTGTGTTCGTTAACTGATTCCCAGTTTTCATATATATATTAGAAACTGGTTCAGATTCAGAACGGGTTTAGATGTTTCCATACTTCTTTGATGCCACCACACGTTTGATCAGCTGTATTGAAAAAGAAAATGTCAAATACAAGATGATGAGGTTTCAGCAGCTGAATTCACTTCCTCTTAAGAGTCTTTAAGGCTTGAAGAGAGGTACGTTCAGACGTGCGTTTGTCTTGATAAGAGTCTCGACGTGTCACATTGAGCCGCGGTGGTTGGTCGAACTCCAGGCTACGAAATGTCTCTTCAAAATACTGTGAGACGTCCATGTTTTCATTCAGTCTGTGACCAGGTGACCTACAGCAGCCAGAGTCAAGCTGCTGAAACTGTCCATCATGTCCTGAACTGGATCCCAGTTCACCTCAACTGGCTCACAGACTGGAGTCAGCTACTCGGTCTAATGTTTATCAGTTTAATATTCCTTTTTTTTAATTAAATCACTGTACTAAGGCACAGCAGTGCTTTGGGCTAAAGGCTAACATCAGCATGCTAAATGCCCATGACAATGCTAACATGCTGATGTTTAGCAGGTATAATGTTCAATATTTTAATCTTCTTAGCTTAGCATCTTATGCTAATATCTGCTAATTAGCACCATACACAAAGTACAGCAGAGGGAGGCTGGTGAGAATGACATTAATTCATTTTAATTCATTAATTACCTAGCATGGCTAAAAACATTTTTATTTGATCAGATCAGTGTAAAAGTTTGACTTTTTTCATTAGTTTTTTACTTTTGTACTGTTGAATTAAAAAAATGAAAAATCTCTCGTTCAAAGTTTCTATATCACCTCCGATCACACCCAGCGGCACTGATGGATGTGTTTGGTGTTTTGCTGCACCTGTGACCTCACCGAACAGTGATGTCACGGGGTCCTGGAGTACACCTGTACATCACTGATACGCGGTGAGAAGTTAAACCACCGGAGATAAAAATAAAAAAATAAAAACAACACGATTTTCAAGTTATTCTTTAAAAGTAGAAGATCTGAGTAAACAGGTGTCAGAGTGGGCGAGATGGGCGGCCCCATCGGCCAATCAGATGCAAGTTGAGCTTTAAATTGAATTCAATTTTCTATTAGAGATTATTTAAATTAAAGTGATAAGCGTCAACATGGACTCTCTAGTAAGAAGTTCGTGGTGATGACTGACATGAAAAATCCTGAAGAAGAGCTTTTAAACTGTCAATGTAGTTTGACAGCAGAACACTGTTTCTTTCTTCTTTGCTCTGGCGTTGACTTTTTAGACCTCCTCCACCATCAGACCTTTGATTCATTCCAGAATTGTTGTATTTCACTTTTTAAATGATTTGCTGAACTGAGTTTACAGCTGCTGAAGGCCTGTAGACATCCTGAGGTCCAGGTTGAGAATACACAACATCCTGAAGGAGCCTCATCTAATAAAACTGAAACCATGTTCGGACTCCGTCAGTGGCTGAGCAGCCTGAGACGAGCCAGCCAGCCTCCGAGCAGCGATTTCGACGGTTTGGTTACAGCCAGAGGAGGAGAAACGGCAGCGGAGGGGGAGGCAGCAGACTTTTTGGACGCTGCTTCTGGGTAAGGGATGGTCGCGCTGTTGTGCAGGTCGGCGTTGATGAAGCACTGGCTGCCTCTGATGTGGTCGACCCCGCGGATAGACGGGTGTCCTCGGTACGGCAGAGGGAAACATGGCTCCTCCTCGGTGATGGTGCTGATCCCCTCGTTGCTCAGATATCTGTGCATAACGTCCTGTCCTGTTCAGGAGACGAGACGGGGACAATAACTTAAAAGTCTGCAGAAACTGGATCAATATCTGTGGATTTCCTGGTTTAAGTCTTTCACCTTTACAAGACATGATTCTGTTATGATGCCTTCAAATCACAAAATGCCCCTCAAGCTCACTGTTGATATTTTAAAACTCAACACAGTTAACAGCTGAGTTTCAGGAGAGGAAATAAAACATTTAACAATGCTTTTGGACACTTAAACACTGTAATCCCTTAACGTACGACTATAATCCCCCTTCAGTTTTTAATCCAGAAACAAAGAAACCAGACTCAGATGAAAAGTTGTAGGTTTAAATATTGTTTCTCTTAGAACAACAAATGAGAATAAACCAGTAGGGTGAGATCATTCTTTTTTTTAAATTTTGGTTTCATTTGTTTTAGGGATTTTTTATTCCAGAAACAAACATTAAATCAGGTCACTCAGTTTGTTTAAAGATCGTGTGACTTCATTCAAGAAATGAATGAAAGAAAAGAATTTATGATACAAACAAAAACACAAGACTGCATACAAATATTTAATACTTGTACTAAAAAAAGAAAGAAAAATTTTAGGATGATTGTTTTAAAGATGAAGTCACGTGTAAATTCTATTGTTAGTCTCACTTTAGGCGTCAGTGGAAAACCGTCCACCTCTTAATGTGTCTTTGTTTAACTGCTGCGAGTTGAAAATCCATTAACAGCCTACTATCTTGGACAAGCTGCCAACACACACACATTCAGAGCCACACAGTTCGTTCCTCAAGGTGAAGAGCTCGAAGAACCAGGCTGAACTGAAATCAGGTCCGTCGATGCGGCGGCAGCTCTCAGGGTTAATGATCGACGAGGTAGAAATTCAAAGCACGCAGCCCGTTTGTCCTCGGCTGTTAATGAGGCAGACCGGCGGCCATTACTGATAACGGTTAGATTAGAGGTGCTCGGCTCCGTCTGGTTCAGACGGACAGGTGGAGCTTACCTTTCCTTCCATGAGCGCCGGGCCTGGAGGACAGGTCGGACACACCTGAAAACGACTCCACCGGCATGGAGACGGGTCGAGGTTTACCTGCAAACCAGCAGAAGTTACAGACCTGCTGTGGAAAATATATAATCATTTCATCTTCTGTCTGTGTGCTTACAGTCATTTCTTTCTAATTTATGATTCATCTTATCTGCTGCCATTATTCTGAACAGCTGCAGTAGCCACAGGGACCAATAAAGTTTAATCTTTCTTATCTGTCAACCGCCGACATTTTGTGGCGACATTCAGACTTTAAATTAGATTATTTTCATGCTTGGTCGCAATAACTACTTTGTATTGAACTACTGTTTCTATATAATCCACATGAAGCTCACTCTGTGTTCTTTAGTCAAAATATGTGTTATAATAAAAGACAAAAGGACACCAATTCCAAACTCGCATAACAACAGAACACTTTCTCTAATTGTTTTGGTCCAAATTTTGGGCCTTAAAAACAAGGTCATGGGCTCAGAGCATCATGGGACATAAACCAGAGAAGAAGAAATATTTATCCATCTTTGGGTAGAAACTGATCGAACTGTGTCTTTCTAATCATTTCAGGTATAAAGGCTTTGAAGGCATAACCAACCAGTAAAACAGAGTAATTGTACAGTAGATATGTTATCAATATTCATCAGATAACACTGGACCACATCCTATTAAAAGAACATTATCTGTGTGTGTGTGTGTGTGTGTGTGTGTGTGTGTGTGTGTGTGTGTGTGTGTGTGTGTGTGTGTGTGTTCTTGTACTTTTATATTTGTGAGGACTTATTTCAGTTTTAGACCTGGACAGTGAGGACATTTTTGGAAAGTGGTGACACTTTTTCTTCACTTCCTTAAAGTGCTGTTAAGACTTGTTTTTAGGGTTAAAGTTTGAATTTAATTTAGGTTGGGAATATTTTATGTTAATGAGGGTCCTCATAAGTATAGAAGAGCGTGTGTGTCTGGGCACTCACTGCACGTAGAGGAGCGCTGTCTAAGGCATACAGGGATTGGTTGGTTGAGCTCAGGTGGGGGGTTGACGGACGTCCTGTTGTCGTCGGCAACAGTGAAGCGTCGCTGCACGTCTGCGTCCAGACACGAGTTCGGTGACTTCGGCCTCATTTTCACACCTGGAGACACGTTCATGTTGGCGTCTCTTCAGAGAGGGACAGGACAGGAGGAGACGGATCACCAAGAGGAACGAGGAAAGATGTTCATGAACTTTACCCGTAGGCAGAATCAGTGTGGTACTCACAGCGGTACGTAAGGTGCTGCAGGGGGAGGAGGGACGTACAAATCCAATATGGCCGTCTTCCCTCTCTTCCCAGGAGCATCTGAGGTTTCTGGCTGTCGAGATCTGTAGAGACCCGGAGCTCCCTGCGGGGTCCGGACACAATGAGAGAAAGAGAAATGATTCCTGCACAGCTGGTAGATTCAAACCAGCAGACAGCAGAGGAGCTAACGATCCCTTTAAGGCTGTTTATCATAAAACAACAGTAAGACGTTCCAGCTCGGCAGCAGAAACAGCAGACGAAGCTCTTCTGTTTCCTTCCTCACCTCCAAAGCCTCCGTGTTCCCATAAACACAGGAACTTCACTCAGCTTTTCTGCTTCGTCTGAGTTACAAAAACACGTCTGAAGGAGTTTAAGACGCAGCTACAAACTGTGTTCCTCTATTCTAATTTTTCATTGAAAGTCTGGTGATTTTTCTTACTGTCTAAAATGTTTGTCGTCAGTAGGAAACGATGAGTTTCTGAGAGCTGAGAGGGAACATTGTTGGTTTTGGTCTTTTCATGGGATTCGTTGACAATAATAATTGCGAAAAAATGTAGAATAACACTTTATCTGCTGTTTGAGAGGGCGTGACTTTGACCCTACATCTCATATATACTTAGCTACTGGTAATTACAGGTTAAAGAAAAAAATATTAACAAATAAAATTGGCCTTTTTAAACAAGCTTAAAAAGGCCAATAATAAGACAAACATAATGTAGATAACAGGAACAAGTGGATCTGCTGTTCAGTTCTTCTTGCAGATTGAAGGATAATTTGATTCATCTTTTAAAACGGTCGACAAAAATAAATATGGATAATCAATTAATTTCTGAAGTAATTTAAAAAGTAAAAATGTCAAACGTTTGCTACCTTGCTTTCATCTCACTGAACTGAAGTTTGCAGAAATCACTCTGGACTCTGGTTTTTTATTATTGTCATCACCGATTAATCAATACATTTTGTGATTAGTCATTTAACCTATAACGTCAGAAAATAGTGAGAAATGCCCAACACAAGTCATCAAACTTCTTAAATGAATAATCAATTATCAAAATTGTTGTTGTTAAATGTTGTCAGCTGACCAATCGATGAATCTACGACTAATCTTAATGTAATTGCTTCAGCAGTTGTCATTTCTGACATTTTATAGACTAAATGATTGATTAAAAATAATTATTTAATTAATCAACAGTGAAAATAACCAGTATTTTCAGCCTAAAAGATGATGTACTTCACATTTGTGAGTCCAGTGGAAGGTGGAGAGCAGGCCGAGCACAAGTAGGGGAGACGCTGATTCACTGTGACCTTTGAACTGAATGGTAGGAGTGACGGTGAGGTAATGGCAGACTGACTTCAGATCTGTTTTGATAGCCGAGATTAGAGACTGAACGCATCAACCGGGCCGTGGAGGGGCATTTAAGACGCCTATCTTCCCTAAACACACACATCCTGGAGCTCTGTCGACACGAAACCCTGCAGGCGCTGTGGTGAATTCATAATTGTCACATTGTGGAGTAACAAATGAGTCACTTTCCAAAGATGTCTGACACCAACGCAGCCTGATATTTGGACTGTTTCCTATCCATTTTTTTCCAGGAAAAAGGAAGAAAGGATCCATTGTCCACCCCCCACCCCCCGCCACACACACACACACACACCTCAGCGCAGCAGCAGACTGGGTGGCTGCTGTGTTTTCTGGTTAGATTGCTCACAAACACAAACAGCTTCACTAAAAGCTACGATGACAGACGGGTGACTGAAACAGTCTGCTTCACCTTCACACAGTGACGTCTGGCTCAATAATCAATCCATCAATAAACACGTGAAACTTGTAGCTGTAAAATAGTACACTAATAAATAGAAACACTTTTTGTTTTTGAAGTGTGGTGTTTCCTACGGCCTTTATCAGCTCCACGACCACAGAACAACCTGCTGCTACTAGAACTTCTATTCATTATTAATGATGATAAAAAGAACTGTGGTATTGATGGTGGGGGTGGGGGTGGGGGTGGGGGTGAGTGCTCACCTGTATGCGTGGCGGTCTCCAGCGCAGGTTCTTCAGCGGAGCGGGGGCGAAGCCGCCCAACGTTCCAGACGACCTCTTCTTCACCACCAGGACGACGCCTCCAGACTCCGCCCTCAGCTTCTCCACCAGGTGCTTCAACTGCCAGCCCACCTGGACCAATCACAGACCAGAACTCTGAGCACTACATATGAGAACTGTGAAATGTCATTGTGCGTTGGATAAGGTGGAATCGTTTTATATTAATGTGGTGTCAGGCTAGCTGTTTCCCCCAGTTTCCAGTCTTTATGCTAAGCTAAGCTAACTGTCTTCTGGCTGTAGCTTCATATTTACCGTACAGACATGAGAGTGGTCGATCTTCTCATCTAACTCTCAGCAAGAAAGCAAATATTTCTCCAAAATGTCAAACCTTTTGAGTGGACTTTTGACTCACCACTGTCTGATTGTTGACCTGAACGACTTCATCTCCAGCATGGATCCTCTGGGTTTTATCTGCAGGAGACTGAAGAGCAGAATCACAGAGTTTTACTCTCGTTAGAGGGTCAACTGAAGAGACTGATCAAACACAACATGGACTACAGACAGAGCGTCAACGCACGAGTCACGCTAACGTCTCTTCTACTGTTCCACCAGTAAAGGAGATTTTTTTAGATGTGTTTCAACCTGAGAAACAATCTGAAAGTGTCACAAAAAAAAAACATAACTGGAAGAGTAAATGTCTGGAAACAACTTGTTGTGATGAAGAACCAGCAGCACTCACATTCTCTGTTGTTCCTGTGATGACGTGAAGCCCGTCGTAGGTGGATTTGATGTAAATACCCTGGAAGATTAAACACGTGAAGCACTCAGTGTTTGAGAACATATATATATGAATCCTCTATATAAATAACCTCACGTGGTTTCTCTATAATGCCTCGCTGCAGTGGTGGTTGTGGGGTTTTTCTTTTTGGACCTACATCTGTTTCTGTTTTCGACTCAGTGCTGATTGTGGTTCATGGTGAAGCCCTAAAAAACCTGTTAGTGTTTCTCAGGGGAAGTCGGGCTGAATTGTGGGTTTTCTTTTTTCAGTTCTTCTCTGACAGTGATGTCCCGCTGATACGGTCTGAATGTAAATGATGTGTGTCCTGTTGTTTGTGAGCTCACCAGTCCCTCCCCGGGCTTGACGTTGGTGATGTGCACCTCCTCCAGACACGCCATCTCACTCTTCACGGGGTCAGAGGTCGACTGGACCGTCTTCTCGCAGACGCCGTTCAGAGCTCGGGACTGAAACACACACAAGTAAAAAAAATATAATGTAAAAACAAGTTGAGGTCAACAGTTTAATTCCCCAAATAAGATAAAGTCACAAATAGTGCTGAAACGACTAGTCGATTAATCAGCATCTTTTTTTTTTTTTAACATTACGTTTAGTTTTTTGGCATCCAAAGATCATACAGTCATACATACATTTATATATATATCTATATATATATAAATAATAATATATATTAATAAGATGTATAGTACTCTTTTATAGGTGCTGTTGTTGTATTTATCAATTTCACTTATTATTTTCAGCCTGATCACTTTCCAGGAATTGCATAAAAGTGTCCCATATTTTTAATCAGCATCTATTTTGATAATTAATTCATAAGTTACGTGTTATTTCCACATGGAAACACCAAATATTTGATGGTTCCATGTTCTCAAATTTGAGAATTTGACGCTTTTTTCTAAAATTTTATATTTTTGGTGAAACAAAACAAACAATTTGAAGACGTCACCTTGGACCCTACAATACTGTGATAATCTGCAGGTCAATCAATAATGAAAATAATCATTAGTTGAAGCCTTATGTAACTTAGATATATGACATTACTTGAATAAAACTCATCAAACACACTCAACAACTCTCGTCTACGTCCAAAAAACACATCAGTACGTTGACATGTTTGAGTCCAGACCTTTCATCTGGCTCCTGTTTGTACTGAATCTCTGCACACTAAGAAAGTCTCACAGCCTCAAACACCTCAGACTTAAATTTCAAACTATATGAACTGAAAAACGTGTGCAGGATAAGAGAAGAAGTCATTGGCAGCACGGTGGTCTCGTGCCAGTTTCTCTCTCCCATGATGACAATCATCCGCCCTGATGAGTCTAAAACGCTGAATCACTACCTGCTGTGGCAGCACTAAAGCCGTCTGTCCCTGACCTCTGACCTCTCTGTGGAAAGGGAAAGGAAGAAAATAGACTGATGAACCCCTCAGAGATCAGAGCAGCGTCACATGAAAAGCTCTAAATGTGGTAGCTGTTGGTTTTGTTGAACAACAGACAAGAGGATCTTCACATCATCATTATACGGACCACAGCGGGGGGTCTGAGGGGATGGGACGCAGGGAGGTGATCAGGAAATTACAAGTAAAGTAGAAAAACATGCTCCTCGGGGGAGTCAGTCCTTCTTCTTCTTTTGATTGGTGATTTTTATTGCTTGTTTATAGATGACATGCTCGTCTCCGTGGTGGAGAACAGTCTAATTAACTAGAGAGTTTGTAAAACACATTTTATATACACATAAAACTGCCTGGCTTTCAAAACTTTAAATCACACTGTGTGGGTTATTTTGTTCTCAGGCTCTCCTGCTACTTTATCTGTCTTTGCAGCGTTTCCCTCTTTGTCACCTGGACAAACAAACAGAGCACAAGCCTTTCACCGAGTAACAGCACCGAATGTGTCACTGCTCAAACTGCTCAAAGAGACCTATAATGCTGTTGGTCAGGAGTGAGAAAGAATTTAAAAAATACATGAAAAGAAGAAAAAACCAGAGATGGCCACCAAAAATACTGGGAAATTTAACAAAGCTCCACTGAAATCATTGTCTACCATTGTTCACGGGGAAAATACTTTTTTTTCATTAACTTTTCCTCACGTCCTGCACAAACGTCCTTTCAAGTGTGTTTGCCATCATATAAAAAGGAGGAATGCATGAACTTTACTAGACTGGTCTATTGGGTTTGTTGCTCCTGATCCCTTGTCTTTGTAATACAGTTGCCCAGTGGATACTTTTCAACAGGCCACAGTAAACCAAATCTGTGCCAGAGGTTTCCTTTCATGGTTTCCTATAATATTTTGTATAGTGTCCTGTAGTATTTTGTGTAGTATTTGTAGAGGGGAGTGTCAGTGTGGATCTGATGTAACCTTAAAGGGAATAATTCAACACTCTGGGAGATAAACTCATTTGCTTTCTTGCCGAGAGTTAGATGAGAAGATTGACACCACTCTCATGTCTCTATGATAAATATAAAGCTGGAGCCAGGAGATGGTTAGCATAGCTTAGCATAAAGACTTGAAACGGGGGGAAACAGCTAGCCTGGCTCTGTCCAAATATCTGTCCAACACCTCTAAAGCTCAACACTAAGACAACACTAACAACAAACATCATTTATTAAGGTTAGCAGCTTGCTGAGGATCTTTAAGGACAGTGTGATTCGGCCGTCCCACTGCTGCTGCAGGACAGTCACAAGGAGACCAGGATGTATTTTTATACATCACGTGATATTTATGCAACTAAACTAAAACTTGAGGTCTCATTGGAGGAGAGTCAGAGGTCATGAGGTCACATTAGAAACTGACAGTCAGAAGCGAAAGTGATGTGATTTCAGTATTCTGGGAACAAGAGGACAACCAGCAAGAAGTGTTATCTAAGACAGGAAGTGGATGGTCCTGAGCTGAATAAACAAACCTGCAGATTCACACACACACACACACACACACACACACAGTGAACACCACGGGACGCTCAGTGCAAGACAGGAAAAGGAAATGTGTGTTCCACTGACTCTGTGTGTGTGTGTGTGTGTGTGTGTGTGTGTGTGTGTGTGTGTGTGTGTCTCCAAACATCCAAACCAGAGGGAAAAGGAGAAGTAGTACTCACCACTTCCAGAATCTTCTCCTCAATCTCATAAACAGTACAGTCCTGCAATTAAACAGACAGAAAGACTAACTGATGGACGTCACACTGCAAAAAACTAAAAACAAACCAAACATCTGCATTTTTATCAAGACACAAACTGTATGAAAAGAAGAAGCCTGTCTGTGTGAAGAACTGTGTGGTTAACAGACGGGATTGGAGAAAAAAAGAGAGAGAGAAGGGAATCAGCGGGAAAACAAATATTTGAGAAATGACAGCCTACAGGAGAGTGAAACCAGAGGGAGGGACCGCGAACGCCTCCCAGAGACACTGAGAGGATTCCTCCTGCGGTCGGTGGAATAACAGCTCCCTGTAAACAGGCTGACAGGATGATTGCACGACAGCGCGGCAGGGCGACGCCTCAACGCTGCACAAAACTCTGCAGTCACATGTAGGGAGGTGACACGCTGCAAAAAACATCCAACTGCGCAGCCACAACCGAAAAACCAACTCTCCAAATTTCACCTGAGTTTCTTCTTTTAACAGGAATCAGACTTTTTGTTGCAGTTGGAATCATCTGCATCTTTGTTTCATAAAAACTGGAAAACAGTATTTTAAACAAGTAAAATGATCACACCTCTCTGTTGTGTTTACTGCCATGTTCAGACAATATGACCACAAGAGTTTACCTGCTGTGAAAAAGAGGAGTTTTGCTCTTATTGGCTGAAGCAGCAAACATTTAGGGCCGGGTGTTTTGTGTGATCAGTCACATGTGGCGGATTGATTTACATGAACTGTGGATCCAAACAAACAAACAGATCCTGTTTTTCTGATAGAAACTACAGTGAGCAGCTGTTTTAGGAAATTACTGAGACTTTAAAAAAATATATATTTTTAAAGATTTCCGTCTTCAGTAGGAACCAATGGGCTTGGAGCTGAGAGCCACAGACAGGAAGTCAGACAGGACTGACAGACGGACTAACACCGCTGTCTTTTTCACAGTAGCCTCAGTGTGTGTGTGTGTGTGTGTGTGTGTGTGTGTGTTTTCATATACATACGTGTCAGCAGGACGGGGGTGATGGGACACAAGCAGGAAAATAATTATTATGTTTGTGCTCATTTAAAATGTATTTCAGACCTGGACATGATTTGACATTTCCCACTGCCCTTGAACTGTCTCAGCTGAGAAATTCAGGGCTTTAATTTAAATTCTAGCTGAGACCTCAAAGTTTCCAAAGATACCAAATATGTCAGGCTGAATTTTAGGGAAATGTGTATAAAAATATGCACAAGATTCAAAAAAATGTACTTTAAGGGCAAAATCAAAAGATTAAGACGTTAAAATGTAAAAACTCTCTCTGTTCTTGCTTGTTTTAGTAATGCTGATATCTGAAAGAGATTCATCATCAAAAGGTCTTTGTACATGTATCAGTGGTTATCTGGTTCATCATCATCATCATCATCATCAAAGCCTGAGAAGAAACAGTCCCAGACGGTCTGACTTCAGTTCATGACCTTCTTTCTTTCTCTGATGTCTCTTTAACACGAGCAGCTTCACAGAAAACTGAATTCTAAGAATTTGCAGCATCAGACTCAGAGATGATGCTTTAAAAAAATTAAATAAGTAAATAAGTAAATCTGGTGAAATTCTGGTGAATCTGGTGAAATCGAGCAGAAACAGTCTGAACAGCAGCTTCACAGAGGGGTGTTTGAGCCTCACTGACCTTCTGGACGGTGGAGGTGAGCTCCAAGCACAGCTGGATGATTCTGCTCTTGGTGGAGGTGAAGTCGTTGGCGCTCGTCAGCGGAGTCCTGCACAGAGAGGACATCAGTATTATTACAGTACCTGTAGTAAAACCATGAACCCTGCTGGTACTGTCAGGAGTTTGTAGGTTGGGACAAAATGGCTCCGAGGATGCCGAATGTCTTTTTGAATATTTACACCCAGATTGAGTTGTTCACCCTGCCAGGCACTGTAGCTGGGTTAATTTTACGACAGGACATTCTTTTTAAAAATGTCCACAATGACTGAAAAGACAGGAGTTGATACATATATTACATACTGTGTATATCATGTAAGGTTTCATGGTACAGAGTCAGTCTTTCCTCGCTCTTTTTTATATTATTCTAAATCTTTTGGGCATTTTATGCCTTTATTAAACAGCGGTAGTGGAGGATAGCAGCCGGATTTGAGCTGGTGACGTTTGTTCATGGTCAAGATCAGTGTGAAAAATAATTTCTAGCCCGTGTTGCTGACTGCGGCTTTCGCTAGTAAAAAATTACAAACATCAGATTATATCGGCTGTAGCTAATTAATGTTAACTCCATTAGTAACTTGCCAACACGCCAAAATGAAATGAAGTCTTTTTGGTAAAACTGTTAGTTTCAGGAGTCAGAATCTCCCATATAAACGTTTATGTGTATCATATCCACATTTCACCTTTTCAGCTTAATAATTCTGAATCAGCACCTCACACTTTTGGAGAAAGTAGCTCGAGAACAATAAGCAAGCTGCACCTGATACGTTTAATCAACATTTCATTTCAACGTCTCCTGCTGCTCATCTCATTTTCAAGTTGCAGCCACCAAAAGCTGATTAAACATCTTATTTACAACACTACACTTACAAATGTTGAAAGCTGAACCTAATTAGATTCTAAAAGATGTGGATTTGAGATTAGATTCAGATTCAATACAATGCCCAAGGTGTGTGTGGGTGATCTGACACACGACAGATGTCAGGTGTGTTATGGGCGTCAGTGCAGCAACTTGTTTGTGTTTGTGTGTAACAGCTGCAGAGCTGGAATGTTCTTCAAGCTGAAACAAGCTGAGAAAAACCTGAAGGTGTCAAACAGCACACAGACAGACAGAGAGACAGACAGACAGACAGACAGCTGACAGACAGACATGTTAACAAGGACTAGCGCTAATAACAGTGTGTGAGACAGTGAGAGTGTGTCTTTTGTATTTCTCCTACACACCTACTGAACCATAAAACTCTCACAGGCAGTAATTCAGATTACACACATCTGGTCTTATCTACAGAAAGTGAACTTGTAAACTCTTCTTCATTAATAAACTTTGAGATGTTATAGTTAGGGTTTATTTAAATCCTTTTTACTCCTTTAATGCATTATGTTTTTGTGTGTTTTGTTATTTGTGCAAAAACGTAATTATTTAAACATAAAAAATAAAATGGAAACAGGACATTTATCCTGTGTTTCTCTCTTGTGCACTCCTGACGTGTACCTGCTGTGCAGCCTGCAGAAAACTATTGTTGTCTCTTTAAAAAGACGACAGATTCAAACTACGTGAGATAATATGTGATAAATGTAGTCTAGAAGAGGGTTACCCTAATGCATTTAAGCACTTTGTCCTAAATTTAAAAAGAAACTACTGGTCTGGGATCTTTCAAACACTCTGCAGTAGTTCGACAACTTTTCTTTTATGTTATATATTCTGTTCAAACTCACAGTTTCACTCTAATTTCACATCACTGTTCAATAAACAATATTAAGCCAACAATATTTCAGGTATCAGCCAGCCTGGTGATGAAAGGATAAAAATAATTACATTTTAGGAAATGTTTTCTTCCTTTCCTGCAGAGAGTTAGATAAGAACACTCTCATGTCTGTATGCTGAATATGAAGCTACAGCTGATTATCCTGAAGGGTCGTTTTTACACTTTGGCTTTTGTATCATATCTTGATTAAACGATATGACATGTTATTTAGTGAGCTTCAGAGGTGCTGGCAGGTGGTCTTTGTGCTAAGCTAAGCTAACCGGCTGTAGCTTCATATTTATCGTGCACACATGAGAGTGATATCAATCTGAACATCGTATCTCTGCAAGAACATGAATAAGGTAATAATATATGTATTGTATGTACTGAATTTGTCTACCTGTCCAGCCAGGCCAGCAGACTCTTGGCGGCTCCGATCAGCTCAACCACGGCGGTCAGGAATTCGTTGGAGGGCTGATGGGAGATTTTGCTGTGGTAGGCCGGGTTCTTCCTGCGCTGCGACACGGCGCTGCTCAGGTTGTGGTGTGCCACTCTCATCTTCCCCACCAGCGTCTTCAGGTTGTCCGACTCCACGCCATAGTTCTGCCCAAAATTTAAGAAAATACAAAATAAATTTCCCATCAGCCCTGTTACCCCTACCTCCCTCCCTCCTGTAAAGCAAAGATTGTTCTTTATTTATTGATTTTAGAACGTTTAAAGTTCTGAATTAGATTCAGAGAACCAATAATCCCAACAAGCTCGGGTCAAGAAACACAAACCTTCAGCCTTCACATCAAACGCAGGAATTCAGAGATTCTCATTACCCCTGATCAGCAACGCCCCACCCCCCTAACCAAAACACACACACACACACACACACACATTCCTACAAACTAGTCACCATGGCAATGATTGGACTAAAAAAATATTCCACACCACGTCAACCTCACTCAAACTAAATCCAAACCCCAATGTGAGCCGGTGTCTCAGTCTACAGGAGCCATGATGATATTCAATAATGGTGGTTAATATAAATGTATGTTCAATATGGACTCTTTGGTTACCATGGTGACAGGAACAAAATGCATTTAAATGAATCAATCAATCGGTTAATCAGTCAATTATTCAATCAATCAATCAATCAATCAATCAATCAATGTTAGATACCTGTACATCTGTAGAGATACCAGGGGTCCATCAGCACATGACATGTGAAGTCATATGTGCATCACATTTTTCCATATTTTTTCTAAACTTTTGGATGAGTTTTTCAAACTTATCAATAACCACAGGTGATCAAATTCTTGCTCCACGCGTCCCCACAGATCTGTGCAGGGTCATTAATTCTGTCTGTCAGCTGACGGTGTGAACACGCTGGCTCGCCCGAGGCAGCTCAGATGTTCGAGGCGTCGTGACGCTCGGAGCCAATAAAAACATCTGCAGACGTTCCACCTGTCGACTGACTGCACTGTAAAAAATATATATATCCACCTTAACAAAACATGACACCTGACAACGAGTTCAAATCAACTTTCAAATCATGTTAAAGTAAAGGGATCTCACCCTGCCAGCAGCAGATACGTCAATCAGAAAAGAGTGAATACAATGAAGTTAGACCTGTGTTGGAGTGAAACAGGTAGTCTCAGTCTGTCACACACGTGAGTCTCGCTTCGCTGAACCAAAAGATCCAAATTAACAATAAAAGCTTTTGTATTGAACAACTGAACAAATGCAGGAGCTGAACAGAAACTCCTCTACAGCTGCAACTAATGATTATCATCGATTAAACTCGATTATTTTTACGATAAATCAATTAACTGTTTTGTCTATAAAATATCATACAATAATACAAAAATGACCTTGTTAATACAACACAAGGGCCTTCAGATAAACGTTAACTAACCACTCTAAACATAATGACTATGTTCTTTTAACCCTGGTAAAAGTTTGAATGGTAAAAGTCAGAACAGAGAAAGTGTCTCCTGCTCAGAAGTAAAACTGACAGCCAACGGAAACTGCTGCTGGAACAAAAGCCCAACAGCTCTTCCTCTACATGTTGTACACTCTGTTTGATGGTGTGTGTGTGTGTGTGTGTGTATGTCAGGGGAAGGGTGGGGGGTCTCTCTGACAGGTGGGAGGGGTCACATCTGTTTCCTGCTCCACACCAGAGAGCAGTAAACTCAACTCTGTGCTGCAAAAAACATCCCCAACATGTCAGTTGACCTTCAATTCAGTCTTACAGGAAAACTGAAGCACTTGAGCTGCTGCTGATGTCTCATCTATTCATGACTCTGTTCAGTTGTTTTATAGTGCGTCCTTCTTCCATAGTTTTCCCAGAGGTTAGTGTCTGAACATGTTTCAGGAATCAGAAACATCAACAGTAGGTGCCCTTTGTGCGGGGACAGGGGTGAGCTTGTTGTCCCATGAGCAAAGTTCTGTACTTGGGTCTCATAATGACACCTTCAGAAGTTCCATTCGCTGAGGAAGGCCGTGGGATATGGTCGAAAGCCATGCAAAAAGCTAATAAATGAACCTTGAGTTTAGAATATTTTGTCACAGATGAGTAACTTGGGTCAGGAGTCAGCGAGCATCAGCGAAGTCTCCTTCACGACCCACATCCCAACCAGGGCTGGACGTGTGTGGGGCGCTGCCCGGCTTTGGTGAACTGATACCGACGTTTAAATGTCATTTAACCGGCTCGTCGAACAGTGACAGAATGAAGAAAGAAAGAAAGAAAGAAGGAGAGAGAGACAGAGAATATGAGAATGAACAGAAGGAGAAAGGTGAAAATGAAGCCCCTAAAAATATTTGGTTTCAAGCCCCTGAAGTTTTTTCAATAACATAAATATTCACTAAATATGCAACAACCAGAGTTAAAGTTTCACAGTCACAGTTAAAAACACAAATACAGAAATGTCTCATAAAATAAATACACAAAATAACTGGTAACTTTGGTAGAAAATATCGTGTTCATGAGTTCAGATGAGTTCGGATGTTCTACCCCTATCTGTGTGGGTTCCTGTGGTTCCCTCCCAGTCCACAGACACGATGCAGGTCAGGTGAATCGCAAACTCTGAACTCGCCTCTTGCTCAGTGTACTGGGACAGACTTTAGTTCCCATCCATCCTGAACCACTGACCTACACTGAAGTACAGAACTGGAGGAGATGTTCCTTTCTTCTCTCTCTCCGCCTACACATACAGTAATCTGCTTTACTTCAAGATAATGTCGCCATTTTATTCCCAACAAGCTGAGTCATATCAGACACAAACTTATTCAACTCCCCCCATTAGCACATTTTTCACTCACTGATTAAATTACTGACAATTCTTGGCCAAATTCCACACTAAAAAAATGTCCCTCTTAACCATCATTTAGTCTAAAAGAAATATTTTTTCCTTGAAATGTTGATAGTGAAGTGAGCAATCCACGTTTCCCATGCAGTTTTAGGGATTTTATGATCCTGGTTCCCTGAAGTAATCTGCATCTGCTCATAATGTCCAGATTCCATTAAATAAATCTTGAAATAAACGCCATCATCGAGTTATCTGCCAGTTGTCGGATATTTGTGGATATAAAAGTAAATGATTTACCGAGCTTCACTAACACAACTTTAAACAGTTATTGTGTCAGATAACTGTCTCACTGTATTTTCCCTGTTTGTCAGCGGTGACAGAAGAGTGTCAGGCTCCATTCAGCTCAGTTCCACCATTAAATCCTCCTTTTCACTGTGACACAGACAGTCAGAGCTCATAAACAGCTGAGTGAGGGGCTCTGTCTGGAGTTCAACACTGTTACTGTCACAGACAAGCACTTTGTTGGTGATAGTGAGTTGGCTTCAGCTGAGGTCAAATACTGCATGGTAAAATAAACATTTTAAAAACGTGAAGGCAATTCCTCATTTGCTTTTTAATATGCAGTTTTGGTCATTTAGACAAAACATAGTAATTTCACAGCCGGCTGTCACGTTTTACATGTGTCGATCTAAAAAGTGGTTATTTATGTTTTAATTTCTTCTTATGTTTAAAGACAAGCTGTGATAGACTTGCAGTGTTTTCAGGTAATCTTGTTGGTTTAAGGGATTTTTAGCTTGAGTCTTGTACATAAATCAATCTGTATTAAAAACACATGTTCATGGAAGATGGACGTCCAGTGATTTTCAAGATAAACTTAATTTCAGTTTGCACAATGAAACAAAAAATGTTAAATGCATGTTTTTAAGAAATGTCTAACAAAATAAAAATCTATTTTCTGCAGAAACCATTGCTTCATTTTTTACAGTGCAGACGTATTAAACCCAGCAGTGTGGGCGTGTTGCCAGATCTGATAAAGATTTAACAGAGTGCATTATATTTACATCAGCACATTCTCTGGCATGAGAGCCGGGCGCAGTATAAACCTCAGCTATCAGACCATGTGATGGACATGAAGCAACTTCATGGGCCCGATGCTCCGATTCAGAAAATTCACACATTCAGAAAAGCTGCAGGAGACACGGAGCTTCTTCTAGGAAACATACTGGTGCTCTTTGATATACTTCTCAAACAAAGA
This sequence comes from Macquaria australasica, assembly GCA_005408345.1. NCBI lineage: Eukaryota > Metazoa > Chordata > Actinopteri > Centrarchiformes > Percichthyidae > Macquaria > Macquaria australasica. Next base: position 533,243 of record SEMN01000218.1, on the reverse strand, counting down.
GCCCTTATAATCACACTCTGGCATTTACCATGAAAACCACTGTGCTGTACTCTGCTCTGTCCGCAGGAAAAAAAGGGGAATGTCCCTTTACTTTCCTCTGGCTATAAAGTGACGACTGTGCTGACTGCAGGTTACTGATGTTACAGGATTTCTGGTGGATTCTGAAGTCTAAAAAAGTTCAGATAACTCGCTGCAGCTTCAGATATTTTTTTGGGGTGTAACAGGACACAGATGTTTGGGTTTGGCACAGGACTTTAAATAACTTCTGTCTACATCTCAGCACGTGGCGAACAGAACTGTGAGCTTCACCCAGGAAGCCTTGGGTAGTTTGTCGGTTGTTGACTGTCAACTAAGCCATGCTAGTCAGGTGAGCCCAGCCCCATGCAGCTGGAGTCATCAGTACAGTGAACGCCAGTGAACAGCCTCTGACTGCAGATTCAAACCAAGACAAAGCAGCTACCAACAACCGCAGGAGTGTTCCTCACTGTGGATCTGTGACCACTGAAAAACACTCCTCATGACTTCAGATCTTGCACCGTAATCCTCTTGTTTGGGAGTTTTCCTCAGTATCAGAAGTTGTGTGTGATCAGTTGTGTGTTTCCATGGTTACAGCACAAACGGGAAGTGCTAACAGCTAATCCAGCATGACTTTTCATAGTGCAAATTGGCCAAAGTGTAAACAAATATAGGCTACAAAAAACAAGTTGTAGGCCAAAGCTCACTCCCTGTCGCCATAGCAACATTATACTTCCTGCTTTCATCCCCCAGAGCAATATGGGATATTATTGTAGCTCCAAAATGTAGAACATGATTATCCCAAATAGACGAAAAAAAAACAATAACAATAAGAGGGACAAAATTCATTAATATCAGCTTTTTCACATTTTCACTATCAATACATTTGTTTGGCATTAAAAAAACAGCAATTAAATTGCATAAAACATAGACAATGAACGGTGAAATTCAGTGTGATGTTACCCCACTAACGTTCATCCTGAGGAAAGACCCTGACAATGATGAAACATCCACTTGAAGCTGTGGCGGCTTACTGACCAGGGCGCAGAGCAGGTCCACGGCCTCCAGCACCAGCTCCTGGTGTCCGACCCGCGACACGCCCAGAGACAGCAGCTCCTGGTGGGACATCCTGAGCAGCTTCTCCCCGTCCACCTGCTGCTGCTGGAAGGACGGGATGTACGGCTGCAGGCCGTCGTCCAGACCTGAGGGACAGACGGAGACACACTGAGAGGGGACACCAAGGAAAGAGTAAAGAGAGAGATAAGACTCCCACAGCTTCACACAGCATTTCTGTGCTTTCTTTAGGTTGTTTTATTGACAGTGTTTATGCATTAAATAGGTAATAAAAACATATTGATAGCATACAGTTAATCTGTAGTAGTACTGTACATGAGAGAGAGTTAACGATACCGAGACAGTTTCCGTTCAGCAGAGTTTCAGTGAAAGTCGGCTCTATTATGATCCATTCAAGTTTGACAGCAAACAGAGCTGCTGAGTAAACACTGACTTATTGACTCTTCCTGCTGATCCATCAGTGAGACAGCCAACAGCCAACAGCGTCCTGCCACCTCACCACACTTCACCTCAGGATCGACGGGATCGCTCTGGGTTTAGACAGACAGACAATACTACTGTCCTGCACACAGAAGCTCCCAGGTTTGACCCCTAATCAATATCAATTGTACTATGTTCCAATGTTAATAAAAGTTTCGTTGTGGCCCAATATTACAGAAAAAACTCCAACTTTAACTACCATCATTATAAGACTGAATATGGAATCATCAACAGAGAAAACTCAATTTAAATCAATAAAGCTGACTCCAATCAATTAACATCAAAAGCGCCAATGTTTACATATTTTTGTCCTTTAATGAATCCATCCTGCAGGACTAGCAGATAAGACCTGGACCATTCTGGACCGGCAGGATCCCACCTTCAATCCCCGTGACCTCACGTGACCTTGAGCAAGACACCGCCAGCTCCAGTGGCGCCACTCTGCGCCTGACCCTGAACCGCGACCTCTGACCTCTCTGTGAAAGGCAGCAGCGGGAGACGAGATAAAAGAGTTCTCACTGCTGGATCGATGGAGGAGCATCAGCCAACATCCACCACATGCTTCTCCTGACCCACATCAGTACGAGAGGACAGCATGTTCACCTGGGGCAGCTTTAGCTTGTGTTTGTGTTAGGAATGTGTGAACTCGTAAAATATTTAGCACTTTTCTTCACACTGTAGCAGGTCACATTATCAGTTAGAACAAGGATTCATCTAATATATAACTAATATAATCATTCAATTATTTCAAGTTGTCTGTATTACTTACTATTATTTTATACCAAAGTCTGGGTAAGAAATCCTCAATTTAATGTTTTCAAATCAAAGATGAATATTAGTATAACCAGGGTATGTACAAAAAATGACCACTTAAAAGAACTGTTAGGGCTACGTGCAGTGACATCAAACTAAAAACAATTTTAAAAACCTAAAAATAAAACTGCACATTTTAGCCGTTTAAAAGATATTAAAATCTTACCTAGCTAACATTTCTGCGTATCACAATACAGCAAAGAGGTTCAAACGTTTCATCTTCATCATCATTTTGAAGTAAAAATGCTGAGAAAAAAATGCCTTCCAGGTTCTCAAATGTGATTATTTGTACTTCCATCATAGTGAATTAAATATCTTTGGGTTTTGGACTGTTGATTAAATGAAACAAGCAATTTGAAGATGTTACCTCGGGTTCTGGGAACTTGTGACGGACATTTTACAGACCTGACAAGTGATCAGGAAAATAATTATAAAGAAATATAATCGATAAAGAAAATAATCATTAGCTGCAGCCCTAGTTGTGTCTTGTTTTGTTGCGTCCATCCCGGACAATTTGAAAATCAAACTGCCTCAAATATCAGTTACAAGTTAATAATGAACATTTAAATTGTAGCGTAAAGGTTCAGAGAAACTGCATTGACATTAAATTTAGACACTAAAAAAGCATTTCAGCTAGAAAAACATGGAATTAATCACCAAGTAAAGCTGACATTTGAACACAGCGAGGCAGCAACACTGCTTGGTTCTCCTAATCTAAAAATACGTTAGTTTGAGAAAGCTTTTGCACACCAAATGGCAGATGTTGTGGAGCACTCAGCGCCGGGCCGGACATCAGCTGGCCAACAAAATGCCTGAGCTGGTGTGAACAGTGGAGAAGAAAACAACTGCCCCTGCATGTGGTCATTAAAGTGTCCCGAAGAAACTCAGACTCCTGTTTGTCTTCAGATGGACACGCAGGACGACAGATGGCCAACACTCACGCTGACAGCAGGGAGGAACATTCCTCCTTAACTAACTGCTGATGTGACACCTCTGTGTTTTCACCGGTCAACGCCTCTGACACCGAGAATAATACACCGCGAGACTTGCAAGAAAGAGCACGTTTGTTTACTCATTTCTTTATGGTCAGTTAAGTTAAAACCATGCAGGGTAACAAATTTGCCTTCTTTTAGCACTTTTGGCACCTTAAAAAATCAAAGTAAGAAATCTGCATTGTGTATCAGCTGAAAGGATTAGTCAAATAATTGATTAGTGGAATAACCTGCAACAATTTTGACAAGCAATCGATCATTTAAGTCACTAAAAATGCCAAACATTCTCTGGCTCTTCAAATGTGAATCTTGTAGCTTTTCTGTCTCATATGACACTAAAATGAATATTTTTGTGACAAAACAAGACATCAGAAGACGTCACCTCGGGCTCTGGGAACTTGTGATGGACATTTTTCAATATTTTCTAACATTTTATGGCCAAGAAAATCATAGGCAGATAATCTGATCATGAAAATAATCATTAGTTGCAGCCTTAGCTTTTATGGACTCAATTTACGGCTACAAACCGTAATGATATATATAGTTTGATTAAGTATTTAAAAATTTAGAAATAAAAGTTATAACTTTGCATTACCAGTGGTACCATTTAATTACTCATTTTGTCCAATTAATAATCAAAAAAGCAAAAGTCTTCAATTTATAAAGACAAGAAACTAAGAAAAGCAGCAAATCGTCACATTCGACGGAGTGTAACCAGCAGTTTCTTCAACTGGATAATGCAAAAAGGAAAGTTGAACTTGATTAAATGACTGCATATTGATACTGGCAGCCCTGAACTGCGATACAAAAGATCTCCTTCTTTACTAGTTTGTTTTGGTTTCTGCTTTAGTTGAGCTGCTGCAGCAAACTTGTGATACAAGTCAGAAAACACGTTCTGCTCCTGCATGTTCCTGGAAAGATGCCCAGTTGAAAACTTCCATGATATTCCCCAACTTCCTTTGAGAAATATTCAAACTCCCTGCCTGGAACACACCCCTCCAAAAGCTCTGATGGTGAAACATATCTCAAACAAAACTGCTTTCACTGTTGTTTGTCAGAGTTGGACGGCGGTTGGAGAGAGTTTGTGGTCAACAGGAATGTGTTAGCGACAGCCTGGATCACATTACTGACACCCGAGGAGGCCGATAATCTCTCAGCTGCACAGCGGGGTCGGCTAAATGTCACACGACAGCCAAATCACCTGCTAATGAAAGCATGACAACGCCGGGCCAAACCTCCCTGCAGAGCACACTGCAGAGAACAGAAACCTTAACAAGCAAATCTGAGCTGCTGTTGAGCCTCAACGTGATTTTTTCCTTCAACACAAGCAGAAACGTCCGGGTCAGGTGAGATTATATTGATGGTTTCAGGTACAAATTCACCGGCTTCAAATGTTTGCTCGAGTCATTGGAGTTCATCTTATTTAAAACAAAGTGCACTCTCGACTGGTAGATCCGTTTTGAGATTAAAAAACAAGGTTAAAGACATAATATCCACTGTGTAATAAGATACTTGATCTCAGCAGGATTAACCTGAAATATGAAATAAAAACACCCTCTGAGTCCGGCACGGTGCCAACATCCAGAGCTGGTTCCAACGCTCTCATGAGAAATAAAATGTCGTTAATTTATGTGACAGTTGAGACACTTTTCTCATTCCGCATTTTGAACATTGCAGTCAGGTTTGGCGCTCGGCCCAAACTCTTGGAAAGCGGCTTCAAACGGCTGGCAGAGGGCGAGGAACGAGCAGGATCACCGCAGCAAAACACTGCTGAGCGGTTTGAGTTTTTGGCTTCTTAAGCAGCACGATTAATGAAACTGTGGCTGTTTGCATCAACACTCATCCTGACAAGTTATGCAACGTTAAGATAATTTAAATAAACTTTACTACTTGTTCTTTCTGCTTATTCTTTCATTCATGTCATTTCAACATTTAAATTGTTTTTGAAGCATTTTGTCTTTTCATATTAAAAACTGTGTTGTGCTCCAGCCATATCCAGTCATAGTCTTGAAACAAGAATCACAAACCTTCTCAGATCGATATTTTTACCAGTCTTAATAATTTTCTTAAAAATTTTGTAGATCACTTGTTTCCGAGAAATTTCAGAAAAAGATTCAAACAAGTTGATGTGCGCTGAAATCATCCAATTACTTGCACATATTCTTTTATCTTTTTAATGTAGGCTGAATGAGTTATGGATTGTTTTTTTACAGTGTATATTGAGATCAGGTTCAGACTCAGAGATGAAATACTCAGATCTTTTTGTTGGGAGGAAGGTGGGCAGAGATCCTGATGCTGGAAGCAGATCAGCTGCCGAACCACAAGCTAACTGTCCATCCTGAAGCCAAATAAAGGTTTATTTCAACAAATTCAGGTTCCCTAAAAACCTTCAGCCTTTAATCAGATCTTCATTTCTACATTTGATTTGCATGTTGAATACGAAGTCCTGTTGTCTCAAGAACTCTCTATCATCAAAAGACCAAAACCAACAATGTGTTAGTCTGTCTCACAATACTTCTTGACTTCCTGTCTGTGGCTCTCAGCTCCAAGCCCATTGGTTCCTGCTGAAGATGTAAATCTTTAAAAGCAGCTCACAAATATATAGTTTCATTTTTTTAAAGGCTCAGTAATTAAGTAATAAAAATAAAATAGTTTTTAACAAACTTTACTTAAACAGAAGGAAATAGTGCACTTGTTGGGGACTATTTCCAGCGGCGGATGAATCCACATTTGGTGCTCTAGTGAGTATTTGGGGCAGCAGGACGGTGTGTGTGGGACTGAGTGTGTGTGTGTTCATGGTGATGAAGGAACAACAGTGAGGCTCACTGATTAGTTTTAATAGTTTTTGGAGCTACATCAGAGCTCTGTGGCTCAGAGGAAGAAGATGTATCATGCTTTGAATATACTTTAGATACAACTCTTTGTACAATTTCCAGAATTATGAAGACCTGGGAAGCTTTCCAGAACTTATGAATCATCATAAAATCATACCATGTTCATCTATACACAAGCCTTATGTTCAGCAGCAGAAACATTCCCCACATTTTGTGATTCCCCACAAATCTTAATCTGATCAACATCACAGCACAGTTCACGTGAGAAAACAAACTCTCCCTCTTCCTGTGTTTCAGTCTGGATCTTTGCTCTCTGTAAAGCACTTTGAAACCAACCTGTTTGTTGACAGAGTAAATGTGACTACATGAAAGCACATCTGAAAGTGACGGTGGTGCACAGATACTCTTAACATTCACAACTTTCTCACTGACTTCCTGTACAGGTCAGTAAATGTTGAGTCACCAAACTATGTTTGCGCTTTTCTTGTGTAATGAAGTGAAAATGTCTCCTGATTTTAGGAAACTTAGTAAATTATAAGAAGAAAATCAGGATTTTCAGACTTTAAATGAACCTGTACTGATGGATATTTCTGCAGTGCATTTGCCGAGGCCAAGTTTCCACAGTTTACTTTAGTAAGAAAAGAGTAATTTCTCTGTCTATGGTCCCGTCTACCGACCAGTCTTATATTTGCAGATGACTCGGGGCCTCTGCCCTGCTGTCACTCAGCTGCTGGTGGGAAACTCTCTGTGTACCGACAGGCAGAAGCAGCAGCAGCTCAGGGTGGGAAAGTTTTACTTTATACTGCAACGACAAAACCGCCGGTTCACCTCGAAACCACCTGTCGCTGCTTTACCCAGCTAAAGCTCAGTTACCTGCTAAAATGTCAAACACAAAGTCAACCACTCTTGATGTTATTTGCAAAACTAGGCACTGACCGATAAATGGTTTAAAGATGTTCACCAATATCTGATATCAACCGATATTACACCTTTAGTTTACCAGCTAATATGAATGCAGTTGATCCAAGACGCACTGGCAGCTGCCTGTTTGTCTGTTTATCTTTGTATATTATTTCCATCACCATCAAATGTGTTTCCTTTCTAAGGCCTAAAGTACGTGACCGCCCCTGTTCACATACTTTTAGTGTACTTTTGGTCTGGGTCTGTTTGTCATGGTTTGGTCTAGGTCACTTTGGGCACTTTCACACTTGTAGTTTCGGTTCACTTGGTCTGGACCACGGGAAAACATGACACATTATTACTGCATTTTAGTTCTGATTCAGTTTGGCTTTTTAAAAACAAACCAAGAGCTGTAAACATGAAGTTTTACAGACTGACAGGTACCTCACTGATTGGACAGTTTGGGCGATTGTTGTCCTACATCATCAGGAGCAGCTGTATCACAGGTGGATTACTGTGGGATCGCAATGTCACACACTCTTTAATGGACTTGATGAACTGCCAGAGTACACACAGTAGGATACAAGCACAACAGACCGCAGATTTAACTGCTTTGGACTGATGGATCAGGGAACATCCTGCACTCACATGCTGATACGTGTCGCCATGGTTGCCAAATGATTTACATAAATATATCGCTTCCACAGATTAATTCAGTTGAACAGATTTGATAACAGATGACTACATATGAACATAGAATCATAGAAAACAATGATCCGTACAGTCTTCATTTCTGGCCTGCTGTTATCAGAAAACCCTACGACCAGATAAAAGTCTTTACTCCTGAATTCATTTTTAGGCATCAATTATGGTGAAACTCTAAACTAATCTTTCAATAAACTGGCTTTTTTATTGATATGGTTACAGTTATGGGCCATCTCCTAAATTCCTGGCCTGACAGTAACTCAACGTATTTATAAGGAGTGCTGCTGATGAAGCGGGTTCGTCCTTCCAGCTCCACTCGAACACGTGAGGAAGTCGGTAAAAAGAGCTGCAGGTGAAACTCCAGCTGCTCCGGTTAATCATTCGTCAGAAAGATCAAAACAAACATGTTCGGCCTCATTTTACAGAGCGCTATGACAAGCTGCCCCACCTCAAAATACACAAATCCTGCTCACTTAAAAATGCAGAAATGTGGAAAACATGACAAAAATATGGTGTCATGAAAGAATTAATCTCATATCCTACAGCTACAGATACTACACCTATTGTATATTATATACACACACACACTAGATTTTTACTTATTTGGTTGGATAGTAATGTTTTTAACTTTTAATTAGTTTGTCATGAGGTTTATATTTTTCTGCATTGTGGAACTGCCCTGGTTGAACTCTACATCACCTGTTCATTCCAACAAATGGCACGTGTTGTGTTGTTGAAGCACAAAGATGGAGTTCGGACCCGACACACCCCAGCTGGGGGCAACAAAAGGAATATTTTACCCCACCACCTCCATCACAACAGGACAAGGGTGGAGCGCAGGGAGGGGAAAGTGGCAAAAGAGCACTGAGGCTATTCATAGCTTCACTGAGCCTCTTTCAAACCCTTCACTCTATCACACACACACACACACCCTGGCCATTCATCTCATTGGTACGAGGCAGCGGGGGGAGCACACTCTGTTGGACAAACACTATTCAAGAGGAAAAAGGATTTCCTTGAGCACGGTGCAGATTTGTGCTCAGCAGTCTAAACAAACAGGAATTGTGGGAGTTCACTGTGATCCCACAGCAGCCCACTTTAACCAGTAACACTGGTGCAGATCTAGGATTCATTGTTTTTCAATCAAAATCGTGAATTAATGTTAGTAACACAACAGACACAAAACGTTTGGATGGATGACAAGTGGAGACACCTCAGCACAAGTGGGGCACAAATGTAAAGTTCGTCTTGAGGCTGGCGTCAAACGCTGTGTGGCCACATTATAAAATCTAATTCATTTATCCTTGGCCAGCTGGACCAGTCTGCCTCACCTGCTGTGTGCCACAATGCAGAGCGCTGGTGGTGGTCTGCCATCACATAAACTTCCTCACTTAGTTCACCTTAACAGTAAGAAGGTTTCGTTGGCAAGGACACTACTGATCCGACTGCTAGCCTACTAGCTTTCTACTATAACTTCCCACTGAGGTTAGCGGGTTGACTAACATTAGCTAGCAGTTTACTGCATACAGCCTGTGGTAGTTAATCAGCCACTAGCGTCCAGCTTTTCCAACAAATGCTGTTCTAACAAACTGAGGAGGAGGGAGGTCCGAGGGGCTATTGTTTCCAAAACCGGAAAGCGGGCTAAGCCTGGCCTAGCACAAAGTAATTCACACTGCATACTACTATGAAAAGCAGTAGTAGTATGTAGTACATACTGCATTTGTCAGTAGCATGTAGGAGGTTTCGAATAGTCCTTGTTTAGCACGTTAACATTAGCAAGTTCACATTTTGTTAGCATTCATTTAGGACATGTAGAATTATCCTATTATCCTGTCCTCCAGTTCCAGCTGATAACTGCTGTGATATTCTGTTATATCAGACCGATCCTGCAGCTTTTCACTTCTTTATGACGCTGAGGTTGCTGCAGTCATTAGCTCTGACGCAGGTCGAACAAATCTCCCAATCTGCTTTACTAGGAGCCATGAATAAGTTACGTGAATCGTGGTGGTATTACTGACTAACAGCTCAGTTCCCACAATGGTCAGACATTGTCACATCAGCAGGAACATGGGAAGGTTTTTCACTGTATCACTGATCACTGTATGGACCTGGTGACAGCAGCCGCAACTAAGAATTTTTTATTAATTTATTTCATTATCTGTTTATCTGTCAATCACAATACTCTAAAGCCCAAGGTGACATCTTCAGATCACTTCCTCCAGTCGCCAATCACATATATCATCAGCTATTGAGAAGCTGTACCTACGTAATTGTTGGCATTTTTGCAGTTGACCGATTAATCTATTATCGAAATAGTTGCTGATTAATTTTCTGTCAGTACACTAAATTAGCTTAATCATTTCAGAGTCCTATGTGAACGTGGCTCTGGACACTCTCACTCCTGAACGACGTCAACGTTGCTCACAAATGGGGAAAAAAGCAGGAAGAGGCGCTCGGCGGAGAGAAGCTGGATGTTTCCTCTGATTCACCGAGCTCTCCTCTGTGAACTCAGGTTCTCTGATAAGACAAACGTTGAGTGGGAGACGAAAAAAAAACATATCTGCCATTTGGTGGACGCTTTGATCGAAATCAGGAACAATCCGTCCATTTACATGCACACATACTGGTGGTATGTACTATAAGCTGGTTCAAGGTGGAGTCTCTGTTGTTTTCTTTGCAAACATCCAGAAAAGACAATACTTAAGACAACTGAAACTCTCACTAAACACATCACCAGCGCTCCTATTATTACCTTGATCAGGTAACTAGTGAGAGTAACTAGGTTAACACAGCCAGTTCAGGTTTTGCACAGTCAAATCCTGTCTCGTTCATTTCTGCTGATCATTTTCCAAATCAACAGTTCTTAGAGTGATTTCCTTCCTTCTAGGCAGCCTTTGGTTTCAGTTCACTTCTATGGAAATCTATTGACACATAATCCATCACAGTCAATGTTTAGTCACCTTTATATTGTGTACTATGTCGCCAAAAGTATGTGGATACCCATGTCTGCATAGTTTTTAATAATTTTGGTCTGGGGAAGTTTTTCCTGGTTTTGGTTAGGCCCCTTAGTTCCAGTTGAGGCAAATCTTAATGCTACAGTATACGATGATATTTCAGACAACAGTGTGTTTCCAATTTTGTGGCAACAGTTTGGTGAAGACCATTTCCTGTTTCAATATGAAAAAGCCCCGTGCACAGTTTGGTGTGGAAGACCCTGACTGGTCTGCACTGAGTCCTGACCTCAACCCCAACCTCAACACCTTTGGGATGAACTGGAACTCCGACTGCAAGCCAGACCTTCAGTGTTGGACTCGTTAGTGTCTCGCTCTGCCTGCTGCTCCTCCCACTGAACAAACAGCCAACCTTCATGCTCTGGTTCCCGATGGGAACCTCGTCACGTGCGCTTCAGATCCTCCTTATCAGTTTCTGTTATCTCGTCATACAGGATGATTTGGATTCATTCCAGCTGATAAGTTCAAACAGAACACCTGTCGACAGGTGCATGCAGGAGAGGAGGCTTTGTTTGCTGATGTGTTGAAAGCCAATGGCAGCATCCTCAAAACACAAAGGACTATGGATAGAAGAAGATGGATGCAGGTCATGATGGTTAGAAAGCTCAGGGCTCAACACCACCAAAGGAGAGACAGGTTGTACATCCATACTCGCACAGTTCTTGGTTCTTTAATCTTTTGTCATTTTTGAGTTTTGAAAAGCTTAAAGTTTAATTTTCAGTAGAAACCCAGAATCTCTTCTTCTCAGATATCACAAGATCTAGTACGAGGAACGTGTTGGTGAATGTTAAATGTTGAAATGTAAAATATTAAAAAAGAAGCCTAAGAGTGAGGGTTCTGTATGTTTTCAATAAATATATTTGTGTACCAAATACTGTATGTACAGGCAGGTTTAAAAAGAATAAAAAAATGTGAGGATTTGATGCTTTTCTCTGTTTCATATAACAACTGAAATGTTTTTGTTTTTCCATTTGGGCAGTTTGATTGGGAGTACAGAGTTTATAAAATCAGATTCTTATCACGTACTTTGACTCTTTGACCCTCCTGCTCCTCCCTGCTGATGTCGTTTTGCCAAAATAAACTCGTTTTTATTTTTCCAAACAGTGAACAGTGGAGAGCCGCCAAAGCTCAGCTCAGCGCAAAATAATGACATTTGTCATTATTTTTGATATTTTAGAGAATACACATTTCAGAGAAAAATGAATTGAGTTCTGTCTAATGCACACCTGGTAGACAGGTGCATAGGAAAAAAAGAAATCATGTATAAGAAAGTTTGATTTCTTGCACACATTGTCTCATTTTTTTAAATCACTTATTGCTGGTGTAATTGTCTCAGGTGTTTGTTCACTGATGAGGTTTGTTGCAGCCCAGCTAAGCAGAAGGGCCAACTCTGTCCAATAAACAGGCTCTCTGGGGGTCATGTGACTCATTATAGGCTCTGGCTGCCTTCAGACTTGCCAATGTGAATCAAAATAAACCAAATACAAAAATGAAATCAAGCGAACTTTTCCACTTCAACAAGTCAACCAAAGAAAACCTTCAAATTGCTCTTATTTATGGTGAAACTGAGACTGTACAGTAATTGGTTTTTACAGTTTATGATAGGAAGGTTCAGCGATAAGAGCAAATTATAGATAACAGATATTTAAAGCTGTGTGGGCCTCTACAGCTAAACAAACGCACACTGTAACTAAAATATGTTGCTCAGTCTCCCAGACCTGTGGCCTTCCTTCCTTCATCTCAAAAATAAAAAAAGAGCAGGCAGGAAAGTCTTTGTTCGATAAAATTCTTCAAACTGAAAGCACAATGACGCTGAGCTTCGGCGGCTCTCCACTGTTAATCCGTTTGGAAAAATGAAAACGAGTTTATTTTGGCAAACGACATCAGCAGGGAGGAGCAGGAGGGTCAAAGAGTCAAAGTACGTGATAAGAATCTGATTTTATAAACTCTGTACTCCCAAACTGTCGGCTTTTCATGAAGTGGAAATTAAAAAGCTGTTAGAGGGGACGAGGGGTTTATGTGACTGGGGGTGTGAGACGTTTTACACATAAAAAAGTGTTCTTATGTTGTCAAAGAGGTAATGTTTTCAGTTATTTGTTAGAAAAATACCTCATGAAGATAAAAAAAAAAAAAAGAATCAGATTTGGTGGAAATCCAGGCCATGGACCAAAGAATAAGTTTTGTTTTTGGTGTTAATCCAGACTTTTAAAAGGATCTAATATTGTGAGATAGAGAACTGAAAAACCTTTTTTACCATTTTCCCACGGACTACTGCAAATAAAATCTTTTCCACAGTTAATCCATTTGATCTCAATTAATCAATTAATTGTTTCGTCTTTTAAATGCCAGAAACCTGAAGACATTCAGTTTATTATCACAGATTATTTGGCACTTTCTGCTTTAAAAATGACCTAAACAATAAATCAATTATCAAAGTAGCTGCTGATTTTTTTTTCTGTTGATCTACTAATCAATCAACTAAACATAACAGGGATGACAAACTTTACGCTTGATATTTGACGAGTTTTTGACTAAATGTCTGACTAGATTTTTAGATGGCTGCTAAGAGTAGAGCTGATATATTCTAGGAAAACATGTTGAATTAATGAATATTTAAAGATAATAATTTGTGTACTTGCAATTTCAAAATAAGTGTACATAGAGTTCAGCAATACTGACAAAAATTGAGTACCAAAATATTTTATCCAATCCAATATGTCATTTATTTCCCGACATACAGTATACGCTGTTGCCATCCCTGTAATAAGCTAATATCAGCGGATAATATTCACCACACCTGGTTCAACTTCTATTAAACAAAATCCCAACTATACTGTATCTGATCTTACTGTATATCACAATGTGTCAACGAACTTCACTTCTAATCTACTAAACTCAATAAATAAATAAATTCCTGCTCAGTGTTGTTGCAGTACACACAGGTTTTTGTTTACTGGCTGTATTTCCACACACCCCCTTCATGAAGAGAACTGGCTGTGTCACCGTATTTATTCAGCCTCCTCGCCCTCTCACCAGCCTGTCGTCATTTACGCCGCTGTGTTCATGTGACGGCACCTGCCAGATGAGCGGAGAAGTATGTGGATTTGTCTGAACACGCCGCCGAGCTCGATCCCTGAGATGTATGTGTTGTTTAGCTCTGAGCCACAGCTGTCGGATCAGTTTGCTCCAGTGACACGGACCTTTAAAAAGAGCTGCATACCGTGTTTGTCTTGGTTCAGATGGAATTAAACTTTTATGGACTGAAACGTGTCCACATCACTGAATGCTCTGTCAGATTCTTGGTCCTGATTATTCTTTGATTATTTATCAGCTGATCTAAATCAGGAAATGAGTTCATTTTAGATGGTGTTTATCTTGGCAAAGTTTTGTACATCTGCTAGTGTTAAAACGACATTAAAACACTGATGCGAGAGAGAAACATATTTTGGAATATTTTGCTGTGTGTTACACTCCCATAACTCAAATTGGCACCAGTTTTGAAAATTTCCAAATGATACCCGGCCTTAATTATGCAATGATAAATATCTGAGGCGCTGCAAGACTTTTTAAAGCAATATTTCAGATTTAAGACATTTGAATGCCAAGACTACAAGACTACAGCATTAGACTTTTCCAGGACATGCAGACACATTGAATATATAAACTGTTCTTATATAAATCTAGGGATCTTGATGATTAACTGTGGATACAAATTAATGATTATTAGCGGTGATGTTTAGCATTTAGATTTGTGAATAAGCCTCCATAAATCTGGTGCAGGAGATGTTGCTGATGGGAGAAATGTTTTCTCTCCCTCAGTCTTTGTCAGACATGGAATAACCCATATTCCCTGTGCAGGAATACACACCTCCAACTTCTATGATATATATTTTGCTCCAGCCTGGATGAAGTGTTGTGTGTTTGTGGTGTTTGTGGAGCGGCTCGGTGACAGCCGGCCTGTGGGAACCAACTCCAGATCAAACAGGAGGACTTTAACGAGACCAACTGAAACTCCTGTGAAAAGAACCTGTTGCTTGAGTCGCACAAGGAGAGCACACACACACTCACACACTCACACACACACACACAGATACACACACACACACACAGATACACACCACACACACCCTCACCGCCTATAGCCAGAGGCAGCAATCTGCTCTGCTCTTACACTGTAGATGCTACAACAGGATCCAGGTCAATGACACATGTAGCTTCTAACATAAAGAAATAAAACAAATCTAATGCAACATGAAGACCTGTGTCTGCTTATCACTTTACTGATCATATAAAAAGTATTTTATTTAAACATGCAGGAAACATAAACAACTTACAGCAAACTACACATTTTTAACAGTGCAGAATCTAAACTGAATGGGACTGTCAGGCACCAGACTGTGTTGAGAAAATTCACCCTTTAAAAGATAAGTCTGGAGATATTCTATATTATGAAAGGACCAAAATGTATCCTACTAACATGTAGAGCCGAAATGATTAGTCAATTAATCGATTAGGCAATCGGCAGAAAATTAACCTGCAAACATTTTGATTAAAAGTCACTTTTAAGAAAAAGCCTCCAGCTTGTCTGATCGGAGATCTCCTGACTGTTTTGGGCATTTTGTCTTAAAGTGACAGCAGAGCGGAGAGTGACAGGAAACACGGGGAGAGAACGAGCTTAATTGAGCCATGCAGGTCATGTGACCGAGCCCTGTGTGTTTGTCATGCAGAACAACAGTCTGATAGTCCGATCTGTTAAATGGCGCCGCTGCCACAGTAAAGAGTCACGGCGGCCTTCTGACCCTCCACACGGCGGGAGGCCGACCTTTGTCAAGAGCTGGTATTGTCTGGGTCTTTATGGACCGCCAGCGACACTCAGCTCTTCATTGTCTCTGCTGCTAAATGACGTGTGTAATGGTATGTTTTTGTGTGTGTGTGTGTGTGTGTGTGTGTGTGTGTGTGTGTGTGTGTGTGTGCTGTCGGAGGACCTGCTGGGCCGAATGGACGCTCACTTTCTCACAACAGTAAATTCAACTCGTACAAAACTGGACTGAAGCTGCAGAGACGAGCGCCGAGTGTCAGAGCTCCACAATGAACAAGAGACTTTGGTTTACGGCAAGATTTAGCAGTTTTGACTTTAATTGCTCTTGTATAGTTTCTGTCTTTATTTCTATTCTTATTTTCATTTTATATACTTCTAATTATTTATTTTTTACTTTTATCTATCTGTCTGTCTTCCTGAATTTCCCCTCTGGGGATCAATGAAGGCTCATCTTATCTTATCGTATCTTATCTTATCTTTAGGGCTTGGTATCATTTGAAAAGTTACGTATGATCCCTGAGTGATTGTAACGACATAATAAAATCTCTTACTCTGAATATAAACATATCTTTCTGAAAAAGCCAAACTTGGAGTCAAACAGAGAAGTGAGCAGCTAGCATTTCTGGCTGCCATCTTTGTTAGCATCAAGAAAATTGATTTAAATAACACATCTCCCAGGACACTGACTGACCATACTCACAGCCACTTGCTGCTGAACGTTTAACCATCATTTACTTTTTAGATTTTAAAAAATAATGTTACACCTCTAACAATTTATACAGTAACGTCAGAACAACCTGACTGTTCCAGGTCACTTCATTGTTTTCCAGGACATTTAGGGCAATTTTGTTATTTTTCCCAGGTTTTCCAGGCACGATGGATCATGTGCATGTGTTTTTCAAAAGATGCAGTGATTACGAGCCGGTTCTTTTCAAGGTTTAACTTTTATTAACCCCTGACGAAGACTTAGCGTAATCAAGAATGCAAAAATCTCAAATGTTAAAGTGTAAAAACGCATTAAGAGACATAAACTGTGGCTTCAAACACTGCAACACAAACGATTCTCCTACTGCTGCTGATGATGATCATTAAAAACATCTTTATTCAACAGAATTATGGACCTGATTGTCACTTTATGGCTGATCTGTTAACCTGTTTATTGCTTAATGACACACTGTAATGTATATACTGTGTGTGTGTGTGTGTGTGTGTGTGTGTGTGTGTAAATCCCATCCAGCTGCCACTAAACAACCATGTTAATTTTCTCATCATCTGCACTGAGGGCAGAAATATGACAAAGTTAAACAAGGTAACAACCTGCAGCCTGTTACTGAGCCCACACACACACACACACACACACACAGATCAAGCCTCAAGCCTAATTAACCTGGACCGTCATTATATACAGTATACCATATGTTTAAAGCTCAGTTATAAATGTGCAACCATTGCCAAAGAACATGAAACCAATGTAAAGCAAAGGCAGTATGCTAAGCTAATAAGGGCTGGTTATTGAACTCCAATGATTTAAAGTAGGATTTTGTCAATTTAAGACCAGTTTTATTTAAGCTAAGCTCTTGTGCCAATCATGTTTAGATTTCTCAACGTAAGGTATCTGTACCAAAGCTCAGGTACAGTATCGGCACTAGCCCAACCCTAAACACAACATAAAGGCACAATCAGGGATCCACATGTAAAACAACCACCAAAATCCAAAACACTACCTGCTTTCAGTCTTTTACAGGGACTAACACTGGACAACAAGCCTGTACTTTCAGTTATGATCAACTGAGAAAGACTCTAAAGTCTTATTTCCCAATTTAAGAACATTTCTTTAACTATGTGAAAATCGCAGTAATTTAAAACCCCAAAGATTTCCCCAAGTAACCACAACCAGTCACCCCGGCTAAATGCACGTAATTATAACTTTATACCATAAATATGTGATAAACGTGAATATACTTGTAATTTCTAGAGTCTAAAAAATGACTGATTAGTGCTTTAATTTCTGCCCACAGGTGCTATAAACGTATTACTGCACTGTAACTGTATTTCTGGTCTAATCTACTTGTATTTTATCATTTTTTAGATCTAATGTTATTCTATCTTAATTGATTTCTGTGTTGTTTTAATTGCTTATTGTTTTGAGTCATTCTAACGTTTTTCTTTGCCCATGTGAAGCACTTTGAATTGCCTCTGTGTGAATTGTGCCGTATAAAGAAAGCTGAGCTTTCCTTGCCTTAACTTACAAACAACAACAACATTAAATGCTTTCAAACTGTGAGTGATCTGTTGGATCAAGGTGCTGCAGCTGAGAAGCAACTTTAAAAAAAACTTCATATTTTCCCCTAATAATGTTAAACCTAACAGCAGCAGCCGTTATTAACACCACAAAGGTAACAGCTCACACCAGAAGAACCAAACACGGGACCGTTAGTCCCCCCGCAGTGATCCGGCCTTACCCCTCATCCAGTCCGCCACTTGTTGCGGGGTCCACTTACTCACAGCCTCCATTTCTCCACAGGGTTTTAATTGATCTCTCGCTTCTCCAAACTACCGAATTAAACCATTAACGCGCGGAGGAGTTCCGTTACGACACAGAGACGCACACGGTACCGACGGCCCGACAGTCCGCCGCCCGCTGACTGACCGGCTGAGCGCGGAGACGGTCTGCAGGCGAAGCGGAACACCGTTTAACCACGCCCCTCTCTGCCTTCTCCTCCAATCCCGCAAGAGCATGTTGATGCAGCCTTCACGTGCAAATTAGAGCTTCAAGAGGTTCAAAAGTGATCAGAATCAGGTTCAGAATCAGTGCGTGTACACATACAAACAATTTGACTCCGGTTTTAAGTTGCTCTCAGAACAATTTGCAGCAAATCTGGACAAAGATAGATAAAACTAAACATACAACTGTTCTGTACGTACAAATACGTAAAAAATAGGTGTATATATATATAAAGATATATAAAGAGCAAAAATGACCAACAACATACAAGTCAGGTGTTCTGTAGACTGTAAAAAAATACAAATAATGCAAAGGAATAAATACTGAATGGAAAAAGTACTAGATTACTTTGTATACTTGAATTGGGTGGTTATGTACAGTATATGCATGTATACATGTCTATATAAAGTATGTACAGCGTGCAGAATTTATAGATGGATGATACGTACATGATGTTGATCATACCATAACAATAATTTATACAAAACCAAATTTGTAAATTCATGGACCATGCACTCGACCAGTGTGATTCTGTTCTTTTTTTACATTAAAGCAAGTGAAATGAAAACGGTAGCATTGTTTAAAAAATGAGGACGTTCAATTTTCATACAATATGATGTGAGAGTTGCAGTTTTCAGATATAAAGAAACCAAATGCATAATGTTGAAGCATAATATACAGAAAAATGCGAAATTTCTTTTGGACTTTTGCATGACAGAGCAAATCAGCAACAAGCCGCCTAGTTAGGACTTTAAAATCTTTTTTCTTTTTTAACATAAGCAGACTCTCCCTGCCGGTCATCTATCATCAGCTGAACTCACATCCACCTTGATTTCATTTGTACATTTGCATGCTGCACTTTGGTAACATAAAGTGCAGCATGCAAAGATGGATGAATTTAAAGTGTTTATCCAGCCCGACCTTCTCTCGACCTCATGTATGAAACAAAGCCTTCACATGGCAGATTATCACATTAAAAATGTCTCCTTCAGCCTCTAATCAGACCTTATATCTGAGCTCTGCTGCAGCTCTGTCATGTGTGCTGGGTGTTGGCTTGTTAGGCTTTTTTAGGGTCTGCAGACGTTTCCCATGGGAAAAGCACATCAGGACTCTGAACTGTGCTGGCTGAGAAGAAGAACATCAACCGGGAGTGAAATCGCAGAACACAGAGATCATATTATTCATTGTACTCGACAATCTGAACGTGTTGGATAGAACAGACAACATACAACACAATAAAAATGTAAAGTTTGACCTAAAAGTGGATCTAGAGGAAATAGGATCAGAAAAGCAAAACCATGACCAAAATCTTTCATGCAACCTTAAGTAAACTCATTTAACATAACTTTAACCACCAAACACTAAAGTAAAACTGAAACAAACTAATTACACGCTGACTTCCTGTGAAAACCACAAATCTTCAGTCCACCTTTACTTAGACATGTGGTTCCCAACTTTTTTGGCTTCTGCCCTTTGACAAACAAAACAATGATCTCATAATTCACAAGAGAAAAACAATCAAAGATAAAATGATCATAATTTGGTGCAGCAGATATGTGATTTTTCTGCATTCTTAAATGATGAATCATGAACCTCTTAGATTTGTCTTGTGACCCCTTGTGGGGACCCCGACCCATAGGTTGGGAACTATGGGTTTAGTGATAATTTTATTTTTTAGTTCATATTTTCAAAAAGTCAAGTCAATTTTATTTATATAACCCAATATCACAAATCTGCCTCAAGGGGCTTTAATCTGTACAACATACGTCCTTAGACCTTCGATTCAGGTAACAGGGAAAAAATGGACTTCAGGAAAAACTAATAATAACGTTATTACATAAAATATCTACAAGTGTCGCAATATAAAATTGTAGCATCCCCATGTTCACTTTCGAAAAACAGGATTGTAAAAACCTGATATGTCTGACAGCCCATGAATGCAGCATAATGAAAAGTTGATGTGGGCGGGGCTTTCTGCTCTACAGTCCAGAGTGGCGACGGCTCCTTTAAATCTTAATTTTATGTGGAAGATGGAGAGGAAAGGTGTGTATGAATGTTAAAAATGTTTATGTTGTACAAAGGAAATCTGTCTCTAATCAAATGAAGATGAAGGAACTTCATCATTACTGAATGCTTGCAGCCACATTCCTGTGTGAGACATTTGTTTTAAACAGCTAATTAAATGACTCCCTGATATGAAGAAATCCCGAACCTGTTGCTTTGAGTCTGCATGAATCCACTGCAGCTGATTTGTAGAGAAACATCACCCTCCTTTGACACAAATCAGTAAAAGCACGGCCCAGTACACAGATAAATAAACAAATAAATAAATATATGTGGTTTTTTTATTAATTAAGGTAATCACTCAGGTGTTATATTTAATCAAGTATGGATATACTGAATGGGTCTTTTCACATTAATAAAACATTAATAACCATTTAAACCATGCACCAAGAGCATACAAATCCCCAAATTAGAGCCTCCATGAATAAAAGACCTAACTCTTATTTTTGAAGTTGTGGCATTGATGCTCTTGATTGTGTCTCCAGTTGTTCTTTCTTTTATTAGTTAATTTGTTTAACCTCATATGACCTTTCAGTTTTCATTGTGCTCCTGTAGGTGAGGTGTTTTATTCTCATCCTCGCTCTGAAGACGTTAACAGCCAATCTCTCTGCCTCAGTGTTTACCCTGAGCCGGCTGCAGTGTCGCTCTGGACAATAGATGCAGATAAAGGTGACCGAGACTGGAACAATACATTATTATTATAATTATTATCATTATTATTCTACACACGGCAGCTCAGGAAAAGGCCTGGAGGAGTTACTGCAGTGTTAGGCAGCTGCAGAGCCAAAGCACTTCAGAAAATAAAAACTCACATTTTACCGTAGAAAACAGACCTTAAAAACTCCCCATAAAATGTTTATGTGAAGTCCAGTTAATTTCTTTTCTTTTCTTCAAGGAATTAAAAGGTGTTTACTTATTGTTACTTATGTCCGTGTGTCTTTGGTTGTGTTACTTTTCAGGACACCACGTTTTTTAAGGTTGTTCATTTTCAGTACAATAAAGTAATATACAATAATAAAGTCATAGTTGCCATAGCCTCAATTCAGTGGTGGAAAGTACATTTACTCAAGTACTGTACTTAAGTACAGTTTTAAGGTACTTCTACTTTATTTGAGTATTTCCATTCACAAGCTCCCCAGCAGGTAAAATATAGTTAAAATGAGCTCCAGCTTTAGCAGCTGCAATATTAAAGTGATGTACACATTAATGCATCAATAATTATAATAAAATATACATTATTTTATTCTGAACTGGGCCGTTCTGCGTAATGAGTACTTTTGCTTGTGGTGCTTCAAGTATATTTTGATGCTACTACTTTTGTACTTTTAT
Source organism: Macquaria australasica (assembly GCA_005408345.1). Taxonomy (NCBI): domain Eukaryota; kingdom Metazoa; phylum Chordata; class Actinopteri; order Centrarchiformes; family Percichthyidae; genus Macquaria; species Macquaria australasica. The sequence goes on along the minus strand of SEMN01000218.1, from coordinate 511,482 downwards.
TTAAGTCAAGATTTGAATGCATGACTTTTACTTTCATTTGATCAATCTGAAAAGATAAAAGTCGTAGCCAAACAATCATATTTTCATAATATATGGACCATAATACCAGAACCAGAGTTTAGTACAAAGTATAAATACTTAACTACTGACCATTTGCCGATAACACATTTACATTTACATTGGATTAGATTATAAAATGAATAAAGAGCATGATTCTTAAAATGAGCACACAAAACACAAAAAAGACAATGCAGGAGACAAATGTGTGATCTCATTTGAAATGTAACTAGAGAGGCATTCATTTCTTTTTGGAGGATTTATTTTAGTAGTTATTATTGTTATCATTTTTGATAGTGCAGCTGCAGAGAGAGACAGGAACAGTGGGAGAAAGAGAGAGGGGATGACATGCAGGCACAAGCTGAAAGATGACAGATTGGCAGGAAATGACTGCACCTAAAGTATAGATTTCATGCGGGTAAGGGAAAAACTAGAGGGGACCCCCTTCCTGGGCTGATCTTAAGTGAAAGATCTGAGTATTTCTTCCACCTCTGTCTAAAGCAAGTTTAAGAAGTTAAGAGGGCTGGTCACCTGCATGGCACTTTGAGTAGTGGAGTGATCTCCATCAGGAGATGGCGCCACAGATTCAGCTGATGAAATCCAATGGAAGGGAAGGAGGCAATGATTGTCTATGGTTTGAGAGATGAATCACTCTGAGGTATAAAAGAGTCAGTGGGGGGAATGATTTATCAGAAAAATCCCTTCAAAAACTCACAGATTAATGTCAGTTTGAGTTAGTTTTTGTATTCACTCAGTGTGTATATCATATGAATGCCCCGTCTTTAATAGTATGTTTCACACTGCCGGTACACACAAAAGTATCTGCATTTCTGCTATTTATTTCTTCCAGTGTTAACTAGGAAGCTGTCCTAGCTTGACAGCTGAGCAAACTCTAAATACTATACTAAATTATATTTAATTTATTATCTTGTCAGACAGTGGCCAAAAATAATTTCTGGTATATTTTACAATTTAACAGAGGTTGCTCATTCTGTATCGCAGCAGAGACCCCGGTTGTCCGGTCCCTGGAAATGCCGTCAGAGTGAGACCTCTCCCCGTCGTCCTCCTCCTCCCCGCCCGGTGCGAGCGGTGGTTTGTGTCGGTGTGTTGTGTCGCTGTGATAATCAGATCCGCGTGAAGCTGGAGCTGCTCGGCTGATCCGCGGCTCGTCTGCGAAGTTTGGAGAGAAACGAGGTCTAACGGTGTAACCTGCCCGCTTTTACTTCTCCCTCCCCCCGGGCCCGGGGGACCGAGGGCAGCGGAGGAACCGGGACTGTGCTCGTTAAATTCAGCCGTGGAGCTGCCCGAGCTGCCGCTGGATGGGATTTTAACGCACATTTTTCTTCTCGTTTTCTGCGCCGATGGAAGCGGAAAAACCGCCCTGCTCTCAGAGGTAATGATGCCTTTAACTTGTCTGTCTGTCTGTCTGTCTGTGTGTGTGTGTGTGTGTGTGTGTGTGTGTGTGTGTGTGTGTGTGTGTGTGTGTGTGAATGCAATACAAACAGACCTGTTGCTTTATGCTCAAACTTTATACAGTTATGCGAAGTTATTTTAATATCTCTCCATAATGAGCGAAAATCCAGATGTGATCAGGCTGAGATAAGGCACACGTGTGAAAATCAACCCACCTATTGTTGTTATAATTATTATTATTATTATTACTGTGTTTGGTTGCAGGTGTTGCTCTCCTGGCAAACACAGGTGAGCAACATGGTTTTAACAACACAGAGTATAAAGTTTACAGTATAGAATTCAAGGTCACGGGGTGAAAAGTCACATTTATGTTCATCATAATGAGTCACGTGGATTTTAATGTGTTATTAAACTAATATCCTAAATTCTCCTTACAGTCTGGAGTATTTAGGACGGACCATGACTTTGATATGAGAATTTGTTACAGATCAAATTAAATGATCAAGGTCCAGGTAAGCTCAGACTTATATGATGTATATGATATAACGTGGCACTCCTTCCTGTCTGTTTTAACTACAGTAGCTTGAAGGGTCCATTCACCCAAATTAGCCTAAAAAATATGAGAAAATGTGTTTAATCATCTATGTTTCAAAAGTAACCATAATGTTCTTGCAGAGTTCTGCAGCAGAGGTGTAAACGCTGCACGGTATGATATTCGGCACTATTTGAAATGACACTATGCCATGATGTGATATAGTTCTTGTAGTAATATAGAAGCGATGGTCTGTGTTGAATTTATCCAGAAAGCTAATTTTACTTGCCTCATTAGAGCACAACAGATTTTTTTTTTTTTTGACAGATGCCATTATTGATATTTGAAGTTCAATTTCTCTGAACCTGAATTTGAAAGGAGGTGGCCACTGGAACGGGACAAGGTTTTTGAGTTTGACTAAGCCATGAAAAGGCCAACAGCACGTTAGAAGTTTGTAGATTGAAATTGTAGAAATGAGCAATTTTTGAGCCTCTGGTTCCTTCACCAGAATCTCATTCAACACGAACGTGTTTTAAGTGGAAACAGGGCTTCAGGGCTTATTTAATAAGTGATATTAAATAAATTATAATATTCCTGATATTACCATGAGTGTTTAATGACCTGACATTTTCCTTTTTATCCTTCACATCATGTCTTGAGGGACCTTTTGTGTAGGTGAATTTGTATTTTTATCTACTGATGGTTTTAAAAGTTATAACAGGGATACCAAACTATATTTGTTTAACATGCTGTCTTTGTTCTCAACAGATGCAGCCAGTGAAAACAGTAAAGACAAACTACAGATCTGCAGAGTTTCCACAGTGTCACCCAGCAGGAAGATTTAACTGTGTGTATAAAACTCTTTAAAGTTGAACTTCCCAGCATCCTCAGCTTTTACTTCAGAGATTATTTTGGTTCGTTTCTACCTCAGCGATGCCCGGCAGTGAGAGGAAACCTTTCTTGCAGGATTTTAGTGGTGAGAAATGTGAATCGAGGCAAACAAGGGAACAGAAAACGCTCGGCTGACCAACAAACCAGAGCTGTCGGACGCTTTTTTTTTTGGATGTCGTTCACCTGCGACACCTTTCTCCCACCTGGACGACGTCACAGATAGCAGCCAATGTCGGCCAACAACAGCCCGCCGCCGGCCTCTCCGAGGTCTTTCCCCGCCCTCCCTCAGCATGCGGCCCCACCCACGCCCTCGCCGTCCCCCAGCCCGCCCGCCACCCTCTGCAGCCGGCTGTCCAACGGCAGCCAGACGGCCCCCAGCCCCACGAGCTCACGATGCTCCATCCATGGAGTCTCCTTCCTGCTTCAGATCGGACTCACCAGGGAGACGGTCACCCTTGACCCCGGAGACCACTCGCTGTCTGCTGTCAGGGAGCTCGTCTGCTCCATCGTGGACCAGAAGGTACATTTTGCAGACTGTATTTTGGCTTGGGGTCTCTGACTGTAGGGGGTAATTGCTTACATGTGCTACGCTTCGGCTACCAGATTCTTCTTTTCAAAATTCCAAGTTTTCAATTTTGTGCCCAAAATGAGAAAAAAGAAATTGGAGTTGTTTTCTCGTAATTATGAGAAAAAAAATCTCAAAATTATCCTTATCTTAGCTGGCGAGCTAACTGCTAACACACTCGCTGGCTGGGAACGTGCTTTTGCTAGTCAGTCACAGCCGTTTACTTCCTCCTTGGCTTTTTGTTGTCAGGATTGTACATCGTTTAACTTAATAAAGAGTTACTTTAGCTCTTGCTAAGTGGACAATAAGTTCGCACAGTTTACTGAAAAGATGTATTCGTACTGTCGACTCTTGTCCCGTAAGTGTTTGCAAACCAAGGCTGTGGTTAAATGATCTTTTTGGCTTAGGAAGTTCCTAACTGAGTAAAATGAAGTAGTATGTAAGTGGCAGCCATGATAAAAGCTGCTCAGGAAAGATGCTCCAGTGCTTCTTTCTTATCTCCTTTAGCAGAGGGTACACTGGACCATCCTTTACCAAAGCAAAGGAGATGATGCCGTCCCACAATTCCTTTTAAAGCGACCACGGCAGACCCACGTCAATAACATCCGCTGTCACATAATTACGTAGCCTAGTGTGAGTGCAGTCTCTTCCTGAGTCCTCACGAGTTCTCCTTCACATCTTTCCTTGACCTCATGACATTTTCCATCCATGTCAAGGACAAGTGTTGAGGGTTAGTTACTATTTGACCGCAGCTCTCATCTCTTTTGTGGAGCACCGTGGAGATCCCTCAAAGGTCAGCACTGTCCAGACGGCTGTCTTATTGGTAATTTGTGCGTCAAAGTTAACCAAAGTACGTAAAACAGCGAATCCACTGATTGTGGTGCTTCCATTAGAATGATTTGGTTTAGCCACTTTAAAAGCTAGTCTGACTGGGCCTTAACTACGAGAAGAAATCCCAAATTTGTTTTTTATTAGTAAATTAAATAGGATAGTTTACCATTTTGCAGTTGTGAGCAATTATTGATTTGCATCTTGTAACTTATGGGAATAGGTTTCAGAATTATGATCCCAAAGTCATAATTATGAGAAAACGTCCCCTTTTTTTTCTTCTGGTAAACACAAAGCGCTTCCATTGAAAACATCACTGTTTTGTAATCTGTCTGTTTCAGATTCACACTGACTGTTTGTTCACATTCAGCTGGTTTTGAATTTTGGACGCAGAGTTTTGGTGAACTTGGTGTAACCAGCTGATTCTCGTGCTTCACATGTAGTTCAGGCATCTGCTCTCAGCTCGACTTTATCTCTCACCATCTACTGGTTTTACCGCTCGTACTGAACGCACCACCTGTGTTCACTGCTCTAAATGCATTTCCCAGCGCTCCACCGACACACACACACACACTTTGCAAAACCCACCAGGTTCACCTGTTTTGCAGGGCATGACAACGGAGAGAGGAAAACCCCCGATGCTGCTCTCATTTGTGGTTGTTACTTTCCCACCTTTCACTGATTGGTTGGTTGATTGATGAGTTGATTGATTGTTGGGACCGGCCGTCCAGTCAGTGGTTGTCTGTTGAGATATTTTGCTCTGGACCACAGCGTTGGACAGACTTGTCACATGCTTTCACTTGTCGTCTCATGTCACTGGCCGAGGAAAAGTCTTTCTCACAGGGAATGACACTTCCTGGTCGGCGTTGCTGTGTCAGCGCTCTTCACTTCCTGTTTCACAGCTGTGTGTGGTGTTGAAGTAGCAGCAGGGTGGTCTGCTTGTTTCTCAGTGCTGCCGAGTCCTCGCTGTGTATTGATGAAGGTGTCTGATTGATACATCTGGCAGGTTGAGATGAACCTGGGTGGGGAGACCTGTCTCCAAACTTTACGCCCAGCAGGCCGGCAGAAACCTTCAGCAGGAGGACATGTTGGAAGTAGACTCCAGTTTGGCCTACAAAATGACATCATCACTGGATTTTTCTTCTTCCTGCGTTTGTGTCCACATCATGGAGCTGTGAGGTCTGTGGGTGGATGGGAGCTTCAGGTCTAATTTACTGCTGTTATGGCACCTCTCTACTGCTGTGTGTGTGTGTGTGTGTGTGTGTGTGTGTGTGTGTGTAGTAGGGAGGGGGGTGGTAAGAAAATAGGGAAGTTCTCCTCCCCTGTAGGTCGCCACACTGACCACCCCCAATGTACACACATATACACAGAGTCCCATCCTGGATGTGTAATGAAACTAGGGCGGCATGTAATGATTATTTTCTCAATTAATCGATTAATCGTTTGGTCTATAAAGCATTCGAAAACGGTGAAAAATGCCCATTACAATATGTGATGACCTCATCAGTTCCTCAAGTGGCCAAAAATCAATTAAAGCAGCTTTAATACAGACATTCTGGTTTTATTTTTTGTCTTGAAACAAATGGAAATCCTTCAGCACGATATGATACATTTTCAATGAGCTTTTGCTTTTTATTTTACAACATATTTATGGCCAAATTTGTATAATTCCAACATTATTGTATAAACCTACAAAGAGTTTATTGATGTGATTCGGAATTCCTATTTTGGGAACCTAAAACATTTTATTCTCCAATAAGAAACATTTCTTCTCCTTTTTGGATTTAAAAATGACAGTAACAAATGCATGTTGTACTAATGTTTTGGGATTACTTTAACTTTCCTTCTGTTCTTTTTATTCAAGCTCGTGATTTGTCACTTGTCATTTACTAAGTCTGTGTAATAATGTGTAAAAAACGTTGCTCATTTTGAAGTTTAGGCGATGAAGAAGAGCAGGTTGAGTGTCCTGATTGGATGTCATGAACCTGTTATTCATGTGTTGGAAAAATATAACTATTTAATTTAAAGTAAAAGTGTAACAGTGTAAAATAATGGTAGCAAGTTCTTGCCAATGTTACAGAGGTGACCTTCTGCTAAAAAACAAACTGTGGTGACATTTGCAACCATTTTCCTCTAAATACCTATATCACACTTTGAACTAAGTGGATTTAGTTCAATCAATATGTAAATAAATTAATAATAAGGTCTACAAATGTACCTGAGTCCTCCGCTCCGCTGGTTTCCACGGTTACCAAGGCCAGGTGGTGGTTAGAGAGAGAGAGAGTGTTTACACTCACTACTTATATTAACACTTTATTATTTATGTTTTTATTAGTTAACTTGTGATTTTATCATAAATCACTAGTCAGTTATTGGTTTTGTCAAAAGGAAATAAAGGGAAAATAATCAGTTTATTCATGAATAAGATCAAACCATGTAAATAAAAGTTAAAACCACATTATTCAGGCTGAACTGAGGTTGTTTCCTCTGGATCTGGATTTAATGGAGATTTGAGGTTTTCAGCTGGAAGCAGCTATTATCATGTTCCTGACATCCTGCTGGATTTACAAGGACACAGTGTGAATGGGGGTTTCTCTCTCTTTCACTTTCTGCTCGATTAACTAAATAATGTTCAAAACCTGTGAGAAATGTTCTCATGAATCATGGCCTCAAACTGTGATTTCTGAGTCAAAAAGAGCTTTGTATAAAGTAACTTTCAGCAACGTCTGGTTGTGATTCTTCCGTGCTAAGTGTTGTAAAATAAGGACTACAATCATGTCTACCCAAAATGGCCTCGCTCAGTCACTGAATCAGCCAATAGCAGGCCTCAAAAGGTGACGTGTCACGGCAGCATCACAGCTTTATGTGCTCCTAGGCCTTGAGCTAAATGCTGACATTTGCTAATTGGCACTAAACACAAGGTGCAGCTGAGGCTGATGGGAATGTCTGTAGTTCTGCAGATATTTGGTCATAAACCAAAGTTATTCTTAATTATCAGACTAAAAGCAATATTACGTCATTCTTTTTGATGCATTTATGACTGAGAGGCTAAAACATACCTGATCAAAACATTTATTATTTAAATGGGTTGAGAAATGATTAAAACAGACGATTTATCAGCTGATTTTTATTGCATCAGTGATGTCATCATTTGTTTTTTTGAAAAATGATCAAATTCCTCTTTCTCTCTTACGCCCACTTTCCTCCTCAGTGTATAAATCATGTTTCTGTGTTGATTAGTTTTCAAAAGGTCAGATAAGGTGAAACTTCAATCTCCAATTGAGAAAAACTGAATAACATAAAGAAGATTGGTGATAAAACGTATTTAAACCACAGTTCCAGCCATTGAGAGTGTATGAAACTGGATTATATTAATGACAATGAGGACAAAAATATGAATTAAGGAAAAATTTGACGGCTAAGCTTCCGCAAAATGAGCAAAAGTAGGTAATAGGAGTTTTTATATGTGATTTAATGTTAAGTGAGGAGGTTTAATCTGGTCATTTATTTTCTTTTATGTAAGACGTTGAATTAACAGCCATTAACAGTGTCTGTCTGACTCCCCCCTCGCTCTCTTTTAACTTTCTAAAATCCCGGATTAACTTTTCAAACTCCATTAGTCGTCTCATTAGACAAAAGAAATCCTCAGAAAAGCACCAAGTTTCCAGCTGATCCTGAACGTCACACGCAGCTGCTGTCTGAAACTAAATCGTGTTGCTCTGATTCCTCTAAACTGTCTAGGTTAACGTTTTGGGAGTAAATGCACAAGTCTTAACGAGTCTCAAGCTGCAGTTCCTCTAATGGCCACTGGAGGCAGTTACAGGAAAACTTGAACTGCGTTTAAGTTCATGAAAAACCCCCAAACTTCTCTGTAGAAATACACAGTCGATCGTTTTATTCCACAGGACGTTTGTCTCAACAACTAATTTAATTTCCTTTCTTGTCGGCTGTAGTCGAAGTGTAATGAAGTTAGCTTGCTAGCTAAACAACGCATGGATTCATGCATAAAACTTTTAACTTTTGTTTCGATGCAAACAAAAATTATTTATTCCTCTTAAGGTCCCAGTGTCACCGGCAGGGTACTCGTTGAAAATATGAATCAGTTTTTGTTCCAAAACTATACTCTCCTTACCTTGAGAAATATGAAAATATTTAAATTATTGTAACGAGGGTTGAGTTGAGCTTTGCAGGTTGTGTAGCTTCTCTGGAACTGGCAGACGTAGGCAAACACCTACAAACTGAAGGATTTAATTGATTGTTAGAGCTTGTAATGGAACAGCCCTGGAGGAAGTGCCTTCCTGGAAGTCTGAATTCAGGGCATAGAAGTCCTTGCTTTGTTGAATCGTAGCAGTGCAAAAGTCACATTTAACATACGTCCAACTGAGACGCTGAATGTCAACATGTAAATGAATCCAGCCCCCTGCTTCACCTGCTTCACCTGCTTCACCTGTGGTTCTGATAAAATCCAGGAAGTGGGTTAGTTTCCGTCTGATGTCATCTGATCAGAAACAGGAAACAGGTCTGGGTTTAATATTTACTTTGCTCCGTCTAACGGGTTGAATCTAACCAGGATATCTGACGCTCATTTGCATCCAAATTGTCAGGTGGGGTAATGAGTGTCCCTTATTACCAAAAGTCAGTTCTTCCATGAAGAAATTAAGTAGAAGTGTAACCAGTTTCAATTATCAAAGCTTAAAACATTTCCTCTTATACCAAAGAAAAATGTTTCTCGACATTAGAAATAAGGTGTGTGTGTGTCAAGACCAGTGGGTTAGGCGGCATCTTCCTGTGGTCGACCATGTGACCTCTGAGGTTCACAGTAAGCGGGGAGAGGTCGTCACTTCCTACACTAACAGTTCAGTCTGACCTCACAGGGTTCACACTGAAGTAAGCTTCAACCAGGCAGCGATTCAGTGCTTTTACTTTTGAATGATCCCACGTGGACCGGCAGCTCCGTCCTCTCTCCCTGCATGCTCCAACCTTCCCTTCATTCAGACCAAAATATGCAAGCGGCTGGTAGATTTGCTTCACTCAGCAGCCAAAAAAACAATGGTAATCTATTGAGTGGCTGCTAAAATTTGAACATTCACTAGCCATTTGGCTGGTGGAGAGAAAAGTTCATTTTGCACTCTTGTGTTTTCTGCTAAGACTTTGGTGAACACACCTGCTGTGAATCTCAAACTTTTTTTATTTCTCAGTAAAACAGGGTGGATGTGTCCTTCCTTCAGCTGGAGTTTGCAGAGCAGTTTGTCTTCCTCTGTGGTTTTTGCGCAGACTATGTGTTTTTGGTTTTGGTTCCCTGTTTTGCCCCCAGTTACTGCTTCAGTCCCACTGATGGTGGCTTTAGTCAACATGATCGTTGAGATCTTTCTCACTCATGCACAGATAAACAGCAGATCTGCTGCCGTTTTGAACTTTATCAGTGAAACATCAAAGCTCAAACCAGTGCGGTCACATTTCTAAAATCACAGCCTCTGTGACTCTTAACTGGCTGAGTGTCTCTGTGGCATTGAGATGATTTGTGTGGTCGTGTTGCTGATGAATGAATCCAGAGAAAACACTGAGGTCACTTTGACACACACACACACACACACACACACTGAGGTATCTGAGGAGGAAGTGCTGTATGTTGTTGTGGTCACAGTGACAGATGTACAGCATAAAGCACTGCGTGTGTGTGTGTGTGTGTGTGTGGGGCAGTGATTTATTCAGTGTGTGTTATCCTGATAGTGATGCTGTAACACTGGAGATAAACTCCCTCTGTAGGAGTTTAGAGCATGGCCCTAACATGGTTTGTGGTTTTGATTTTAAAGGCATCCTTTCTCCTTTTTAGCCATTTTGGTCCGGACTGAAATCTCACAAATTTAATTTGTGCTGTAAATATATTGTAATATACATACTGGTTTATTTACAGTATGTATTCATTTTTATCTTGATAAATTTGATAATAGTGCCAAAGAGCAATGTCTGTCGATCGGTCCACCACTTTGGTCCAGACTGAAATATCTCAACACCTATTGGATGGATTGTCATGACATTTTGTACAAACAGTCAGCGTCCCCAGAGGATGAATCCTACTGATTTTTCATCTTTTGCCATCATCAGGTCAACGTTTTAATTTGTCCAATACTTTGATTTATGACAAAGTACCTGCAAAACTTTGTGTTTATTACTGGTTAAAAAACCCTCACTGTTTGTAAAATACTCACTTTTTTTATTGACTTAAAACACTTGGAGATTCCTGTGTGTGTGTGTGTGTGTGTGTGTGTGGTTTTTCATTTGTAGTGGTCAGCACTGATTGCAGCCTTTTAACAAGTGGATGAATGAAACTCCCACACACTCGCACACTGACAACCTTGACCCACTCAGCGCCGCTTCCTGTTGTTTCCTGAGCGAGGTGACGGAGCGAGCGGATGCAGAGAAAACAAGCTCGCTGCCGTTTACCTTCATATTTTCCATCAGTGCTTTTTAGCGTCGTCCCTCCAGGCTAATTGCACGTGCGCAGCGAAAGAGTTGAAGAGTATTATTGGAGCTGAAAGGCTCTCAGCTTCCTGCAGCAGGAGACAATGGCTGTTTTATCTGTTTGTGCTCCTCATCACTGCCGGCTCGAGTGGTTCTGTAAGCAAGGAAAAAATGAAATAATAAGCTGCTGTTTGTCAGTCTGCTGTTTGTCGGCCTTTCTGCATGTCGTCCCCTCTCTCTCCCCCTTTCCTCTCTCTCTACAGCTGTCTCTATCAAATAAAGCCAAAAAATATACTTGAAAAAAAAAGAAAGGACACACATGTTCATAATTTCATAATTATAATAGTAATGATATCAAATCATGTAGATCTTAAAGCTGCAGGTTGTCCCGGGAGATTTTGTTGTCTCATATAATTTAATAACGAATTAATTCAAGATTTCCTACAACATATAGAATTTATTACAGTCTTACAAAATGTAACATTAACTTTCAGGGGAAAAGAGCAGACGTGCTACAGTGTCATCACAGAGTAAATGATAGAGAGTGACTGATCGATCACATCTAGAATTGAAACGATTAGTTGATCTAAAGAAAATGAATCTGCAGCTATTTTGATAATCGATCACTCGTTTAAGTCCTTTTTTCAAGCAAAAATACCAAACATTCCCCACTTCCTGCTTCTCTTTTGTGAGGATTTGCTGCTGATAGTAAACCCGAAAATCTTTGGTTGAACAAAACAGGCAATTTGAAGACGTCTCCTTGAACCTTCAGTAACATTTTCCACCGTTTTCTTTTTTCACATTATAGAGATCAAAACATGAAACAGTTGATCAAGAAAATAATCAGCAGATAAATTGTTAGTTGCAGCCCTGATCACATTACGTTTATTTTGTGGTAATTAATCAGAGCGACACGCTGCAATGTTGGATCTCCTCCACACATATTTTAGGACATTCTATTCTTTGAAAAGTAATTTGTGTCTGATATAGTTTTCTCTCAGAAAACTTGATGTTGTCGTCCTTCTCTCTCATTGAAAAATCCAGGATATGTGTGAATATTTAATTTCAGTTTAAAGTTTAACTGCTGGAAACAAAATGTCTCCTGCTTCCCAGAAAAGTCCATTCTTATCATATCATACATGCTTTATTTACATTTGTTATACTGTGTCTCTGTTTTGTTAATACAACATGGCCTATCTACATTATGCATTGTATAATTATTTACATGGATACTTTAGTTGTTTACTCCCCTGGTTACTGTGTACTCTGGAGGCTTCAAGTTTCAGGGTTCGTATAAAGTCTTGAAAGTTTGGAAAATGCTTAATTTTAACCGTTATGTTTTCAAGGTTAGGAATATGCTTGAATTTGAATATACTCCTTGAAAAATGCTTGATTTTTCAACATAATCTGGTGTTTCATCATCGACACAATCACTCATGGAAACATTTGAAATGAAACCATCCCGTCGTCATATTTGTTTGTTGTCTCCTGGCGTTTATAGTAACAATTCAAGGCTTCGAGAGTCTGGAAATGTTTGGTTTAGGAACCTTGAAAATCCTTGAAATGTTTGCATACTGGACCACGATTGGCTTCTAAACATGTTGACTGTTCAGAATGATGTTTGACTTTGGGGGGGTGGGGGTGGGACTCCACAGAACAACAATCTTGCTCGCCCTCATGGCTGTAGACTCTTAGATCAGGGTGATATGAAAACAAGACCGACTATAAGAGTATTTTGTAAGTTCTTTCCCTCCTTTACATCACATCATCTACCAGAATCATTGTAAAACTTGGAAGCAATTCAAGAAATAGGCACAAGAAGTAAGAAATATAAATCAGTGTTTTAACATAAACTTCATGAAGCAGTTACAGTATGTTTTTGTGTGTGTGTTTGTGTTTGTGTTTGTGGACCGGATGTTGAGGGTGCTGTCCTCCCTTTTAGAACCAGGATTACTGGGCTCCATGAACACTTAGTCTCTCTGATAATGGCATGAGTGCTGCACAGATTAAGAGGTGATGGATACCCCCCCCCCCCTCCGGCCCGGTATACATAAACATATCCTGAAGTTAAGAGACAGAGACCTCTCGGCCCCCCGGCTCCAGCTCCTGCATCGGGGTGAAAGGTCACAGCAGGGCCTGGAGGTTTTGGCCTCTGTGACCCTGTCAACCAAAACTAGACTGGAGTTGTCAGAAATGTGGCTTCAGTTTGGTGACGCAGTCGGAGAAGAGTTAGAGAATGTGAAAGGGATTGTGTGTGTGTGTGTGGAAGGTTAAGCCTGGTTAATGGAGGATTAACCATAAAGAGCGGATCAGTGTGTATTAAACACACACTCTTGTCCATTAACAGAACTCTTGTGTTTCTCTACTAACTTCAGAGAATGCAGCAGCTGACGATTGGCTCTAACGTGATTGGACGGAGCCCAAATGCGTCGTCATGGCAGCTAAACAGAAGTGTTTTCACTTCTGGTTCAGACCTTGCTCAGTCCGCATGGAGGATTTTTTTTCTTCAGTTTCCTGCTTAGTCATGGTTTCATAGCTGCTGCAGAACGAGAGGACAGACACAGAGCTGTTTGTCCCGGGCGTTTTCTTTACTTATATTTGAAAATAGTTTTTTAATCAGACAACAAAAGAGACGAAAAGAGATGGTTTAATACTTAAACAGAAACGGCTTCTTTCAAATGTGTCCATACATAAGATAAATGATAAGATGGTAAATGGTAGAAGCATGCTAATAACTACAAAGAGAAACAAAATGACTGCAATGAGGCGAAAAATGATTACAAAGGGATGCAAAATGACCACAAACAGAAACAAAATGATTACAAAGGGATGCAAAATGACCACAAACAGAAACAAAATGATTACAAAGACACACAAAATGACTGCAATGAGACGAAAAACTACTACAGAGAGGGGACCTTTCGCACGTCTCCGCCTTCATAATCCAATTCATGGGCTTTAGTTTGAAGGAGGATACCGTCACCGGTCGGCACCACTGAGCTCGTCCTCAGCTGCAGAGAGAACCCTGTTCCCGTCTGTCATTGTCTATTTGTTTGAGTGGTGGTGTGCAGCCATGTGGCTAATAACTGCTGGGTGTAAGTGACGGGACCTCAGCCATAATTCATGATGGACGTTGTGTGCGTGTGCGTGTGTGTGTGTGTGTGTGTGCGGTACGTCTAATGTGATCCGTGCAGCTTCTGCCTCGTCACCTGTCGGTTGGGTTTCCTGCTGTCAGTGTGCGCTGCAGGATCCATGCTGCATGCTACCTGCACGCTGCTAACATCCTGCTAACACAGAGAGACGCTCGGGGCAGGAAGCTGCTCCACCTGTCTGTCTGCAGGCTGCAGAGACTGCTGTACGCCAAATCCAGTACACACACTTTACCATAACAACACACACCGCTCACCACGCCATAAAGGTACATACTTTTGAGTTCAACAGGGTTCATTTTGGCTTATTTATGTAGGCTTTTTAGTATTTTGACAAAATAATGTTTGTTCAAAAGTTTAGATTCATTAAAAACTAAATACAATTTAGTCCATTTAATCAAAATTGTTTGAGATTTAATCTTTTGTCACACATTTTCTGATTTTTTTTGGTCAAATTTTATGAATGAAATCTTTATAGTGACCGTTCATCAAGCACCAGATAGTTTTAGATGAGACTTTAATTCAGAGAAAATTCAATCAACAGCCTAAAATTTATGACGCATTTGAAAATGCAGCAGTACCCAGGAAGGTTGAATCATTCACATGCGCGCACGGGAACAACTGAGAAACATCCTTAAAGGCCCGAACCAATGATTTCGAATGTTTTAGCCCCTTTACTAAAAATCATAAACTTAACTTTACATCACTGTTAACCTTTTTGCAATCCTTGCTATAGTGTTTTAGTTACATCGTGCAGGTAATTCAGAGAAAAAGCAGTGCAGACTTTTCAAATGAATCTTCACTTACAGCTGCATTACCACTGAATGACAATGCAACTTTGTCAAAAGTGAATAAACAGAAATTAATGGGAACCAATTTCTCTCTGGAAGGTAGAAAAACTTAAATATGTCCAGCAGTAAAATATACGCCCTTTAAGGTTAAGGAGCTGCGACTGGTATGCTCCTTTTAAAGCAAGTGGTGTGTCTAGATGAAGTGTTACAAATAGGTTTAGATCTTTTGGTTTTTAAAAACTGTGTTAAAACACAGCCATCATTGCCATTTTGCTATTGTTACACATGTTGATTGTAATATTACCCAGCAAGTACTCACGGTCATTTGCAGGTCAAAAGACGTCCAGGTTAAAACTGGGCTAAATTTCGAGGACATCTGTGTTACATATAACCTTTGTTTCAACAGAATTCAAAGTCACTAGGATTCATCGTCTGGTGACCATGAATGTCTGTACCAAATTTCATGGCAAAATTCATCAAATATCAAGTTGAGATATTTCAGTTCGGACCAAAGTGGTGGACCGACCCACCGGCACGGCTAAAAATGAACACATTTCGTTGCAGGAATAGAACAAAAAAAATCCAACAATGACAGAGTTAATGGATATATAATAAAAAAGGTGAATAATTAAATAAAATAGAAGGGGAATGGATTCATAAGTGGCTTAAGTTGCATTTCATCCTTTTACAGGTTCATAGTTAAAATTTAAATAGTTAAATTTTAAAATTTAATTTAACTTTAAAAAGTTAAATTAAACAAATAAAACCAAAAGAATATTTAAAAAATATGAATTTCTGTAGTTCTCAGGCATCACTCCCATTATTGCCTGATGCATTTGCAGTGAAGCCTTGACTCTGACCGTCCCTTTTTCCATGTTTTCACATGATATTTTAAGTTATATGTCACCTGTAGAGCAGACGAGACACAGACTGAAACATTTGGCTTAAAGTAAAGTTGTTCCTCACTGTGGATGGCAGGAAAGTTGCAGAACAGAAAGAGAGAAAGCATGACATCTGACAAGGACAGTGACCCAGACCTGAACCTACCGTCACATGGTATTTAAGGTTCTTTATAAAGAGAATCCAGCTGCTGGGAAACCTTCATGTTTTGGAAAAAAGAAACCCATCGCAGCCTCCGGCATTTTAACCAGAAAATCTGATTTTGTAAACACAGACTGTAAAGTGGTGGTTGGTTGCCTGCAGTGGAAACTGATTCAGCAGCCGCAGTAAAACATATTTCAGCAGTGTTCGGCTGCTGGTAGTTTCCCAGTGTGGTATTTCTCTGAATCAGTTTTTATTGCACATCATGTGTTCCTCGTATGAAAAGGTTAGCTAATGGTTAACATTAGGAACAGGCTGGACCGAGACGAAGTGGTGAAAATGAAAACGTCCCTCTCAGTGGAAATGTTGTTGTTCATACTCTATATCAGGACATTTCATTAGAGGGGTCAAAGGTCAGCGTGTTGGAGCCAAGCCTTCAGCTTTACCTGCTGTTTTCTTTTTGATTCGAAATGAATTGTGAGTCTAAATTGTCCGTAGGTGTGACTGTGAGTGTGAATGTTTGTCTGTCTCTATGTGTCGGCCCTGTGATTGACTGGCGACCAGTCCTGGGTGGACCCGGCCTCTCGCCCAATGTCAGCTGGGATTGGCTCCAGCCCCCCGCGACCCTCTAAGAGGATAAGCGGTATAGACAATGGATGGATGGATGAATTGTGAGTCGTGTCTGTAGCGCCACCCTCAGGCTGCAATGTTAACAACGTCAGCAGTAGACTTTAATAACAGCAGTAACTTCACTCCCTGACCTCCTTCTCTCCTCCTCCTCTTCCTCAGTTCCCTGAATGTGGATTTTTCGGGATGTACGACAAGATCCTGCTCTTCCGCCACGACCTGAACTCGGACAACATCCTGCAGCGTCTGACCTCAGCGGAGGAGATTCACGAAGGCGACCTGGTCGAGGTGGTGCTCTCCGGTAAGAAACTAACTTTTGCTATCAAATAATCTCAGAGTCTGCATCCTCTTCATCAGTCACATTAGCTTCCTGCTTCCCTGATATCAGGAATCCAACCACTACCAGCAGAACTCCAGAACAGTCAGAGGATCACCAAAGTCAGGAGGATTCATCCTCTGGGGACCATGAATGTCTGTACAAAATACCATGTTAATCCATCCAATAGTTGTTGAGATATTTTCAGTCTGGAGCAAAGTGGTGGACCGATCGACAGATTTATCAAGATAAAAATGAATACATACTGTAAATAAACCAGTATGTATATTACAATATATTTACAGCACAAATTAAATCTCATCATCCTTATTAGTAGTACAGTTGTTAGCATTTACTTGTACACATTGGCTGTGCATGGTGGAACCTGTGAGCATTCAGCAGTCTCCAGGCAGTAACAACCTGAAGCACTTCATATCTCTTTTTTGTTTGTTTTGTCTCGGTGTCCTCTCCTTTCCCAGCTCTCTTGTTAATGCACCTCTGAGTGAGAGCGCTGAGGTCGCCTCAGATCTTGTTTCCTCCACTGTGGCGGCGCTCTGGGTCACCCTGCACGCTCTAACCATAATATTGTGTATAGGATCGACGTTTCCTGAGTCGTGTCGACAGGTTGGGCTGTAAAAACTAAAACTGACACCTTAACAGCTGAACACCCAGACGCAGAGCAGCGGCAGGTTTAAATTACTTGGGAGGAAGAAAACGTAGTCGCAGCTCGAACCGCACCGGTCTCTAACCCACGACCACTTCCTCCTCCTCCTCCTCCTGCTGCTGGTGCTGCTGCAAAACCCTGCAGAGCTTAGCTAGTTTATGTCTCTATTAGTATGTCTGCCTCTGTTAGTAGAACAGTGGAGGCATCTTCCAACTCATGCCTGACTCTAAGATGACTTGGAGAACTGGCTACAAAGAGAAAACAAGCTTTAGATGAGGTCTTTTGTCACTGAGTCACATGTTTTTCCTTTCCTTTCTGGCACCTCAGGCTCCACAATTACAACTGTCTCGCTCTAAAATCTCACAAGATCGAGTTCTCCTTGAGCGAGACTTCTGTTTCTGGTTAAACAAAAAGGATCTTATTCTTTAAGAGTCTCTGTAGGGATCCTTTCCATAATGTTGTCAGACACATAGAATAACTATCTGAGCCAGAGTCAGTGGCAAAAACAAGCACTTTTAGTGGACAGACTTTGATGGACGCAATTGCCCGCAAGGATTACGTTGCAGCTGTTCGTGGCTGCCGGCGGAGGCGATCTACTGGACCAGTTCCAAAACTTTTGTACCTATTAGACATTTACACCCCAAAATATGTAAAAATAGAGCCCAGGTTTAAAAATGCCCTTTAATGTAGCTACAAAGGTGCAAACCACGCAAGAATAGCATCACAAGATCCTGTAGTTATGATCTCTGTGGATGTCTTAAGGCAATGATTGGGATAACGATCAGGGCCGATCCATGGATCACTATCATGTATGTAAATCCTGATCCATTTCCAGTCCTTTGTTTCTTGTAACCTATTGTGCTCCAGGTGAAACAGTCGTGTCGTGCTCAGTGTAGACATCGGAACAAAAAGTGACATCACTCAGGTGGACCATGTCTCTGAAGTGCTGCCGTGCTGTTGGTTGACAAAATGATCTCACTGCTCAGGATCTGTTCCCCGATCGTATCACACGATCTTCATCAGCAGACGGAGTTTCCCCAGTTGAGATGAAAATGAACTTTCATACATTTACATTTATGTATTTTGTTCATGCAGAGGACAGAGAGAGGCAGACAAAATCCTGTAACAGATCCTCACTGACACTGACAATATCTCTTGGATATTAAAATGGATATATAAAAAACACTACATGACACTACAAAATATTTTTGGAGTGAAAGGAAAGCTGTCATACAGGTTACATTTTATTTCAGGCTTTCCCCAGATCAGGTTCAGTATCAGCAGATAGATCAACATTAAAGAACTTGAATTGAGTTCTTAAACTGATCGAGGCATTTTTTAAACAGCTCAGCAGCAACAAAACTTGATTGCGGTATCCCTAATTTTCTTAGTAAAGAATGTCCCCAAGGGTGTAATGGTTTTATACAACCAGAGCTGAAATAATGTCCTAAAAGCAGCAGCTTTGCAGATGACAAATTGAAGCTACAAACAGAACATAATAAAAGAAGAGACAACAAATGAGATTGCAGGATGGGAAATGTACCATGTTGTTGTTTGTTGCTTGACTGCTCTGTACTTGTGGATTTCAGCTCTCGCCACAGCCGAGGACTTCCAGATCCGACCTCACGCGCTGTACGTTCACTCCTACAAGGCGCCGGCCTTCTGCGATGACTGTGGGGAGATGCTGTGGGGGCTCGTCAGACAGGGCCTCAAATGTGAAGGTGAGACTGTGGTAACAAGGTGCTGCGAGGGCCGGGGGGGGGGGTATCGAAGGTTATCGAAGGTCACGATGTCATGATGACTCTGTGCTGCTGTGGTTTACACCTGCAGTCACATGCATCCTGAACCAACAGACTGGATTCAAACTGAAAGAGAAACACATTTAATGGAAGTGTTGGAGGCGTCTCAAATCACAATCACAAATGGAAGATCAAATCACAGACTGATCTGAGATGCATTTTGTCATGTGAGTGTTTCAGCATGTTCAGGTTTTTTAATATTAACAACGTACCGGCTTTTGTTTCTTTTAAAAAGTTCTCCATGCAGTTTCATTCTGCACAAGAAATGTTTAATGTCCACCAGCACCGTAGGGATGCAACTGGTTTAACCCTCATCCTACCAACGTATTTAACATACAAGGATTACCGACTGGGACCCAAGAATAACCATCATAGCAAAATATTTATTTATTTCTTCTCAAAACTTTATTAGTTATGTAATTAATGTCATCTGGGGAAAAAACAGGTTTCTATTATTTTAGGAAAGTTACAGCTGATTTGCATATTGTGTAAAACTAAAATATATATATGTTTCTTTAATACAAACTGCAGCTACAAGTACAATCCACATTAGCATTTAAAAGCTTATTTATCATCATCCTTTGATTCTGGTATCAGTTAGTTTTCAGTCATTTTAAGTTATTACATTATTTCTGTTATATTTATATGGTGAAACCAACTATAAAATAATTAAAATAAACCGGCAGTCTTTCAAACTTCGACACCAACAAATCGACCGTAGTGACTCAAAAATGTGACAGAAATTCCTCTGACAGCACCTTGGTGATATATTGTGTTATTTATATTATTTGCATTAAAAATCATGTTTATGCTTATTGGAGTTTCATTATCTCCCATGCTGCAGGGATGACATATTTCTGTAGTCCAACCCGGACGTTAGCATCGCCCTGGTTCCCTCCACAAAAAGCCAATGGGATTTTTCCATTGGATTTTGGATTACTGCAGAAAATAAGCTCTGTGGCAAACAAGTTTATGATACTTACACGTTTTGTTCAGCAAGATAATCTTCACAGATGAACACCACTTTATGATGTTTGAAGCGTAAAGTCAACCTCCAGAAGTAAAAAGCTGACGTTAGGCTGTAAACCAGCTGCACCACGGTCACATGACTTCAGCGTCTCCACCACTGAGCTTCCAGCACTGACCTCTTCTACAAAAGCCTTTGGGAAAGTCTGAGTTAGAACAGTTTGCAGTATAAACCCAACGAGGCTGTAAAGGAGGACGAGTGAGTCGATGTGTTTAACGTCCCCGACAGCCTCTGTAGTCTCATTTAGACTCTTGTTAGCAACCAACTTTTTTAAGACACGGAGAAGCTTCAAAACTCACCAGTGGAGTATTTACTGATGGGTTTTATGTTGCAGAACAAAACGTGTGTTAACCACAGACCTTATTTCAGGAACCAAAAACCCATTCAAGAAACCCACTGACTTCCAGACGAGGGGACAGAAAGAGCCAACATGCTGACTGAGTTCAGGGTTTTAGGACTCATTCCTGCAGAACTCTATTGGAACATGCTAATCTTAACATGCCAACACTATCTTCTACTTGTGTGCAAATCAAATGTGTTGACAGCAGCAGTGATCAGCTGGTTAACACGCTGACGTTACGTAAACACAAAATGAACTGACAGAAACAGCCACTCACAGGGCTGAGGACCTCCAGTATGGCCGCCACAGCGGTACTTGCATCACCTGACAGCTCTGTAGCAACCGCAGAAACATGCGTAAATATATAAACTCAACAAAGTCAGACAGGTGTCAGGCGGATCAGACTGAGATTCAGTCAGAGATCTGGGTATTTAAAACACTTTCCGAGAGGAGGTGATGTGTGCTGCCAGCGTTTCTGTGGTGAAATCACATTTTAATGCGTGCAACAGAGACGAGTAGGAAGCTGCACGTCATTCCCTCTGAGTGACCGTCGCTGCACGACGATGAATGACTGAAAATTGATCTTTAAACAGATGAAACTTGACTGTTCTGACCTCCATCCCACTGAGAAATAGAAAGCTCGGCTGCCTGGACTAATTCAGCCTGATGTCATGATTGTTTTATTACATTTAATCAAGTGACTCCACAGGGTTCAGCCTCGGCTTTGATTACTGCCACGTCCAAACTGACCGAGTCGTCGCCTACATATCAAGGCCCAGGCACACATCCAACACACACACACGGATTTTCACACACTGGTTTTCGAGCCTGAAAGCTGCAGCGGCTGTGCGGCAGGATGTCTTCATTGACTCGGTGACTTCCTGCAACTATATTTCACATCTTTCAAGTCTTGATCTCGGTGCTCAGAAACCTCAGAGCGAGTCTTAACTGTAGTGATGCCAAGCAGAGAAAAGAGACGCTTGATGTTTTGAGCGGGCGAGCGGCTGTCAGCGCAGGAACACAGCTTCCTCTTATATAACTTGTTTGGAGGTTGAAACGGTTAAAAAGCTGAGTTTTTATCCTGAGAACAATCTGCCCAGTCGCTCTGACTGACGGGAGTGAAGGACAAGAAACTTGATGGAAGAAGAAGAAGAAGGCTTTTGCCATTGGTGTAAATAAATTTGAAACGATTTAAGCATCTAATTTGGTAAACAAGCTCACTAACCACATCCTGAGCTCTTTAAAATGAACCTCACAGATACAAGGTCCTTGGTTCTGCACGAATAAACCATTTTACTTTCACATCTTGGAGTTATTCAGACACTTTATTTATTTAATTTATAAGACTCTTATTGTTTCTAAATGTAGCAAAGTTCAGCATGTTTGATGAAGTTGATATACCTGCATGATTCTTGCGATCGTTGGTGGTCTTAATGCACTTAAATGCTTTAAATAAATGTCATGTAATGTAAGAATTAGACAGACAATAAGACAAAACAGCAAGACATAACAAACAGAGGTTCTGATTTGAATTTGGTTGTTTTTTATTTATTTGTATGTGTTTCTGTGCAAGTATGACCAGAGGAATGTGCAGGTATGTGCAAGGAGTAGGAAAAAAAAGTATATTAACAATAATATTAATAATATTGATAAATAAATATATAAATTAAAAAATGAAGAGACACAAATAGTTTGACGACGCACCACCAGATTGGACTGGGTGGCCGGGGCGCCTTCACAAAGGGAACTGGGATTTAGGGGATATATCGTCTGTTTGGCTGCACAGTGTGAGCTTCCACTGAGTGGGACTGAACACTCACATTAGACAACAGCACAAACCTAAAGCCTGACAGCAGGAGGATAAAATGAAATCACATAACAGTTAAAATTATTTCCCCCCCCCCCTTCAGGATGTGGACTCAACTACCACAAACGGTGTGCGTTCAAGATCCCCAACAACTGCAGCGGAGTCCGGAAGAGACGGCTGTCCAACGTCTCCCTGCCGGGCACAGTCATGTCCATCGCTCGTCCACCGTCCACGGAGTTCACCCCGATGCCGCAGGAGGAGGTGGGTTTACTACCACTACTATCCAGAATGTGTTTATTGTTAAAACTGCTTTAAACATCAGAAATACACAACAGATAAGTTCATATATTTAAGACAGTATTTTAATCCAGACTCTTCTACAAGCTCCACTGTTCATTGTATGTCATATTCAAAAATGTGTCATTTAATTGAACTTTTGTTGTGGCTGTTGATTTAAATGTTTCAACAGTGGTGCTAATATGACACCTGAGGTACCTGAAACCGAAATTATACTATTTTCAGTATCTTATTTTGAAGAATATAAATGTTTTTTTACTAATTGTTTTGTTCATTTAACAATATAAGCCAAATTGATGTTGTTTATCACAAGCAGCTGATAAAATACAGACTAAACTGTGATTTAAATCTGGATATCTTTAACTAACTAAAGACTTAATATCTGACGAAGCGTTCAGTGTCAGCTTTCCATACTATCCATGAATGATTCTAAAGGCACGTCTGGGTTGGTACCAAACAAACACTGAGGCCCTAACCGTACCTGATAGAGCCCCACACTGCCCACACACAGCAGCAACAAAGACTCTGTGTGGAGTTTTCATGTTTCCTCTTTGCCTGGGTTTCCTCCCACAGTCCAAACATGTGCCGGTCGGGTGAACTGGAAACTCTAAATTGCCCGTAGGTGTGATAGTGCGTGTGAACGGTTGTCTGTCTGTATGTGTGTCAGAATGTACCCTGCCTCTCAGAGCCCCAGTGCATTCTGGGATCGGCTGGATAGGCAACCCTAAACAGGTTTACCAGTTTAGAAAATGGATGGATGAATGGCTATAGGATAATTTTGTAATTATAAGGAACAGTGGGGAAAAAATAGTGGAGCAACAACTACTTTGGACAGATGCAAAACCAGGAAATTACACAATTTTACAATTTGACATAATGTGCTATTTCACATTTTCCACACAGTTGAACACAGGTGATAATCTGACTGAGCACACACCTGTTCTCCTCCACTTGCTATTGTTATACGACTCAGTTCCCCGTTTGTATACGCTGTCAATTAGAGTCTCTATGTTTGCTCTTTTTGCCGCGTTGTCCTGCTGCTTTCATGTTTGGTTAATCCTCCTCAGAAAGATGCTTGAGATCCTGAATTTAGTTTATTTTTACCAGTGGTTTGGTGGACATGGAGGCGTTTAATGTCACGTTTTTCTTCAAAAGGCAGACTGTCACATTTGTGAAGATAATCACTGATCGATGATGGTGACCGCAGTCGTTATCTTCTTTAACAGAAATACTAACTTCTGCCAACTGTGAGCAAATGACAACAGTACTTGACAAATAGCCAATCAAACTGCGGCGTGACAACAGGCAATCAGCCCCACTTGGCATCAAATTAGTGCCGTCCTGCTTTCATTGCCAAAGGCTTCATGCATGTGTATTGTTGTTTTCCCACTCCGGGACACTTGACATTGTGAGCGTGGGGCTATCCCCACATAACGGCCTCTCGAGCCAAGCTCAATTAAAACACCATTTTAAAACTATTCCATCCAGACACTGACCTGTAAATTCTAAAATAATGACATAAAATAATAACAGCAGCAGCAACCGAGGATTTTTTATGTTGTGCATTAATCCAGAATCACATTAACTTCTAAGTTACCCAGTACCACTAAAACCACACTTTTGTCTGCTGCTAGAAATGCCCCAAATGACCCGTCACCTCTAATAAGGAATAACAACTTTAGGGGGTTTGGGGGACACATTTATATCTGAAACTTAGACTGACCCCAAATCCACACTGACTCTGACCTCCTTTAAGGCATCAGTATCCTAACAAAGTCTGAACCTTGTGGCCGGAGTAAAATCAGGCACATGTTGAAGAGTTGGTAGTGAAAGTAAGTTTAGAGATTGTCAAATAATGAATGACGTGAATGAAAACAGACTTTCCACGCTAGAAGATCTACGTTGTGCAACCAGCGAGATATTTCCAGTAGTTTCCCTCTCTCTCTGTCTCACACACACACACACATCTCTCTCTCTCTCTCTCTCTCTCTCTCTCTCTCTCTCTCTCTCTCTCTCTCTCTCTCTCTCTCTCTCTCT
The DNA here is from genome assembly GCA_005408345.1 of Macquaria australasica. Taxonomy (NCBI): domain Eukaryota; kingdom Metazoa; phylum Chordata; class Actinopteri; order Centrarchiformes; family Percichthyidae; genus Macquaria; species Macquaria australasica. The sequence continues at coordinate 486,839 of SEMN01000218.1, read as the reverse complement.
CTCTCTCATGCCTGGAGGCGAACCACTGGATTTTCCATCCTGTTCAAACCAGCGAACAAACTGAGTCACAGTCAGAGCTTCACACTTGCTGGAACAAATAAACTTTTGTCAGCTCAGATCACACTGTTATCCTCAAACACACACACACACACACACACACACACACACACACACACACACTCTTTCTCTCTCTGAACCACCATCTGAACACAGAGAGAAAACCAAACATCCTCCTTATAAACACAAATATATCTTATTGTGTTTCTGTTAATTCTGCTGTTAAACTTTAAAACAGTCCAGTAACAGTACAGTGAGATCACGGTCCAATACACTAATACACCTTTTTTAGAGTCAGTTCAAGCCATTCACACTCAGTTATCAGATTACTCAGAGAAAACAGGTTACGCTGGTAATCAGGGAACACGTTTACAGCACAAATGTGCCAAACTCTACTTTGTGTTACATTCAGTTTTAGTCGGACTTTGGATGGAGTTATTTTAAACACAAGGACGCATCGCGCTGTGTAATTATCTCTCCTTTCATGCAGCCGCTCTGCTGTTACTTTTTCTGTCTGCAGGCTTTCGTCATGCACGTGCGTATGTGTAAAAAAAGAAGCCGATCAGAAACCTGGCCAAGAAATCTACCTGGGCAAATCAGGTTTTTCTAATCCCCTGGAGCCATGTTTCTCATCAACCTGATGTTTAAGAAGTCAGCTTACTGAAGAAAACCGATCGTAAGCTGGTGACTTAAAAAGCAAATGCACTGATGGTTTCGGTTTTACGTCAAAAACATACATTTGGAAAACCCGTTTTCTACTGAAGGAAAAAACGGCATGAAATGTGTTTTCAAGTTTGACCGTCTCTTAAATGTCTTAAAACAAAATAAATCATTTAACTAGCAGGTCTGTACCTACATTAACTGAAGTGAAGAATATACAGTACTTGATTATAATAAGAATAACGTTTTATTTTAAATGTCTTCAGAGGAACAAATTTAATATTTCTGGCAGAAGACTGGAGCATGTTTGTTTTTAAGAAACGTATTTATGTTGACATGTTCAGGCAGCAGTTTAGGAGGTTAAAGTCATTTCGCTCCAGGAGGCCTCATCAGGTTTATCTGATCCATGTTTCTGCTCTATAACACAATCTGAAACTGTCATATCACAACATATTATCACATCTCTCGTGTTGAAAGCTCTTTATAGGTAGTTTGGACTTTGATTGGAGGTCACATGGTTATGTGATGAATCGGACTACGATGGGAGAAGGTGGATTATCAAACTGTTCTGTACTAATTCAGGCCCATTGTGTCACATGCTTCCTGCTCTTTGCAGGACTGCGGTCTATAAGCTGCACGTTGTACAAGGACAGCCATTGTTCTAGTGGATAGAAAAGATTTCATCTGTGCTCTACTTTCACGACAAGGGGAACAATTCTCCGAATGTGATGTCTCAGCTGAACCTCCTGAACCCTGATTGTTCCCTTAATTTCCCTTCAGGAGCTTTAAACTTGTTTTTACATGAAAAAAAAACATATTAGGGTATCTGCAGGTCTTGAAAAACCTTAAACATTGAATTCACTCCCTCAACAACAAAAAAAGGCCTTAGAAGGTTTAAAAAAGTCTTGAATATTTTCTCTTGCCTGCTGTAGGCAGTTATACAATGTTTGTGTATGTGGCTGTGGGCTGACAGGAGATGTTATACACCTATAAACTAAAAGTGGAATTGTTGCGACAGAAGCTACAGTATCTTGGTCATAATTCTTTACAAGACAAATTTAAGGGATCAAAACTGTTTCCTTATGTTATCAGTTTATGACAAAATGACAACTGGCTGATATACATTATCTGATTTTTTTTTTTAGACTCTCAAATATTGATATTTCTATCATTGTTAAGAATCCAGGATCAGTCAGGCTTCAACTGTAATCAGTAATTTAGAGTTTGTTTCCCGTTTGAACTTCTGAACACAAATCACACTCCTAATTTCTTTACCCTCCTTTCTTCTTCTCCTCCCTCCCTCCCTCCCGGGTGACGCAGCGCCCCCTCCTGGGTGCCGGGAAGCGTAACTCCCTGCTGAGCGGTCGTCCCATCTGGATGGAGAAGATGGTCCTGGGTCGGGTCAAAGTCCCCCACACCTTCTCCGTCCACACCTACACCCGTCCCACCATCTGCCAGTTCTGCAAGCGTCTGCTGAAGGGCCTCTTCCGCCAGGGGATGCAGTGCAAAGGTGACGACACACACATGAAGAGAAAAATAATCTCAAATCAATCATTTGTTCTCTAAATTATATAACTTAAAGTGTTATAAACATGTTTTTGCATTCATTGGCTGGACACAGTTGTCACCAGATGTTGAGGATTGGCTGGGTCACTTTTTCTAGACTGGATGAATGTTTGATTACATTTATTTTTTAACTGTACGTATCTTTTCTATTTTAGATTGTAAATTTAATTGCCATAAGAGATGCGCGGTCAAAGTACCTCGAGACTGCCTCGGTGAGGTCGACTTTAATGGAGGTGAGTTTGTCCAACTTGTTACCGTACACACTGTGATGTATATTTACAGTGAAACAAAGCCTGGTATCATACACCACACTGCCTCTGTTCATTTTGATTTATATATATTTATTAATTTATATTAAAGTGTGGCCTGACCTGTACATATAAGGAGCCAAAGATGCACAGAGGCAGCTGTGTTGTACGATGTTAACTGCTCAATAAAAACACGAGAACTAACTTTACCTTTAGACAAAACAATCTGGCGGGAACAAATATTGTGTTTGTTTACTGAGTTTATCTTTCAAAAGGTTGGGACACCTGTCAATCAGGCAAATATACCCCGAAAAATAGCTGTATTTAAAATTTTATAATCTTTGTAATAAGACAAATTTATCATATTTACTGTGTTTTATTATTGTTTTCTTTTTATTTTCCTGTCTGTTTTATTTTGCTGTAACTTTTTTCATTATTATGTATTATTTCTGGAGAGAGTATGGGGGTTTTCACGTTCACTTCAATGCAGATTTCAGGTTGTTCTTTTTGTAGCCAACACCTAGTGGCCGTTAGAGGAACTGCAGCTTAATGACATCTTGAGAAAAATGTAAAGTTTTTATAAAATCTGTCTGTTAGTTCTTAGTTAGATAGTTAGTTCTAAGTCTTGCACTCTTGACTTTGCGTTCCTGCAGAACCGGCGAGTCCCAGTCTGGACTCCGAGGCGACGATGGAGGTGGACAACTGCGACATCAACAGTGACGGCGGTCACAGCATGGACGAGCAGGACGACAAGCTCTTCTTCATCGAGGGCACCTGCACGGACGGCGAGAAGGATGACGAGACGCTCAGAGCCATCAGGTGAGAGCCATCAGCCAGACTCGCATGCACATTATCTGCACGTCACTTTAATGTTATGATAGCCTATGATTCAACCCTTAAACCTGATGCCCAGCTTATAGTATAGTATATAAAGAAAGATATAGTATATTGTTTTATAGTATTTGCACAAGTCAATTAGTGTTTTAAAAGAATAAACACACCAAAAATGTGAAAGATATAATTTGGAGGCCTTTAATAAAGCGCTACAGTATGTAACTGTTGACAGATGAAATAACACATTCTTTCTATTACAAACAAAATATTTAATCAATAAAACCCACCACTGCTCAGTTCAGTACAATCAGGGTTTTTACTGCTGCAGCTTGACCTGGTCTGTTATGACCGGTCACTTATGGTGGTTAATGTTGCAGCATAATGCACATTACAGTTTAGCTTTTAGCTAAATGCTAAGCAAGTTGTTTTGGCTCACTTTAAACCCAGCTACTTTACTGGATATTGTTTTTAATCATTATTTTCAGTGCTTTTAAATACCACCAATCAGTAAAACAAGGCAGATAAGTGGGTATGGAAATAGTTTTAGTTCCTGTTAGATTTACTGTAAAATGTGCATTTTCAAACTTCTTTGAGGAAAGTCTAGAAAGTCTGCTAAAGAGGCGGCAACATAATCATAATGTTTGCTTCAGAATTATAACTTTCAGTCGTAATATCTGACAGTTCGAGAGGCTTATTTGTATTGAGGATAGTTTGTGTAAAGAAGCAGAATAAATGTACTTATTGTCCATTTAAGTCAGAAAGATGTTTGTATTCTTAATCATTTGAGTTGTCGCATGTCCTAAAATGTCTGTGTGTTTGTGTTTTTGTGTGTTTTTATGTTTGTTCACATGCAGCCCGTCCACCAGCACTAACATCCCTCTGATGCGTGTGGTTCAGTCCATCAAACACACCAAGAGGAAAAGCTCCACGGTGGTCAGAGAGGGCTGGATGGTTCACTACAGCAGCCGCGACAACCTGGTGAGAAGAGATACAGAACGTACAAACACAACAAATACAGCAAAGACAGGTTTACTCTGATAAACGTACAGCCCTGTAGTGGTAGTGTTAGTAGTTATAGTGGAGAGGGGCTCTGCTAATGTCAGAAGAAATTACACTTTAGTTATAACATTCAGTTTGGTAAAAGTAAAGCTGTGTTTCCACTGCAGGAACTTTCCTCGGGGACTAGGAACCTTTGGAGGAACTCATTTCCATCGCAGGGACCAGGGTCTAAATTAAGTTCTGGGGACATTATTTTACCCCCCAAAAAGTCCCTTCTCCGGGGGTACTACTTTCTGTTGTTGCAGCGTCGCACAAATAATGATGCCTGATGTGTAAAAACAGCCGTCACTTTTTCATTCGTTAGCGGACTAATTTGCCTGATCTTCACGGGTCTTTAGACCGCAGTGGAAACGCAGACAACAACGGGCTGAAGGAACCTTTTAGTTCCTTGAAAAGTAGTTCCTGGAACTAAAAGTTTCAGGTACTTTGGGTGGAAACATAAGCTTCAGGGAAAACGAGCAGTGGTGCTACATCACACAGTAAAGGCCAGATAAATGTTGTGTTAGCATTAGCAGTAACTTAATCCAGCTCTGATAGGGAAACAGTGAGGCTGATATCAATTAGAGGTGGAAATCACAAATCACTTTGAACATTTTCACTTTGAAAATTCATTGATTTAAGATTTGTTCGTAGGAGTACTGAACGCCTCTAATATCAGTGAAATGACTTCCCGTGAATCCCTCATGCTTGTGTGGGCAGCCTGACTCAGTCACAAATCAATCAAACTACTACACAGAGCCATTTAATGAATGTAAATCCACTGAATGGCTATTGCAGAAGAAAAGCTGACTATAAATAGCATCAAACATGGAGTTTGATTTCATGAAGATCTTAAGGATTATAACTAAAGTTTCAAAAGTTAATGAAAAGTCATTATTAAGTGACATTTTAATGTTGCAGCTGGTCGACGTGGAGCTACTTTTAACTACTTTATGCATCATATTTTATAAACTGATCACGTGTTTTGTAAATAAAATCTTAACTAGTAACTATATCTGTCAGATAAATGTAGTAAATGAGTAAAAAGTACAATATTTCCCTCTGAAATGTAGTGCAGTAGAAGTATAAAGTGGCATAAAATGGAGTAGATTTGTACTACAGTACAGTAGTAAATGTACTTAGTTACTTCACATACTTAGTTGTATCATGCATCAGTGACTGTGAAAGAAGAGGATCTGTCTGAGTCCTGTGGCTGAAACCCATTACACACATTTATATACTGAAATAAAACACTTTTAAATCTATAAAGTTTTTATCCTGATGAACTTTTTTTGTCTTTCCAGAGGAAGAGACATTACTGGAGGCTGGACAGCAAGAGTCTGACTCTGTTTCAGAATGAAAGTGGAGCCAAGTTTTACAAGGTAGGAGACCCAGGCAGCTCGCTCAGATCTGGTTTCAGCCGCTCGGCCAAACAAAGCAGCGACGTGAGGGGAAGACTGAAGGGAGTCAGGTTCATACAGTAACATTCATGAGACATTAACACACACTACTGTCTAATTATAACCTGATCATTCACTGTAATTATCCTTATCAGGATGTTTGCAGGAAGCTGTAACATTTCACTGAGGAAAGTTTAGCAAAGACAAATATGAGAAACACTTTCATAGTTAAATTAACATTTCAACCACGTATATGACATCAGTGATGCATGTGAGAAGTTGACGTGACAAGTAAAAAGAAAATCTGCAGACTACAAAAGCAGCAGATCCTCACATTTGAGAAACTGGAACCAGAGAACGACTGAAACTATTTTCTGTTGATCGACTGACCTGTTAATCAACTGTTTCTGCACTACAAGCATCGATACTGTTGCTATAGTCGCCTGCAGTTTACTACAGGGTTCATACAAAGTCTTGAAAGTTTGGAAAATGCTTAATTTTAACCACTATATTTTTCTTGAATTTGAACATAATCCTTGAATAATGCTTGATTTTCAACATAATTTAATAGGAAAGTTCTTTTCTTGAGTTCACTCGTCTTTCAGAGCTGGATACGTCCTCTGTTGATCCCTCACTCTGGATTAGGAAATTAGGAAACATTAAATAATCCTGATCAATACATCCAATCAAACCTAATATGAACAGCTGGTAAAATAAACAAAGTGACAATATACATTGACTACATAAACTTTATTTTTTGCAGTTGCATTTATAGTAACAATTTGGATGTGATGATAAAGGCTTTGAGAATCTGGAAAGTTTTGTTTTAAGTACATTGAAAGTGCTTGAATTTTACTCTTAAAAAGCTGTACGAACCCTGGTACTATATCCTGAGCACGGATTTTGAATGGTGGTTAAACTGTTGACCCAAACCCAGTACGTTTGAGCCATCCATTTAGAAACCTGGATTTTCTGTGGCCATCTTATGACGTGAGATCAGGAATTAAACATGAGGTTAAAGGCAGAACTCAAAAACCCAGGTGGCAAAATCATCTCTGCAGGGTCTGGACAAAGTCTTGAAAGTTTGGAAAATGCTTAATTTTAACTGTTATGTTTTCAAGGTTAGGAAAATGCTTGAATTCGAATATACTCCTTGAAAAAAGCTTGATTTTTCAACATAATCTGGTGTTTCATCATCGACACAATCACTCGTGTAAACCAAACATCTTTTAATATTTGAAATGAAACGATCCCGTTGTCGTATTTGTTTGTTGTCTCCTGGAATTTATAGTAACAATTAAAGGCTTCGAGAGTCTGGACCTTGGTTTAGGTACCTTGAAAGTGCTTGAAAAAGCTGTATGAACCTTGTCTCTGACTCTCCAACTTTTTTGATCCCATTTTGAATTTCCAAGAAGGAAAATGTGTTCGAAATATGAAATGATCTCATGTGAGTTCGGGTCAGTCCAGCTGCAGCTCTTTTCACTCGCTATCACTTTCCTCTCTCGTGCTCCACCTCCTTTCATTTTGTGTCTGCCAGCGACCTGTTGACCTTCACCACAAAGCGCTGCAGAAACCTTCCTTTGAAGAGAAAGCAAGAGCGGGGTGGGGCGGTGGGGGGGGGGCAAGGCAGAGATTTGTGCTGGTTTTTGGGACCTCGGGTCGCTTCCCTGCCGTCTCTCTGGCTCGTGGCCACGCTGCCTCGTGCCCAAAGCGGCTGAGGCACGTCCTGCCTTTTAATCAGAGCGGCAGGATGAATAGATGCTGATCGCAGTTCATGGTTGGGGGTGAGGAGGGGTGGTGAACTTGGCAAAACACAAAACGTTCAGCTGACACTGAGAGGCATGAAGACACCACTGAGCCGATCGTTCTCCTTTATATGTTTGATCTGGTAGGGGTTGGGGTATTTGGAGGGGTGGAGGGTTTTTTTTGCGTGCACTCTGCCAGAAAAGGAAGGAAGGGAAGTTTCAAACACTGAAATTCAAAGAGCGTCTCACAGTTCAGCAGAGAGAGGAGAGGTGTCAGGATGGAACAGTGTCCTTTGCTTCTTGCTTCTTGTTGGCTGCAGTGACTTAAAATGGCTCTAACAAGTACAGCTGACCAGAACGTGAAGAGAGGAGATGTTTTACAAGTGCAGAGGTTTGGGTTTCTGAGCTGAAGGTGGAGGTACGTCCAACAAAAGGAACATAGGGCTTGTGTGTGACCTATGACAACGACAGGAATCTAAATTTCCAACTTGACTTTCTATCTGTCCTAACAAACTACAGGAGATCCCCCTGTCCGAGATCCTCCAGGTGGAGCCGGCGCAGGACTTCGGCAGCCTGCCTCAGGGCAGCAACCCTCACTGCTTCGAGGTGATCACGGCCAACATGGTGTACTACGTCGGGGAGGACAACGGCGGCCTGTACCACAACCCCGTCCTGGCGGCGTCCGGCGTGGGGAGGGACGTGGGCCAGAGCTGGGAGAAGGCCATCCGGCAGGCGATGATGCCCGTCACGCCCAAGGCCAGCGTCGGCACCGGGCCCGGCCAGGGGAAGGACCACAGTGAGTAACCACCAGAAACAGCGACTTTAGTCAGACTTCATGTTCTCTAAAAATAACAATATAGCTCAGACTCAAAGTGCCTTTTAATAAATCTTCACCAAACAAACCTGGATTTTAAAAAGAAATAGAAATAGTCAACAGTAAATACTAATAAAGTTGTCTGGACTAATGCTGATGTCGGCTTCACAGCAGGAAACACCTGTCAGTGTGTCATCTGTGTAAAGGCTCTTTTACATTGTTAGGGCGACTAATTCACTGTCATTTAAAACAGATCAATGAATGTACAATACACAAACAAGGCTTGTGCTGAAATGTGGCATTTATTCACGGTTGATTTGGACGCCTGCGATAAGATACATTCAGCCAATCACAACAAGCGACATCACTCATGGCATTGTAAGAAAAATGGCAGATCACCTTCTTTACGTCTGGCAGCTGCCGGTGCTCTTAACTATTTACACGATTACAAACTGGTATAGCTGTTTGTTTACCACAGGCTTGGCCTCTGTGGATTTTATTTATTTATTTCTAAAGATTTTGGGGGAGCATTTTTGTCTTTATTGGACAGTTCCTATTATAGAGGTGAAATGAGGGGAGAGATTAAGACAGAGGTACGACATGTAACATGTTAGTCCATCTCTCAGTCCTGTCTGGCTTCCTGTCTGTGGCTCTCAGCTCCGAGCCCATTGGTTCCTACTGAAGACGGAAAACTTCCAAAACAAATATATAGTTTCATTTATAGCTGCTCACTGTGGTTTTTAGCAAACAAACAGAAGGAAATAGTGCGTCTGTGGGGGACTAGATTTGTTGTGCCGGTTTGTATTTATGGCAGCAGGACGGTGTTGGTCTTTGTCTTTGCATGGGATTTGTTGACATTAAGAAAAAGATAAAATAGCACCATCCTTTAACAAGTAAGTGCCATGCCTGTGTACGATGTGTCCTTGGCAAAGGAGAGACACTCAAGGAGTTAAAAAACGTCCATTCTGATATTAATATATGCAGTTATTTTGATCTTTATTAATATAAAATATTTAACAAAAGGCAGATTTTGTTGAGGTTTACGAGGAATTGAACCCACAACTGTGGAAATGTGACTGCACGTCTTTTTACCCTTTGACACGGAAATGGAGTCAGATCTCAAATCAGATTAGACTGTGATATGTTTTTAGGTTTTAATGGATGTGTGGATTTGTCTGTGAAGAGCTTCCAAATATTGTTTCAGGAGACGAGTGTTATACAACCTCTCCACACACACACACACACACACACACACACACACTGACTGTCTGCTGACATTTTAACATGATTGAAGGGATTTCAGAGGATTTTCTGCTTTGATTCATCTCAGGTTTAAGTGTCTTTTTGTCTGAAATAACAGACAAAGTTTCATCCCAAAATGAGATCTCCTGCACTAAATGCCTAAATGGACCTCACGGCATTAGAAAATAAAAAAAAATCACCATTAACTGTCCTGGAAGGCCTTCACTGATGTGCAGTCAGCTGTGTGTTCTCCACCTGTTGAGTAATTAACGTCAAGCTTCAGTTTCTTTCCAAAAATAGACGTTTTGTTGTGCAATTAAATTACAGCAACACACATCAATAAGTTAATGGACAGATGATGTAACAAGGCTTTTTGTTTTGTTTTTTGATCATCTCAGTGACCAACAGTCCACCAGTGAGCCTGTCACTGTAATAATACTTAAACCAAACCTAAAATATGCAACAAAACCAATATTAAAGTACATTATCAAACCCGCTGACGCTCTAATACTGATATAGTAGTGTCAATAAAGCTGTTAGTGTCTGTTCAATATTTAAACATTAAAACTAAACACGTGACGTGACCTTGAAATTGCAAAATAATTTAAAACCATTTAAAAACCAGCTCATCATTATGAAATGTTACTTCATCCTGCTTCTTCTCACAATAACAGATTTTATTGCAGGTGGTTTGAATTTAATTTCAGCAGTTTTTATTTCATGATGTCCTTTTTTCGCCAACAATATATTATATGTTTTGTCTGTATTTACAGTAGTTATTTTATAATGACATATTTGTTTAATAATGTTCTCTTCCAGGAAACTGTGGTGTTGTTAAAAGTGAGAAAGTAATTACAGAAAATGACCCCAAAACACAAACGATTATGGATTGAAAGAAATGTAAACTTTCCCTAATGTTTGGAAAGCCGAGCAGAATGAAAGTCTGGCTGTGCCGTAATGTCTTCTTTTAATGAAACCAAACACTTCCTGAAGAGGTTTCACAATAAAAGCCTTCCAGAGATGGGAATTGATTCTGCTCCCTCGACTGCTGGAAGATCTGCAAAGGAACAGTTTAACATTTTGGTAAATAAGCTTATTTGCAGAGTGAGTCTGGAGTCAGGCAAAGATTAGCCTAGCTTAGCATAAAGACTGGACGCAGGGGGAATTACATTTCTGTTTATATACCGATTAAACAAACAAGATACAACATGTTGTTTAGTGAGCTGTAGAGGTGCTGGTGAGTTGATTTGTTTAGAGTCTTTATGCTAAGCTAGGTTAACCACGTCCTGACTCCGTCTCCCTACTTAAGATGAGATGAGATTGATACTCATCTCACTCTCAGAAAGAAATCAAATAAGCGTATTTCCTTTTCCTTTAAGCTCCTGTAAATTAGGCTTCCGGCATGTTATTCAAAATAAAAGCCTTCTGCTCCTTGAACTGCTGGAAGACTTTTAATGTGAAACAGTTGGAGGAAGTGTTGCGTTTGCATTAACAGCAAACGATACAGGCAGCAAGTTAACAAGGACAACAGAGATGTTTTACTAAAACATGCTCATATATAAAATGGGAAGTAACAGCCTATTTTCAAAATAAAAGCCTCTTCCTTTCTGGACTTCCCACAGTTTACATTTCTGTCGATAAAGTTACATAAACTCTCTGAATGACGACCTAACAGACGACCTGAACATCAACAGGCTGCAGACTGTTGGTATTGATCACAGAGGGATGACCTGATCAAACCCCGGCCAGCGATATGAAATCAATACCAGCTCACCAGTGGAAATTCACTCCAGCACAGCAGCTTTTTAATGTCAGGCTGAATTAACACAGCGTGCAACAGTTTGTGACGCTGTGAGAGAGTTTCCTTCACATGCACATGAACACAGAGAAAGAGAGACAGGAAGTAGAGGCCTTTAAGTCTTTGTAAAAATCTGGAAAATGATTTGGAGGTCGTCGTCGCAGCTGGAAACATCCTCTGTGTTCTTTCATCACGTGTCGAACAAACCAATCTGTTGGTTTCATCTCCTCTGTCGTCTCTTTCTTTTAACAAACGAGGAAACGTAGGAAATGAGATTTTAATGATTTGAAGGTTAGAAAAATAAAACCTCACACGTCTCTGCTGTAAGTGGTGTTGGTGTAACACGTGTGTGTGTGTGTGTGTGTGTGTGTGTGTGTGTGTGTGGTTTGTAGGTTACAGCATCTGTGGCTTCATACATTTATACACTGTTATACTCTGTTTTTTTATCGTGTGTCTCCTCAGAGGAACTGTCTATGAGCATATCAGTGTCCAACTCCCAAATACAAGAGAATGTGGTAAGTCGTCGCTCGTATTGTCAGATTATTCACTGAGGTTGTGATAAACCACACCCATGAATAAAACCCAACATGTTCTGTGTCGAGTTTTTTAAAAAATGGCGAGAAAGGGAGCAAAGGTTAGTTTTCTCCAGTGTCTGAAGATGAATTCTGAGTTTAAACAGATTTTGTTCCTCGAGCGACAAACGTCACTCAAAAATATAATTGAACACATGCATTTTAACTACAACGGTTCAATCCTGCTTTTACGTTAATACGTGAGTAATAATAATCTCATGATATAATAGTGTAACAGTCACATACTTTAATTTTCCTGATTAAACTTAAGAGACTTTTACTTAAGTAACATTTTCAATGCAGGACTTTTACATGTAACAGAGTATTTTTTTACAGTGTGGTATTAGTACTTTTACTTTACCCGCCTTGACATTAGCATACTTACGTAGCATGTTAACGTACCCATAGTTAGCAAGGTAAGAGTAGCATGCTAACATGTTCACAGTTAGAACGTGACTTTAGCTCGTTAGCATGAGTTAGTAGAATTAGCATGTTAGTATTAATCTCAAAGTACAGCTGAGCCTGATGGGAATTCAGTCATTAAGTCAACATTTTTACCTTTTCGTGGCACCACATGAAACATCAGAGGATCAATAAGTCGTTTAGATTCATCCTCTGTGGACAATTAATGTCTGGACACATTTTGATGGAAATCTTTGCAACACTTGTTGAGATATTTGACTCTGGACGCCTGCTAGTGTGGCTAAGAATGAATTTATCCCCCCATTTACCAAATCTGAAATGTATTTATGTGACACGTTTGGGCCTCCATATTCACTGGGTGGTGTTGATACACAACATAATCTTCATATTCTAGTGTCACACAGCTGATCGGTGTCGCTGACTAATAATCAAACGTCTGATTTACCTTTTTATGTACTTGTTTCTGATGTGATGACATGTGAAACCTGTCTGCCCTCTGCCCCCTTCAGGATATCAGCTCAGTGTATCAGATCTTTGCTGACGAGGTCCTCGGCTCTGGACAGTTTGGGATCGTCTACGGAGGTGAGACACATGAATTATAGCCTGATGCGATGACGTCACCCTCATAAACCTGCCAAAAGTGTCTCACGGCATTTTATTAGAGACATTATCACCTGTCACCTGCTGATTCCACATCGCTCATCGTTAGCTGAATTACAGGTGAATGAAAGTATGAGTAGGGAACTAAAATGTCATCCCGTCCCCCTCGTCCTCTGCAGGTAAACACAGGAAGACCGGCCGGGACGTCGCGATCAAAATCATCGACAAAATGAGGTTTCCCACCAAGCAGGAGAGCCAGCTGAGGAACGAGGTGGCCATTCTCCAGGTACGACACACCTGACTGTAAGACAACACTGAATAAAGTGAGATAACATCTGATTATGAAGCAGAAACGAGCTGTTCTTTGGAAGCTTAAACTCATCTTAAGACACATCTGTACCAAGTCACATTCATCTTTTACTTCTTATGTTACATGCTGTAGTGCATTTTATTTTATTACTTTCTTTTTCTATTTGTTTGTCTTCCATCTTGATTTGTTAAGTTGAGCAACTGAAAATAAAATAATAAAAGGAATAAAAATGTACTAAATCTATGTTTAAATGACTAAGCTGTTCTTGTTTTTAATGTTCCCCTCCTGTTCCCGACAGAACCTCCACCACCCGGGGATCGTTAACCTGGAGTGCATGTTTGAGACGCCCGAGCAGGTGTTCGTCGTCATGGAGAAGCTCCATGGGGACATGTTGGAGATGATTTTATCCAGCGAGAAGAGCCGACTGCCCGAGCGCCTCACCAAGTTCCTGGTCACACAGGTCAGCGACAACCGGGAACCTCTGAGGGAACCAACCAACACTCCGAAACCCAAAGAAATTCAGTTTTCAATCATATAAAAGAGAGAAAACCAGCAGATCCTCACATTGGAGAATTTTTGGCATTTTTATCGAAACGGATTTTGATGCAACGTTCAGGAGAAATTTGACAATTTTTAGAGAACAGCCTCTTTGTTTTTAAAGTTTTTAAGACGACCCATAAGATCAATTACAGGCCAGCAAGCACTGCATTTGTCCAGTCAGCTGTTGGAAGGATTCATGTTGATCAATAAACTGTTGGGCTGAGATCTCAAAGATTGATCTTGTGACTGTTTTTGCCCGGTACGCCACATTAAATCAGCTTGTACGTGTTGTGTCCACAGATCCTGGTGGCCCTCAGACACCTTCACTTCAAGAACATCGTCCACTGTGATCTGAAGCCGGAGAACGTTCTCCTTGCCTCGGCAGAACCCTTCCCTCAGGTGAGAACAAGTCATCTTAAAACTCGAATCATTGTCTCCTTTCTGTGTGTTGCCTTAAAGATTTGATGGGGCTTCAGAGCTCAGCAGCACAATCACAACCTGTCACCCCTCTCGTCCTCCAGGTGAAGCTCTGTGACTTCGGCTTTGCTCGTATCATCGGGGAGAAGTCGTTCCGCCGCTCGGTGGTCGGCACTCCAGCCTATCTGGCGCCCGAGGTGCTTCGCAGCAAAGGCTACAACCGATCTCTGGACATGTGGTCGGTCGGCGTCATCATCTACGTCAGTCTGAGCGGGACGTTTCCCTTCAACGAAGACGAGGACATCAACGACCAGATCCAGAACGCCGCCTTCATGTACCCATCCAACCCCTGGAAGGAGATCTCCGAGGAGGGTGAGGGACGGTGTGGGTTCTCGTGGGATAAATGATCAAAATGCAGATTCTGGTGATTTAAATATGGGGCTAAGACATTAAGATACTGTAGTACCAAAGCTGAAGTCATTATACAGTCCATAAGCAGTTTGAGACCAAGACTAAGTCACAAAAAATGGACAAAACTCCTCAACATCCAGCTAATAAATGTAGAGCTGCAACTATTTTAATAATCTGTTAATCATTTAAGTAATATTTTAAGCAAAAATGCACAAAAGTCTCTGGTTGCAACTTCTCCAATGTGAGGATTTGCTGCTTTTCTCTGTTTTATATTACTGTAAACTGAATATTTTTGGGATTTGGACCTTGGGTTGGACAAAATAAGACATCTGATGACGTCAACAAGGACATTTTATAGACCCAACAATTAATAAGAGAAAATGGTTTGCAGATTAATCAATAATCACTATGTGTAGATGTTGTTTGTGATGCTGGAGAGAAAATAATGAGACCAGAACAAGTTGTAGATTCACAGTCAAACTGAGCAGCTGTGATGTTCTAACACGTCATTATTTTATGAATTATTGATGTTGTTTTTGTAATTAAAACATGAACAGAAGCTTAAATAAACATCTTATTGTTGAAGAGGTGAAGCTGCATTTGTAGGATGCTGACCTGGTTTGGGGCCCTGAATTTTCCAATTTTGTGGAAATTTAAGTTCATAATAGTTTTAAGAATTTAACAGAATCAACTGTCTTATCAGTCATCAGTGTGGAAAAGGCTTTAATATGTTCTGTGTATGTACACAACATGCAGTCTACACAGCTGACACATTTTAAGGTAGAGCCGGGAAAGAGCTAACAGCTCAAAGGTTTTTATTTTAAAATTAAACAGACATGATTGTGGATTCATAATTATGTAATTCTACAGCAAAGGAATGGAGATGTTTTGGTCCAATGTGAATTTTGAAAAATTTTTAAAAGCTGAAACCTAAATGACTAAAGAAACTTTTCATTTTCCTGACACCAGTTTTTTCACTGAGTGGAAAAACGTCCGATTCAAAGCAGACTTCCTGAGTGTTTTCTTCTTCCTCACAGCCACAGACGTCATTAACAACCTGCTGCAGGTGAAGATGAGGAAGCGCTACAGCGTGGACAAGTCACTGAGCCACCCCTGGCTGCAGGTAAACAAACTGCTTTTTACTTTTACCAACCTTTGGGAACACGCAGCAGGACGGGAAAGGAGCACGTTTTGCTCACAGTAAGAAGCTGATTGAGAAAAATGTTTTCAGGGACTTTGTGTTTTCTTCAGTTTGAATTTTGAAGCTGCTTGCCTTTTGTTTACTGTTGTTCTCGTCATCTTGCAGGACTACCAGACCTGGTTGGACCTCAGGGAGTTCGAGACGCGGCGAGGCGAGCGCTACATCACCCACGAGAGCGACGACGCCCGCTGGGAGGAGCACGCCGACGAGAGAGGCCTGTACTACCCCAAACACTTCATCATGTCCCCCAACCTGGACGACATGGAGGAGGACCCCTAGTGGCCCCCGGACGGTAAACATTTCCTACAAGGGAGTGGCAGATCCGAGGAGTCCGTCAGCAGTTGCAGAGGACGCTCTGGAGTCCATGGAAACTGTCACCATGGAGACCACGAGCTTTCCCCAAGACGGGGCGGGACAACGTGTGTTGGTGGACGCGGCGGTCAGGCAGCTGCGTGAGGACGCTGTGACACGCTCACTGTGGCGATAATTCAGGTCCAGAGAATTTTAATTTCAACACATCTTATCTTTTTTCCTGTTTCACTGCAGTTTTCTAAAAGCCATAACAAACACACCCTGTGAGCCTAAAGCTGGAGGGATTTATCCTCCCAGAATTCAACATTCAATAAACGTCTGCGCTGCCAGTCAAACCGCAGAAGGGCTAAAAACAAATCCAGAGCCTGTATATACTTTTTCAGCTCAAATAGCATATTTTTATGACGTCGTCGTTACATTTTAGATCTCATGAAGTTGTGTAGAGATGTGACGTATTTTTCACAGCCTGTTGAAGTCGTCCTACGTGACGCTAACTGGAACACAGGAGAAACAAACCTGTTCATGTCTTGGTTATGTGCTGACTATAATACTTCATTTCGTTGTTCCTTGTTGGGAGGTCTTTGTACTATTGGGAAACTCTTTTAAAAGTGAGATTTCACTGATAATATCTTTTGTTATGCAAAAAATCTGCATCTGTTTTATGAGGACTGAAGAGCAGAAGTGTGAATGCTCATTTTACGCACCAGAAAACAAAACTATTGGATGGATGAAAACTTTGTTGTTCTGAGATTCTTAGGTCCTTACGACTAGCGGGGAAATAATTGGAAAATATGTCCTGAGGGTGTCGTTACCAAAATCCAAAGGGTTTATCCTCTGTACGGTGGCCTTTTTAGGACATCTCAGCTCTGCAGACTCAGCTTTCATCAGTCTGAGCTGCACTTTGAGCTGAATGCTAATGTTACACAGCAGAATATTAACAATACCCTGTGAAGAGGTAGAGTTTAGCATTCAGCATGTTAGAATTTTAACTTGCTAACATTTAGCATTTTAGAATAACATACTGACTTTTAGTATGTTAATATTAGTCATTAGTTTCAGAGGTATTCAAAATATGACTTGTAAATTTTAGGAGGATTCGTCCTCTGGTGACCACGAATGTCTGAACCAAATTTAATCTCACACCTCCATCTGAAAAAAAAAAAAAAGCCACTAACGATAACGGATTGATTTGTCAAGTGTTATTTTCAGAGTGATTCTTTCTGAAACTTTGAAAGAAGACGAGCTGAGAATCGAGCTGCTATTGTCCTTCTTTGTCTTTCTGTGGAAACCTGCCTGAGAAAAAACTGTAGTGCGTTGTTGATCCTGATCCGACTCCAGCCTGAGAATTTAATTCACAAGTTTTATATTTTTGCAAGAAATGTTGTCATGTGGATGATTTTGATGAGAAAATATTAAAGCTTTTGGGGAAAATCTCATTTTACATCCTAATTATTCAACTGATGCAACAGCAGAATGAAACTCTGATCTTCTGTCACAGACATTACAACCAACAGCAGAGTCATTGATGTATATATGTATTATTCATATAGGTCCTTGCTTTAATTCCCACAAGTCATTTTTATAAAAGATGTGCTAACAGACGTGTTGCTCCTCAATCTCAAAACAATAAGAAAACTGCAACATGAACATGCATTTCCGTATCGTGAGAGGCTGTTTAAAGTTGTGCTTTTTAAACTGGACCCTAAACATTATGTTCTGTGCTTGAGAAAGTCTGACTTAGAGGAAGCTGACTACCAAATGGTTCCAGGAACTAAAGGAGCCACAGTAATTAAAATCAGGAACTAAAAGTCCCTGAAAAAGTTCCTGCGGTTGGAAATGGACAATAACTTTTGACTGATTTTGTTTGGCTGCCAATTCTTAACCCTTTCAGGCGCTGATTAAACAACAATCACAGAAGTGTTTTTAATATCAATCAACCAATTAGTTTTGAGACATTCGTATAATTCATTTTCATAGGGACATTTGGAATTTAAAGGGCTTTATGGCAGCTGAGAGCAAATTATTTCAGTTATGGGGATTTTGCACAAAAGCACACAGAAATCAATGGAGCAACTATTTCAACGATTGTTTTCAACAATTTCCCTCGAGATAATCAAAGTTCTATCTTATCTTACCAACATGTTTGCTGTGAAAATCTCCTTCAAATCTTTATACTTTTTTTTTCGTTTCAGCTCCTTTTTTAACCTGCAGAATCTCCTGGTGTGTTAATTAGTTAATAATTTACCATTTTCAATATACAAAGAACATTCAGAGATCACGATGTGATAGTTAATGATCAGATTTAAAAGGCACAACCCAAGCTGCTGTCCAGTGGCAGTTTCAAGGTGAGAAACCTTTTAAACATCTTCAGTTGGACGGGTTTCATAAAATCCTCTAACTTCTTCCAAATGTCACACTCATCAAACCTGGTCAGGAAAACAAAACACAGCCCCTCCTGAATCAGAGGAGGAAGAGCTGATAACGATCCGCAGCAGGATGTTTGGGAACGATCATTTAATTACCAATCCTGAACATGATCGCCTCGCTCCGTCGCTCCTCTGGAGGACGGCTGCTTGTTTTGGCAGCGGCGACCCCCCACATGTGTAACTGAATCTTTTAATTGCTACCGGAGGAGCGGTGGGCTCGTTGTGAATGGCTGCTGCACAACCGTGAGCTCAGCTAACTGCTTCAAGATGTGGACGAAGGCAGGCGGCCGAGCGGCGGCGGAGCAGGGAGAAAAAAGATCCTCCCGCCGCGGGATGACCTCTGACCTTAAGGGCTGTCACAGTTCTCTCTCAGTGTCAGTACGCTCTGAATTTTAAGGATGAAGGAAACATGGCTTCAAAATTGTAGAATTTGACTGTTAGGATTTGGAAAATGAAAAAATCACTGTTAGGCAACTGTGTGGATCATCAGTTAAACAATGACTGTCAAAAAATACACAAATGTTTTATTTTCTTGCGTTTTAAGATCAAAACGCCTTTTACAGTTGTCTTAAGGAGAAACTGGCTTTTTAGTTGGACAAATATCTGACAAAGTGCAGCAAGTTTCAAGTCAACGTTTTTTAATGTCAGCTGTAAAAACAGCATCGTCCCATGACCATGATCTTCTGAATCACAGTATTTGAAATGCGAGGCTTCAAAAATCCTGTTAAACGTCCCATAATGTCTGTCCGAGCTCCTAAACCTCTCCAGAAAAGCTCAGATCGTTTCCAGTCTTTTCCGAGCTGTTGATGAAAGTTTCCGGACCGTTAAAACCCCTCAGGAGAAGCTGAGCTCGGTGAATCCGGCCACAGGCAGCGGTGCCGGGCTCTTCTTCTCCAGCTTCAGCCCCTCTGGTTTCTTGGGTTTGGCCAGCCGGCTGTGGTGCAGCAGGCTGAAGAAGTGGAAGCGCTCGCCCATCTTGGCGGGGTTGGTCAGCATGTCGTAGCTGCCGATCAGCTGCTTCCTGGTGGACGTGTCGCTGCAGTTCCTCAGCAGAACCTGCAGAGAACCACAGGGAAGGTTTCTGTTCCTGAACTCCTGGACCAGTTTGTTTCTGTGAATCCGAGGATCTCTTTCAAACCTCCGGACGGGTTTCTGGTTTCCGGTCTGAGCTTCTGTCTCTTACACTGCTACCGCTATTCAGTATTTTTTATATTAATGAATCAAATAACTCTGTAATGTCAAAGGTGTCGCTAAACCCACTGTACACTACCTGCACAGCAACTAGAGACTAGCAGCTAAAGTCAATAAATAATCAATAAATTAATGATTAATAATTGTGATCTTAGAAAATAAATTATGATTGATATTGATTATTGTCACCGCCATTATACTTCCTGTTATCAGTGATGAAAACCAGCTGAGCTGTCAGACTCACCTGCATTCGGGAGTCGATGCCCATGTTTTTCAGGAACGTCCTCTGAGTGACGGGTCCCAGACAGGCCACACACCCTCCAGCCACCCTCCGCAGGTAGCTGAAGTCCACGTCAGCGGTGAGGTCGGCCGAGCCGGGGGAGGACAGGACGTCGTGGAGCTGGTGACCTTTGAAACCCTGACGAGTAAAAAAAAAAAAAAAAAACTAGGTTTTAAGCCTCAGATGTTTTCATTTTCTCGTTCTTGGTTTGGATCTGAAGAGAATCAACAGTTTCCCGTCAGCCTGCTGTTCGCTTCAGTTCTCAGAGCCACGAAACCCTCACATACAGTAGTAAACAGTCCTACTATGTGATTAAAGCACCATCACATAACTGCAATGAGTTATATGGGCATTACACACTCACATATTGTATTTAGCATCAGGAAATCTGCAGATCTACAGGATAATAATCTCACTTATTTTATGTGGAAAATGAGCATCTGGAGGAAATTCAGAACTGATCCAGAATCGGTAAAACTAATTTAAAACTGATGATGTGAAAATTGAGAAAATTAAAATGTCAGAGGCAGAGGAGTCGTCGGAGGAAAGAGGAGCGGCGAGTCCATCGACCCTGGTTTCCTCTCCGCCTGCAGTAGACGGGCTTCATCGCTTCCTACATCTGTTTCCTTCAACTATAACTGAAGAGAGGACAGGACAACATGTCCTAACTGTCCAAAAATGTCCTCACTTTCAGGTCCAAATCTTAAATTGGTCCTCACAAAGACAACACAATTACAAGAGCACAGAAGCTGTAGGATACACCATGTGGATTTCAGGTAAATGTAACAGCTAAACGTTACATGTAAAGAGATCTGGACTGTGCAGGTGTTCCTAATAAAGTGGCCATCTTACTCTGAACGTGTCCGTCTTGGTTCCATCGTGGCCGTAGTCGGCTATCAGTGCCGCGCCGCCGTCCTCTGCGATCCGCCGGGCCAGTTGCTGGACGATGGCTCCGCCCTCTGCACACACCTCCACGTGATCCCGCCTTTCACCTGCCTGACACACACAAACACACACGTTTGTCTGCCTATACTTGTGAGGACCCTCATTGACATAATGCATCCCTAGCCCATACTGTAACTCTAACCATCAGAACTAAATGCCCAACGCAGACCCTTACGTAAACCTGAAGTATTTAGATCTTTTCCTCAAGTAAAAGTACCAATACCAGTGTAAAAACACTTTGGTACAAGGAAAAGTCTTGCATTTAAAGTAGTAAATAAGTATCAGCATCAAAATACACTTTAAGTACCAAAAGTAAAAGTATTCATTATGCAGAATGGCCAGTTTCAGAATAATATATATCATATTACTGGACTATAATTATTGATGCAATAATGTGTAAATACATTTAATGTTGCGGCTGGTAAAAGTGGAGCTAATTTCAACTACTTTATATACTGCTGAGTAGCTAAATCTGTAACAATATATCATAATTTATTAGTTTATTTATATTTTATATTAATAATATGAATCTGCAAAGTAACCAGCAACTGAAGCTATCAAATGAATGTAGTGCAGTAAAAAGTACATTTCCCTCTGAAATGTAGTGAAGTAGAAGTATGAAATAGCATAAAATGGAAGTCCAAGTACCTCAAAATTGTACTTAGTTACATTCCACCACTGCCTAAACCTAATTCTAGCCTTAACCTTCAAGCAGTCCTTTAGTTAATTAGTGAGGACCGGCCAAAATGTCCTCACAATGTAGACACGTCCTCATTACGCTGGTCTAAAACTGAAATTCATCCTCAGAGATAAAAATTCAGAGCCATTTAGACTGTTGGTTGAACAAAAATAAGATGTTTTCTTGAGCTCTTTGATCAGCATTTATTTACTATTTAACTATCATCAATAATGAAAATAATCGTTAGTTGTTGGAGCCTTAATTCATAATTTATATCCCAGTAAGTAAAACCAGATTGATTTAAAATTAATGTGATGTTGTTGCTCAGACACTCAGCTTCTAGAAATATCTCATTATACCTGCTGTGTGTTTGACTCATCAGAGAAATACACCTAAATAAGAACCAGCTGCTCTCCTGAGTTTCTGAGTGAACTTTTCACTCGTTTATAGTTACATCTCATAATGCCTCTCTGGATCTAGAAACCAGCTAAAACAGCCCCATTGTTTCCATTATAAAACAAAGACGACCTCAACGAGAAATTAATCCCTCTGTTCTTCAAACCTACTTTCTAAAGTTTCATGGTTTGCGTCTGGTTTGATCATATGGAGGCTGAACTCTGAGCTCCAGCCCTTAAACTGGATTTAAGAGCACGTTCTTCATCCAAACAGACTGATGATGACGATGACGATGATGACGTCAGGCCTCTGGCAGGATGTTCAAAGTGCCAGAGAGGCCAAATCAAACAGGCTGCGAACGTATAGATGGGATAAATGTGGTCAGTAGAAACCAGATGGAGGCTATAAAACAAACCTCTAAGAGTATATCTGAGGAGTTCATTTCCACAGTGTTTAAAAGATTAAAGCCGTTCTTCATTCTGTACTTTAAAGTTAAAATTATCCAGCGTGTTCTCAAGTTAAGTTGAACCTCCTCTGAGTCAAAAAACCCCCGACATTTGTATTTATTTAGTGCACCTTCTTGACACATTTGAAGCTCCATGTTTTCAAGGACTTGTTTGTATTTCAGTGTTTTATTTTTCACCTACACTGTGGAAATCAGTTTTAACATGCCGGTACAAATAGTCTGAATTAGGAGCTCTAAAAAGAAATATCACGTGACCTTGGCGTAGGTTATAGCCTAACGTTAGCTTCTTACTTCTGGAGATTGCATTCACGCATCAGAAATCATGAAAGTGGTGTTAATTTGTGAAGTATCAAACTTTTGTTGACCACAGAGCTTATTTTCTGCAATAATCCAAAATCTAATGAGAAATCCCATTGGCTTTTTGTGGAGGGAACCAGGGCGATGCTAACAAAAACACATCATCCTGAAGAAACAAACTAATCACAAGCGTCAACCCTCCTACTGTTTCACTGATCTAATGGAGCAACAAGCTCTGCTTTGTACGTCCTATATACCTTATGGTACATTAAACACAGTTGTTGTCTAAAAGCATGTGAGCAACGGGAGGATCACATTAGCAAAAGCATGATCAGATAACTCAAGATTATCACAGGAATTTCTCTCACAAACAAGATGAGAAGTCCTCAAACCTGCTCAGAAAAATGGAAATCTGAGCATCTACAGTTCCAGGACAATTGGGCAAGCAGAAGAAGATCATGTGATACGGTCGAAAGCTCCAGGCCAGCTGCTAATGGACCTTGTGGTGAGACTGTTGTTGGGATATGCATTAGTGGTCTCATGCTCTTTGGTATTTCAGCCTGACGTTCAACTAAAAGATGAATTCAGTGAAATCTGTCAGTCAGTCTCTTTATGAAGAGACACCTCCACCTCCAGGTGAGTCACGTGACCGAGCCGTACTGACCTGTACGAGCGTGGACGAGGCCAGAGTGGGAGACGGCGACACGACAAACCTCAGCCGGTCCTCCTCCTCTGGGTCGATGTCCACCAACACCTCCCTCCATCCTTTCTGCGTCCTCTACCCAAAACAAACAAACCTAAACTTAGACGGGCAAAACACCTGAGAGAGGTTTCTTTGCATGAGGGCGCTGCAGGTATCAGCGACACCACAGAAAAGATATGAGAGCAGTTGACGGGACATTTCTTCTGTCTGAAGGGTTTTTCTTTATATACAGAAGATGAGTATTAAAAAGGCAGCTACCTGTTTATCAATCAAACTTTATTCTATGTGCAGCAAACAAGCTGTAAAAAATATCACTTGGTTCTGTTCGCTGGATCTTTAAAATCAGACAGTTCAGTGTGAAAATACTCCAAACAGATCTCTTAAAAAGCCACCAATGACAAGTTTACACTGAAACTACAAATACAGCCTTTGATCACTCAGCTGATTTTCATATTTCTTTAGATATTTTTACCATGAGAGGGATTGGACTTTATTATTTCACTTTGGCGCCATCTGGTGGTAGCATAACATAATGACACTGTGGTAGACTTTCACCAGAATATTTAAAATTTTTCTTCAAACAAAAACTACCAAAAAGAGCTATAATCACATAAAAAAATCTTGGCTTTAAACGAACCTGAAATTTGTGGATCGGCAGAGCGTCAAAGAACTCGTGGGCGAGGAAGATGCTGAATCCTGTGAGAGGAAGAGAAACAAACTAAGATAATAAAGCAAATGACAAAAACTTTTGAAGTTGGTAAATACATTTTTACTCTCTTATATGGTGTGAAAAAAAAGAATCTAAACAGGAGAGAAATATACGTCAAGGCGCCCTGTGAAAGGGAGGTGTGCTGATACGCGTTGGTGTATTTTTATAACGTTATAGCTCGTATTTATTAAAGGCCTGTTGTTATTAACCTTCCACTTGAGTAGCTGGAATTGGATTTTTTTATGCCACAAACTGCCCATAGATTATGGCTTTGATAATATGATGTTACGCCTTAAAAAACTCGTAGTGGTCAGTTAGCAAGTTGCAGTGAAGAAACATTAATCAGACTGAACATAATGTCACATTACATCGCAAACAAAGAACTTCTTCTGTCCCCCGACACATAAAATCTGCCCCAGTAAAGGTTCCTTTCCTAAAGCAGTTTTTATATAATCATCCATCCAGAAGAACTCATCAGAAATGACATTTTACTAAGAAGTGTGATGAAATGTAGAAGTTGCTGTAATATTCTTGGTTTCAGTGAGTTTCTGAGGTTGAAACATGCTGAGGGAAACACTGGTAATGATGCGTTGGCGTGTTATATTTTAAAAACCATCACAAAACCTTTGGTGTACCTGTGGGGACGTCGTCTAGGCGGCGGTACCAGGACACCTGCAGCCCGGCAGCAGTTTCCCCGCGGCGGTAAACCGGCTCGTCCTCGGCGGCCGCCTCCTGGCTGCGGTTCCCGGTCAGACTCTGGGCCTGGAGACGACTCAGAGCCGGACTCACCTCGACCAGGTGGAGGGACACCGAGGCCTCGCAGAGCACAGACCGCAACTGACTGAACACCTGGAGAGAAAACACAACACAGAGAGTAATGTCACTAGTAATGCATCAGTAAAGATACAGCGGAGAAATTAACTTAGGTCTGGATTTTTGGATATTAACACGTGGAAAATGAGGCAAAAACAGAACACAAAACAGAATGAAATACATGAGGTGAATTATTTGATGTGGTTGGGGGTCCTTTACAGACTGCGATCAGTACGAAGTTCGTACTCTGAGGACGTCGCCGGCCAGCGATCCTTTTCCGGGTCCGAGCTCGACCAGCTGCAGCCGTTTGGGTCTGCCGGCTCCCATCCACTCACTGATGATCCACACGCCGAGCAGCTGCAAGGAGACATGTTCAAACACGTCACACCAACACCAACACCAACACACAGCACGAGGAAAAGGTCGAAGGTGCCTTCACAGGTGTTCTCATCCTTTCCTTTCATTTCTGGAACTTGCCTGAAAGACTGTTTGGTGATTTTCAGGATGCAGTTGGCTAAAAAAAAAAAGCTGTTGTATGATTAACCAATTAGTCAGTCTGCAGGAAAATAACCAGTAAAGAGTGTGGCGTTTAATTAATCAGCTGATAGTAGTTTGCTTTCCTTTATTGTGTATAAATGTGAAATGCCTGCAGTGTTCTTACTACTGCGATCGGAATTCATGTTGAAGAAAACTCAAATGCATTTTCAAGTTTTTAAAATCTGGAAAACTAGATTTCGAGTCCCAAGTTTTCCAGGACGTCTCACCTCTCCGAAAACCTGACTGATCTCCGGTGAAGTGACGAAATCTCCGTCCGGTCCCAGCACGCGGCCCCTCACGTAGTACCCCTGCGGGAGACAAGCACCCAGGGGGGACAGGCTGAGGATCTGCTCCAGGTTTGAAAAAGGCACAGCTCGTCTTAAAGGGCGGGTGGCTGACTGTCACGTACCGTCACGGGGTTGGTGAGCGCCTCTCTCATGTACTCCGCCACGGGAATCGCACCTGTGGCTTTTATTTTGGAGGTCAGGTGTCGCAGCATGGAGGGCGGGGTCTTCTCCTCACCTGTTGGGGGGGCGCAGAGGAGCCTGGTCCGAGCTGCCGAACACAAACATTAAAACAACATTTTTAACAGCGAGAAATAGTGAACATGTCGCACATTATATATGATATCATATTTAAATCTATTTACAATTAAAATCTGATTAACGAAACAATAAATCAGTTTCTCAATAATCAGGAAAACGGGCAACAAAACATCCAATATAATATCGCGATGTTCGGGTTTCACAGCATGATCGTCGGGGTCTGTGAGGGTCCGCGTTCAGATCAGAAGTATCGATCCGGTCCTCACCTGCTGCCGCAGGACGGAAGAAGACCCTGCTGATCAGCAGCCGTGTCTCGGCACCACAACAGACCCTCATCCTCAGCTCGACCAGGACCCCGGTCTGCAGTTTGCAGCCGCCGTGTGATCAATATGTGGCTTTGACCCCAGAAGTCCGCGTGTTTCAGCGGAGAGCTAACGCTAACGGCGACATCCGGCTAACCTTTCACAATAAAACACAAATGACAACAAAGCAAACCGTTTTTAGAGTTAATTTTAAACAAATCCGAGTCATTCTGAATCTTTTGTGCGTATTTTCCTTTTATTTGTGGGTTAATTCATCGATGAGCCGAGGTAGGAACGTAACGCGTGGCTTGGAAAGAGCAGACAGTTTAAACATTAAAACATTTAATAACGTACAAAAAGAGGAGGGGGACAAAATGACAATAAAACAACGATGAAATCAAACTTTATTTTATTATTTTAAACGACCGTTTTCATGCATTTCCTGTATCATCAGCGGGAGAAAACGGGATGCGCTCTGGCTGCAGACAAGAAAGCGGATGTCAACGGCAGGAAGTGGTTCTTCTTCGTGGTTTTCGTTAGACAATGTATTTGTCGCACAATATTTGCATTTTAAAAAAAAAAAATAAACGAAACGACGGTAACGTTTCACGCACATTTCTTATTTACGCGTTGTTTCAATTAAAAATGTAACGTGCGGAAGTTCAGTTTTTCAAATACGGAAACCGCGACACGGTGACGTCGCCTTCCACTTCCGGGCAACGTCTCCTCACGCGGCGGCAAGCATGGCGGCGAAAAACAAGCGCCGCGAAAAATCCACAGCGACCAGCGGAGAAAACGACACGGAGGCTGCGAGCGGCGGCGGGGAGGAAGGTGGAGGCGAAGCGTTCGGCCTGGAGGAGGTGTTGCGGCTGGGAGGGACACAGGCGAGTTCACCTGAAGAAGCGGAACCGCGGCTAACGGCTACATCCATCGATTCATCTGCTTATTGACTAATAATCGATGCGTGTTTCAGTCTAAGGAGGTTGAGGGAGATGTTGATTTACAACAATACAAAACAGAGAAAATCAGTTTATCTTGACGTTTGATACGTTCCGAGTAATAAATTACTTACGAAGGTTAATTGATCATCACAATAGTTGCCGATTGATTCTCCGTCAGTTGATTGATTAACTCATCAACCAATAGCTTCAGCTCTAATTGTTACAGTAATGAAGCACCAGCTGAAAGGTAAAACTCCTGAAGTGTTAAGGGACGTCCTCAAATGTTCCAGCAGTCCAGATGTTGACTCTCTTTGGTGAAATGTGACAGAAATGAGCCTCAAAGCAGAATAAAACACGTCGGTGTCGAAGCAGCAGCATCAAGTATCATGTAGAGACTGAAGCGTTTCTATTGTTAATATTTATTACTGTAGTTTACGACAGCAGTTTTCTTGTGTTCTTCTTCTCTTGTCCGTCTGTAGGCCGACTACGTCCAGCTGGCCGGCCTGGACGACTCCAACGACCTCGTGGACGGAGGAAAGAAGGGAGCGATAGACGACCTGGAGGAGGGGGAGCTGCAGAAATTCATCACCAAACTGGGCATCCGGGCGTTCGCCGGACTGCAGGTCGTCGCAGACGAGCCCGAGGGCGACGCCGCGGACGCAGACGAGGCGGAAAGTAAAAAAGCTAAAGCCAAGAAAGCTTCTGCAGAGGAACAAGCATCCACCGCTCCGCCGACGGTTACCAACAGCCGGGGAGTGGAGGACAAATGGAAGGCGAAGAAGACGAAAGACGTTCAGGCGACCGCCGGGAAAAAGGCGAAACAGAACGTGAATGTGTTTGAGTTTCAGCAGAGGCAGGTCCTGCTCATCAAACCTGGAGGGAAGTGGTTCGACCTGGAATACACCGCCGAGGGCTCGCCGACCCCGCAGGATCCCTCACTGGTGTCCCAGTACAAGACGCTCGCGCAGCGGCTGTTTGAGGCCGAGGTGGAGCTCTACAAGAGCAAGAAGAACCTGCAGAAAGGAGCCAACTCCAACTGGATGAAGACGGTCGTCTCCTCCGGCGTGCTGGCGGACAGGATGGCGGCCATGACGGTTCTGATCCAGGACGCTCCGGTGCACACACTGGATCACGTGGAGAACCTGGTGTCCATGGTGAAGAAGAAGGGCAGCCGGCGGATGGGTCTGATGGCTCTGGACACGCTGCGAGAGCTGCTGCTGTCCGACCTGCTGCCGGAGCACAGGAAGCTCCGCCCCTTCGCCCAGCACCCGTTCGACCAGCTGGAGGCGAAGGCCAGCGGCAACCGAGACGCCCGCGACCGCCGCCTCGTCCTCTGGTACTTTGAGCACCAGCTGAAGCACCACGTGGCCGAGTTCGTAATGGCTCTGGACACGGTGGCTCATGACACGGTGGCGGCCACCAAGGCGAAGGCGCTGGTCACCGCCCACGAGATGCTGAGCAACCGGCCGGAGCAGGAGAGGGCGCTGCTCATCCAGGTGGTCAACAAGCTGGGAGACCCCGAGTACAAGACGGCGGCCAAAGCCTCGCACCTGCTGGAGACGCTGCTGCACAAACACCCCAACATGAAGGTGGTGGTGTGCTGCGAGGTGGAGCGCCTCATGTTCCGGCCCAACATCAGCCCGAAGGCGCAGTACTACGGCGTCTGCTTCCTCAGCCAGGTGATGCTGAGCCACGACGAGGCCGAGCTCGCCGCCAAACTCATCACCATCTACTTCTCGTTCTTCCGCAGCTGCGTCAAGAAGAAGGACATCGAGTCGAAGATGCTGAGCGCGCTGCTGTCGGGCGTGAACAGGGCGTATCCCTACGCCGGCACCGGAGACGAGAAGGTGAAGGAGCAGCTGGACACGCTGTTCAAAGTGGTTCACCTGGCGAAGTTCAACACGGCCGTGCAGGCGCTCATGCTGCTCTTCCAGGTGATGGACTCCCAGCAGACCATCTCTGACCGGTACTACGTGGCTCTGTACAGGTAAAACCACACTCGCCTGTCAGGTTCTAGTTTAAATGTGTTTAACATCAGGACTCTGTGTTGTTGCAGAAATGTTACAAAAAGACTGTTTAATGTAAGAGAACGAATGAATGAATAATGTTGTCACATAAAAGCAGGATTTCTTTTCATAGTCAAATCTAAATGTTGGCTTTTCTTCTTCTTCTTCTTCTCTGCAGGAAGTTGCTGGACCCCGGGCTGTCGTCCTCCTCCAGACAGAGCATGTTCCTCAACCTGCTGTACAAGTCTCTGAAGGCCGACATCGTGCTGCGGCGGGTCAAGGCCTTCGTGAAGCGGCTGCTGCAGGTCAGCGCCGAGCAGAACGCCAGCTTCGCCTGCGGAGCGCTCTTCCTGCTGTCGGAGGTGATGAAGGCCAAACCGGGCCTCAAGATGCTGCTGCAGGAGGACGAGGTAAGAAGGTCGCACACGTCGGCATCAGTAACGCATCGACGTTCATTTGAGACGTTGGTGTAGAAACTGAGAGCTCATTGTTTTTGTGTTTTATAGACTTGAATATAAATGTGTTGGGAGGTCGGCTGTAGGCCGTCCAATAATAGCACAATGTCAGAAAAATTATCTTAAATAAAAGGGGGTAAAAATTAGATTTTAAAAACTGGAAAAAAGATTTGGGCTGCAACTAACACTTATTTTCATTATTGATTAATCTACAGATTATTTTCTCGATTTAATTGATTGATTGGTCTATAAAATGTCAAATAATAGTTAAAAAATGTCCATAACAACTTCCTAAAGCCCATTTTGACGTCTTCAAATTGCTTCTTTTGTCCGACCAACAGTCCAAAAACCAAAGAGATTCAGTTTACTGTCACATAAATTTTGCTTGAAAAATAAAATTAATCGATTGGCAAAATTGTCGATCGACTACTCAATTAATCTGCTAATTGTTGCAGCTCTAGAAAAAATAATAATACAGAAACCTGTGGGAAGATCAGATTTTAAATGTAACAATAACAGAGTTTAGATTTAGTATCTGATGATTTTGAGCGAATATTTTTATTCATATATAAATCTCTTTTTTTTAGTTTTCTTGGCACAAATGGGCTTCCATAGTTAATATACCATATTAGTGTATGACAGTGTTTTTCATATTTTTGAGTTAAAGTTAGATTTTTAGCATCACTTCCTGCTGTGTTCACTCAGGACGGGGAGGAGGAGGAGTTCAAAGACCTCGCTGAAGAGAGTGATGATGATGAAGAGGAGCGCTTTGTGGACGCCGACAAACTGGAGGAAGGAGCGAGTGCAGAGACGGAAGAGGCAAAGCCCGCGGCATCATGGGTACATCACCAGAACCTGGAAGGTCTGTGAGCCGAGTCCAATCGGCTCTGAGATTTATGATCAATACTTGGCTTTCGTGTTTCTGTTGTTTGTTCACTCAGTTATGTAACGTTTTTATGTAAAATCAAGATTTAAATCTTTCAAAGAGCCAAAAAAACATTCTTAAGATTTCATATCTCTGCTGTGGTTTGTTACAGCTTTGATTAAATTAAATATCAGGTTTTTAACATTTCCATCAAACTTTTTTGGGGAAAACATGCAGATTCTGTTGCACAACAACATAATAAATAAGAGTTTTTAAATTCTTTATGGAAATATGTTCACACTTTATGCTAAAAGTTGCACCGTAAGTTGTTTCCAGTAAGATCTCTGCATTTTAAGGAGCAGATAAATTATAGAACCGTGTTCCATGTTGTTCTTCTTCTTTCCTTCCAGGAGGGAAGAGCCTGCAGAGCTACGACCCGCTGCACAGGAACCCGTTATTCTGCGGCGCCGACCACGCCACTTTATGGGAGCTGCAGAGGGTGAGAAACAAACAAACGAACAAATCCCAATAAACACAAAGGGGTCGACTCGTCAGGCTGCTGCTTCTGATTATTGTACTGTAGAGACAAAACATTAACCTGAGCTGGTTGTGAAGTCGTGATCGGATTGCATGAAATAAATAAATAAATATATATACATATACACACATACGTGTATACAACATACACTCAGTCTCCAGTTTATTAGGAACACCGAGCTAAAATGATAATAAATAAATGATAAATCAGCCCAGATCAGCGTCTTGCAGGTGTTTTGGTGTCAGTGTAAATATCGGCTGATAAGTTAGTAAGAAATGGCAAACTAGAAACAGTGTCCCCATTAAACAGTTTGTCCACCAGAGAGAGCAGGCATGTTTATTTTTACGCTGTAAAATTAAAGTCGGCAGACATATTATTATATTATCAGACTCCCAAATAACAATGTCAGTATCTGCCTCAAAAATCCAGCATCAGTTGGTCCGTAATTACCAGTTTATTTTCTTTCACCATTTTGTACATTGATTTGAACAGAGAATGCATTAAGTAATCTTACAATTATATTTATAATAGATTTCACTTTTATTTTCTGGGCATTTTTGACTTTTATTGGACAGTTTTGAGAGTGAAGAAGCAGACATGACATGCAGCAAAGGTCTCCAAGATTTCACCTTTTATTATTTCATTGCATGAAAAAGAAAAAAACGTAAAAATGAAACAAAGTGCGACGACAAAATGTGAAGAAACATTAAAGACATTGGATATCATATAGTTGAAAATCCTAATATGATAGTTTGGCCTCACTAGAATAGAAAGAACAAATATGACAATCATCAATAGTTTAGTTTGAATCAGTCAGAAGGGATTAAACCTTTTAAATGTGTTTGAATCATCTCAACAGTTAATGTTTCCTGTGTTTGTGTCTCTGCAGCTCGCCGTGCACTTTCACCCGTCTGTGTCGCTGTTTGCAAAAACTCTCCTGCAGGTAAAACTCTGTCTTTTATACCTGAAGTCAAATAGTTTGAGCTCCTGTATCTGTGTCTGTAAATGTATTTGACCTTCCTGCAGGGACAGGATCTCTTTGTGCTGCTTGTTTCCTCTATTAACTCGTTGTATATTGATCAGGAGTTATCGGTTGTGTCCTCAGGGAGGCTCCATCCAGTACTCGGGTGACCCTCTGCAGGACTTCACCCTCATCAGGTTCTTGGATCGATTCGTCTTCAGAAACCCCAAACAGCTGAAGGGGAAACGTAAGAAACACATGCTTTATTTTATCGTTGATTATTAGATTTTATCCAAGTATCTTC
The DNA here is from genome assembly GCA_005408345.1 of Macquaria australasica. Classification (NCBI taxonomy): domain Eukaryota; kingdom Metazoa; phylum Chordata; class Actinopteri; order Centrarchiformes; family Percichthyidae; genus Macquaria; species Macquaria australasica. The sequence goes on along the minus strand of SEMN01000218.1, from coordinate 454,292 downwards.
ATGCTGTTTCTGTGGTGGAAAACACAAAAACACAAAGCATATTAAAACGCATTAAAGTAGAAGAAAACTATGATTTCACATATTCTGACAGTATGTACAGTGTATTAATGCTTTAAAGAAACTACAAATCCAGTCACGAAATTAAAAAAAATCTTTATTTCTGGTTCAATATTTCATTTTCTTAGAAAACACAGACGCTGCAGCGCTGCAGCCCAAACAGAGGTTACCTGTCAACTCTCTACCAGGTGAGTTTTCTCTTGTTTTTGAGGATTTGTGTTGAAGAAGCTGGTTGATTGTTGTCTGACCAAGTCTCCAACATCTCTACTTTGTTTTGTTTTTCAGTGTTTTATTCAGTTTTTATTGTCAGTGAAGTGACCTTGTTTCTGTCTCTGTCAGTGAACTGTGAGGAGTTTCTGTCTAAAGAAGAGAGTCAGATCCCCGTAGAGGAAATCTTCTTCCATCGGTGAGTTCAAAACGATTCTCATTGACAAAATGTATTTTTTATTTCTCTAATTATTTCTTCACACATACACAAGTAGTTTTTGTGTTTGCAGTTAGTGAGAGAAGGAGAAAAGTCTCTGCGACCACCTGTACTGTTTTATTTAGCAAAATACTTCTAAACATCATATTCACTTCATATTGTTTAATCACCTTTAGACTGCTTCTTAGTTGTTGTGTGACTGTCTTTATTATTATTATTATTATTATTATTATTGAAATGTTGTAGATTTACAGTTTATTTCAGGTAACATTAAAAATGTTTTACTTGCTAAGTTCTCTCTGAAAATGATTAATTACCAATAATCAATACAGCCTCATCAAACCATCACATCCTGCGTGCATTTTGGTTTAGAAGCCAAACTGCGTCTGGAGTCAACAGATATTTTGTTCCTCCACAGCTTCTTCAGGAAGCGGCAGCAGGAGAAGCAGCTTCGTCGGCCGCGAGCAGACGGCGACAACGAGAGCGTGGAGGACGTGGACGACGACGAGTTCGAGAAAATACTCGGTGAGTCGAGACGCTCGGTGCCGTGAGAGCAGGAGGAGCTAACGGACTGCAGGCGACAGACTGACTTTAGCTGCAGCAGGCAGGCAGCTAACGTCAGCTAACACTTAACTACCAAACTTAACTACCAATAATGAATGAGCAAACATTAAACTAAAAGTCAGCCTCATGTTCTAAAAAGGTTACTGCAGAACAATTAATATATTTGTACTTTTACTTTGAAATTTAAGGATTTAACTTTTTGGATTTTGGTTTGTTTTAAGCTGAAAAATCACTTTAATGTCTGAATGAAAATTTTGATTTTTTTTCCCTTGCGGTTCTGTCCAGTTTGAACTAATTATAAATATTTAGTATTTTCTGCGACTTTATAACTTGATCTGACTTTGTTTCTGAACAGATTCCTGTGAGGGAGACTCTTACTTCACTGATGTGGGACCTGACGATCTGGACTTTGCGGGGTGAGCAGACCAGTTCCCGGGTTTAGTTTTGAACCACCTGGCAGCTTCTATTGATTTATAGACTATTTATAGGCAGTTTTGGTGAGTTTTATGTTGTTTCTGTCGATTTTAAGTGAAGTGAGTTTTACAATGATCTGCAAGGTAAAATTAGTGTTTTTGTCAATGGAGTCTGGTGGCTTTGAGGAACCAACGTTTTGGTCTGAGATGCTGGAGCTCTAGTGCGACATCTAGTGGCAGCGAAGATCATATATAGAACCTTTAAGTACAGTTTTTAATCGTATGTATTGATTGATTAATTTCAGCAACATCCTGACTGAATCTTCTCCCTCTCCTCTGTGTGTGTGTGTGTGTGTGTGTGTGTGTGTGTGTGTGTGTGTGTGTGTGTGTGTGTGTCAGTAATGTGAAGAGTAAGAAAGGTAAGAAAGACGTGGACGACTCGGACGACTCGGATCTGGACGACCTGGACGACGACGAGGAGGTGTCTCTGGGCAGTATGGATGAGGAAGACTTCGGAGATGAGCTGGAGGAGGAAGGAGGGATGTTCATGGATCCCAATGGAGGCGGAGATGAAGATGATGATGACGGTAGGGAACAAAAAGTACAGATAACTGGATGATTATCATATTTTCTGTGGAGATTTTGTGGAGTTTTCAGTTTGTTTATGGTTCTTGTGTTTCTGTCAATTTCTCTTTTTCACGTTGTAAATATATTTAAACTGGGATTATATTTATTTATATTGTTGTGTTTTAGTGCATTTTCTTGTACATGCTGTTGTTCAGGTTCAGTGAGTCTGTAGAGTGATTTTTGTTGTTTCAGAGCTCGAACTTGTGATCCTACAGTAACAGGACCTGGACACTAAATTAAATATCTTTCTTTTTTAAATTTATTTGCTTTGTGTGTGTGTGTGTGTGTGTGTGTCCTTTCAGTTCCAGAGCTGGAGGATGACGACGCTGCATTCGGTGGTGAGCTCAAGTTTACATACAAACCTCCATCACAGTTTCATCCAAATATACAACAAGTACATTATCGAATGTCGTCACAAAGTGGAGCCTTTAAATACAACAATAAAAAAAGGTGGAACATGCACACGCACACACACAGAATAGAAATGTCACCACAAAAATGTTCGAAAACTGATAAGAGAAAATAGAAAACACATAAACCCTTAAAGAAGAAGACGAGGCGATGTGTTGTTACAGACCACATCAGAGCACCAAACCTACATTTCCATATGAACATTATAAACATATAAAAATATTAACATTAACTTAAGAATGACAGGACATTTTAAAAGGATTTTCTTGTCATATCTGTAAGACAAATCTGTCGAGTGAGTAGAAGAAAAATTCACGAGCTACTCTTTAACATCAACATTGTTAGATATCAGTTGTTCCTGTTACAGAAGATAATCAATTAAACTTCAAATAATGAAATAAATGTTTTTTTCTCCTCAGATTCAGACGACGAGGTGGAAGTTCCAGACATCACTCCTCGAACCAAGAAGGGGAAAAGGAAATCCTCAGAGGAGCTCGACTTCTCCGGATCTTTAGGTGAGTTTAACTCATTAATATTTATTCAAGCTAATTCGTCTTGTTTTTATTTTTTACCCTCATCAGAATTTAGTATCTCCAGTGTTGATTTTCCTGCTTCAGTGAGTGAAGTGTTGTAGCTGCTGCGTCAGTGAAACACTGAAGTTTATGGTCGTAAAGTTGTTTCATTGATCGCTGCAGGTTCCAATCAGGGGAAGAAGAAGAAAGGAAAGAAAGAAGGAGCCATGTTTGCTTCTGCTGAAGAGGTGAGACGATAAAGACTATTTATTTTTATTTCTATATACAGTTGTTGTTTCTTTTATTTGAAATAGTTGAATAGTGAAGCTAAAACTCTCCCCCGACCCTCTGCACCTGGAAAAACAGGAGGAACAAACGCAGAGCAGATCAATATCTTCCCTATAATCAATCTCTCCTGCATTTACTGCAGTCGCTGTCCGGTGAAAACCTCATATCTCCCATTTCAGTGACGTTCACACTTTCAAACATCTTGAACGATTATTTTAGGAATTCGACAAGACGACAACCATTTAAAGTTATTTGACAAGTACTTTATTGCTAAAAAACACTTCCTGTTTTTATTTCACAATAAGAGCCCCCCACTTCCTCCCAATACATGATAACATGTAAACTCTCATACAGGAAGTTGTTTGGCCTCCTGAATATAATGTAACCAGTGTGAAAATCTTATAGGCCTGTTAACAGTTTTCACTATCGATTAATCTGCCAGTCATTTTTTCGATTAATCCTTTTGTCTGTAAAATGCCTGAAGTGATGTGTTCACGTTTTGTTTTCAGTCGTGCAAATCCAAACACAAAGATTCAGTTTACTGTCGTATAAAGACGCTGGAAGCAGCACATGTTCTGGCATTTTGCTTGAAAAGTGACTCAAACGATTGATCGGTTATCAAAATAGCATCTAATTGTTTCATCTACTATCTATTTGGGTTGATGCTACTTTTTTTTCCACTTTTCCACTCATAAACCCTCCGTCATTCAGACAAAACACAGCTGATTTTGTCTTCTTCCAGGGAAGGTTTGGAGAGAAACTGTTAGTTGGATTTGAAACTTGATATTTTCTGTGTTTTTGTCAGTTTGGCTCCTTGTTGGATGAGAACACCGGCTCCAAGTTCGACAACATCGGACTGAACGCGATGGCCAACACGGACAGAGCAGGTAAGACCTTTAACGTCTCATACAGCAAAGAGCAGAGATGAGCGTGTTATTATAGGCTGGAGGGGCTGTATTCCAAACAGGTCATTACAGGGTTAGTCTTCTAAATGTCTGTTGGACAAAATGAGACAGAAATAAATAAAGACTCAAAGAATCAAAAAATAGGGGAAAAAAGTATGAAAATGACCTTTTTATAGTTTGAAGTCTGGATGAACGAGAGACACAGCACCTACTCCTTCATCCTTACAACTCTTATTATTATTTAAATGTTTATATAGCATCTTTCATACCTTTTTTTGTGTATGAAAGGTGCTATTTAAATAACATTATTGTAAGAGAAAGTCAGACAAACTGACACGTCTAAAGTAGAGACTAATTTCTTTTCACCTTTTGATTCCTGCTTAAATGAAATGTTTAGATTTTTATTTCAAACATGTTAAAAAAAATAAAACAAAAATAACCAATAAAATTAACAGCAAAGTAACAAAAAACAACATAAATAAATATTTCATGTCCAAAAAGGAGCAGGAAGAAGTGAATACTTAAAGTCCGACCCCTCGTACTAATGTTTAGTTTCATGTGCTGACAGACACATTAGATGAGTTGGTTTGTCTAATGTAAAAGTATATATTAGGTCTCCAGTAGAAATCATCATGTTAAGAGGAAGAAGATGAGATGAAGACGAGAAGTCAACAGGAAGGTTTTTATTCAGTTTGCTGGATACCAGCCGGGTTCAATAAAACTTCTCCACAGAGACTAAATCACAGTCAGCTTCAAACAGACTCCTTTTTAGAAATAAAGGAGCATCTTTATGGATTTAAACTTGAAGAGAGAAATCAAGTGTTTGTACTCCAGTGCCTTATTCTCTTACTTTTGTTTATTGGTCATGACGTTTTTACTGTCCAGCTCTGTTGTAAAGATTTTGGGAAACACTGAGCGAGTGTTTGAGTTAAAGACAGATCATCTCAGACTCTCGTCTTTGAGTCAGACTGAAAGTAAAAGACAGACAGTCGTCCACAGGAGCTGCTGTAGCTGATACCTTTTGTTTCAGTATCAATACCAGCTTCGATTCCTCAACGTAAATATCCAAGTAGTTAGTTATAAAGAAAATTTCTACAAAGCCAAAGTTTTGAAAGCCGTACAATAACAACCTAAAATAGGCAAAATTTTGACTTAAATCAGGAACTAACTGATCAAAACATAAGTAAACCAGATTACCAATCTGACGTTCAGACAGATTTGACTCTGTCCTTTAAAGCAGCTGTAGATAAATTAGCACAGCACCTTAAGTCCTCCTATTCAGTATTTATAGGCAGCATAGAAACACTTATTAAATGTTTCTAACATACTATAATGTGGTTGTAAGCAGATACAAGTGTTTATTTTATCACCCTTTGAAACAGACAGAGTGACAGCAGAGTTAGGCTTCACGGCATCATCGGAGAAGTTCTAACTGTTGACAGATACATTAATAAACACTTAAAATGTCCTTATACCTGCTTATAACCACATTATAATGTAGTTATAAACCATTTATTAAATATTTATATAGCACTTCATATATAAATGCTACGTAGGGGGACTTAAAGTTAATTATTACCTATTTTTCCAATTCGGAAACGTCTTGCTCTGGTGTGCACACTTCAACAGCTGCAGAGAATCAAGAGAACAACTTTCAGTTAGACTCAAAGTGTTTGAGAGTTTCTTTAAAATCAAACTTTTTTGGAGGCTCCTCGCCCCCTCAACGGTAGTTCTTGCTGTAGTCCATGTTTCCCAAAATCTCTTCAACAGAGATCAAATGTTACCATGACCATCCTTCAAAATGGACTAAAATATGAGAATAAAGACAAATACTCCCTTTTAGATAAAGATTCTAAGATAAGTCTGGTGATGTCAAATATATTTTTAATTATCAACTAATCCCATAATAAGACTCAAACCAGCAGTGAATGTATCTACTAACAAGTATTGCCATAGAGCTCCATTGTTGTCCAAAAACTATTAAAAACACCAAATGTGGATTCATCCGCCACTGAAAATAGTCCCCAACAAATGCACTATTTCCTCCTGTTTGTTTGATAAAAGCTACAGTGAGCAGCTGTTTGAGGGAATTATTTAGCATTTTTACAGATTTACGTCTTCAGTAGGACCCAATGGGCTCAGAGCTGAGAGCCTCAGACAGTATTGAGACACGGACTAACATGTTGTTGGTTTTGGTCTTTTGATGGGATTTGTTGACAATAATAAAAATATTCAGTAACACCAACCTTATCGTTTGAATCTCAGCCCACCACGTGCTCACATCAGATCCTTAAAACCAGGCAGGTGGGTGATGTGGACGTCCTTTCCTAACACTTCCTGTTTGTCCCCGCAGGCCTGAAGCAGTTGAAGTGGGAGTCTCAGCGCGACGACTGGGTCCACGGCCGCGACGCCAAGACGCTGCGCAGGAAGAAGACCATGTTCAACAAGAAGAAGACGTTCGGCCGAGGCAGGGCGGGAGGCAAGACGCCCGGGAACAGGAAGAAGAAGTAGCAGCCGCTGTGTGCTTGTTGTTGTGGATTTTCAACCGACCGACACCTTCAGTCCCGTTTGGCCGACCAGGCCTCGTGGTCTCTCTCTCGGATGCCGTAGACCCCCGCCCACTCGTTGGACTGGTAGTAAACTGGAGGAGACAGAAAAACTGTTTAATGGGATGAAAGACGGCATCATGATCTGTAAAATGAAAGACTTTGGGACGTTACGTTGTCATGGTTACATGTTTCTGTCTGCAGAGGATTATGTACACACTTACCAATTTAATACAGATTTATCTTGTAACTCTGTGTTATATGAAGACGTGTACATTGACAGAAATTAAAGTTTTCTTTATGGTTGGTTTATAATGCCCATATTTTTAGTACTGATCAATTAAACAAATTACTAATTTATATCGTGAACATTTTTGTGCCTTAATTACAAAGAAAACAGCGTACTGGTACCAGGCTGGGTTCAATATGATTCTGGCAGGAGTTTTAGCTGAAAGGTTAAAATGTAACTTAATCTATTTGCAATCTGGAGACTTTTTTTAATTTCATGAATTTCCATCAGAATGATCAATTATGTATAATAATTAGTTATATCTTAGGATGGTGGCTAACATGAAATGAGGCTCCACATCTTACAGGTAAACACATTTATATTCTAGCAGAAAAGATTAATCTAATTAACTTATTGATTGGTAATTTGTTTTCAAGTAAACCTGGTACAAATGAACTGGTTCCAACATCTGAAAAGTGAATATTTGGTGGTTTTCTTGTTGTCTCTAAATGTAAACTTATAAATCTTTGAGTTTTGGACTGTTGATCGGACCAGACAAGACATCACTTTGGTCTCTGTGGACTTTCACTATTTTATGACCAAACTAGTATTCAAGAAAATATGGCTAAATTAATAACATCTGTTTAAATCAATAATGCACCTGTATTTCACTCACAACATGTAGATAAACATGGCGTCTGCTCTAAGTAGTTGTTAGAGCAGGTTTAGAGAATAAAAATAAGATATTGTTTTAAATGTCAAACATCAACATATTGTAATCCTAAATTTAGTCAAAATCCAGCTCTGACAGAAGCCTCAGTGGAGGAGAAATGATTTCGTCTGCTCACCTTCTAGCACAGATGGAAACCTCCTGTTCATGGTGTTCCTGAAATCTGCAGGAGCGGGAAATAAAACAGGTTTTTAGAAGATATAACGTCAGTCACCACAGACCTGAGTGTTCTTCAGCTTGTGTCATTATTTTATCAGAGTATTATACTGACACCTTGACTGTTGTTCATCATGTGAAACAGACTGTACGCCCCGAAGACGCCCAGCAGCTCCAGAGCGATCACTCCCTTCATGAGCTTCTTGGCCAGAGGTTCCAGAGGTTTGGGAGGCATCTGAGGAGAGATCAATACATACAAACACAGCTTTACTAACAGGGTAACAAATGATACAAATACTAATCCTACAATTAAATGTACATTTACATCTACACAACAGCCGTGGAGACTGTGTGCAGAGAAGAAAGGGGATCACACTCAGGTATTATGGTATGTATATCCAGTGTGGTGCTATATTTAGGTAACCCAACACAGGAAAACATACAGCATGAGGACCGAGTTTTATAAGTGGCAACTAGGCCTCATTATCTGCCAATAATTTTTCAGTCCATAAAATGTCAAACAATTGTGAAAAATGCTCATCACAGTTTCCCAGAGCCCAAAGTGACGTCTTCAAATAGCTTCTTTGTCCGACCAACAGTCCGAAACCCAAAGACTCTTCATTTACTGTCAGAAGTGACAAAGAAAAGCAGCAAATCTTCACATTTAAGAAGCTGGAACCAGCAAATGTTTGACATTTCTGTTTGAAAAATGACTGAAACGATTAATCGACTATCAAAATAGTTGGCAATTAATTTTCTTTCGATCGATTAATCGACTAAGCGTTGCAGCTCCTTCAAGAAGGCAATCCTGAGTTAATGGTGCGAAGTGGGAAAGACTCACACATGTTCTGACAATCAGAGTTCAATAAAAAAAAAAGCCATCAGGACACTACGAACACCACTGTATGAAGACCGAGGTATTATAAGTTGTATTAGTTTGTTGTATATTTCAGTCACACTAACTTTATTGTTTCTTCTGTAATAACAAAATGAAAAGAAATAAAATTTAAGTTAAAAAAACATCCACAGAACCTCACGGGAACCAAAGCAAATTAGAAACAAAGAAATATGATATACATTTATAATCTTTTAATTATAAGAAGTGTTGAATTTTTAAATGTATTTTGGGCTGATTCTGTTTCCAATTTAACAAAATCAGTCTTCGTGCTAAGAACGTCACAAAACGTGTCATATGTGACATATGGATATTTTATTAAATCACTTTTTTAAACCCTCTCTCGTTCTGTTTTATATCATTTTAAACTGAGTAGCTTTGAGATTTTGGACTGTTGGATGAATAAAACAAGACATGTGAAGAAGCTGTGATGTGATGCTTTCTCTCACTTTACAGATCAAACAATTCATTGATTGAAAAGAAGAAATCAGCAGATTGATCAATAATGAAAATAACTGTTAGTTGCAGCCCAAATTAAAGATGTAGTACTTTTCAGTGGCATTGTTCAATCTACTGAAATTAAATGATTCCAGCCTCACTTTGTGCAGGCAAAATTATTTGAGGTATTTTGTTGATTTTATTCTTTTAAAATCTGATTTAATTCTTTCCAACGTTATTCTACTACTTTTAATGGTCTCATTGCTACAGTTCGTTGTCCTGAAGTGTTTTAACTAGTGTTTTAACTTACTAATGTTTTAACTAACTAATGTTTAACTTACTAATGTTTACTAATGTCTAACTGATGTTTTAACTAACGTTTTAACTAACTAATGTTTTAACTAATGTTTTAACTTACTAATGTTTTAACTAACTAATGTTTTAACTAACTAGTGTTTAAACTTACTAATGTTTTAACTAGTGTTTTAACTAGTGTTTTAACTAGTGTTTTAACTTACTAATGTTTTAACTAGTGTTTTAACTTACTAATGTTTTAACTAATGTTTTAACTAGTGTTTTAACTAACAAATGTTTTAACTAACAAATGTTTTAACTAGTGTTTTAACTAACTAATGTTTTAACTAACTAATGTTTTAACTTACTGTTTTAACTAACTAATGTTTTAACTGTTTTAACTAATGTCTTAACTGTTTTAACTAATGTCTTAACTGTTTTAACTAGTGTTTTAACTAATGTTTTAACTAGTGTTTTAACTAACTAGTGTTTTAACTAATGTTTTAACTAATGTTTTAACTTACTAATGTTTTAACTAATGTAACTAATGTTTTAACTTACTAATGTTTTAACTAACTAATGTTTTAACTAACGTTTTAACTTACTAATGTTTTAACTAACTAATGTTTAACTTACTAATGTTTACTAATGTCTAACTGATGTTTTAACTAATGTTTTAACTTACTAATGTTTTAACTTACTAATGTTTTAACTAACTAATGTTTTAACTAACTAGTGTTTAACTAGTGTTTTAACTAACTAGTGTTTTAACTAACTAGTGTTTTAACTAATGTTTTAACTAGTGTTTTAACTAATGTTTTAACTAACTGTGTTTTAACTAACTACTGTTTTAACTAACTGTGTTTTAACTAACTAGTTTTAACTAACTAGTGTTTTAACTAACTAACTAGTGTTTTAACTAGTGTTTTAACTAATGTTTTAACTAACTACTGCTTTAACTAACTAGTGTTTTAACTAGTGTTTTAACTAACTAGTGTTTTAACTAACTAGTGTTTTAACTAACTACTGCTTTAACTAGTGTTTTAACTAACTAGTGTTTTAACTAACTAGTGTTTTAACTGTGTTTTAACTAACTGTGTTTTAACTAGTGTTTTAACTAACTGTGTTTTAACTAATGTTTTAACTAACTAGTGTTTTAACTAATGTTTTAACTAACTGTGTTTTAACTAACTACTGTTTTAACTAACTACTGTTTTAACTAACTAGTTTTAACTAACTACTGTTTTAACTAACTAACTAGTGTTTTAACTAGTGTTTTAACTAATGTTTTAACTAACTAGTGTTTTAACTAACTAGTGTTTTAACTAGTGTTTTAACTAACTAGTGTTTTAACTAGTGTTTTAACTAACTAATGTTTTAACTAACTAATGTTTTAACTAACTAGTGTTTTAACTAGTGTTTTAACTAACTACTGCTTTAACTAACTGTGTTTTAACTAGTGTTTTAACTAACTAGTGTTTTAACTAACTAACTAGTGTTTTAACTAGTGTTTTAACTAGTGTTTTAACTAACTAGTGTTTTAACTAACTACTGCTTTAACTAACTAGTGTTTTAACTAGTGTTTTAACTAACTAGTGTTTTAACTAACTACTGCTTTAACTAACTAGTGTTTTTAACTAATGTTTAACTAACTAGTGTTTAACTAGTGTTTTAACTAACTAATGTTTTAACTAACTAGTGTTTAACTAACTAATGTTTTAACTAACTAGTGTTTTTTAACTAGTGTTTTAACTAACTACTGCTTTAACTAACTAGTGTTTTAACTAATGTTTTAACTAACTAGTGTTTTAACTAACTAATGTTTTAACTAACTAGTGTTTTAACTAGTGTTTTAACTAACTACTGCTTTAACTAACTAGTGTTTTAACTAGTGTTTTAACTAACTAGTGTTTTAACTAACTAACTAGTGTTTTAACTAGTGTTTTAACTAACTAGTGTTTTAACTAACTACTGCTTTAACTAACTAGTGTTTTAACTAGTGTTTTAACTAACTAGTGTTTTAACTAACTACTGCTTTAACTAACTAGTGTTTTAACTAACTACTGCTTTAACTAGTGTTTTAACTAACTACTGCTTTAACTAACTAGTGTTTTAACTAGTGTTTTAACTAACTAGTGTTTTAACTAACTACTGCTTTAACTAACTAGTGTTTTAACTAACTACTGCTTTAACTAGTGTTTTAACTAACTAGTGCTTTAACTAACTACTGCTTTAACTAACTAGTGTTTTAACTAACTAGTGTTTTAACTAACTACTGCTTTAACTAACTAGTGTTTTAACTAACTAGTGTTTTAACTAACTAGTGTTTTAACTAACTACTGCTTTAACTAACTAGTGTTTTAACTAACTAGTGTTTTAACTAACTACTGCTTTAACTAACTAGTGTTTTAACTAACTAGTGCTTTAACTAACTACTGCTTTAACTAACTAGTGTTTTAACTAACTAGTGTTTTAACTAACTACTGCTTTAACTAACTAGTGTTTTAACTAACTAGTGCTTTAACTAACTAGTGCTTTAACTAACTAGTGTTTTAACTAACTACTGCTTTAACTAACTAGTGTTTTAACTAACTAGTGTTTTAACTAACTAGTGCTTTAACTAACTAGTGTTTTAACTAACTAGTGTTTTAACTAACTACTGCTTTAACTAACTAATGTTTTAACTAACTAGTGTTTTAACTAGTGTTTTAACTAACTACTGCTTTAACTAACTAGTGTTTTAACTAACTAGTGTTTTAACTAACTACTGCTTTAACTAACTAGTGTTTTAACTAACTAGTGTTTTAACTAACTACTGCTTTAACTAACTAGTGTTTTAACTAACTAGTGTTTTAACTAACTAGTGCTTTAACTAACTAGTGTTTTAACTAACTAGTGTTTTAACTAACTACTGCTTTAACTAACTAGTGTTTTAACTAACTAGTGTTTTAACTAACTACTGCTTTAACTAACTAGTGTTTTAACTAACTAGTGTTTTAACTAACTACTGCTTTAACTAACTAGTGTTTTAACTAGTGTTTTAACTAACTAGTGTTTTAACTAACTAGTGCTTTAACTAACTACTGCTTTAACTAACTAGTGTTTTAACTAACTAGTGTTTTAACTAACTAGTGCTTTAACTAACTAGTGTTTTAACTAACTAGTGTTTTAACTAACTGTGTTTTAAAGGTCAATGATTGAAGCTGCCTGTGGTTAATGTTTCACTTTTATTTCATTTCCTGCTGGATTAGCATTTACCGGATCCGTCAGAATAACGGGGACTGTTGACGAGTCACTTTAACCACGAGGTGACTTTAAAACGATGAAATAACAGAACTTCCAGCAGAATCTGGGCTGCTAGCTCAGCTAATAAGTTAGCAAACACTTTCATGAATAAACGGGACGGCCGTGTTGTCTTTAACCTCCTGTTTACGTCCTCTTACTCTTGAATACACTTACCTTCAGATTCGCGGTACAGAAACCACCTGAGTGAGTCTTTATGGATGAATCCAAACCGTGAAAGTCGCTAAAATAACTCCAAACATCCTCTAACCGAAGCTAACAGGCTGCTGCCTCCTGAGTACGGAAGCTCGGTTGGTACAAACCACCGACAACCGTAGCGACTTTCCTGCAACTACAAACAACAACGACAACAATGACAATAATGACAATAATGACAATAATGACAATAACAATAATGACAATAATGACAATAACAATAATGATAATAACAATAATAACAATAATGACAATAATAACAATAATGACAATAATGACAATAACAATAATGATAATAACAATAATAACAATAATGACAATAATGACAATAATAACAATAATGACAATAATGACAATAACAATAATGACAATAATGATAATAACAATAATGACAATAATGATAATAACAATAATAACAATAATGACAATAATGACAATAATGATAATAACAATAATAACAATAATAACAATAATGACAATAATGACAATAATAACAATAATGACAATAATGATAATAACAATAATGACAATAACAATAATGATAATAACAATAATAACAATAATGACAATAATGACAATAATGATAATAACAATAATAACAATAATAACAATAATGACAATAACAATAATAACAATAATAACAATAATGACAATAATGACAATAATGATAATAACAATAATAACAATAATAACAATAATGACAATAACAATAATAACAATAATGATAATAACAATAATAACAATAATGACAATAACAATAATAACAATAATAACAATAATGACAATAACAATAATAACAATAATAACAATAATGACAATAATGACAATAACAATAATGACAATAATAACAATAATGACAATAATGATAATAATAATGATAATAACAATAATAATAATAACTGTGAGGGTCAGAGGTCTCATTTCAATTTAATTACATTTCATTGGAATTATAATCATTTCCACTGGCTCCTTAATATTACAACTGAAAGATTTTGGTGTTTTTTTTTTTTTAATTAACAGAAAAGAAGCAGAACATTAACATATTAAACCTGAAGCAGTGTGTCGTGTTCATTGAGTGAAATACGGACGAGAAAGACAACAAATACAAAAGAAAACAAAACAAAAATGTAAGACAATTACTACAATTACTGAAAGGAATCAGGGTGAAAAATAAAAAATAACAAATTAATGAAGTAAAAGTGAGTGGGGTAAAAGGGAATTTCAATTTATTGAGCTGAGGTAATATTTTGTCATATAAAGACTCACTGCTTGTTGTTAGTAGCATAGAGCCTTTGGTCTCAGTGCTTTGCCTTCACACATACTCATCTGTTTCTTGATTCGGTAGCTTTTTGTCTAATAAAACATCCTGCAGAAATGACCAAATTCTCCCTTTGTGATCGTCAAACAGGTGAACAGGTGTATCATCTCACACCTGGAAAAAGATGACAATCCAACTGCTTACTTCTCCTGTGCCCACGCTGCACATACCATTTCTTAAAATTACTTTCATCTTTATTTTAAGTTATTAAAAATAAAAAGCAGATTTAGAACTGTGATTTCACTCGGTTGTAGTTGCAGGAGTTCACCAGCAGGCGTCAGTGTGGTCGCAAAGCACAGCTCTCCTCAAGGTGTCAGATGAGAGGAAAGTTCAGTTAAACCTGAAAGAAAACATACAGATTTACCTGAGAAAAGTCTGCAGGTAAAAGACTCAGTGAGGAGAATCATTGGTCAGCTTTTCAGTACATTATTTCATAAAAACATGCAAAGAAAATACAAATTAATGAGCAGACTCTTCTGTTTCCTTGGTTTTCTGAAAGAAAACACCAATTTGAGGGTGTTTGCGGAAGTTAAATTTCCTTCATGTAGACTCAGTATTCTCTCAGGTGAGTGCACACCTGCTGCAGGTTAGATTCCCTGTGTGCTACAGTATGTGGATGCTGCAGGTCTCTGCGGACCGGCAGCTGCACGAGTCTAAACTAAGAGACAATATTTGTTCACCTGAGTCAGTTTACAGCAGCAGGTTAAAGTTTTGGTGGAGGAAGAAATAATCTGACTGGCTTTTTTTAAAGATAACTTAACACAAACATATGACTACAGATGCATGCATTATTGATTCAGTTATCTGTATATGTGTGAGGATGGGTAACAAGGAGAATGAGACAAAACATGCAAGAGGACTCGAAGAAGGCTTCAAATTTGTGTATTTTGTTTAGAAAACCCATTTGAAACCTAATTTCTGAGGTTGTTTTTTAATCAATAACTTGTTTTGTGAGCATAATTTAACTTTACTTTCATTGCTTCAGTTGATTTTTTGCACCAGTAGACTTCCTCATGTAGATACCTCAGCCCTCCATCTCCTGCCTGACAGCCTTGTGTGACCCACTGAGCTACACTAGACCACAGAAAGGGGGAAAATATTTTGGGTTGTTTGACGTCCACACAGGGAGGACAAGTCATGTGTGTGCAGAGAGCACGGTGGTCCGACATCAGCTGTGTGTTCCCGTCTGTCCTGTCGCCTTTTCAGATTCATCGCCAGGTAAATACACTCAGTCAGACCGCAAACAGTAAAGCCTGCAGGCAGCCGAGGAGGAGGAGGAGGAAGATCCCAGACTGTCTCCACTCTGCTTGTTACTCCTATAGAACAAAACACGAATAAAACATCATCTCCAAACTGTGGGAAATCTAACTGCAGGAACGACAGACAAGGAAGGTTAAAGGACAGTAGAAAAGTCAAATTCATCCAAAAAAAGAAAAGGGACAATTTGCTTAATCATGTGATGTGACTGAAAGCTCCTTTGGATGAATTTCTAAAGTCAAAAACAAACTTTAAAGATTACAAAAAGCACAAAAAAGACTCTTCCTGCTGCATAAAGTAAGGTTTTTAATTTTAAGGTCAGCCAATACACTTTAAACAGAGCATGCCAATCTCCATTGAAAGAATACTCATTTTTAACATTGTGTCCTGGTTTGAGTGTCTAAGTGTCAAAAGCAAGACAAAGCTTTCCAAAGAAGTTAAAGTGGGCAGTTCAGTTACAGTCTGCAAACAACCCCAACTTCTATTATGAGTTTATAGTAAATGTGTTTTAATGTGTTTTAATGT
This sequence comes from Macquaria australasica, assembly GCA_005408345.1. NCBI lineage: Eukaryota > Metazoa > Chordata > Actinopteri > Centrarchiformes > Percichthyidae > Macquaria > Macquaria australasica. The sequence continues at coordinate 438,205 of SEMN01000218.1, read as the reverse complement.
GCACTTTTTAATAACAGACTTCTGCACATGCAAGCAAAGACACATTTCTGACCTTTTGCACCCAAAAGGTCAACAATATATATTATATACGACAAAGTATTTTCTATTTCTATTCTATTCTATTTTCATGAAGTCAAACCCCATTCAATGTATTTACAGTCTGTGATTATCTCTCTATTTAAGTTTTCATTGTTGGTGGCGAAGTTACAGCAGCAGAGGACGAAGTTCTCAGATCTTGTACTTAAGTAAAAGTAGCGATACCACAGTGCAGAAATACTCTGTTACAAGTGCAATCAAATCTTTACTTCAGTAAAAGTACAAACATATTGGCATCAAAATATACTTAAAGTACCAAAAGTAAAAGTACTTATTATGCAGAATAATATATTATTGTATTATAATTATTGATGCATTCATGTGTTCATCACTTTAATGTTGCAGCTGGTAAAGGTGGAGCTCATTTTAACTACTTTATATACTTTATATACTGCTGGGGAGCTTGTATCTTATCTTAACCAGTAATACTACATCATAATTTATTAGTTGATTTTATTTTGAATAATTATTCTGAATCTGCAAAGTAACTAAAGCTTTCAAATAAATGTAGTGAAGTAAAAAGTACAATATTTCCCTCTGAGATGTAGTGAAGTAGCAGAAAATGGAAATACTCAAGTAAAGTACAAGTACTTCCAAGGTTTAGGCCACTTGAGTGAATCTATTTTCCCCACTGAGTGTAACGTGATAAAAGTATGAAGTTACCTGAGGTCACATCGGACAGGTGTCATTATTTACTGTCGCGCCCAGTGGAGGAATGTAGCTAACTAAGTACATTTACTACAAATTTGAGGTACTTGTACTTTACTTGAGTATTTCCTTTTCATGCTACTTTATATTTCTACTCTGATACATTTATCTGGCAGCTTTAGTTACTTTACAAATTAAGACTTTTGCACAAAACACATGAAGAGTTTATAAAACACGATGTTAAATTAAACTCCCCAACAGTTTATACAACTGCAGCTGAAGGATTCATCAATCAGTCGCTTGAGAGAAAATTAATTGGCAACTATTTTGATAATAAAATAAGTCATTTTCATGTAAAATCATTTCCTGGTTGCAGCTTCTTCAGATGTGAATATTTGCTGCTCTTCCTTTGAATGATGTTAATAAATGTAATGTTAATAATGTTGAGGTTTGGACTGTTGGTCCTATTTTCAAGACGTTTTACAAACCGATCAATCAATCGATTAATAGAGAAAATAACCAGCAGATTAATCCATAATGAAAAGAATCATTATTTGCAGTCTGATACAAAATAAATGAGCTCCACCTCCACCAGCTCAACAGTAAAACCCTGCTTTTACATAAATAATATACTGTATAATAACATTTAATACTTTAAATACTTTAAATACATTTTCCTGATTATACTTGTACTTTCACAGTGTGGTATTAGTACTTTTACTTCAGTAAAGCATCTGAATACTTCTTGACAGAATATTCAAATCAGGATGTGAGCTCGAGGAGGGACGGAGGGAGGCATCTGATTGGATACTGGCTCCAGCAGCAGCAGCAGCGCGAGCGCAGGTGCCAGAGTCCCTCACAGAGAGGACACCGGCCCCGGTCACAGTCGCTGCTCAGGTGTGACGAGCCAGTCCCGGTTCTAATCAGCCAGGAGACACCGGACCGTTACCGGGCTGCCAGCCGAGGACAGGTGCGCCTCGCGTGAAGCTGTTCTGGAGTTTGGGCTGGCGCGTGAAGGATGCTGAGCGCCGTTAAAATGGAGGGACACGAACATCCGGACTGGAGCGGCAGCAGCTACTACGGAGAGACCGAGGTCCGTGCACTTTACACCGGGCACCATCTGAAGTGAACGCCGCTGATTATCAACCGCAATATGAGCGAATATTCGGCTAAACTTTGGGATGAAATATTGACCAAAGGCTGATCAATATTTCAGATAAACATCTAAATTAACAATAGAGCGGTTTGACAAAAAACAACATATATGTTTTATAAAGGCCTGCTGGTATTTTACTAATATACTTCTACTTTAACAAGGCTAACTATGTTCTAGACCTAGATTTTGCAATTAATAATATAGGCTAATGAACAGGTAATTCATTGTCACTATTTATTTTATTGGTATAGCTTATATTTTTTTATTAATTGATGATCATTTACTTTTTTTTCAAACAAACAACTTTTATTTCTGCAGTGCATTAAAATTAAAAGAGAATAGAGTTCAGTTAAGTGAATTTTCGGTGTGAATTTTGCAGCAAAAACTGTTAAAAACAAAAATCCAACCTGTTGTTTCTTTTAATGAAAGTTTTCATTTATTTTAAAGAATCATATTTATCATTCTTGAGATAATTCTTGTATGTTGAAACAGATGCAAATATATTCGCAACAGAAATCAGTAGACTTGGTTTGAAAGAAGTGAAATAAAAGGGAAGTTTCACCTCTTTACATTTTCAAGGTTAAATGAAAGATTATTTGACTTTATGTTATTACAGCACCAGTGTTTATTATGTAAAGTGGCTGTAAACTGTAAAGTCTGAACTACGTGTTTTGAAATGGGTGTTAAATGACTCCTGACATAATATGTGTTTTATTTAATTATCATTATAGTGAAAATCAGAGAGCATCATGATCAGTGTTCAGGACAACAACATGTATTTTATTAATGATAATAACAAATAACAGTTCAGGGCTGTAGACACTGAGCTCGTGTCTCTATATTTAGGGGTTTTAGCAACATGTGGGGAGTTTTTCTCCAGTTAAAAACATTTTCAGGCAGATTTCAGTATTTTAGATCCTGCATTTCTCCACCTGAATATTTTACAGCATTTAAACCTTCATATTGAGAAATAAAAAAGATTACAGGTCCGTACTTTCTTAATAATTAAGAGAAATTAATTATAAAGTCATTTAAAGGGGATAAGTTCTGAGAGTTATTTTAGTTAAAGTTATCGTTGTGGGAAGAAATGTTAAATTTAAGTAAAAAACAGGGCGGGTTTTGACTCATATTCCTAAAATCCTGCTTCAGTCATCTGCAATTATCTCTGTTAATATAATTAATATATTATTTATTGTATTATAAATATATTAGAGAGGCAAAGGGAAAGGCATGTCACAGAGGTTACTATACACCAGTAAAACATATTATTAATTATTAAGAAAAAAAAGAAAATGAGAATTATAAAGGATAATGAACAGATTTACATCTAAATGGAGCAGATTAATTAAATGAATCTCTGCAGTTAACTCACTTATATTTACATTATAGATGTGGGTTAATGAATAGTAATACAGGTACATTATAGAAAAATCAAAAAGCATGTCGAGCTGCAACGATTAATCGATCATCAGAAAATTACCTGCAACTATTTTGATAATCAATTAATCATTTTAATCATTTTTTAATCAAAAATATTTTATAAAACTGAATTTTGGGGTTTTTGGGACAAAACAAACAATCTTTTTTAGACCAAACAGTTAATTGACTGATTGACTGATTAATTGATAATGAAAATAATGTCAAATATTACTTTAAGAGTGAACAAAAAGAAATGTTATTGTTTAATTCTCGGTAGGTTTGTGTGTCTGTATTTATCTAACTGTGATTAATGATGTTGTTTTTATTATATAAAATTCAGCCTGTTTTAAAATCTCATTATAACACTATAAGTTAATTGATATATTATCCACCTGTTTTAATAACGTGCACCGGTTCTCTGTGTTTCAGTGTTACACCGCAGCGGGAAACATGAACTCCGGTCTGTCCATGAACTCTATGAGCAGCTACATGAGCGCGCCTGGCATGACCGGCACCGGCCACATGAACGCGCATTATGTGAACCCGGTCGGGGTCAACCACACCTCGATGCCCGCCGGGGTGTCGCAGAGCTCCGGGGCGGTGGTGCAGGCTGGATCCGGGATAACGGGCATGGGCTCCGCGTTGCCGCCGAGCATGAGCCCCATCAGCCCGCCGCCGTACGGGAACATGCCGGTGATGAGCCCGGTGTACGGTCAGGCCTGCGCCATCAGATCCAGGGAGCCCAAACCGTACCGGCGGAGCTACACGCACGCCAAGCCGCCGTACTCGTACATCTCCCTGATCACCATGGCCATCCAGCAGTCCGGCAGCAAGATGCTGACGCTGAACGAGATCTACCAGTGGATCATGGACCTGTTCCCGTTTTACCGGCAGAACCAGCAGCGGTGGCAGAACTCCATCCGACACTCGCTCTCCTTTAACGACTGCTTCATCAAGGTGCCCCGCTTACCGGACAAACCGGGGAAAGGCTCCTTCTGGGCCCTCCACCCAGAATCGGGGAACATGTTTGAGAACGGCTGCTACCTCCGGCGGCAGAAGCGCTTCAGAAAGTCCGGCACAGGTGACAAGGAGGCGGCGGGGAAGCCGGGCTCGGGGCCGGGGGGCGGCTCGGTTACCACCGGCAGCAGCGGCTCCGACTCCCCGCACTCCTCCTCCTCCTCTTCCTCCTCCTCCTCTTCCCCTCCGTCCTCAGACGTAAAGGCAGCCGGGGTCGACCTCAAACCGCACCGGGGGGAACTGTTGCCCTCCAGCCCCGTGCGCGTGCCCTCCCCACTCGCGCACACCCAGCACGTGTTCTCCCACCATCACCACCACCCCCACCCGCTGCTGCTGCACGAGGCCTCACACCTGAAACCGGACCACTACCACCCCCACCCCCACCACTTCTCCTTCAACCACCCGTTCTCCATCAACAACCTCATGTCCGAGCCGCAGCACCACAAACTGGACCCGGTGGTGCAGTACGGAGGCTACGGCTGCCCGGTGTCCGGGGCGCTGGTGGCCGCCAAAACCGGCCTGGATCCCGCGCACACCGACACCAACTACTACGTGTACACGAGGCCCATCATGAACTCCTGAAACACACCTGACTTTTTAGACAGGAAACATTTATAAATGTGAGAAAAGGCCCTTTAAAGTGTTTTTACAGTGTTTTGTTTTTCCCCCACAATTCATCATGTGTCATCTGTGTGTTTGTATATGTGCAACAGATAAAAGTCTTTATATGAAAACAGTCTTTTCATGTTTTATTTAACTTGTCCTGAAGCTATGTTGAGCCTAAACTGCATTTGATTAACAGCACACACACACACACACACACACACACACACACACACACAAAGAATTAGCCCAATGGGTAAAAACACATCTTAGCATGCAGGTCTTCATACAGTCGGCTGTATATGTTAATCTGAGATAAAGTCTTTCTTTAAAAATGAGCACTTAATGGTTGAATTATCAGCTGCAGAGGTCACACAGACACATGAAATCATCAGCTGATAACAACCAGAACAATGACATTCTCCTCTTAAAGCACATTAACACCAGATGAGTGATGTTTAACAGCAGATAACAGACTTCACAGGTCAGGCAGCAGCTTTAACACCCGGCTGTTCAGGCCTTAAACACTGCTTTTATCAGAGGAGATCTGGTGCCATCAGAATTTTAAAAAAGACACTTTGGATAGCCCGTTTCTGTATGTATTGTCTCATTTTTATATATATGTATTTAGTATTTTTTCCAAATATAGACATAACGATAACACGACAAAATGAATATAAAAACCAGCACTAACAATAGAATGAAATTAACTAAAATAAAAACTAAAAGAGTAACGGTCAGTTAGTAAATAAGAGTTGAGCTGAAACAATTAGCGAGTCAATGAACCAATCGATTGACAGAAAACTAATCTGCAGCTATTTTTGACAGTCAATCGTCATTTTAAAAAGCAAAAATCCCAAATGTTCTCTGGATTTCAGATTATTTTCATTATCGATGAAATCTGACACTTATTTTCTCCATTAATCGTCTATAAAATGTAAAAAAAGAGCCCAAAGTGACGACCAACTCTCCAAAAAAAACAAAAAAACAGCTGGAACCAAAGAATGTTTGACTGTAAAAAGACTGAAGTGATTAATTGATAATCAGCATATAGATTAATCGGCTAATTGTTTACTTGCTGGTCATGTTAAACTTCTCTGTTGGGCTCCGGACGGTTCAGACAAAACAAGACCCCCGAAGACTAAACTATCCCCTCACTACACCTCCGACGACCTGTGGACCAATCGAGAAATTGATCGGCAGATTAACAATGAAAACAGTTGTGTTGAGTTGTTGGATCCCTCTGGCTGACTGGTTTGTCAGGATTTCTCTCAGCACTAGTCGGCACGTTTCCCTTTTTGAAGTAGCAGAGAAACGTTTCACTGGAAAAACCCAAAATATTTCTAATTCTTTCTTTAATCCACTGGAGCAAAACAGAAGAAGCTTTGTTAATGTCCGACTCCTCAGAGGAAGGCCAAACAAAAACAGTCCTGGTAGCATTTTAATTTCCACATGGAAAATTAAAATGTCAGTATGTCCACCACTTTAGTCCAGACTAAAATACTTTAACAGCTACTAAATGGATGAATCCTACTGACTTCTGTGACCCCCTGACTTTTCCTCTAGCGCCACCATGAGGTTGACATTTGTGTATTTTAATGAAATATCTCAACTAGACATTATGCCCCAAACATTTAACCCCCCCAAGGATGAATTATAATAACTTTTTATCACTCCTTAGTGTTTCATCTAGCGCCATCTTCAGGTAAAAATATTTTGGATTTGGTTTGTGTTTAGTGCTAATTATCTAATCTCATGCAAACACGCTGAACTAAGATGGTGAACGTCGGCTGTATTCGAATCCGCCTGCTGTTCTATCAGCACCACTGATTTGGCCAAAATGTAGCATGAAGTATGCAAACAAAAGCTAAATCTGCAGAGTACCTGGAGGTCGTACTGATTCTGTAATCAGGTCTACCTCGCCTACTGCATCCCACAATGCAAAGCGGTGGAACGGTCACCATTGTTTTTGTTGTTGTTGTTTTTTTCAACTTTATTCACACGGTCGCCAATGACGGACAGCAACACTACGGCGTCAGTGGCTGACAGGCAGGAATGTGAACAGAAGAACCACCTATAACATGTTGTTCTAACTGACTCATGTGACAGCAGAAACTGTGACGAGGCTGCAGTTCTTCCTGATCCTCTTCAGAGCTTCACAGGATCATACCATTTAAATAAATAAATATATAGATAAATACTTGAGATGTCATTTGTGGAGGACATAGAAAATATCAGATATTTAAAGTTAACGAGAACAAAAAACAACAGGAACATTTCTATAATATCACTTTGTGACGGCCAAAGAAGACGTGATGTTGTCCAAAATCCAAAAATATGGTGATATTTCTTTTGTCTTGTCAAGTGAAGTTTTTAACAAAAGGTTTATTATTTATTTAAAAGACTATAAGATCCCCATCTCCTCAAAATGTTGAAATCTGAAAGGATTTTATTGAATTAAATAATGGTAATTAACTGTTCAATTAATACACATTCTGTTAATATTTAAAAAACCTTTTAAAATGCTGATGATATTACACATTTAAAACACATGACAGGATTTAAGTATAAAAGCTTAACTTGTAATGAGCAAACAGTTTTATTTAACATGATTATTTTGTATTTTTCAAACAGACATCTGAACATAGATTCTTATATTTGATCATTTTGGGGAAATCACTTTTAATCAGCTCTAAAAAAAATTTTTAAAAAACCTAATAGCAAACATAACCTGCATGCTTCAGTGATAATCAGTCCATCCATAACCACAGACCTGATCCATGTTAACTGACCGTGATGTTTATCTTTCACACACAGAAGCCTAATGACAAACACACTGTTTTTATTCTGCAAGAGATTCACAGTTTAAAGGCCGATCTGGACAAAGGGAAGGAAAATTACTTCCAGTTACTAAAAGGTGGAAATGAAGCTGTGAAAAGTCCACTTACTGTAACTTTTAGGAGCTTTCTACCACTTATCACAGCCCGTCAGGACCATCAGAAGCAGTTGATCTGATCAGTGTGATTTTGCACTTAATGTGAGTCTTTTTGGACAAATATGTCTCCCACATTTCTGTAATGTAATGTAACATTTTGTTCCCAAAGGTCAAGAATGAACTTCTTTGCTCAAAGTATAAAATTAAATTTTTCCGGCCTTTGACAGTCGCTGCAAAAATCAAGCAAACAAAACCTGACACAAACTGAAAATGCCATATTATCTTTTTAGTGCACTTCTACGTTAAATACTGAGTTAACTTCACCCAGTTACCCAGAAGGTAGAAAACCCATTCTGACCCAGAGTTAGTGTTTATAAATTAAAATATGGTGGCTGCAAACTGAATACCTGAGCTCGTTTTAAACTTATATGTCACTATTTGTTACTGACAGTGGTGCAGAGGAACTATAATAAAACGTGATATAATAATAAAGTATATATATTACAATAAACATTCTGTACTTTTACATTGGATCAAATGAATAAACTCATGTCTGTCATTGCTGTGTGCATAAACAGTACAAGAAGTTAGTTGGCTATTTTTCCAGGGAACGGGTATAAAAAGATTTGTTAAGGCACTTTGTATGAGACACACAAGGATGAACCAATAAGCAACTGATGTAAATTTGGTTAATAATCGTCTTTCCCTGTGGATCACAGCTAGTAGTCCTAATATCCTGCAGCCTCACACGTCACAGAAAGCCATGTGAAACATCATCCAAAACAAAAACTGCTTCAAACTGGTTTATCTACGATATTAAGTAAGTTTACAGCCTGACCTATAAAATCCAGGTTTCCTGTCACAGCTGTGTGCACCTGAACAGCATCTATGTGTGTGTGTGTGTGTGTGTGTGTGTGTGTGTGAGATTGTGTGTCTCGAGTAGTTCCCATAAGAAATCATTGCACTCGGGCCGTCATTACCAGCTGACACCACTGCATAGCGGCCTGAAGAAGAGTTTGCAGGAATGGAAGTTGACCTGCACAGTACGGGTCACTTTTTTTAAACACCAGGCCTCCCAGCCGCTCAGTCTGACTCTTATCATAAAACATCGACCTTCACTGCGGAGGGCCGCTCTGTGCGTTGGAAGGACGCTGCAGTGAAATGACACTGAGCAGGTTTTCATGAGCCGTCTGGGAAGCTTTCAGAGAAATAACGTCTACAGACACGGCAGGTTGTTCATTAACTTTACACACAGGATCAATGCATGGCGTTCAGACAGACACTGCACCAGCTCATGTTAAATATTAAACACTTCAGCCTTTCTGGTGCCGGGAAACCTTGTTTACATCCGGTCAGATGTCATTCATTACAACCAGGAATTACAAGCAAACGGCGCTGAAATAAAAGAATTAATAACAGAAATATTCTTGTATTTGGATTATCTCACTCTGCTGGGTTTTTCACACTCAACATAAGCTTGACTCTTGTTGCCTCCAGCTGGAACTTGGAATTTCTACGTTCTTTCGCAAACTGACAACAAAATTTGATGTTTCCTTGTTCCTTGTTTATTTGTCTTAATGCGGATCTCTTAGATTTGATTTGATTTTTTATTTTATTATGACCAAGATACTTACTGCACAGGACATTTTAGAGTTGTTAGTGCTTTCTGGTGGATTAACTGTCATTTCTAAATGACCTCAAACCTCGTTTGTCATTTCTGTTTTACACTTTATTGTTACTTATCACCCAACATATTCACCAATACTAATATATCTGCAAGAAGCTGACATCAGCCTAGCTCTAATGCTAACGTTCATTAGCACAAAACACAAACAAAGGCTGAGGCTGATGGGGATGTCATTTGTTTTGCAGGTATTTGATCCTAAACCAAAGTAACTGATGATGGCGCTATAGAGGAAAAGTCACCAAGGTTATTACAGTTCATCCCGAGGGGAGCATGAATATCTGAACCAAATTTTATGGCAACCCATCCGATAGTTCTCAAGACATTTCATTCAAAAGTGTAAATGTGAACCTCATGGTGGCACTAGAGGAAAAGTCTGGGGATCAACAAAGTCAGAGAGATTCATCCTCTGGGGAACATGAACGTCTGAATCAAATTTCATGGCAATCCATCCGATAGGTGTTGAAATATTTCAGTCTAGACCAGAGTGGTGGACCGACTGACTTTACCGTCCATAGTCTGCTGCCAGCCGTTTGGATATTTCACTCAGTGTAAACATCGTACAGCTTTAATGGGGAACTGGAACAAAATGATGCAGGATATATGTGTTGTTTTATAGAGAAATGTATCTTATGGGGATATTAAAAGGGAAAATGAAAGCTTGAAGCGGTTAATTCCCAGAAACAAAGGCACAGATCGGCGTTGAGGTGTGAGGAGGTTCTTCCTCCCGCCGCCTCGCCGCAGCGTCTCTGTTTGCTTAAGAAACCAATCAGCCCGTTATGAATAATAATGACCTTTTTCTGACCAAGAATAATGGGAAGGCTGCATGCCGAGCGACTCGAGGTCAGAGCTTAGCCAGCGATGCCGTGTTTGGACAAGGAGCGTTTACCACACACTCACACACATGCATACATATGAGGGATGTCCTAACTTAAGCTTTGTGTGCGCTATTATTCCTACAGTCCTGTACAAACCCTGCAAGAAATAAAAGCAGGGGGCCTTTTAACACCTCATACAGTAGTCTGACAAATGTTTAAATTTGCATCTCAATATCGGCAAATATTAAGCTAATTTTCAATAAGTGGTTTGTGTTTCCATTAGCTAGTGTTAAATTAATATTGAGTATGAAAGATTACAGAAGGAACAGATGCTCTTAAATTATGTCATTTCCACTTATTTCCAAAATGTTTCTAATCTCTTGACACACACCATGTTGGGATTTCATTAGCCAGCACTTGTATTTTATTTTTTGGGTCATTCTGAGGAATTGGAGGCTCAATACAATCACATCTTTTGTCTTTGACACACCAGCTTTTCCAGCTCCGCCAGGTTTAGAGCAGTGAGGCTCCAGCGTCTCCCCACCACTTTGATTCAGGCTGAAATATCTCGACAAATGTTGGATACATTTCAATTAAACTTTGTACAGACATTCATTGTCCTCAGAGGGTGAATCCATATGACTTTGATGATCCCCTGATTTTTCAACACTTAAGTGAATGAATGAAGTGAGTGAATTCCTCTGAGATAAATGCTAATACTACACTCCATGCTAAATGTTAACTTTATTCATGTTAACATACTCTCAATGAAGAGATAAAATAAAATCATTAGTGCTAAGTGTGTGGTCATCCCCCTTTCATAATATGTCACAACCACGACCATTTTCGGTGTGCATTCACCAGATTATTCATACTGAACATGCATTAGCACGCTAACAAGCTTACCTGCTAAATGTTGCATACTAATGTTGCCGTGCTAACAGGATAAATGCTACATGCACGACTTCAGCTCAAAACGGAGCCTAATGGCAGCTGAGGATGACAAAGGACACTTTTTGAAGGGAGTTCAAATCTGTGACCATTCAATCAATCCACGGCTCGGCCAAAGCGGGCTACATCAGGCTAGCGTCAAAATGCTTAAAGTCCAGCTAAAGACTGATGAAAGCTGAGCCCAGTCTGACAAGCTGAGTCTGAAATGTCTTTAAAACAGAGGATAGACCCTTTGGAAACGACCTTGTCTCTGGCGCCACCCTCAGGACCACACGCTGATGCAAACGTTGCAGGTTTCAGAACTATTTTGCAGATGTTTTGTGAGGTAGGAAATGCTTTCATCGTGTTTGTTAGGCCATAAAGATACATTATATGCTTTATGATGAGAATAAATGTGAACAAAATTCACCTTTGACTATATATGTGCGTATGCATGTATGTACATACTATATAAATATATTGTCCCTGTTTTATCTGTTTTAATATTCAATATCTATATTCTGCTTTTATCTTGGTGTTTATCTTTGCTTCTTTTTATCTTCTTTTTATTGCCTTGTGAAGCACTTTGTAACATATGTTTTAAAAAGGTACATAAAGAAAACCGCTGTCCTTTGGCACTTCTGGGAGGAAATTGAAGGACTTGAGGCACTGTTAGGTGCCGTATCAAAATCACTCATTTTACGCATGATTTGTCATTTTTTCTACAACACAGCCTGTGTTTCTGAGTTTGTGTTAATTTGACCAAATTCTGAGTGTAGCTCTGTTTGTCTCTCCTCAGACCTCTGGTTGGTCTGCAGAGCTCGGCCGAGCCTCTCCTGCTGCTGTCAGAGCATGTGTACGCTGAGTAAACCTCCACATGCCGATGGCCATCTTCCTCATATTTGCGCTCGGCTTTATCAGGCCCTCGATTGGTTTCCAGAACAAACTCACCAGAAAGGGAAAAACACTGCTGACGGGGTGAGAACCAGCCCACACGTCTCGCTTAAAAGGGCAGGGCCTGTTTTTATTTGGTTTATTTAAGGATGTCAGAGAGACGTGACGCCGTGCTGATGGAGGTGCAAAGTATAAAGACCAGGACCTCCCAAAATGTGGTTAATCATATACTCCAATAATACCCTACATTTAACTGAGAACAATAACAACCGGGGTAATAAATCATAGATCACTGCGATGGTGAACATGGCAAACATGAAACCTGCTAAACATCAGCATGTTAGCACTGTCAGTGTGAGCTTGTTGCCATGCTAGCATTAGCATTTAGCTCAAAGCACCCCTGTGCCTGAGTACGGCCTCACAGGACTCCCAGTCTGGTTTGAAAAGAGAATTCTGCAATTTGCCATTAAAAAGAAGAAGAAGAAGAAGAAGCAGTCAAATGTTGCGATCGTCATTTCCGTAAGTGTACAACATCCGTGTTCGATTTGAGACAACACTACCCTGTTGAAATTTACACACTACGCAAGTAAGTACACAGTGTACACAGTGTACTACATGACGTATCTGAATTGAGACACAGCACAGGTCTCTGGTGTCAAACATCCACCCCAAACTCTGACCTACGACTTGAAGCACTTCTCTCCAAACATAATCCAGGCAGCAATTACGTTTCCCATCAAAATGTCGTAATTAAACTTTGATACGAGCCTTCAAAGTCCGACATCAAGCGAACCCTAGTCTCCAGGAAGTGCTGCTGTGGGTCGGTGTGTGTCAGAGTGTGTTGTCCCTGACTTCCAGCCACCTGTGTTTGCTCAGCAGCTTTCCCTCGGCCCGGCAGAGTGAGTGGCAGCAGCCAGATAACCCAAGGCCACGGCCGTCTGCAGAGGCAGCAGGTTTTTAATACAGTTAATCATCATCTCTGCTCCGCTTTGTTCGGCGGCTCAACATGGACGACGAGGATCTGCGATGTTTTGTGTTGGCTTCAGGAGAGACACGAGGCCACAAGTCAAAAACCAGAAGCTCTCATGTCGACTGTGATTTGATGTGTTGTGGGATTTAAATACAACTCTAACCACCCACTGACACACACCCTCAAAAACAACTGATGAACCGCCATAAAATTATGACGTAAGCTGCGGCTTCAAACGAGGTTTAAAGCGCTGAGATGAAACCAAAACAGTAAAGTCACGTGCCGTAAAACCAAAACAATGAGCTGAAAGACGCTAAAATGCTCAGAGCTGAGGGGAACAACAGTCTGGTGATAATTCTCTGTGGGTTCATCACTATGAGTGACATCTTTCACTTTACGCATACTTATTTGATCCATTATTAATATGAAAATATTGATTAGTGCAGCTTTAAAGGTCTTTAATGTTCTGGAAGTTTAGTTTGAACGTTAGCAGACTGTTATCAGATGATCTGAGAAGCCGAGAGAAAGAAAAGAGATTTATAGAATAAATACAAGTTAAAACAAACTCCATAGTGATTTCTTAGCAAGAATGAATTTCAGTTCAACTTTAATCCTGTTTTAACAGTCAGGTAACCTCATCTCTCCTGTACTCAGACTTTCAGACTGTTAACATCGCGGGACTTTAATATTGAAATCTTGCCAACTTTAAAGATCTTCAGCTTTGATCTCAGTGTAAAATAGTTTCCTGCTCCAACGTCACAGTGATGAGAACAAACAGTGAATTCGTGGTCTCACTGCAGTGGGACGTCTTTGAACCGCAGATACTTCAAAAAAAAAAAAGAAAAGAAGAAGAAAATCGGGTCCATCTTAGATAAACAGCAGTTTGCCATTCATGGAGATGTACAATGACGCTTTCTTAAGGTGAAAAGAGCTTAAGCGTCAATCTGGATGCCTTTCAGACCTCCAGCCCGGCCACCCAGCGAGCTCTGGGTCTGGGGGTTTGGTGTGGGGATAAAAATTGGCAGGGCAACGGTCAACTACGGCTAAACGTCAGAGTTATTGGCCTAAATCTCGTCTTCATTCTCCCACATTTGAAGTGTGGAAACACTCGATGAGTGCTGAATATCAGGCTGAATATTTAGCTGCTTTAAAGTGGAACTGCAGCGCCACGCGCGGCGCTAAACAGCCAACCGCCTTTACGTCAAGCAGCCAAATAAAACAAGTCAGAGCAGGTCACCTGACGGTACAGTTTTACAGAGAAAAGGCTTTAAATGACATGAAACCAGTTATATGTAGTGTTGTCTAATAGCTGGCGACGCAGACCCGCCACAACAAAAAGGCGCCTTGATTCATGGGAACGCCTTGGCTCTGCCTTTGTGGCGGCTCCTCCACTGAGCAAATACTCCAAACTGTTCATTCCCCGCCGGCCCTTTCTCTCCTGCAGCACATTGTTTGTGCCCTCGCATTTCATTCAGACTGGGGGGAAGATTGCTCTCAGAGCCACTGAGCAAACAGTGGAGAAAGGAGCCTGCCATCTTTACTCTGTTCCCAGGAGAACTTGCCTTTTTTTATTTTTTTTTATTTGAGCTCCAAGCTGTCGAGCTGAGCCGAGAGTTTGATGTCAGAAAGCTGAATTAATTGCTTTAAGCCAAAGGGGCGGGCCACCCATCACCAAACGCTCCCCGAAATGTTTTATTGGAGATTATTAAAGCTTTCCCGCTACACAAGGTGTACAAATACTGGGCAGCAGAAAGGGTCCAACTCTGTTTTCAGCCTTTTATTTATGGTTTTGAATCATTTCCAGGAAAAAATTGTGGATGTTTTTCTTGCTCTTAGTCAACAGTTTTTAAGGATTATGTCTAAAGACGTGTCTTTCCTCCAGAGAGAGACAGGTACACAAGAAACTGAACATAGTGGCAAAGGACCACACCAGTGTCTTAGCATGTAGGAACCCATTTACTACAAAATTACACACTTTACATAACAGCATTTAACTTCAGGCAGCCATTGCTTTCCAACTGCAGAGACATAGATTTGTTTTTTTCCTCATGTCTCATGGCTTCATATGTGACTTTTTTTTATTAGCAACCTTAGAGGGCGACTCAGTATTGCATAAAGTTGGGGTACCCAAGAGACAGGTAAAGAAAAGAGTGGTCACAATGGAAGCAGGCGAGGCCGAGATATCCGGACTTTTAGTTTCTGGTGTAGGTCAAGCTCCAAAAACCCTGGATCCTACACTTCCCATAATGCAGAGGTAAATAAAGATTGTCCTCCCAAGAAAAACAACACCATCAGTCGTTTCAAGTGACAAAGACCTCTAGTGGCCTGTTGTGGCCTACTCAGGCAACAAGGTACATCAACTGACCTCATGGTGGCGCTATAATAACAACTCTCCTGTTTTTGCCAATAACTTCAGCATGATAAAGAGCTCATTCTGCATACAGAGAGCTTCTCATTAGAACTATCTCGTGCTAAACTCCCTGCTGCTGCCATGTTTCTGACCTCCACTTAACATCCACAAGCAGGGTCATTCAATGTAAAGCACACAGTGGAATGATAAACACATCTGTGCTGTGTGTTATCAGCAGATTAGTGGCTTTTTGTTAACGAGGCTGCAAACACTGAGCGAGCTATCAAAACTCCTGAACAAAGAATCTGAGAGCACAGAAGATAAACCTGCATCCTCAGGGGTTAAATATTAAAGAAATACATCAGTTTGTCTCCTTAAAGGGAAGGAAACACAATTTTCTTTCTACCAAATCCCAAAATGTACAACATACTATTCGTTTTGTATAGCTGATGAGCTAATTTCTTAGAGTTGGACTCCAAATGTTGCCTTTGTACCTATAAATGAACAGTTTTCACTGAGAGAAACAAAAAATGAACAATTTTTAAATAGAGTCTGGTGGTAATTGTGCATTCTGGTTCATAACACAGCATTGTTGAAGACCAAATCTAACTCTTCTCACAGAGAGCTGAATTTGATGACTTTATCAAGAAAACAAATAATGTCAGAGTTCTCTCAGTGCTCAAAACCAGCCGGTAAACGCTGACAAAAAAAAAAAAAAATATCTATAAAGGGTTAGTTGTTGGACAAACGTCCACTGTTCTGAGTAAATCTTAAAATTCACCCATTTCCAACAGTTTTACAGCCAACCGGATCTAAAGAAATGATGGCAGACTAACTCACCATATGTAAACATAAATGAGCAGAATATGACTGGAGTAATTCAACCTCATATCAGATGGTGAAACTTACACAGGCTGATCGTGGGACTTTATTAAGAAAATACATTATGCCAGCGAGCATCTTTGCGGGTTTAACCTTAAAAAAATCTTCAAAGGATCACTGAGAGAAAAATCTATCCAGCTGCCTCCTTAAATGACAGGAAACCAGCTGCTTTATGCACAACGTCCCTACAGATTTTTATAAGTCTAGCAGGTGACATGTCCGTAAGACTCCAGATGATGCTTAGTTAACTGTAAAGGTGGTGGGGGAGGTGCTGTCTGTCAGTGTACGTAGCTTAGCTGTGCTTTGAGATCAGTACAAACCTTAGCATGCGAACGACACAATTTAGTCATCTGAGGGCAAAAGTACAAAATAAATATATTGTGCTCACAAATTATTATTATTATTATTATCAAAACCTCCATTAACATTTTTTTTTAACTGAAACTTTCCCCCTTCAGTGAAGCCTCAGCAGAGTGTTAGTTAGCGTGTTAGCATTAGCAGTTTGGACCGAAGCCTTCCTGCTGTTTGCTGAAGAGACACAAAATGTGAGAGAAGTAGAAAAAGTAGGATTTCCAGATGAGCGGCGGCTCACTGAGCCACGACAAACAGTCTGTTTATCTGCTGCTGGAAAACATTCAGTGCACACACACACACACACACACACACAGTTGTGTTTCCATCAATTCAGAGGACATTACATTGACTTACATTCATTTCCTAACCCGAAGGCGAGTCCCCACAATGTGACTGTGTAAGGAGATTTAATGTATGTCCCCACAACATGAGTAATACACACACACACAAACACACACATTAAAGAATTTGACTTATAGACAAATAATAATAATAATAATAATAATAATAGTAATAATAATTGTGTGTTTATGTTTGGGTCATAATTGAAAATATTGATTTGTTTTCCTGCTGCATTTACAAACTGGTGTAAACAAACCGTTATCATTATAAAACATTAATATTTTTGATTTAGTTAATCTGCTGTTAATCCCTCCTGTAAACAGCCGCCAGTCACTTTTGGGGTGATATCAGGCTGCAGTTCAGTTTGAATTTTTTTGAATTTTATAGGTGTGAAACATTAGTTTACATGTCTATAATAATACATTTGCCAAAGGATCAACAACCTCTAACCTCCAGTGCTCAGTGAAACTAAAACCATCCACTTTATAAACCATCCAATCCACTGCTTTAACTTTAATTTATAGCATTTATAAGCAGCATGAGCCATGAATAGATGGTTTAAAACACACTATACTGTATATAGTAGTTGAGAGCAGATTTAAGGACATTTTGAAGTGTTTAGTAATATATATGTCAACAACTAAACCTCATCATATGAAGCATCCTTCACTGCTTATGTTTGCAGTGTGTTATAAACCAGTATTTAGGTGTTAATTAACATTCCTCCTTGTTTTGGTGTGGTCCAGGCTGCTTCCTGCTACAGTCATTGAATTATTCACAGTATCTTCTCTCTCTGAAAACTGACTTTCTAGTGACCATTTTTATATTTAAACTAAATTCATTTTAAACCTGATGTTCTATTCTTCTTTAACTCACCTCCTGCACGCTGTATATACTGTGTATATAGACGTGTATACATGCATATACTGTACCACTTCAAGTATATAAGTAATCTATTACATTACCCATTCAGTATTTCTTTCTTTGCAGTATTTGTATTTGACTTGTATATAGACATTGTATGTTGTTGGTCATTGTTGCTTTATATATATATAAAATCCAGATTAAAAAACCTTATTGTTCTCAAGCACATTTGACTAAATGTTTTTAAAACCCAAGGCCTTATTATTTTAAAGATTTTTATTCTTACTCCTTTTATCTTCTCTTTAAATTTTATTTCTATATAGATTTATGTCTCTTTTAATTTGTGTTGTTTTAACTTCTCTGTACAGCAGCTTGAATCTTTCTGTGTATGAAACGTATTTTATTTGTAAATACACTCATTTGTATGAACATAATCGTTTTATTCTCTGTCTATTCTTGAAACTGTGTAACATTAAGAGCAACTTAAAAAAGTATTTTTATTTGACCTTCATTTGAGTAGGACGGTCAAAACATTTTTTTTTTGAGAGAGAGAGAGAGAGAGAGAGAGAGAGAGAGAGAGAGAGAGAAAGATATAATTTATCTGTTCTCATGGAGGAGCAGCAGGCTGAGGAGCAGACTGGTGGCGCCATCTACAGGCCAGGATACAGTAACTCAGTTTCACTGCACCGAGAAGACAAAATAAGCTACTTTACAAATACAAGTTCTGTTATTTCACTTCAGTATTTCAGGGGACTGAAGCCGTTTTTTTATTCTCCTGTGGATTTCTGCAAATCAGTGGAGATTAAGGGGAATTTTAAGGCTTCTTTTTTTCTTTTGAAACCTTAAAGCTATTTGGCAGGAAAAACTAGAGTAAAGAGGAAAGTGAGTGAACAGAACTGGGAGAGTTTTTTTTTTACTTTTATCATCATAAACGTTTGAACCTATTAGCCTACAGAAGAAGAGTCTCTGTGACAAACTAACAGTTCAACAGCCAATCACAAATTCTCTTTTCTTTTTCTATATCTCTGTGTAAGTATAAGAAGTATAAGAATCAGAGCAAAGAAACAAAAGGTGAATTGTGATTCAATGAAGAATTGAAGCAATGAAGTGAAGCGTATTTACAGAAATGTGCCAAATAAATGTAGTCCTCAGTAATCAGTCCTCAGTCTGATCAACAGACGTTTTAATTTTCACATTTATTGTAAAAGGATGACTCAGAGATGATTCGCCATCATCATTTAGTGCGTTAGCATGCTAAAACATTTGCTAATTAGCACCAAAACACAAAGCACAGCTGAGGGTGATGGGAAAGTATTGGACAAATTCAAATGTTGAGCCGATGATGGCGCTAGATTAAAAGTTAAGGGATCACCAAAGTAATTACAGTTCATCCTGAGGGGGCTGAGACATTTCACTCAAAACCACAACTTTCAACCTCATGGTGGCGCTAGAAGAAAACACCAAATTAATTAAGATTCCTTGTCTGGGCTCCATGACTGTCTGTACAAAATGTGATGCTCTATTTGTTCTTCCCAGTGTCTGCATCTAACAACTAAATCAATCAACACAGGCAACAAAATGTTCATGTTCATGAACATATTAATTTTCAGCAGCGATTCGTAAAGCTGGAAACTCTGACTGCTGACCATAACTTAAGCAACATTTTTAGAAATGTGATGATTCAAACTCTAAAATTATTCTGTTGTTTCATTCATGCTTTGTATCTAAATATATAACATGGCATGCAAGCAGTTAAATAAGTCAAGTGACTCAGAGTGAATTCATCATCCACTTCAGCACCATCACAAACCTCTCAATAGCCGAGCACCTGAACTCGCTCTTAAAGCTGGAGTCAAGTTCACACAATGCTGATTAAGCCGATCATCTCCAGGTAAATTACTCTGTATGTCGCAGTATACCGGAGTTTTTAAATCTGGTGTGTGTGGTGACATTCCCATGCTGGAGCACCGGTAGTAAAATCAGAGCCATGCAGAGAGAGAGTCGTGTCAACAGAAGTTCAAAATGCTCAATGGTCACATGACTGACGTAGACTTCAGGTAGTTCTCTCTACATGGCTCTGGTTTGCCAGAGCTGAGGGGAGCAACCGCAGAGAGTAGCCAAAGCAACTAGGAGTCTGGAGGAAAAACCTAAGTTTCAAGAAAAGTTTCTGATGCTCCAGTTATAAAGAAACTTGGTGTTCAGAGGAAGAATTACAGTCAAAAAAAGAAACAAACAGGGATAACTATTGCTGTGCAGCTGTTCCTGGTTGGAGAGGCTGAAAGAACAGCAGGGACTGAGGGCTGACAGGAAGTGGCCTTACTGCTCTTAGACAGGTTGGTCTTTGTAAAATATTTGGAGTAGGCTGTAGCTATTACATTTACTCTACCTAAATGACGTATTATTGTCTTCAAACTGTGGATATTTGAGAAATCTCCCCTGTAGGTGTACGTTTGTGTAATTATTCTCACTGCCAGAAGGGGGAGACAGAAGTTCTGCCCTGCAGCTTTAATGTTATTTTGGGAAACCTGTAAGGTGGCTGTGGGAGGATGGAGGGTGTCTTGCAGGACAAGTCAATCAGAGAACAGGAAACACGCAAGTTTATGACTGAGAAAACACGTAATAATGATTGGATGGATGGGACCATCTTCAACTCCCACTTCCGTAAGAATTTGTTGTGCATCTCGAGGTTGGGGACATGGAATCAGAGTGGGCCATGCGCAAAGCCTCCTTTGCCGAGGCGGCTGCTAGGAGTTGTGGTCAGAAGATCATCAGTGCCTATTGTGGCAGCAACCTAAGAACCCGCTGGTGGACACCAGCAGTGAAGGAGGCTGTCAAGCTGAAGAAGGAGGCTTTTCAGACTTGGCAGGCCCAGGGGTCTCCTGAAGCAGCAGACAGGTACCGGGAGGCCAATAGGGCTACAGCTTCGGCGGGTGTGGGAGGAGTTCGGGGAGGCTATGGAGGCTTCCTGGGCCTCAAGGAAGTTCTGGCAAACAGTTAGACGACTCAGGAGGGAAAAGCAGGGCTTGGCTCAGCCTGTGCTCAGTGGGAGAGGAGAACTGCTGACCCGGAGCAGTTTGCAGCCGAGTGTGAAGCAGTTGGGATGAGAGTCAGCACCTTCAAGTCCGGGGGCCATGGTTCTCTGCCTGAAAACGGTGGATTGCCCCCTCTTGGTTGGGTGTGAGTTACTGCCCCAGATGAAGGAGTTCAAGTATCTCATGGTCTTGTTCATGAGTGAGAGTAAAATGGAGCGTGAGATGGACAGGTGGATTGGGGCAGCATCAGCAGTAATGATGGTGTTGTACTGGATCATTGTGGTGAAGAGGGAGCTGAGCCAGAAGGCAAAGCTTTCGATTTACCAGTGGATCTACGTCCCAACCCTCACCTATGGTCATGAGCTTTGGGTAGTGACTGAAAGAATGAGATCGTGGATACACGGGGCCAAGATGAGTTTCCTCCGTAGGGTGGCTGAGCTCACCCTTAGAGATAGGGTAAGGAGCTCAGACATCCGGAGGGAGCTCGGAGTAGAGCCACTGCTCCTTCCAATTGAAAGGAGCCAGTTGAGGTGGTTTGGGCATCTGACCAGGATGCCTCCTGAATGCCTCCCATTAGAGGTTTTCCGGGCACGTCCAATTGGTAGGAGAGCCCAAGGTAGACCCAGAACACGCTGGAGGGATTATATATCTCATCTGGCCAGGGAACGCCTTGGGATCCCCCCGGAGGAGCTAGAAAATGTTGCAGGGGAGAGGGACACCTGGACAACACTGCTTAGTCTGCTGCCACTGCAACCTGGCCCCGGATAAGTGGAAGAAAATGTATGTATGTATGTATGGATGGATGTATGGATGAGACAAAGTGGGAGGTAGGAGGAGAGAGACTGGACTACAGTGAACGAAGCCTTGGTTTGTCATCTCTGAACTTACTTAAACTTCCAAGATGTCTCCCCCACAGTTTAAATAAAACTCACGCCCTCGCTTCACACACTAAAAAAAACTTCCTTCCTTAGAAACAAACTCATCAAATTACACAATGGTGAGTAGGTGACGCCCATTAAAAAAACCTAGCTCTGTATTCAAGGAGCCGTTAGACGCTGACAGAGACTGACAGCAGAATGTCTGCTTTCAGATGGATTGACAGCTCATTATTTCTGATGCTGCTGCTTCATTTGAGAGGTAAGACAATATTTAAAGTTTAACACAGTACATCTGTTATTATCCATCAAACACAGCACACTTCATAACATTCTTCTCTCATTTCCTCCACAGCAGTAACAGGACAACGTTCCTATATCGCTGTCAGAGATGAAGATGAAGTCACTTTGCCTTGTGAAAATGTGATAGATGATCAGGATAAATGTGATGGTACTACCTGGGTCTTCACTGGTTCAGGAAACACAGCATCAGTAGAGCTGATTAAACTTGGTCAGATTCACAAAGAAGCCAAAGCTGAATCAGACAGACTGAGTGTTACAGCGAACTGTTCTCTGGTTATAAAGAAGGTCACAGTCGAGGATGCTGGTTGTTACACCTGCAGACAGTTCAGATCAGGACAACAACAAGGTCCAGACTCTCTGGTTCATCTGTCTGTTATTAACAGTGAGTATTTACATCATAAAGTTTTCAGCTCAAACTGTCTTGTTAGAACAAAATACTGAAACATTACAATAATTATGATTACAGTGAGGAAGTTAATTTTACTCTTGTTGTCTTTCTCTCACAATATCTCCATCTTCACCAGTCTATCTTCAACATAAGGACGATGATAAGGTGACGTTCAACTGCTCTGTGTTCACATATGAACATTACTGTAGACACACAGTGAAGTGGCTGTTTGAGGGTAACGATGTGGATAAAGACAACAAAGATGTAAAAACTTCACACTCTCGTTGTTCAGCCACTGTGACATTTACAACTCTCCATCTTGATCACAAGTCCAACTATTATGAGCTATTCAAGTGTAAAGTGACAGATATTCACAGCGGAAAAGTTCAGCTGGTTACCTTCAGCCCTCAGTCCTCAGGTGAGACACCAGGTGAGAATATGATGAGCTGTTTAAACTCACTTGAATTTAATGAATTTGTAGTTTTAGGGTTCTTTCTCGTGCAGTTAATACAGATTGTTTTCTCATCTTACAGTGTGTTGGGTTTTGTTTTTTTTCATGTGTCCAGGTGAGGACCCGACAAAAACACCAGCAGCAGAAGAGTTCAAAACAACAGCATCGCCGACATTAAACTCAACAGAACAAGAAGGTGAGGAAGCAGCTTAGTTACTGCACAGACACAACAGCAATACAGTCACTGAGAAACAAAATGATATCATTTTATTTACACACAGTTATCACTGATTCATTCACTCATTTGTATCCAAACCTGCTCCTTAACATGTTTATAAATCTTTCCAATGTATAATGGAAATTAAAACTGTGTCTCTCCTCTGACTTGATGTTTCTGCTCCACAGCTCGTACAGATTGTTCTGCTCTGGACTACATAATGTTGGTTATGCGTGTGGCTGAACTCGTCCTAATTACTGTGATCACTGTTCTTCTCATCAGAGCTCGAGGTGAGAAAATTCAGACCAACGTTTAGTTTAGACTGATTAACACAAACTGAGCTGAAATGTTACTCTGTGGTTTGTTATCCAGGGAACCAGAGACCACCTGGTGACAACACCGTGAGTTGAAAATAAAAACTGAAGAGAACAGAAATGAAAAACATGAAAACTGCTGGTGGCAGCTGTTCATGTTACTGTAATGCAGGACTGTGAATGTCTTGCTGTTTGTGTTTGTGCAGGTTTTAAACTCAGTAAGAAGCCGAACAGCGAAGCGTTCTGGTCCAGCAGCAGCCGGTCAGGTAAAGATCAGATCAGACAGTCACTGATGGTGCGTTCAGGTTCTGCTGAGTCAACTCTGAACTGTGTTCAGTTTCGAAAATCTGGGAGTTTTGGACTCTTTTGGGGCTGTAAAAAATGTAAGGGACTGCTCGGCATTCAAAGTCAACATATTTTGTGTGTTGTGTTGCTTTTCACAGGAGCAAAACGATGAAGATGATCGTACAGTGAACTATGAAAACTTTGGAGGCCCTTTTCCTTCTGTCAGACTTCACTGATCAACAACTTCAACATCAACATCAACTCAAAAGAAAGAAGACCTTGTAAGATAATATTGATAAGTTTCTTAGGTGTTGAAAAACCAGTTTAACAATTTGGACTTGATTTAAAGATTTTACTCATTGCTGTTTAAGGAATAGGTATTTCATCTCTTTGTGTACAGAAGAAATTAATTGATTTTCATTAATAGCACTGCTGTAAACATTTGTTCATATCGTTCGTCAAGTGTGTTTGTGAACTTTGTTGTGTGGGTTTGAATGAGCTCTCAGTCTTAATATAGTCTCTGTATTTTAACTGAGAATTATATAATCTGCCAATAAAGAAGTGCTTAATAACCGCTCATGTCTTGTCTTTTGTATAACTGTACCATGCATGGTAGGTTAATTTTCTTGCTGTAGATGTTTTTATTATCTCTTAAATTCTGTAAAACTGAATTATTGAGGATACAGAGTGTAACACTGTTCTTACTTGTTCTTACTGTTTTTGTGGTCCTGCTGCTGGTTGAAATTTCTGGCACATTCCCAATTTGGTTCAAATCCAGTTTGTAATATAGAGAATACTTTGTGTCCGTCGGTATCAAAAAAGCAGAAAAACACAATGTAGGGGCTGTCGGTGGTGGACAGGGGTCAGCATGGGCACCCTGACCGGTCTGCGGCTACGCAGACCCATATGCAACAAACTGCGATGCACTGTGTGTTCCGACACCTTTCTATGAGAACCAGCATTAACTTTTTCAGCAGTTTGAGCTACAGTAGCTCTTCTGTTGGATCGGACCACATGGGCCAGCCTTCGCTCCCCACACGCATCATTGAGCCTTGGCCGCCCATGACCCTGTCACCGGTTCACCGGTTTTCCTTCCTTGGACCACTTTTTTTGGTAGGTACTGACCACTGCAGACCGGGAACACCCCACAAGAGCTGCAGTTCTGGAGATGCTCTGATCCAGTCGTCTAGCCATCACAATTTGGCCCTTGTCAAAGTCGCTCATATCCTTACACTTGCCCATTTTTCCTGCTTCCAACACATCAACTTCGAGGACAAAATGTTCACTTGCTGCCTAATATATCGCTGCCTAATATATCACCTATATATAGGTGCCATTGTAACGAGATAATCAATGTTCTTCACTTCACCTGTCAGTGGTCATAATGTTATGGCTGATCGGTTTATGTCTTTGAATTGAAACATATAGAGCCAAACCATTAGAGCCCTAAGTCCCAATTAAATGAATTTGATCACATACTTGAATGCAGGAGGAGTCTGGGGAGGTGGAGGAGGTGAAACTGCAGGGAAGAAGACAGCGATGAAGCACCCAAATCTTTTTATATGGACGACTGGAAGGTGTTTGTAACATGTGACTTTAAAATAACTGGCACCTGTCTGAACTATAGGGCTCTATTCAGTATACAGAGGTTAAATTATCAACATACACTGATAAGGCCTCAGGGAGTGACCCCAAAACTTCCAAGGATGAAATCAGTTTGAGTCCACATCATGTGTTGACAAAGTGTTGACTGTTTGTTCCAGAGAGCCTTATCTGGTCATCATTAGATGACTACCCACACTGTCAACGAAACACTTCCCCTTCAGTTCTCAGGAGAAAAAAATGACTGAGCTGCAACAAGTCAAGTTTATTTATAGCATATACAGTATAGCACATTTCATACGACAGACGAAGACTCAATGTGCTTTATGAGGAACCAACAATTCTGAAACCAGCTAAAACCATGTCATCACATTTGTTTTCCTCAGTATCACCATATTGCACCATGAGCCGCACATCAGATTCTGGTGGAGGAGGAGTTTATGTGTGGTGTCAAACATCACCGTGTATCTTAAGGCCATAGTCTCCTCTTCTTCATCTTTTCAGGACATCACAAATATCATTAATGCATTAATATAATGCAAAATGCAAAGTTCTTAAAATGCAAATACTACCACTGTGCACAGACAAACCATGGGGTCCCTTTTCAAAAGCATTATATGATTAGAGGTTGTGATTGTAGATAGGAAGTATTTGACTCTGAAACACCACAGTAGACAGGAAGTGTGCTGTGGTTTTGGGTGGTGGGTGAGTGGAGACGTTCACTGTCAACTCAGATAAAAGACACTTTGGCATTCGAGGGCGTGAGAACAAGAGAGAGAGGAGCAAGATGGTTCAGTTCAGATGGATTCAAATGTCTTTATTTGTGATACTGGTGCTTCAGTTTGCAGGTAAGGATATACAAAACACATACATGACAAAACATCATTAATAGTATTTAAGTTACTAATATTAATTTAAGTAAGACAGCCACGTTTGCTGTTTGATTTGAACATGGTGTGTTGAGAGGATTCTTGTACAGCATAAGGAACATTTGCTGTTGTTTGTTGTATTTAATGTTATCATCACACACGACTATAAACATAAAAGCCATATTCTTATCACAGTTCATTTTTTCTTATATTTATCTCTCATCTTCAACAGCTGTGACTGGACGAAACTCCCTCTCCTTCACTGCCAGAGTTGGAGATGAAGTCACTTTGCTGTGTGAAAATGTGATAGAAAATCAGGTCAAATGTGACAGTACTGCTTGGATTGCCAGTCGTCATCCTACGTCATCAACACGAGAGCTGATCAGTAATGGGCAGATTAAAGAAAATGAGATTTCCAAAGTTAATATTACAGAGAAATGTTCTCTGGTTATAAAGAATCTCACAGTTAATGATGTTGGTCGATATTGCTGTCAACAGTTCAAATCAGGAGTAAAACAAGGTTCAGACTCTCAGGTTCATCTGTCTGTTATTAACAGTGAGTATTTACATCATAATGTTTTCAGCTCAAACTGTCTTGTTAGAACAAAATACTGAAACATTACAATAATTATGATTACAGTGAGGAAGTTAATTTTGTTGTCTTTCTCTCACAATATCTCCATCTTCACCAGTAGATCAACATCAGAGCAATGATACGGTCACCTTCATCTGCACTGTGTTGACATATGACAGGTGTGAACACACAGTCGAGTGGTTGTATGAGGGTAATGAGAATATCCTGGAGACATCACCGAGATCCTGTTCAGCCACTGTGACATTTACAACAAGTCCCCTCAATCAGAAGTCAAACTATTATGACTTCCTGAAGTGTAACGTCACAGATAAGAACGGACAAATGCTGCTGTGTAATGTTAACTCCCAGTCCTCATGTGGGAAAACAGGTACATTTGGTTTTATTATGATGAATTTTAAGTTTTAAGGTTACATTATTCTTCCTCATTTCGTCTCTTCAGATGGTGAACATGAAGTATTTTATCACCGTTTGTTGTGTTTTGTTATTTCATGTCGTATTCAACAAAATCAAAAGGAGGCACAATAGAGGACAGAAACACAACACCATCTGCAGAAGAAGGTAGTGACTTAACATCTTACACTCTCTCTTTCAAAGCTTTTGCAAAAAACATGTGTAAAATTGTTTTTTAAAATTGTTTTTGACACACTTGGTTTCTCTGTACCAAGAGGTCAAAGGTAGAGAGGACACTCAACACCTCCCTGCTGCTGCTTTGACAAATCAAATAGCTGCATGATTTTAAACTGAACATAAAACTGCAGCCAAAATACTTTTGTTTTTATTTCCAGGTTGGTGGAGGTACATCATTGTGTCTGTGGGTTTAGCAGCACTCATAATAATTGTTGTGGCGGTCAACATATGGAAGAAAACTAAAGGTGAGAACATCCACAGATGAAACTGTTATAAACAAGACGTTTTCATAAACCTGGATTTCCACCGTTGAAGCTAACGTCAACTCTCTATTTTGTCTTTTCAGGGAACAAAACACAGATGGATGAAAACATGGTGAGTTTTAAAGCTTAATAATCAAATGTTTATACAGTTATGACTTTAAAAAACAGTGTTTGCTGTAGTTCTTCACAATTACTAAAGTGCCTGTGACTGTATTGTATTGATAGTACTCGGTTGTAGCTGCAAAGGTCAGCAAAGGGACCAGTTGCTTTGATATCCTTTGATTTAAATGCAAAACTGTAACTAGACTGTCTTTTTCCAGGGACTGAGCCTAAACCCTGTAGTGAATCAGCCCGGTCCAGAGACCAGTCAGGACATGGTGAGATCTCACACTACACCCAGCACGAAGTCACACTCGCCGTTTAACTTCCTGCTGCAACAGAGAAAAAGAGAAGTCAAGTTATGCAACTAATCCAGAATGCCCACGTTACTGAGCAGCCATCATGTTGTCTTCTCTGTGCAGGCTGATCCTGAAGGTGGAGTTTCCTACGCCTCCATCAGCTACACCAGGAAGACCAGCAGTAAAGCCCGGGTAAGCTGTCTGCT
This sequence comes from Macquaria australasica, assembly GCA_005408345.1. Taxonomy (NCBI): domain Eukaryota; kingdom Metazoa; phylum Chordata; class Actinopteri; order Centrarchiformes; family Percichthyidae; genus Macquaria; species Macquaria australasica. The sequence continues at coordinate 409,818 of SEMN01000218.1, read as the reverse complement.
TGGTTACACTGGTGTTGGTAGTGAATGAAGAAACATGAGTCTACAGCCCTGTTAGCGGCCCTGTGAGGCTGCACACTGGTGTTTTGAGCTAAATGTAGCATGCTAACCACATCCCTGATGCTAACATGCTGATGCTAAGGAGGTGTAATCTTTGCCACGGTCACCATTTTAGTTCAGCATGTTAGCATGCTAACATTTGCTAATCAGCACTAAACACAAAGTACAGCTGTGGCTGGTGGGAATGTCATTAGTCTTACTGGAGCAAATTTATATTTTGACCAGCAGATGGCAGTAGATGAAAAGTTTAGGGGCCATTGTTTCAAATCCTCCTGAGGGGGGTGGGGGTGGGGAGGGGAGGTGGGTGTCTGTACCAAATTGAATGGCAATCCATCCCATAATTGTTGAGACATTTCACTTAAAACCACAAATGTCACCAAAACCAGGAGGTCACCACGAATCACGTGAACCATGAATGTCTGTGCCAAATATATATGTATGCGTGTATATAGATGATAGCTGGAGTGTGTTGTGGTGCATCACGATGGGTTATGTTGTGTTTGTGTTGTTCGGTGGCAGGATGCTGCTTCGCTCTGTCGTCTTGCGTTGTGCTGAATGATGTCGTGCCACGTCCTGTTGTGTAATTTACGTGTCGTGCTGTTTCTCTTTTAATTCAAAGGTTTGCGGTGCAGATGATGATGATGATGAAGGTGATGCAGTGACCTACAGCACCGTGAAACCATCCTCTTCTTCTGCTGAAGCCTCCGCTGATCCCAGCAACGTCTACGCCTCCGTCAACAAACCAAAGAAAGAAGAGGCTGATGTGTAGTTACAGCTCATATCATTACAGTGATTTTACACTGATAACTTAAAAGAAATAGAATTCACTCTTACTGTGTTACAGATGTGAACTGATACCTTTAGCAAAATTGTATATGGAGTCAAAATAATGGAAAGCATTTCATATTTATTTAGATTTTTGTATATAGCCCCAATGCTCTTACCAGATGAATGACTTTGTTATTGATACATGAATGAAAGGACAGAAACTTGAAGCTCAGCTGCATCTGCTTGTTATTTCCAGCATTATAATGTGAACATGTGACCATGTTTTTTGGGGGGTTTGTTTTACAATTATTATAATTATTTTTATGATCATTTTCAGGATTTATTGCTTTAAAGAATTTGTTTTCAGAAATGAAATATTTCATCCATAAAAGCTCATATTTTATGATTAAAGACTGTGATGTCAATCAGTCTGTCGGAAACATTGCTTTTATATTGTGTTCTGTGTTTGTTAGGAAATTAATTGAATGTCAGTTTCAAACAGCAAGCTGGGAGGAATTTTGGTGTTCTTTAAAGCAGCTATAATCAATATATATATATATATATATATATATATATATATCATATGAAATGACAATGTCAGTGACAATGATGAATCTACAGAGAATTATTACTTTTAGAGACTTTTAGCTCGGTGTTTATCTGTCCGGCTACAACTTTACTGCTCTCATAGTGTCATTTTCAGAGTCCACTACCTGCTCAGCAGCAAACAGCAGACAGACACAGTTAGCAACTAGCTGGAGAATATAGTGGAGCATTTAGCAGATAAAGATATTTCCCTCAGGAGTTAGTAGAGACCAAACACAGAGCTAAAATTGGACTAACATTCATCAGGTGACACAAACACGACTCCAAATGAATCAAAATGTTGCTCTTCAACCGCTGAATGTGTAAATAAGCAATTGTTTGCTAACAGGTTTATGATGATATGTCACTGTTGTGATCACAACCTGTTTCCGCTGTCTTCAAGTGGCCCAAAAGATCAGTTACTGCAGGTTTAAAGTATGTTTTTGACCACTAGTGATGCTATGGAGTGTATGGAGTCCCCGTTTTGTTTATATCCCATGCTGCAGTAGCACAGAAGGACAGAAGTGAAGCCAACCAAAGGGGCAGTAATGCAGACGTGTAGTACTTGCAAGACACGAAAAAGAGCAAGAACGGGTGAAATAAAGAAGATCATGTGAACTGGAGAAGGCGACGCAGCAGTCTATAATAAAAGGGGGGGCATTGTATAACTGTATATACATCCCTCGGTTTCATGCTATTCCACTGATCAACATTTGATGGCAGCAAAGTGCCAAGAAACACAGAACTGTGCCAGCTCAAAAACACAGGACAGCAGTGTTTTTCTGACCACAGCCAGCACCACCGATGGGTGATTCTTGCATTTGTAACCACACCCAGCAGTGATGTCACGGGGTCCTGGAGTACACCTGTACATCACTGCAGCAAGTTGAGAAAGCTAAACCACTGGAGGTCAGCAAAAACAAGCTTTTTACGAGGTGTTAAGTTATTCTTTAATGATGAAGGATGATGATTAAACACATTTTTTATGCCTGAAGGCGAGAAACACTGAATCTAAACAAAACTTTGTTTACCGGAAAACTCCGGAAAGCACCTTTCAAAGGTGTTAGAGGTAGAAATATTTCCTGATGTGATACCTGCATGTTTCCTCTGACAAAGCCTCCGTAAAGGAGCTGTTTTAATTATTTTCCTACAGTTTTAAAATGGCACTTGGGAAAGGGAATGAGGAAAACAAGGAGGTAGGAAAGGAAACAAGGAATCACTTGAAGGGAAACAGATCACGCCCTCAGTCTTAGATTTCCTCTCTCATTCTGCATTCAGCAGCATGATGCTTTCTGTCTGCCTTCCAAATGGGAATCTGGGAGAGAAATCCCTTTAAGTCGGTAACCCTGAGAAGTGATCGCGGGTGAGACGGCTCGTTACGACGACCAGCTGCTGTGTCAGACTTCCAAATCGAGTCTTAATGTTCGAAAGCCTGCAAGTCATTTTCTGCCAGAGAGAGTAAAGCTTCTGTAAAGCCGCCAGCCTCCGCTCTGCTCGCCATGCTAAGCCGCCGTGACCATATGTGCAGAACAGAAAAGCTAAATATAATGGAGGTTGACATCAGCAGCACCAGCGCAATTTTCACCTGAGTCACCTGTGATGAATAATTTGGTTCTTTGGGCTGAAATAAAAATGTTTACAAGAGTCTGTTGCTCCGACCAGGGACAGAAACACATCCAACACAAAACACATAAAAACAGCAACGTGAAAATAAAAACATGAAAGACGATGGATATAGTATTTTATGACAAGTAATATGTGAAATTTCCATAACAACCTTGACCTGTGTGACCATGCTAAACCCTGCTGCCTGTACCATTAAAGACTGGTCACAACAGAAAGTGGCACAGTGAAATTCACCCACACGTCTTCACGAAATTGGCGTTGCTACAAGCCTGGTGATGTAGTGACTACTTGCAGGGCTAGCTGGTGAACGACTGTAGCTGGCGTGCTAACAACTAACATGTTAGTAAGCCTGGAAAACGCAAGCGCTAGTCACAATAGCTCGCCAAGCTATAGTAATCGAGAAAGACTTACTGGAGGGGAACAAAAAGCTTCCCAGGTAGCGACCTTGCTAACCTTGTCACTAACGGGACAATAAGTTCACAAACATTTTTCAAAAGACGTATTTGTCCCATTGAGTACTGTCTCATAACTAGTTTATACTCTGACAGAGGAGGGTTAGATAAAAGTTGATGGTGCAACACAACTAATTAGCTACGGTAGCTTTCTCCATTTTAGACCTTCAAAGTTCGCCAAAGTTGAACTTGACACGTAAAATTTGATGAAGTGAAGGAAGAGATGAAACCGTGTGGCAGCTGAATGATGATATTAGCAAGATGCATACTAACGATAGCATTCACCTACAGTATTTAGCACTTTTCTTAAGAAAATTCACTCAGAAACTGACGTTGATAAAGTCCAGTTAGGCTAGATGACAGCCTTAGCCTAAGTTTGACAATGTAGAGCTGAGCCTGACAAGTCGAGTCTGAGATGTCCTAAATTGGCCACCGTACAGAGGAGAAACAAGGACTACTTGGGGCCGTAAGGTAATTTTGGTCAAGTGGCTGTAGTCACAAACAGTCTGAAATTTCTCTTTGTATTATCAAAATTGAATCTGTTATGTCCAATAAATATTAAGGTCTTGATAATATCAGTAAAGAGAGTAAAGCTCAGCCAGAGAAGGACTCTAACCCTAAAAATATGGGCCCAAAGAAGCAGGAAAAGTCATGGCATCATACGTGCCCAGTTAGCAGCTTTCATTAGAATTAATGGGGCGCCATCTTGGAACACAGTATCGAGTTCTCTCATTACGCCCATGTGATGAAACCTTTTGATTTAAGTAATAACTAAAATGATGAAAACTACAGAACACAAAATATTAAAAATGCACAATAACAGATGCTCAGTTTTCTGTGTTTTCAAACACTCCTTTTGTCACCAAGAAGTGCAATGAATCCTCCAAAAAACGTACTGCACGTATTGATTGAACTGGTCTTCCTCAGGGTAATATCCTCTCATCACATCCGAGTAGTGTTCCTGATCAACACTAAATCATGGTTAGGTATTTATGGCTCTAGTATAGAGTATACTGGGCCCAACTAAACAGAAACAGTGATGTGGGCTGGAATAAAAACCTCCTTAGGTATGTTGAGGTCAGCATCTGTTCGGCCGTCCAGTTTTGGGTCTGGAACATTCCACTCAGTTACTGCATTTGTGAGCTTTGGAGTCAATACATTAAATAGTACCAGAGGGAACGTACAATGTATTGCACCCTGGGTGCGCTGGGCGGCCAAGGAAAACATACAGTGGGAGGTGTCGCCATGTGGGTCTGAGGCGAGGATATTTGTGTAGATGACTGGACTGTGCGGTCTGGTTCTGGCTGAGTTCGAACCCAGAATTTTCCTTACAGGCCACCGTCACGTATTCATCATCATCTACCGAGAAGCTTCAGCAGGATTTATTCAAGCGACTTCAACCTCTTTGTCCTAACTGACTCTGCAAAGTTTCTAAAGATACCAAATATGTCAAGTCAAACTTTTGGGGAAATGTGTATAAACTGATGAACAAGACATTTGGAATATTAATATGTAGAGCTTCAATTAGGAGTCAAACACGTTCTTTAAATGACAAAAACACACATACAGAATATAGACTAAGATTTTAGATTAAAGCGTCTATTTGTCAAATAAAAAATAAAAAAACATATATCCAACTTTAGCGCCCCCCCCCCCCAGTGGTGGTATCAAAAAAGACACTGACAGCAAAAAAGTTCTCCAAACTTAACGACACAAATACATTGTTTTTCTTTCAAAACGACCCATATGAGCATTTTCTGATCCATCATCCTTATGGTTAAGGTTTGGTTAAATTTACACCTTGTAACGTTTAGCTAATAGCTAACGAGCTATGATAGATTCCTTAAGACTCTCCGTCCCCTCAAAGGTCAGCATTGTGTTCAGATTGCTATTCGTTAGCAGCATGAATTTGCAGTGAAAGTTGAACTCAAGGCGAATGATCTGCGTGGATTTACTTCGCTCCGTGAACAAATCCACTGATTCCATTGAAAGGAAACATGAAATTTGCTGTTTTAAATGCTGGTGTGACCAAATCCTTACTTAGATTTAGAAGCTTTTGCCGCTAAAATTTGGCTCACAGGCAGCTATCTTTACTCCACCTCATGAGTCTATTACAGCTTCTGTGTGAAATATTACTGCTCTGTGTGCAGAACATGCATGAATTGTAAAATCAGAAGCTTCCAAAGTGACTCTCCCCGTCTATCTTTGGTCCATCTGCACTGACGGCCTCCGAGTGTCTCAAACAGATGATAGATGTGAAACTTTCCCTCTAAACATAAACACAGTCAGTGTTTTCAGCTGTGGACGATCCGTACGGGAGGAGCACAGACCGCTGCAGAGGGAAACTTTTTTTTTCCTTTTCAACTATTTTTACTGCATCCATTCAACTCCCAGTTGGATCGTTTCGGGCTGAACGTGAAGAAAGATAGCGCTCGGCCCTCACAAGATGTTTGCTCGCCTCAAGCTCACCTGCAAGTGCTTTTGCAAAATGTTGGCGCGAGAGTGAAGGCCATAGACCAGAGTTAAATGTTTCGTATCAATGTGCTTTTTAAAAAAATTGCAGCAAGTTATGTGTCTGTGAGAGAAATGGCCACTGTGAAGAAAGGCAAGTTACAGACTAAATGCTCCTTTAATTATTTTAAATTTGATTCTGAAAGAAAAGCTTTAGATTACAGCCCATAAATTAAAGTCTAATTATTTAGTATATATGGGATCAATAAAATACTTCCTGGGTACCTATACTAGGACATGTGTAAGTACAGGGTAAGAAGACAAGAGATTGGGCAATAAGGGAGTAACCTGGGTTAATGTGCACACACCTGACATCATTTCTTTGTAAGCCTGGAGTCAAGAGCACAAACCTTTTCAGTTAATTTTCACTGTATTTCCCTCAAACAAGTGTTAAAAAGTTCCATCTTTGTTGCTCCACAAAGGCAGATCCCTCACATTTACATGTATGTATGTGTTTTGGCACTAGATGGCAGCACTTTGCAGGCAGTTCCTACACTCTCTGGCTCTACAGACACTTTTCATTTCTGTCACTAAAGAAAACCAGGTAGGTATCCATCATGCTGTTTACTCAAAGTGTAACCTCGCAGCTTCGCCCCGCTGTGTGTTTATACAGCCTTTAATATTTTTCCCATCAGGCACTTTAAATACTGTGTATCTGTGTGTATTCTTCACTGAGCAGCTGTGGTTTTGAGCGGCTTGAACTTCTTTTCATTGTAATATTTGTCTGTTAAAAAAAAAAAAAAAAAGTAAAGAAAAATAAGCTCTGCTAAATTAAATATCTCTGAAGAAATGATAAAGTCAGATGTTTATGGTTTCAAATTTTTAGTGTGTTCTTACATCAGACCCCAGAGCTCTGTTGAAACTCCTCTGACAATGTCCTTAAATCTGAGCGTCGCACACATTCAGTGAATTTATTTTTCATTTATATTTCCTCCAAAGCATGTTTGTCAAAAGAAATTAGCAGAATATAAGATGAATTTGTTGACTCCATGAGCGAATCTGTTATACACAAGATACTGAAATTAATGGCCAGATTACTTTTTTTAATGATTACATTGATTTTTAATTTTACGCCAACACAGGGCCAAACTTTCAGCTCAGTCCACAACAAAATCCCATAATTTAGGAGGAAATCATCATGACTGCTGCCTGTCTCTCTCTCTGCTGCACGTCTCTCTGTCTGCTGCATGTCTCTCTGACTGCTGCATGTCTCTCTGTCTGCTGCCTGTCCGTCTGTCTGCTACCTGTCTCTCTGTCTGCTGCCTGTCTCTCTGTCTGCTGCGTGTCTCTCTGCTGCCTGTCTCTCTGTCTGCTGCCTGTCTCTCTGTCTGCTGCGTGTCTCTCTGTCTGCTACACGTCTCTCTGCTGCCTGTCTCTGCTGCCTGTCTCTCTGACTGCTGCACGTCTCTCTGACTGCTGCCTGTCTCTCTGTCTGTTGCATGTCTCTCTGTCCTCTCTGTTGTTTTTGCAGCAGAGAAGAAGAAGACGAGGCTGATCCAGATCTCCATTACTCCACCATGATGTCATGAAGTCAGCTCCACCCATGTGTGTTATTACTTCTGCCTGTTGGGTGTAGTGAAGCAGCTCAGCCAGCGATTGGTCGTCTTTGATCTCAGCCTCACAGCGCACCGCCGGTCTCAGAGGCCTGGAACAGCACCCCGGCCCTCCGACGTCAAACCGTGACCTGTCGGTTCGCCGTGACCGTACACGAAGAGGACCGCAGACAAAACACAGGGCTGACAAGTCCCACACCTTCAGATCTGTCACTGTCTGCCTCTGACCCCCCCCTCACCTCTGGATATGGACCCAGCACACCCAGAGGACCACAACCGCTGATGCATCGAGCTCAAGGCGAATTTGGCAGCCATCTTGTTTTTCCAGCCTCTCCATCTCCATCTGGTCTAGCTGCCAGACACGCAGTCGCTGTCAAATTCAGGCTGCCTACACTAACTGTTTTTCTGCTGGAGAAATTACTCAGTTAACAGATGATCAAACTTGTTGATGCTTATATTCTTTCTGTAGATAGACTAATCAATTCATTGATCAATTGTCTCAGAAAACAGACAGATTTTGTCTGCCTTGATTACATCCGGGTGAGATCAGGTACAGCTGCTCTGCATTTAATCTATTTTTATATATTTACAGATTATATCCCCCCCCCCAAAAAAAATGCAAGAATTGTACATGAATCAAATATAAAAAATCAGTAAAGGACAGTTGTCTTTGTTGTAAAGATATCTGTTAAGGAAACAGTCAGGTTAGTGTTTTCTAATTAGTTTTAAATTACAGTACACTAATTTGCTATATTGATATAAATATATATAAATGCCGGAAATAGCACTCATATTGCTTTGTTGTTGTAGTTGTTGAAGATGCCCTACATTTTAGGAAATCAACAAATCCCCGAAATTACTGTTTAAATACAAACCATGTTCATATTTTGTGACTGAAATCCATGTTGTCTGAACAGGAAGTGTAGAAATGTGACTGTGCAGCTTTTTGAAATTCACACTGATTAGAAAACATCAGATTGTAAATCACTCAGATGAATTTGGGTTCTTTGAGCTTCTAATTTGCAGATTTTTAGTCTTCAGCTTGAAATTTGTTTTCTCCTCTCATGAATTCAGGCTCGCGTCACGCGGCTGAGAACGTCAGAAAGCCCTCGGCGGGACTATTTCTTTGCGTGGGTTGGCTATTTTCCGTGAGCGATGGCGTGATTATCTTGGCTATTTTCACATTGCCAGTCCCCCCCCCCCTACAAAACACTCGAGCCTCCCTGAGCTGCAGTAACTCACCTCGGAGGAGATTTATGACCCTCTGCTGTCGATCCACCAGCCACAGTTCTGGAGTTCAACCAACGTTGCTGTAACTTAAACAGTTTATTCAAACTTGCAAGAAGATGCTCTTTTGATTCAAGCTTTGAATGTTTTTCTCTCCTGTACAGAAAATGTCTTCGTCACGCTGCTACAGTTTGAGCGCACACACTCCTACACACACCGTCCTCCTCCTGGTTCACAAAATTTAACAAGCTGGACACGAGTGACCTGTGGAAACTGTGTAACTGCTCTCTGCGGACCCTGTTTCAGCACCGGCAGGGTGGGTGGTCCACAACGACTGCAACGTGTCTGACAGACGAAGAAACATCATGTGCAGATGAATCCGTCCCGAGGGCTGACGAAGTTTAATGTGAAGGTACGCTTGTCTGTCTTCACATCGAGATGATGTCTCATCATCGCAAAAACACGGAAGGTTTTACAAGAGCTCAGCAAGGTGTCGTCTACGTATTAATGACTTTTACATTCCTGATCAATCACTGCAATAATCAAGGATGACAACCTCTGACTGACTCAGTCTTCAGTGATAAACCATCAGAGCAGAGCTGCATCATGTTAGAGGATATACAAAAATCTGTAGTCTTCTCCAACAATAACTTTTATTTCTGAATGTAAACAAACAGTAAATCTGCAGCAATTTTTATTCCCTTTTTACGAATATGATCCTGTGAATGTACTAATTAGACTGAAAGAACAAAAATCAATAAACTTTAAAAATGTTTGCGAGAGTTAAGGACATTCCTCTGAATAGCATGTGTGCAGGGACGTGTGGGCTCCAAGTGCCACCCATTTAATAAAGAAGGATGCTTAAATAAAATGTATGAATTAAATAAACTATTAACTCAGAGGGCACCAGCAGCGGGCAACAACAGGTCTCATCAAACTTATAGAATAAAATTTGTAGAACGGTAGAATAAAACCTGCTTCCCAAACCCCCGATGCCTCAGAGGCAGGATCTGGTCCAGGTGACAGACAGCTCGATAAGTGACATCTCGGAGATAAATGAGCCTAACCAGTGTCTGTCAACCCAAACTTAAGTCATTCCCTACAACAGTAAGCGTGTAAAAAGCCGTTAGCTGGCCCTGATTATAAGCTACTGTACATGAGTGATTGTGTAGCTGCCTGCTTGGCATTTGCAGTTCTGACCGTCTGCTGTCTGTTAATGACACAATTATCAATTTCATACTTATTCCACACGTAGCTCTCGTCTCCTCAGACCCCCTCATTCCTGTACTTCCTGATCTCAGTTCAGTAAATTCTACAGAGGGTCCGAACTCTATTTGTTCTCTGCCTCTTCATTTTCTGAATTTGTCTTTCCTGCAGTTTAAAATCACTTCTTCTAACCAACCAATATTTTCCAGATGGACTGCCTGTATAAGCTCCAACCAAATATTGGTTTGACCTACTATTCCCAATATTCTATCCTTTGTCATACGAGTCTAAAGAACTATTCTGATCGCCTGTTTCTCTTTTTGTCATCACATCAGTGTATGTTCTTAGTCTGTTACTGATAGTGTTTGTGTTTATGTCATTATACTTGAGTAACAGATGTGTTTATGGGATGCATTGTTGTCAAGTACTCTAAACTATGTCCTTTTTTTACTGTAAAATTATTGATAGATACATATAAATTGTGTATACTTCATTAGTTCCTGTAATATGATGTATTAGTGTACTATAATATGCTGCCACTTTTCAAGCTCCTGGAGGGTTTTTAGGCTATTCTCCTTCACATCCCCTTCAAATTATATATAGTATATTTTTAAAAAAAAATTTATATGTGTAAATAAACAAAAGTTTTCCTGTTTTCTGACTTGTTACAAAATGAAATTCCTCTGAGAGATAAGTAAAATAAAATGTCTGTTGTGTGTGTACGAGCTCAAGTCAGGCTCAATGTAACTCGTATATAAAAAGGGTTATTTTACATGTGATTTAACAGGATAAAACTGGGGGTGTTTACCTATTTCTGCCTAAGTTTTACTTGTGCAAGGCCCACCCATCACCTTATTTCTGGCTTCTACTCTTCTAGTGAAGTCAGTGATGGTAAAACTCTCAGAAAGACGACGAGTTGTGGTTGTACTCGGGGGTTAGGTGGTGGTGGACTGTTTCTTGGCACACAGTTGATGATTGGTTGAAATCTGGTGAGATATCATCCGTTATCCTTGCTGCTCTCAGTTCATAATGTGAGTCGTTTGATTTTCCAGCCCTCGTTGACGTATTTGTACAATTCTTGCAAACTGATATTGTAACATGTTTCTTTCCAAGCTGCAGCCTCATATTGGTCCAACGTCACCTGAACGCAACACAAGTTACTGCAGTTTGGTTGACTCTTGTTGTACGTTTGATTCCTAGTTACAGTCCAGTGTTTAGTTACTGTCCTGCTGATTTATGAGATCAACGGCGCCATTTTTCTGGGCTTCACTCGCCTTTTTAAAACCGGTGACATGCAACGTTGGATCGGTGTCACCATCCTCACCTGCTGTTGATCAGTCGTCTCTTTTTAATGTCGGATGGAAGGTTTTACTGCTGCTCTCCACCCTGCGGGGCCTCCAGGAGTCAGGTTCACCCGCACGCTGAAGTAAAAAAAAAAAACTGGTTCAGCATCTATTTATGAAGGTATAAAGTGGGTGAAAAGATCAATTACAGACAAGTGAATAATGTGAGAGCAGCTGAGATTTAAAAACGTAAAATGCAGCTATAAGGTATCAACTTCATCAAACGTGTCTTTCATCACAACTTTAAAAACTGAGATGACTTAAAAGTGTTGTTGGTGCATACAGTCATGTACACATCCCAGTATTTGGGATTATCTTTAAATTAAATGTGAATTCAGTCGTAGCTTTTGACCTTTAAAACATAAAAATTGTTAATGCTGTTTGCATTTACATGAGGATTCTGTAATTTATTGTAGCTGTTTGTGTAAAATCTGTTCATTTCCTTGATTATATTTTAGATTAGAAGTAGAAAATGACAAATCAGATAACTTCAAGGAGTCATTTATTAATAGAAATACTGTATTTTAATAAAATAACACAAGTTATTTTGTCCACTCGTAGAGTATCAAACCCTATAAAGCCATAAAGGCCACTTCACCACGAGGATATTCTTTAATACAAGCACCGTTTCCACCTGTTCATGGTTGATTAAAGGCAGTTTTCTATCAGCAGACATGATGTTAATGTAGTGGAGAACAAAGAGCGACTTACAGTACATTCACTCTCACATTAATCTGTTTTACTTCGGCTAATGAGTGCCACTGTGCCGCTTTAGTGCAGAGGAGGAATTTTTATTGTTTTTCCAGACTTCAGATCAAGGTGACAATACATTAAGGGCCGAGGAGAGCAGGAGAGGTTTTAAGTGTGGTTAAAATACAATCCTGATCACCTGAGATTTACTGTACCATCATTACAGTCAGCTCTGGGAACAGCAATTCAAACCCTCCGTTTGGACAAACAACTCTTGGAGAGCGAAAGAAATCAAGAACTATTTGCAGCATACATCAGTGTCTCAGGAGTCAGGACCGACTGTGTGGGCTCCTTATTCTATCCGTCGGATCCAAGATGAATTACACAGATCTCACTGCTGAGTTTGCTGCCAAGAAAACAACTCATGTAACTCATTCCACTCAGCCTGAGGAGAGTCCATCGCATGTATTTACACGTTTCTCAAAGATCTGCCGTGTATAACATGCCAACATGACTTTCTAAAGGCCTCTACACACCAGAGGCGTTTTTTATGAATATATTTTTTCGAACTGTTGTTTTTGTCATGAGTACTTTCACACAGAAAGTCAGTATCGCGGCGAAAAAGCGACGTCATTTTTTTTTTTGGAATAAAGACCATTTTTCTGAGCTTCAAGGCATCAACCAATCATGTTGTGCGGAGCAGACATCACATCACAACTCTGGACTTGTTGATTGTGTTTCTCATCACCTTGTATTATATGACAAAGGACACAAAATTATAAAGACAATGAACTCAAGAACAACGTGTGGAGCAGCGCTGCCGGATGCAGGATAGTGAACAGATTAGTTTACTTTTGGATGCAGTAGGCTAGTATTTCACATTTCCGTTCCGTTTATTCGTTGCGTCCCCGGTGTGTAAAGGCCTAAAGAGTTGTTCTTTTCTGTGACAGACTGTTTTGTTAAAGTGGACGGATTTTGACAGGTACAATTGCCTGCAAGGATTTCGTTGCAGCCATTGCAGCCTGTTCATGGATGCCAGCGGAGGTGATCTACTGGACCAATTCCAAAACTTTTGGTAACTATTAGCCATTTAGACCGCCCAAAAAAAAAAAAAAAATAGGGCCCAGGTTTAAAAATACCGGAGCTTCCCTTTAAGGTGAGCATACCGCCATTTTAGCGATGTGTAATGCTGTTGTACAGCCACCAAAAGTAAAACACTTACACTCTTATACCTGATTTTTGTAACATTTATCTCCATGTGAAGCTCTTAATATACTTATATATTTACTTATATGCAAGACAAAATGCAAATGAAATTGTGCTGCACAATTAAAAACTTGAGCTTGAATGGCTACAGCATGTGTGTTGTTCTGTGGTTCGTACGTATGCATGTTAGTGATCAAGGTCTCGCAGCCCACCCACTGCCATGACTGGAATCCTTCCTCTGAACGCAGAGTTTCTTTTTTATCTGGAGCATCAGAATATTTTCTTGGAGCTTCTCAGGTTTTTCCCTCCATATTCCTAGTTGCTCCTAGTTGTTAAGGCAAAATAAAACAAAATAACAGAACTGCCCAACAAGAAATCGACTAAGATGGACATAGCGTGAAGGTAATCGCTGTGTTTGAGTATTTGTCCCCTGCAATGTTTTGCTGTATGAGTTTATTAGCCACAAAAAGCCAAAAGACGTCTGCGCTGTCACGTTAGCTGTGGCTACGTTAGCTAACAGGCACTGCTTGTGTGTGTGTGTGTGTGTGTGACAGCTCAGACTTTAAACTAATTTTAAAACTCACCTGAAACTCCGGTTGTTTCTCTGAACTCGTCCCCTCTTTTTTGCTCGTGTTGACGAAGAATCCTCGTCCGTTTGTGTCCTCGCTCGAAGCTGAGAAGAGAAAGACTAAATGACTTTGATGGTGTAACTTTTGAGACATCACATGAGGTCAGATAAATGTAGCTGCTATCGTAGACTTCAAAAAGCTTGGTTCTCAGCATGATACAGCCTTTTTTTTAAATAGCAAGTTTTCTCATTCTGGTGCTTGAAAGTACAAACAACAAATTCTGCAAACAAAATGGTAATGAACGCAACGTAAAACGCAACTTAGCCGCGTTCGAAGCCGTTGTAAAATACTCCGTGGATGAGTGGCTGAAAGAGATGAACACGATAGAGGAGAGGAAGATAAAAAAGAAAGGAGACATGCTGAAATTAATGAGCAAGAAACTGAGAAGCTGGAAAAGAAAGAAAAACAAAGAAAGAAACAAACCCGGGAAACCACTCCACGACGTGCCGAACAATGCCTTTTAGCTTTTCTAAAATCACCGTAAACCAAGGCCTCTTGGGGCATATTGTATAGGAACATTTTAATTGGCTGAAATGCATTAACATATTAACAATGGTGAACTCTTCATCTTTATCATACGCATCTCTCTTGTATGTGAAAGGTTTCTGGAAAACAATATTTGAGGAGGAAAGAAAAACATCTGCAAACAATCCTCGAATATGAACGGCGTTTAGATCCCGAAGAGGTTAAGCTTTGCCTCTCCGTAAATAATTTGTGGTTTGGATTTTTCCCCCGTACTCATAGAAACAGAGAAAATAATTGGCGTTGGAGATGCTGTTTTCAGCCTTTCTGCTTCTCTCCCAGACACACAGCAGCTGATGTCTTGACGGCTCGGAAACAGAAACGCTTCTGAAAACAAACAGCCGATGTTAAACGGGAGCTGAGGGACCCTCTGTACATGAAGATCCTCATAAAGAAGGCCTGTGACATCTGTTTCCTTCCCCTGATGACCCCTGGGATGTCAGGCCGGGGTCACGGACACCAGCAGAGGTCACACGGAGGGGAGACCCTGCCAACAGGAATCAATGGCAGACCACCTACCAGCTAACAGAAGGCAAAGACCAGCACTCCATCTTTTAATGTAGTTTTTAGAGGTTTTTGATTTCATTTGTTAAAGTTTTTTCTTCTTTTTTAGTCTTTGTAGCTTTGTGGTTTCTGCTCTTCACCTTCAGAAGTTGTCTGTCAATCAATCAGAGTGGGCGGGACTTCCTCAGACACCTCGCACATTCTTGGTAGATTACTTTTCTACCATCAACGCTGCATTTCTGTTGTTTATGAAAGATAAAATAATTGCCATCGTAACTTTCGAGTTGTGAAATCCTTCCTCATAGTTTGATAAAAATATTCTCTGAACGAGGATTTTCTGGCTTTTACCTAAATATCAAAATTTGGAAACTGAACAGCTGGACCATCTACTGCGTAAACTCAAAAGACAGGGTGGAAAGCTCTGGAGAATTTACAGTAAGTGGAACTTTATTTCCATGGTCAGTAATGAACCTTCGAGCTCATCCTTCCTCAGAATATTATAAAGCTCTGTGCACGTGTTTGGCATCTGATAAGCTTCAAACTCATGGCTCTGTTACTCAGACTGGACTGCCTGGATTGTCTTTAATTGTCTCACCAGTAGGTAAAACATCATGTCCCCATGGGATGGTTGTTTTTGTGTGAATAATTGTCTTGTTGATCGAGATTCTATATACATAATTTGTTCTCAGGTCTCTCTTGAAAAAGAAAACTTCCTGAATAAAAACAGCTTAAACTAAATATGCCACACAATAAATCTATCCCTTTAAGCTGAGCCTTTCTTCTTCAGCTCGTTCTGTAGTGCATCAAGTGCAGAGACAAACATCCAACAGTGCCTGCAGGTTTTCAATGGACCCTCATTCAGATAAGTGTTGTTTAAACTCATGGTTTATACAGAACGTCTATTCAGTCCAGTTGAGCCGGGAGGAAAATCTGTAATCCACCACACTGTGACTGCAGATCTGTCAGCAGCCATCCGACAGCTTTCTCTACCCTTTTAAAACATTATTGTTTGGGGTGTCACATATTCTTTCGTTCACCTTTTTGCTGCATTCACATGAATTCAGGCAGACGGCAGATGGACAAAACCTTCTGGACAGCACGGACAGGATGACGGAGGTCATTCATTCATTTCCAACATGGACAGCCAAGAGTACTGCTGTATAACTGTATTAAATGGAGCCACTGAAAACTACACAACATGTTCTGCAGTGAGCAAAGAAAATAAAGTCGGATTTCTCACAATCGACACAACTTTCTGATGTTTATGGACAACAAATACACTCTGAAATGGAGGTGATAACAACTGTATTTTCCTTTATAAAATGCTGAAGTAAAAGTAAACCCACAGTACAGTCACCAGTCACAGTTTTTCTGGGTGTCCTGACCAGCTGCAACACGCCCAGGGAGAAGAAGAGCATGGTGGCTGAGCTCGGCACGCTTCACTGGGCCTTTAAAGAGGAAACCTGTGCAGGTGAAAAAAAAATGCTTTATGCCTTTATTTTTGTAGATAAGTCCACTGCTGATTCTCTGTTTTAAAAAAAACATCATTTTCTATACAGTGATAAATAAAACTGAGATACTGTACGCTGAAGGCTCAAAGGATCACAGTTTATAACGTAGGCAGCGTGAGGCCTTCACGTACCGTGGGGAAAGGTCCATCACTGAGATTTTGCAGTGAAACCTTAGATTTTTACTTCTCAGCCAGAACAACTGCCTCCCTTTCCCCTCTGCTTAACTATTTTAAAAGGCTTTCGGTGTTAATCCTCAGGTCAAATAATGTGAGAGTTTCTGTTGATGTGTCTGAGCTCAGATCCTCCGTTTAGAGCTGATGGGTGGATCAACAGATCAACAGCAGGTAAAAGACCTGGTGAGAGGCAGAGATCAATAGCCCAGGATCTTTGATTTATACCCTGCTGGGCATCACATGAGCTGTCTAACAATCATAAACAGAGTTCGTACAAAGTTTTGAAAGTTTTGAAAATGCTTAATTTCAACCGTTATGTTTTCAAGGATAGGAATATGCTTGGATTTGAATACACTCCTTGAAAATTGCTTGATTTTTCAACATAATCTGGTGTTTCATCATCGACACAATCACTCATGGAAACCAAAAATCTTTTAAAAGTATATATTTAATAGTAATAACAACTTAGACGTGATGATAAAGACTTCAAGAGTCTGGAAATTTGTGGTTTAGGTACCTTGAAAGTGCTTGAAAGGTGCTTGAATTTTACTATTAAAAAGATGTACGAACCCTGAAATAAAACATCCAGTTAAACCTAAACCTACTGTATATGGAAAAGAATACGATGACATTGACTGGACTTATTCTATTTTATCTGTTATTTTATTATTATTATTAATACTATCATATTTTTTTATCCCACTGTTTTGTTTTTGTCCTTTTAATTTATTTTATCTAGTTTTCAGTCTAGCTTTTATTTAACTATTTTTTATTATTGTTTTAAATCTATTTTATTACATTTTCATAATTTTTATTTTGTCTTGCGTATTGGTCTCAAATTCTTAAATTGTTTGTTGCTGTTGTTTTTACGGTCTGGTGATTGATTGATTGATTGATTGGCTTTTTACATATCACACCAGCCACCTCTTTGCCTTCTACTGCAGTTTCTCTCACTTTCCCTGCATGGATCTTACGCTCACTACGCCCACAACATTTCATGACACCAGACAGACCTCTGATGGAGATCTGCACAGAGCTACAATCAGCAGCCGCCATCAGCAACAACACAAAACATTCTCAACAACATAAAGACGAGCTGACGGAGGGAAAGTGTTGGCAGTAATGAACTGTTTTATGGGAGCGTTTGAGGTCAAAGATGGCATGTCAGCAGGGTGTGTGGCAGCACGGAAGACAGTCACATAGTTAAGATAGCATGTGTGATTTTCCACACAACTTGAACCTGTTCCCTCCTCCCTCACAGCTTTGTTACGTCTGTCTGTCTGTCAGCGCCCTGCAGCACAAGCAGCTATTCATTAGAGATGCTATCAGATGGCAGGAGACACTGCTGGGTTTCTTTCAGCAGGAACATATCGAGGTGAGATCTGAACCATCTCTGATCTGACCCAGTGAGCCAGATGTGTTCGTGATTTTGCAAACGCATCGTCTTTGAGTGAAGAGTAAGTTAACAGACAAACATCACGTCTCCGTTTAAAGGAGGAGGAATGCTTTATGGGTCTTTAATGTTATCTGCATTCTGCGGCTCTTCACCTGGACAGTCCCACAACAGAAATACGATTAAAATGATATTTAAATTGATATCTAATGTTTTTGAACAAGTTCTACAGGTCCATGTAATGTGAAAAGACCTGTCGGACGCTTGTAGGACATTTTTTGGTTCAGGATTCAGACGAGGAGACATATCAGTTTTATCTCTGTGCATCTACAGAAATGCTGCCCTGATTTTATTCTTAATCAACATAATTAAGATGTTTTTTAAATTAAATGCAAATGAAGATATCTGCTAAACCTGCATGTTTCATTTGTTTTCCCTACAATATGTGACAACGTTTTATGACCGGTCCACCAGGAAGCAGCGTCACGTTTAACAAACCACAATGTGAAGAAAACGTAGCAGAAATTAGGAAACAGTAATCAATTTCACCCCAGAGACAGACGTAAACAAACCATTACAGACGTGAAAGAATTTGGATTTATCAACGTAAATGGACGGGACAGTGATGGGCAACGATATTAAACGCCTTAAAGAGGAATTTCATTTCCTCTACTCTGCTAGATATGCTCCCAAACTCTGAGAGACAAAATAGAGAAAACTTCCTGACAGGATGTTCTGCTTGATGACACGCAGGTCTGCACAATGCGTTGTTGAGATTTGGGAGGTGTGTGCATCGGCATAAAATTACCCATAACACCCTTCTCTGCGTAGGTGTGCAAAGACGTTTACGTGCATCTTTGCAGAACACAAACCCTGATCTTTGGTGTCAAAGTCCTGAGCTTTGTGCTCCTGCCATCCACCCCGACCACCTCTCTCTGCGATGTCCGTGTGGTAACACAGCGTATACAGGTAAAAAGAAAAAGGTTGCCAGTGAACATAATCAAACGTATTTTGGCAAAACCATTTAGTAGTACACAGTTTATTAGGAACACCTAGCTAAAACTAATGCAGTCTAATACAACAGTCCTGCAATAATTTCTCTATCATGAAGGTTGTAATGTTCAAGACATTGTTTGTGGTGCTGTTGAACTGTATTGCGTTATACTGACAGGTGTTTCTATTATTTTGTCCACCCTGTTTATATCAATGAGGGTAGGCTAAATAACAGAAACACCTCTCTGTATAATACAATACAGTTCAACAGCACCACAAAAACATTCAAATCTTCATGAAGAGAGGATTTACTGCAGGACTGTTGTATTAGACTGCATTAGTTTAAGCTAGTTGTACCTAATAATCTGGCCACTGAGTGTATATAAATGGAATATTTTGGGATATATAATGGGATGAAATGGACCAAACAGGGGCTTCCCACAGTGCTGACAGATGGACTATTTCCTCACATACAAAAAAAATCTAATGAAATCATGTATAAAAAACATTTCACATTCAAGTCAAAGTTGTCGAGATGAGGAATGAACCTCCATCACCTGAGAGAAAATAAAAACAGGAGATTCTCTGTCTGACAAGTTAAGCCGTCGTAATTGATACCTGATGTTCACGGGGTTGCAACACAAAGCAGAGCAGTTGTTGTTTTGCAGTAATTAGCCGGGGACGGGCTTTGTGCAAGGCCACGGTACACTGGCAAAGACTGCAGCCAAGGCGCTCAGATGGAACCACACGGCGTTCACTCAGGAATCTCTGAGGTGTTAACAATCAAGATTCAGCTGTGATTAATATCTGTAGAGGTGATGTCAGCGATCAGACTGACTGATTCTGTGCTGAATATCAATTTAAAAATTTAATTTAAAAATAGTGATACCACAAATACTCAAAGTACAAGTAAAAGTCCTGTATTCAAAGATTCACTTGGATAAAAGCACAAAAGATATCAGCAAAATGTATTTAAAGTATCAAAAGTAAAAGTATTAGTTTTTATTATTATTGATGCATTGACATGTAAAAAGTACTTTAATGTTAAAGCTGGTTGATGTGGAGCTCATTTTAAATGCTTTATATACTTTTGAGTAGTTAATCTATAACACAGCATCATATTTTATACAGATCACACGTTTTGTTTGTAAAATCATAATCTGAAAAGTAACTAAAGCTGTCAAATAAATGTAGTGAAGTACAATACTTCCCTCTGAAGTATAAAGTAGCATGAAATTTAAATATCTAAAAATTGTACTTAAGTACAGTACTGAGTAAATTTCCGCCACTGCTCTTCGGGAACTATCAAACCTCTGTGATCAAATATCTTCTTAAATGTTCAAGTAAGTGAAAGAAGTCTGGTGTATTATATTTACTGTAACTGTGGACGTACGTCTGGTGTAACGTCAGCTGATTCAGAGCACTTGATTTGTGGTTTCACGCTCAGCCAGCGTTCCTCTCCGTGGCGCCGCCTCGGTCCTGTTGGCGTTGAGAAACAGACGATCAGCTTTGATTGGTGTGTGGGGGCAATGAGGTAATACACAAAGTACAAACACGTCTGACCCGGCAGAGATAAACCGGAGAGCGTGAAGAACAACCGAGCAGCAAAGTGAAAGCATGTCGTATTACAAAACATCATCTTAACAAGCTGCCAAACACAAGAGAGGTTCTGTGTGGTTAAAGGTGCGGTACAAGTACGAAACACAAGCTCTAATCCAGCTGTTAATGTCAGGGTACACGGTGACATCACTACAAGGCGGGAAACGCGGCCTGGTAATCTCAAAGATATTATCTGTTACTATAACAAACCAGATGATGGCGCTCTTTAATATCTGATTAGTTTCATTATTCTATCTGCAAACAGAAATGTTCTAAATCTCCACCTAAGATCTCACCTTCTATTACTAAAAAACTAAAAAAGTAATAAGATTTTGAAAAGTAACTTTTTCCCCTGAAGCCTCTGACTGAATGTTTTATTTGTGTTCTCCTGTTTTAATGTTCTTATTTTTGTTATGTAATTACCTTTTCATATTTTCATTTATGTTCTTCATATATATATTTGTGCCATTTATATTTGATCTATATGTGCTGCTATTGTTTACCTGAATGTTTGCATATTATCCTATATTATGTAACTAAGTACTTTTACGCAAGTACAGTATTTAAAGCTGATGTAGGCAGTTTGAACATACACGATGCAAAACCTCCCTCCACCCTCCACCCGCTAAGCCCCTCCCACCATGATCGCGCATTTTGCTGCGCTCGAAGCGGAACGTCGATGTCGTCAACCAGCAAGCTAACATCTGTGCTCGGCTAGTTCTGTCCGACTCAGAGGGAAGAAGCTCCAACAGAGCGACACGTCTTCTCTTTAGCTGATCTCACGTCAATTTCACCAATCGGAACGAGTCCAGTTTAAAGAAAAAACTAAAATACAAAGAGACGGGCGCTCAAATACACACTTTTTTAAGTTATTTTAACCAAAATTATAATGAAATCATTTTGCGTACTGCAGCTTTAAGTATTTGAGGTACTTTGTACTTTACTTGAGTATTTCCATTTTATGCAACTTCATACTTCAACTCCACACCAGATCTCAGAGGGAAATATTGTACTTTTTACTGCTCTACATTTGTCTGACAGCTTTAGATACTTTTCAGATTACAGTTTTCATACCACGTATCTCCAAATCTGAATATTTCTGATAAACTGAAGGATGAAGTTTTCCTTTATGTATTGATAAAATTCTGCTCTTTCCTAAGCTAAATAAACTATGTAAGTTTTTTCTAAAACACTAAAATCGAGCGTCGCCGTGTTCCCTGGTCTCAGCGATTAACTTGGTCATTATTACTGATGAGGAATGGCCGCACTTATCCTTTAACGTCTATCCCTGAGAGTCCGAGAAGTGACTCCAGGTGGACGTTTGCAGACAGAAAGCTGCTGACTCACCGAGCAGCACAAAGCAGATCACAGGAAAGACATGAAGGACTTAACCGGTTTCCTAAATGACTTCCTAAAGAGACAGTTTTAAACAATGAGCTGATGTTTGTTCTGTCAGCCTGCGCCTCAGCACGACTCCGATTGTTCAGGTATTAATGGGCAGGCCTGTTTACTTTGAGCTGTTTGCTGATGGATCATCTTACGCCCTTTTCTTTACCTGCAGGAAGCTTCTCCTGACCTGCAGAGGCAACAGATAATGAGTCCTGGTTTCAAAGGTTTGGTTGGTTTCTGCTGAAACACAAACACTTTATTATATTCTGCTACATTCTTGAGGCAAAGTTACACTTACAAAAAGAATTATATCAAACGCATTTCACACGTGATTCAGAAAGGAGCGTGAGGCTTTCATGTAGTTCACTTGTGAAATATCACAAAAACACCAATTTCACGTTTAATATAACCTGTGAAATGCTCTGAAAGAAAGTTAACACGGCCGTAGAGAACAGGTGGCGTTAGCTTAACACTTAATAGCGGAGAAACAAAATAGATTTATTACACGTCAACCCTGTCGCCAGAAACAACGTTAATATCAGACGATTCTGCGAAATCCTGGATTATTTTCACTGTCTGTGAACGTCAAGGACACATACAGGATCCAATAAAACTCAAACTATAAAAACGAAAAATAAAAATGTCATAGTCGAAGTTTAGGTTAAAAATATATTTTTATTTTTATTACTATATATTTATATATATATCTGTCATTTTTGTCTGCTCCCAACATCTGGAAAACTGCTCCACTTCATGCTCTCAGTACCAGCGACACACATTTTCTATTGCACGTCTTTATTAAGCACATTTATAGAAAAATATATTTACAGCTTTGCCCATATATTTAACAATTCCAATGCAATTTAAACGTGGATAAAAAATATGGAAAAAGATGGAGCTTCAAGCGACAGTTCGACAGATTCCGCCAGAGAGTTAGACGAGAAGACGGATACCGCTCTCAGTCCGTACGGTGAATATGAAGCTGCAGCCGGTTAGCTTAGCAGCTAGCCCGGCTCTGTCTGAAGGCAACGAAATCTGGCTACCAGCACCTTAAGCTCATTTATTAACATGTTATATCTCAGTTGTTAAATCTGTATGAAACTGAAGTGTAAAAACAACAATTCGCTGTTTTACAGGCGGTTTATCTGCCGGACTGATCCTCAGATCCGAGCAGTCGCCACGTAATCAGCGAAAACAGGAAGATACTAAAATACCGAGATTAAATGTGTTATTTTGTGAGCTTTAGTCCAGGGGTTCTCAACCTTTTGTAACTTAAGGCCCACGTCTGATTGTTAAAAAAATTAATAAAAGGGAAAAACACCCATAACATCCCGGGTGCTTTTTGTTTAAGTGTCTCTGGGATCCAGATTTGATGTATTTAGGCTCATATTTCCTCACCACACGCTTCGTTACTGGTGCACGGTTTCTCCCACACCACTTGTTCGTTTCAAAAACCGAACCCATTTTGTGTCACTGCACCCGAGGGAACGTTAGCTAGCTCACAGGTAAAACACGCTCGTCTCTACCTGATGATGAGTCATGACTAGATATGCAAACGTAACTGGTCACTGAAATTATGCATTTTAATTTGACTTAATTACGTGAATTCTTGACCACGGCCCACTAGTTGAGGTGCTGGTAGGCGGGCTTTGTTACCTCTGGACGGAGCCAGGCTTGTTATTTCCCCCTGCTGCCAGACTTTATGCTAAGCTAAGCTAACCGGCTGCTAGCTGTAGCTTCACATTTATTCACATTCTCATCTAACTCTTGGCAAGAAAGCGTATTTCTTAAAATGTAGAATTATTCCTTTAAGACTTTAAGAATTATTTCTGTTCTGGTTGAAAAGGAGAAAACGAACAGACTCTGGGTCCATTTGTTGTATTTTTCCTGCTCATCCTGGGAAACGTAATAAATCTCTGAGTAAATTCCTGACAGGAGATTTCTCCTTCAGGTCTTCGGTTCTGGTCTCGCCTCTCCTCAGAAATAAAAGTCTTTCAGCGTTGCGTCGTCTCTTCTTGCGTTGCGTCGGCGTCACGAGCCTGAAGACGGTCTGTGAGCAGCGTGGTGATGTTTGTACAGAGGACTCTGAGGTTTCCTGTCGTCTGCAGGGAAAACAACAGAAATAACATCATTTATCACGTCAACGTGAATTATTTCTTCTGAATTAAACACGCCGCACAACTCGTGTCCAACCTGACTTTCTCCAAATGTTTTTTTTAACTGTCTTGCCTTCATCAGGGTGAAATCTGAGGCTGTTTATATGGAAGCCATTCAATTTCTAGCATTGAACTTTTTTTGCATTGAAATTATGTATCTGAATTTTTTTTGCCTCTGAATTCACATTTTAAATAAGAAATGTTCACTTTTGTTTTTCAATGTTCACAAATGCAGAAACAAAAATTCAAGTTTTAAAAAATATATATATATTCAAGTTACTCTAATTCGACAGGCCAAATTCAGATCTCAAAATTCAGATTAAAGGTTTGGGATACCGAGGATAAGCAACTGATTCTGTCTCAAATCGAACCAACATCCAGGTCATGTGACGCTGATGCTTGAAATTACAGGAAGGCAACTTGAGCAACTTGAATATATATTATTAGAATTTTTAACGCTGAATTTGTGGTGGTGGTGGGGGGGGGAGTTGTGCCTGGAAAGTCATAATTATAAAATAAGCAAATTTAGGCTTAAATTGTTAAGAAAAATAGGCCAAAAGAATTATTATTGTTGTATATTTGCCCATACTGCTTTTGTTATTATTATTAGTCCATTTAAATAGACAGCAAAGTATAGTAGGAAATGTGCGTATTATAGTGATATAATAAGAGATTTAAAAAGAAACCAGTCCCACATGCTACAGTGATATCACAGGAGATAAATCATACCAATAAGTATATATACATATATATATATATATATATATATATATGTATATACACACACATTTTATATGTTATAACTTGTGTCACTGTTAGGAGCACAGAATCTGAATTATTGTAGAAGTTATATTTAGGTGAAGTGTCTTCAGACTTGTGTATTCACA
This sequence comes from Macquaria australasica, assembly GCA_005408345.1. Classification (NCBI taxonomy): domain Eukaryota; kingdom Metazoa; phylum Chordata; class Actinopteri; order Centrarchiformes; family Percichthyidae; genus Macquaria; species Macquaria australasica. Next base: position 384,838 of record SEMN01000218.1, on the reverse strand, counting down.
TTTAAAATGTCGACGTGTTGAAGTTTGACTGATTATCTGTTTGTTGAGCTTTATGAAGAAGTGGTTCTGCCTGTGGTGTGTTTACGAGCAGCTGAGCTGAGGCTTGAAGCTGCTGGTTGGAGATCAGATTTGTGATCATTATTTTATTTTGAACTGTGTGGCTGTTCAGAGGCCTGCGAGAGTTTTTTTCTGTCTATAAAAACGGAAATGTAATAATTTAGACGACTGAAGATACAAACCTTTAGTTATAAACCATTAAAGTTAAATTAGTATGACATATTGAATGAAACTGCTCATTAATAAAAACTAAAAACACAGTTTACAGAGCAGATATGGATCATTATATCATGTTCAAACTAAAGACAGCGTTTACATTTTAAAATTAAAACCAGGAGCCGTTTCTTCTGTGTAATTTGGGATAATTTTAATTTCAGCCCTGTTTCTTAAAAACACAAACTTTAGTGGTTGTTGAGCAGAGAAACACAGCATTTAGCAGAAAATAAAGCCCCTCACATGTGTTTTTATAGCTTCAAACACAGGACGGAAGCACTGCGGCTGAGATTTGTAATTTTCAGTCAGGCCACAAAGTCAACTTCCCCTCCAGCGTCCATCCTCCAAAAGACCAAAATACAACTGTGAATATCAGCAGCGGGCTGGAAGAAAAATCAAGGAATTTGGGGACAAAGAAATACCCAGTTTGTGTCCACGACCTTCGTATGCGAGGTGTCAAAAAGATGATCCGGAATCAGTTTTAAAGGAGTGTTTAAATCAGTCTCACCATCTCTGTGTGGAGGTTTGAAAGATGTTGCAGCCTCCAATGGCGCTGCAGGACCGAGATGAGCCGGACTCTGAGTGAGACCGGGAGTGAGACTGGGAGTGAGACTGGGGGTGAGACTGGGGGACTGGGGCTGCCAGTGGTGTCCAGTGCTCATGTAGTTGGCTGCTGGACCTCCGTACACGCCGTACTGGTTCGGTGGAGAATACGCACAAGCTGAGACGTAACCATGCAGACCGGACGAAGACTGAGGACAAGAAAGGACAAAAACATGAGTGAACGAGGAAGACATGTTTCTGAAAAACCCAGGATACGTTCAATGACAAGGTTTTTAAAGATTCGCTGCTAGTATATTTAAAAAGCCTGAGTCTGACCTACTGGTAGCCCTGGATGAAAGGTCAGGGGGGTCACCAGAATCATCAGGATTCATCCTCTGGGGATCATGAATATCAGCAACTTTTATATAAATCTGGTCTGCAGGTGTTTGAGATACGCTGGGATACCGTAGATGTGTGATGTGACAGCCTGACCGACGATCAGTTATCATTTTTAAGCTCCTGCCTCATGTGGCAAAACATATATTTAAACACACACACACACAAATTCTTAGCACCATCACAAGACTAATTCTGACCTTAACTAACATTAACCCTAAAACCTTAACAACCAAATGTCCTCACTTTCCCAAAATGTCCTTGAATCCAAAAACGTCTTCACTTTTCACAAATATCCTCATTTTCCATAAATGTCCACACTTTCCAAAAATACCATAGCTTTCCAAAAGCGTCCAAAAATATCTCTGAATCCCAAAATAACTCCACATCTCTGAAAACATCCCAACTTTCCAAAAATATCTTTGAATCCCAAAAAACTCTCTAAAATATGTCTTCACTTTCCAAAAATGTTCTTGCTTTCTGAAATTGTCCTAAAACGTCATCAAATCCAAAAAATGTCCTCAGTTTTCAAAAATATCCTAATTTGCAAAATGAGTCCTTATTGAACAAAAATATCCACATTTCCCAGAAATGTCCCATAAACATATTCTCATGTCCAAAAGTGTCCCCACTTTCTAAAAAGGTCCAAAGCTCAGATTGGTCCTCACAAACATAGATATGTACAAGAGCACAAACACACAGAGTCACATATTATACCATAAAATACTTGGCTCTGATTGGCTGATTGGTCAACAGTTAAACCACCACTGACTTCACTTATCAATATACTGAAGGTGTTCTGATGTGTGAAATCTGTTTGTAGTTTACTCCTGAACCAGCTGGAAAACAGGAAGTGGGCCTCAATGACAGCCAATCAGAGCTCTGGGTTCGTTACACGTGGACGCCACGAAATAACAGCTGAGCTGGCAAACAGAAAAATACCAGTTTAATTTTCCCTTTAACGTATTCAGCCGTTGTTTCCTCTTCCAATAACTGCATTAAGTGACTTTTACATTGTGCAACTTATTTATCAATTTAATAACCAATATGTAGTTATTTATTTATTTATAAATCCCTCTTTAATTTGACCTGCTCACTGTTTCAAAACAGACCCTGTTTTTATTGTCAAATTAAATATCAATAATCAATCATATAAATTACGAGTTTCAGAAATTCTCTGATTGAGTTGGAGTTTCATTTATTCACCTGCTGGGGCTCGTTGTTGGTTTTCTCCGCTGCACCGACTCCGGAGGGAAATGGCCTCATACTGGTCATACTGGTCCAGTCCTCCATCTTGGCCGCGTGTCCATCAGAACCAGACAACGCTGAAAGCAAAACATTAATACTGAATTAACACAAATTTAATCATTAATAATATCTGCAGCTGTTTTTAACACAGCGTCCACCTTCACAGATCAGTCCAGCTAGAAGTGAAGCCACATTCAGTCTTTTTTTAAAGGGACTTATGAATTACCAGAACAAAATAAATAAAAATAAAAGTCAGCAACCGGGAAGATTCTTATGAAAGAAACTAAAAAATAATAAAAAATATTTCACTTTTTCACAGATTTTCTTACACAAACTAAATGTTTTGCTGAAACAGGATCTTTTCTCTGCAGCTCGGACCACAAATTAATTATAAACAGATGTTTTTTAATCTTCTCGATCACAGTTAACATCTTTTTTAAAGCTTTTCTCTCAGAAACAAGCGGCTAAACTTTAAAGTTGTGACTTTCAACAACACTAAATGCTCCTTTAAAATGTTGTAAGACGTCATTCAATCAAACTTTATTAGTACAGACAAGCTGATCACAAGACAGAACATGTACACAGTTAAACAATATGAGACTAAATGCACACAACAAATATTAAAATGTAATAAAACCTCAGCAAACGTTTGAGTTCATGAACACACTGAATGCATGTGAGACCAGGAAGTGTCTTAAAAACAAGTAAAATAAGTGTTTAGGCTGCTTTATTACAGCGAGTTAAATATCCTAGATGCACCACTTAAAACATATTCCTCTAAAATTTTACAGAAAGTTTTGTTGGGCTGACTGATGATGAATGTTTTTAGAAAAAAAGCTGTTGACTTCAAAATAAAAAGGTACATTTGTGTTATTTTCAGGATATTTTATACATCATAAACCCACTTTTAAGTTTTGGAGACCAGCGAGTTCTCAAACCAAACTCCAAATGTATAAAAACTCAAGTACTGTACTTCAGTACAAATTTGAGGTACTTGTACTTTACTTGACTCTTTTCTTTTCATGCTACTTTATACTTCTACTCACATCTCAGAGGGAAATATTGTACTTTACAAATCAAGATTTTTTTCACACAAAACACATGAAGAGTTTATAAAATATGATGTTTTATTATAAATAAAAAGTACCCAACTGTTTATACGAGTACAGCTGAAACGATTAGTCCACTGGTCCATCCATGAATTGGATAATTGTTTTCTTTAATATTTACTTGTTTTAACATGAGGATTATGTAAGAAAATGGGTGAAGTGGGTTTGAATAATGTCTTAACATGTGAAGACAGTAGATTCAGGTTTTCAGGGTTAAAATGAATCCGGAACGAGGAGTTCTGGATCGAGTTTAGACCTAAAGGTTTGTGTGAGCAGAAAGAAAACCTGAATGAGTCTCTGTCAGTGTTTGGAAAAAGACTGACTTCATTATTATCTGTCAGATTTGATGTCAAACGTCTATAAAATGGGTCTAAAATTTACATTATCATTATGGACAAGGCCAATTCATTAAAACAACACAGAATTCAGATGCAGAAAAACATCACTTTAGAAAACAATGAAGAGGAAATAAAAACGAAATATAAAATCAATTAAATGCGATAATAACAATAATATTTTTTGTATTTGATGTGCAATTCTTCAGAATTTGCCTTCTAAAAATGACCTGATTTCTTATGGCATCATCATTTGTGCACAATGAGTTTTTAATGACTTTATGGGCTTATTTTTTAACAACTAAGGTTTTATGTTTTATTTGTGTTTGTTTTTAGATATTTCTGAGGTCACGGCCTGGGTGGTTATTTGTTTTCTGGGAAGTTGGGAAGAATTTACAATCTGCAATTAGAAACACTAATATGTATATTTAATAGGCTAATCAATATGTTCATATAGGCTACAGTAAATATACACAACATAAAAAATATACATACATAAATAAATATAATAAATTGAACAAAGACTGAATTAATTAAATATTTTAAAAATCTAATTTAAAAAATGAACATATTTTTGGTGTTTTTTTCATCAGTATCAGCTTGTAATATAAATACTTTATGGTATTTATCTGAAAACTCATATGTAATATTTCTGTAAACAGTTTTATTTTCACCATCTCTACAAACTCGATTTCTATTTGATTGATTCACCATTTAGTCCTGGGTTTGAATATTTCATTGTGATCAATAAATAAATTATTAGCAGATACAGTAATGTGTGTTTAAAAAGTGTTTTTAAAGAGTCTCCACCAACCTGCCGGGTCCATGAAGGCTCGGATGCCCAGGATGTTGTGCCAGCTCCGCGGCAGGCCGACGTGTCCGGCGGGGCCGCTGCCGGTCCTGGTCCCGGCGGGGGTCACCGCGGGCCCGGTGTAGGAGGAGTACGGGTAGACGTGTCCGTACTGGAGCGGAGCCGGGGCCGGCTTGCTGCCCTCATACGGACTCTGCTGTGAAAGAGTCCCGATCTTATGCCTGAGAATCCGGCTGATGGAGCTCACGGACGGCACGTTGTACTTGTCGCACACCGCGTCCGAGAGCAGCCGGTCCCGGATCTCCCAGGCGAAGATGCCCGGGTCGTCCTGCTTGTAGTCCCGGATGCTCTTGACCACGGCGGGGGTGGTGACCCGGGGCTTGCTGCCGCCGATGGCCCCGGGCAGGATGGAGCCGGTGTCGTTGTAGCGGGTCAGGATCTTGGACACGCAGCCGTGGGAGACCCGCAGCTGGCGGCTGATGTCGCAGGGCCGCATCCCGAGCTGCGCCAGCTCCACGATCCGCAGCCGCACCGCGTTCGGCAGCGGCCGGCCGTTAACGAACACCCCGCCGAGCTGGTTCACCTCCCCGTAGCTCTGCTCTGCACACAGCGGGCAGAGAACACGGGAGTTAGTCTGAACATGAAGCAGTTTCATTATCGATTCTTCTGATTTTACTGCAATTAATGATTATAAAGAAGTATCTCTTTAAATTATGTCCAGCGGGAGAAACGGGTGGTTGCAGCTTCTCAAGATGGTTTTACCTGATAAGTAATATATTTATTTATTAGAGTTCGCTGTTAGATGAGAAACAACAGAATTTAAATCAGCTGCAGATCTTGTTTCTGTGAATTCTGTGAAGTTAAAATATCTTCAGCAGAATATCAAGTCAAGAATTTCTACATAAACCTCTTTGTGCAGAGAGTTATTGTTATAACTGGATGATCATTGTGCTTTTTTCCTGGTTGTACCATGAGGTTAAATTAATTATTAAATACAACATTTTAATAAATATAACCAGTGTCCACAAATTCGTTTAATTATAATGATGCTAATAAAGCATTTCTTGTTTATGAGACAGCAACAAGGCAGATTATTAGCCTATCATTTAAGGGCTAATTAATTTATTTCAATTTCACGTGGTATTGACGGGTTTGAAGAAAATTATAGGAAAAAAATGAGCATATTTGTGTTTTTCATCTGATTATAAATGAAAACAAACATTTAGCAGCCTCAGAAAACATGAATAGATCATATCAACATATCAGATCTTATTAAAAGACCTGTCTGTCAATTCAGGAGTGACTGCAGGTTAAAAAAAACATGTAGAAAAAAGAGTAATTATCTCTTTTTTAAAACAAGGCATTTAAAAAGACTTGCAGTGCAACAGCAGGTGAAAGTTTGTTTTTTCATGATAAATTTAAATTTCTGAACAAACAACAAACTGCATCTTGTGTTCAAATGTCTCTACTTCATTTTTATTTTATGTCATTTAAAGTGTTAATCCTCTTGTATACATTTCCGGACATGCAGAAAACAGCATTTCCTCTTTGTTTTTATTAATTTTGACGTTCTCACTTTATATTTCTTCTGTAAAACACATTATCAGTCAAACGCAACTGCATGCACCATTTTCATTTTGTTCTAACTTATTTGCTGCATTTATCTGACTTTAAGGTAAATAGAATTAATCTAAATTCACAAGTAACATGCAAGTGAACCATTATTATCAGAATAAAAAGATTATACTTAATGTCTAAGGGGACACAGTTTTCCGTTAAATTACATTTCACTAAATCTGACAGAAGAATAAACTCCAGACATGCAACATGTAGTCTTTTCTCCAAGAGGCTGATATTCTGAAAGCATTTTAAGATGTTAATTAATCTAAAGAAATAAAATTAAAGAAGTTGTAGTAGTAGTAGTATTGGTTAATTAGGCAAAAAGGCTGCTCTCTTCTTTTTTCTTTCTATCTTATGTTTATTGTTATGTCATTTGCACCAGCAAAGCAACTATTACATAAGAAAACATTCAAAATGAGAATAAATGTCCTTCCAGCCCGGCATGAATTCACTCTCTCTCTCTTTGTCACCTTCAGCTGTTGTGTAAAAGTGTAAAAGTTCAGTTTTTGTCATCTCACCCATCAGCTGCCGTCCACAGTGTCTTACTGCTCCACCATCCAACGCTCCGACTGCAGCCTGCAGAGGTCTGAACCATCTACTCCTCGTCAGTCCTCGTCCTCCTCCTCCGGGTGGAAGTCACGTCATCGTTTCCTGTTTGCAGAGCAGGAGGATCATTTGGCGTCAGCACCCAGCAAAACGAGGACTCCTGAAGGGCTCTTTGGTGAGTTTAAAGCTGCATCCTCATTCCTCTGAAGTCCACATGTTGACACTGAACACGTCATAACAGGCTGGTGAAACCCTGTCCCGGGTCGACTCAGTAACGCTGCTTTTCTTTCCCCAAATTTGGAGAACACAACTGGCCCAATGAATTGTTTAAAGCACGTGATTCCCACACAGGGGTAGGCCTACTTGCAGAAGAAGTAGAAATTTAAATTTGAAAGAAATCCTCACATTGAACATCTGTAACCCCTGAACACAACATGCTGAGAGTATGCTAAACTAGTTAGCAAGCAAGCAGCAAAGTTGATGCAGGTAGATTGAAATAGTTAAGTAATGTTTAAATAATTAGTTAAAACTAATGGAAGAATTGTAAGCCAATAGCTAAAATAAACAGTTATAATAGTTATGATAACGTAGGCTGCTCACCAGGTTAATAGTTGTGACCTGGGAACAGGTGAAACACGGCAGTCAGTCAGGTTGGAAACAAACCAACAGTTTATCCAGATTATCTAAACCGTTATTTGGAGGTAAAACAGCAAGTCGATCTGTAAACTGTTCGCCAGACATTTGTCAAAAACTCAGGTGTCCCAGGAGGAGACAACTTCCTGGTGATAAACTTGTACGAGCTGAAGAGGAGCACCTGAACGCCTCATTAGTTTTGACCTCTTTAAAATGTCAAACTGAGTCATTTTTGGAGGAGCAGCATTTTTCAGTTCACCTCAAACTGCAGCATGTTCCCACAATAATGTTTCTGTTCACATTGTTTTCTTCAACATTAATGCAATTAGTATGAAAATAACGAGTTCGATATGGAACAAAATGACATTGTAAATACTCCCACACTGACTTCTTATTTGAAGGCATCTTGGCTTATTTTAAATGCAACGGCGCCTCCTTTTGGACAATTTCCTCCATTACAGTTTTTTTCCCTCTGGAGAGATGATCAGTGCCATTTAACACACTTTTAAATGTGGTGGAATATATTTTTACTTAATAAGGTAAACCTTTATTTTACAGGTCTGTTAAGAGTTTCCTGGAGAGAACCATGTAATTTGATATTAATTATAGGTAATTATAGGTGTTCAGTTGCTACACTTCCAGTACATTTATTCCAATTAGGCTAATTGCAAAGATGCAGCGTAACCTACAGTCTTATGGACAGAGTCAGTCAGTTAGGCGTGCAAAAATGTAAAACAATTAAGCTTTTATGAAGAATTAAGTTTCCAATGATAAGTGAATGATGGATAAATATTTTATTGGGAATAAATGGAACAGTACTTTTAAGGAACATTCCTCAGGAAACCAAAATTACATGTAGGTCTTTTTGGGAAACTTTCAAGAAATGTTTAGGAACTTATAAGAGAATAAAAGACCCATAAAATACAGTTTAACAGAAAAGAAAGAAAAGACAACTTTGATAGGAGTGATAGAATGTGATATTATTGTGATTTTTAGGCAACTGCACACACAACTTCCTACAAAGTATTTCAAAATAAATGAAGAATCAAGACACCATAAGTACTCTGATTATTTTAAAATGAATGAATAACAGCTGATTTCTGGTCATGTTTTGTTGGTCGGTATGTTTTCCTTTATTTCTTTGTCATAACTTCTTTACAGGGGTTTTCAGGTTAATAAAGATGTTATAAAAACTGAACTGTACCGAGCTGCCTTCATGTTTCACCTCTGAACTGTGTTTTTTCTCTTGTGGCTGAAACTGCGAGCTGCAGTTCCTCAGTGTGACAGCGGGGGGCAGTGTGAGCTCAGGGTTGAACAGAGGGGTCAGGTAGGTTGACAGCTGGACACACTAATGTCTATTTTCTGGGGACGTTTTGCCTGTAAAATGTCAGATAAAAAGGTTAAAAAACGTGAGTGTAATGTTGTCATTTCCTTTTTATGATTTTATTATTTAAAAACAGTCACTTCAGGGTTTTTTTAGAGTTCAATAAATCATTTTGGAGGCTGTAATTTTGCCCAGTGACAATTAAAAATGCACTTGTGATGTCCATTTAAAATTGAAACATAATAAACATAACTTATTGATGTTTATTCTGAGGTTTCCCATAACTTTAACTTTTTGTTTGTGTTATATTTATGTTGTATTTTTATTAATTGGATTTATTTATTATTTTATTTTTTCATTTTTATTGTTATTTTCATTTCATTAGATTTTTAAAATTATTTTCATGTTATTTGCATTTATTTTATTTACTTTTATTATTTAGTTCATATGAGGCTATAACTGAACCTGGGTTATTTTCATGTTTATTCTTTTATTCTACTTTTACTTTGATGTTTTTTAGTTTTTATTACTTCTATGTTTGTTTGTATATTATCTTCATTTTTATTCAACTTTATAATTTATTTATTTTCTTATTTTATTTTGTAGTTACTTTCAATTTATTCAATTTTTGTATTTTCATTTTATTCTATTTATATTAATGCACTTTATTACATTTAACATTTTTATGTGAAACGTGAATCTCAGTTTGATTTTGTGTTTTATAAATGAACTAAGAAGTCTTTCTTTTTTTTAAAGTTTTATTATTTTCATTTAGGATAAATCAACTCAGATAGTTGTTGACTGCTGGAAATGGGAACTGCTTTAGGTGTGTGTGTGTGTGTGTGTGTGTGTGTGTGTGGTCATGAATATAGAAGACAGTCTATTGAAGGCAGCAGTCTGAATACCATGACAACTCCCAGCAGCCTCACATGTATTCCCAGCAGTGTGTGTGTGTGTGTGTGTGTGTCCGTCAGGCCATTATAAAGTGTTCAGGGGGAATAAATGGGATAAATGTGGAGGCTGTGCGGGCTTTGTGGCCGTCGGCTCGTCGTGTGTTTGTTTGCAGAGTTCGACCACCCAGCAGGACCCAACACACACACACACACACACAACACACACACACACACACACACACACACACACACACACACACACAGGGAGCTGAACTCATTGTCACACACAGCAAAATGGAAACCACAACTTAACCAAACACACAAACCCTGCTCTACAAAATGTCCCATAAAACAAGAAAAATCCTAAAGAAGTCTGGTTAGGAAATGTCTTTTGAAATATTTCCTGAACTCATCGAGTCATTTACTCTCATATTTATCATTCAAGCCTCATTTTTTCTCAAAATATGAGAAACCTCTGTCCTCCGCCTCCTCCACAGAGCAGTTTGAGGTGTTCAGGGTCAGTCCCACAAAACAAGACGGGAGGAGGCTGATCAGTGACACTGAAGACGAAGCACACGTTTGGTACGGTTTAAGAAAATAAGGGCTCAATAACAGACTAAATATCTTGTAAAAACGAAGTTATCTTTGCAGCACATCTGATCTGCACAAACTAAAACACGAATCATGGCTGAAACACATGAACAGAGAGGCTCTGTGAGGCACAGCGGTGCTTTGAGCTAACATTTGCTAACAGGCACCAAACACAAAGCGTCAGTCCTTCTGTTATATTTCAGTTTGGACCAAAGTGATGGACTGCTGTCTAATATTAAGGTTGCAAACACTAACAGTTACTTTCATTATATTCATTCATATATTTATTTTAACTGTTAATTATTACTATATATATTATAACTATTGACTTAACTTATAGGAACAAGATACAACATGTGAATCAGACCCCTCTGAAGTTGTTGAAAGCTGTCTTTTTTCTCTTTTGATGAAGCTAGGCTAGCAGTTTCCCTCTGCTTCCAGTCTTTGTGCTAAGCTAGGCTAAATCCAGGAACTATCCTCTGTGTACTGGAGGCACAGCAACCCTGTCTCCTAAAACACTAACTTTATTTAAATGCTACTAAATGGTTTGGTTCAATATGTTTTGGACCAAACTGATATCTTACTGTGGGGATAAAAAAGCATTTTCCCAAAACGTCCCAGAAAGTGTTTCTGTAAATGGAAGCTCTGAGTTTATTTTGTTTGCACTCACATGCGTTAAAATGCTGAACAAGCTGAAAAAATATGAGGAACATAAGAGATTAAGACCATTAAGAGCAAAGGCCTATTATATTGATTAAGAGCAGTGTTAATTAGGGACAAATACGATTTAGCTTGCTGGACCATAAAGATGTGAACTGATCTGAACTCTGTGTGTGTGTGTGTGTGTGTGTGTGTGTGTGTGTGTGTGTGTGTGTGTGTGTGTGTGTGTATCAGTGAGTCCATCAGCTGGTGTGTAAACACTTTGACTCTTCATCTGCTGCTTGAGTTAATCCTCACAACAAACACTGAAACACACTCAAACCCTCCTGACTGATAATCATCTTAAATGTTGCAGTTTCTCAAGGCAGTTCTGAATGCACAGTAGTTTTAGTTTATTACTTTGTTTTTAATTTTTCTTACTTGACGCATTTTTAAAGGGGCTGCAGAAGACACCGAAGCGATATCATTTATTCATTTTAATGTGAATTTGGGGTTTTAAAGGCAGACTCTGGGGAACTCCAGACCCCAGTTTCTCTAAAATCCTGAGTGTGGTCCTGTAAATGAGAGAAAGTGTTTATGTAAGTTAATCTTATTTAAAGTTTTAAGTTTAGGTATTTCTGCAGGTGCTCCTGCTCTGCACCCGCTGCTGCTATTACTGTTATTGCTCTTATTATTAGTATTACTATTATAATGTTGCTCTTAGTATTATTTCTATTAATATTAACATCAATACCATTACCACAACTATTACTTTACATCCCTATGTGGAACTGTATTGTGCTCTATATGAAAAAGTGCCCTGAGATAACTTTATGATATGGCGCTATATAAATAAAACTGAATTGAATTGAGTGTATTTATATATTTTTTCACGTTCTGCATAATTTAACGTGACTGCAGAATATAGCTATAATTTAAATGTTATTGTTAGGCCTATTTCTATTAAAATGTCGTGGTTTACGCTGCATAAATAAATCTCACGTATAACAATACTAATATTTCTATCTTTTGTCCTCATAAATGTATTTTTTCAGCTCTTTCAGGAGTTTTGGACTCTGGAGACTTTGGTTCTCACACATGTAAACAGGAAGCTCTAATAAATGTAAATGAGTCGCTTCTTTCTCTCTAATCCTCCATCATTAAACATTCACCTCCTCCCTGAAGCTCCATCTCTCCTTACTGCGCTGCTCCCGGGGTTTTTTTTTCACACCCTCCACCACTTGACCCTCCGGACCCGCCTCCGTCCTTTTTAACGGCCTGTGTTTGTGTGCGTGAGCCGTAAAGGACGGAGGACACGCACTCTCTTAATGTCTTCCCTCATGTATTTTTCATGCTGTTAAATCCTCTCCGGTCGGCCCGCGCAGCTCCGGGCTCCCGCTCCGATTAACGGCATTCATGGACCCAAACCCTCCGCTGTCTGCTCCTCTTTAACGGGCTGCAGCGGCTGAACCATCGCGGACACAAACCGGGAACTTTTCCCTTTTTCTTTCCGTCCTTCTGTCTCTCCGTTTCCCCGCGTCATGTCTTTTGGCACCAACGTAAAAACGGGCTTCTCCGTGCGGGACATCCTGGATCTGCCGAACCCGACCGGGAGATGCGGCTCCGGGACCGAGGAGACAGAGGAGGACGACACCGAGGAGGCCTCCGCGGAGGTTTCAGGCTCGGAAAACGCGCAGAAATTGGGATTTAGCGGCCGGAGTTTGTGCGAGCGCGGCGGGGGAAGCTACGACAGGTGGAGCCGCGGATCCGGTAACCTGCACTTCTCATGTGAGGAGACTTGTTTTTAAAAATACAAATTCAAATGTTAGTAGCCATATTATTTATATTTACAGGCCTATATCAGTCCATTTATGACTGAATCTGACACTCCACGTGCGTAATAACCAAATCAGCACTAAATCATATTGATTTGCTCAAAAATCGATATCTACTTCAAATATTTAGTAAATCCACCTAAAGTTACGTGAAAAATTATAAAGATGACATTAGATCATAATTTAACCCTCGTTTCTGCCCTACACATCCGCGCGTAACTGGAGACTGATTCTTTGTTTCCTTCTTTTACATCTTTTATTGTCAGTAGCCTAATCGATGAAAGTCAGTAATTAAATCTTTGCCTCGTTATTAATGTTAACTGTTAAACTCGGACATTCGGTTCAACATTGTTGCTGATGTTTAGTTTTTGTCTTTTTTAACGAGGACAACAAGTGGGGAGCTGTCCAATCATTCAGGCGCATGTTGCTTAAAAATCGTATTTCTGTGAAGGGAGTTCAACACGGGGCTCGTTTCCGGAGCAGCTTCAGGAGATTTCTGGGAAAATAGATCCAGTATGAAACTAAATAAAAACATGCATCTGAGCTGGAATCATCTGTCCTAGTTTCAAAGAAATGTAAACGTTAATAGTTTCCTGTTGAAAGCAGAGGAATCATTTAGACTTTTTCTGATGGAAGTTTCAGTCTGTTTCTGCGCTATGTTAGAGCACAGAGAGTAATCAGATTACTTCTCCTGTCTCCCTGCAGTACACGCTCTTTCCTTAGAGGCTCGTACCGAGCCCAAATCTCCAGAGCTCTCCACGGACGAGTCCCCGGACACGGAGCGGGACCTGGCGGGCGGCGCGGCGCAGAAGAGCCGCGGCAGGAAGCGACGGGTCCTCTTCTCCAAGGCCCAGACCTTCGAGCTGGAGCGCCGCTTCCGGCAGCAGCGCTACCTGTCCGCCCCGGAGAGGGAGCACCTGGCCGGGCTGATCCGCCTCACCCCAAACCAGGTGAAGATCTGGTTCCAGAACCACCGCTACAAGATGAAGCGGGCCCGGGTCGAGCACAGCCTGGAGGCGCTGCAGCTGCTGCCGGCCCGCCGGGTCGCCATCCCGGTCCTTGTGCGCGACGGAAAGCCCTGCGACCGACTCACAGCGCAGGATCTGGAGGCGACGCTCAGGTCCGGTCTGAGTCTGCCTCTGTGTGCCTACTCCCCGCTGCTGCACCCCGCCTACGGCCCGGAGCACCCCGGGCTGCCGCAGCAGCACCCAGGAGTGCAGCAGCTGGCGCACATGTACCACTGGAGCTGGTGAAGCCCGAGCCAAAACCTTACTGAGGAACAGCCTACAGTTTCTAAAACACCACGTTATAAGCTCGTGTTCGGCCTTTAAATGATTGTTTTTCTTTGCAGAATAAGCTCCCTTAAATGACAAACGCCACTATTCGAAAAATGACAAAATTTCATCTTTTTTTAATGGAGTTTGGTATAAATAAGGATTTGTTTTTCCCAGAAATTAGGCTATTTTACAGAAAGGATGAGTATCAAGGAATAATAAAACATGGAACATGAGAAAATTTAAATCTTAAAGTTAAAGCACAAGTTTTCCAAAACTTCCTGTCCGGTTCTGGTTCAGTTATCAGTCTTTAAATGATCAGATTTTAGGGCATTTACTCGTGTAACGGCGAATTCTTGTGTCGTACAGTTTGGAAAAATCATTGATTTTCATTTTTATCCTCATCACAGACAATAATTCCTCATTCAGACGCGCAAAACGTCTAAAACTAGCCTACTTATTCTTGTTAAATATGGATGAAAAAGTGGAACTGATCATTAAACAGATCAAACCAAACGATTTCTTGCTGTTTTTGGGGACTTTGTGAGTTTTTGTTGTTGTTTTTGTTGTGTTTTTCTGCAAAAGTGTCACTTTTATGGCGAGAAGATGTTTCCATGTGTTTTATAAATCTATTTATAATGTGGACCAGTGAGTTGATTTGTAATAAACTGGATATTTATGATGGTGAATAAAAGCTGGAGCAGGTGTGAGTGGTTTGATTTCATTGATCAGGTTTTGGTGGCTCTGACAGGAATATTAATAATATTGTTCTTTACAGAGATGTTATTCTTTAAAATCAATAATATGCACAATCTACCTGTTCAAAGGGAGTTCTTCCTCCTGGTGGAACTGTTGGGTCTCTAAATATAAAGAGTCGGTCTGGACCTGCTCTATATGAAAAAGTGCCCTGAGATAACCTTGTTATGATATGTATATAAATAAAACTGAATTGAATTGAATAAAGACTGGAAACAGGCGGAAACAGCTAGCCTGGTTCGGTCCAAAGGTAATCAGCCTACCAGCAGCTCTGAAGCTCCCAGCCAAGAAATAGTCCGGCACATAACCTCCAGCTAAACTCCAGATGTTCCTTAGTTCCTCAAAAGGTTCTTGGTCTCCTGGGAAGGTTCCTGTGGTGGAAACACACCTCAGCGTTGAGGAGCTGGTACGTGGATTTTGTTACCTTTCTTTGGACAGAACCAGACTAGCTGTTTCCCCTTGTTTCCACTCTTTGTGCTAAGCTAAGCTAACAGGCTCCAGCTTTGTATTGATTGTACAGACAATCTTCTCCTGTAATGTTCGGCAAAGAAGCGATTAAGCCTATTTCCCAAAATGTTCAGCTATTCCTTTTAAAGTTGTTAATCACCTGATTATTTCACATCAATCTTTAGAAAATTATTAAAAGATGATAATTGATTCTGCTTCAGTGAACATTCAATGCCTTAAAATCCTACAATATTCATATATCTGTGCAGACTTTCATAAAAGACACTTTATAAAGAGAAATAGTTTGTTAGATTTGCTTTAGTGTGTGAGTTCAGTTAACACTTAACATGAACCTTTTAGAGTTTGTCAGATTTTTTTTAGTGAACAAAAAAAAAAATTAAAACATGATAAAATGTCAAAAAAAGTATTTTTTTTTATAAGTGGAAAATGTCCTTTATAATAAGCATGTATTTACAGCATCAGATGTGACGCAGGTCCAGACTTATTTTAACTCTGTCTTTGTCTTTAAGTTGGTTTGTGGCTTTATTATCTTTAGACTGAATACTTTAGTTTGAAACATCTGACAGGATTAAAACGTCTTTGCTGCAGCAGACGACTTCATTCACCTCAAGACAACCAGCTATTTACTGTGTAGTGACAAAGGAAAGAAAGACCCCCTGTGTGTGTGTGTGTGTGTGTGTGTTGGGGGGGTCTCTGTATTCAGAGGTGTCAGAGGTCAGCTCATCTTAGAGGGATGATGTCACGGGGTTATAATGTGTCACCTGCTGCTATAAAAGAGGAGAAGAAGAAGAAGAAAAGCAGGTCCAGGATTTGGATTTTAAAGGACTAGTCTCAACACATACAAGTTACTTTACTGCAGAGAGAGTTTCTGTATTTTTCTTACTGAAAAAAGACCAAAACCAGCAGTGAGTGTATCGACTAACAGGTGTTGTGATGTCTCTTCTTCCTCTGAGCCATAAAAACTATTAAAAACTCATCAGCGAGCCTCACTGTTGTTCCTGAAGTTGTTCTGAAGTCAGACAATATTAAGACGGACTAACATGTTGTTGGTTTCTGCACTTACACCTGCATAACCAGCTGACTGTAACTTCATTTTAATAACAATGAAACATGATTAAGTTTACATCAGACATTTAAATGTGTGCAGAAGGAGGATTAACATGTTTGTGATCAAACCCATTAATTACATATATATATATGTTTTATATACAAGGGAAAGCAAACAGAATGAAAGTACACTTACATAATACACAGATATCCCAGTAATTAGTCCCAATGCAAAACAGCCGTATATCACTCACACAAGGTCATACTATATTTATTTTTATACTATTAAATATAAAAGTAAATAGATCAAAAAAGAGGAAACACACATTTTAAAATGAAGAGCATTGCTGTACTCGATAAACAAGGAAAACATCACTCAAATGCCACCAAGCTGCAGTAAAAATACATGCAGAAGTTCTTTTGTAGGATTTAATCAGCAGTGATTTTAGGATATAGCAGTATATTTTATATGATTTGCAGTAAATTGGCTAAAACCTACAAAAAACTTTGGTTCTTTAAGGAGTTTCTTTTTGAAACAATATTTTATTTTATTTCATGTTATTTTCATCTATAATCAGTTTAATTCCATATTATAAATTACTGGAATATTTTATAATTTCATATTTCATTAAGATAATTTTATGTCTCATTTTATATTTAACCAATATTATTTTCCATTGTCGATATCTCATCATTGTATATTTATTAATTTTTTCTCTTATTCCTTTAGTTATTATTTCTGTATGTGCACTGTCTCTATTGTGATTTTGTATATCATTTATTTATTTTGTCCTCCCTGTAACTGTACAGCTTTTACATTTTTAAATAAGTCATATTGTACATATTCTTTAAAATCATTTTTATAATTTCTCATATCTTATGGCCTCTTGACTTGATGTGACTCTCTTTATAATTTGTACTTGCTGTTTATTGTTTTGCACCAAAACAAACTCCTTCTGTGTGAAAACCTGATGAACCTGATTCTGACTTGCTGTTCGTCGTGCAGCCAGCAGGTGGCAGCAAAAGCTTGATCAAAACATGCTTTTGCCAGAACACACACACACGTATTTGTATTCTTGGGAGGACCCTCATTAGCATAACCTGAAACCCCTAACCCTTAACCATCACAATTAAACAAACCCTCACTCTTAACTGAACCTAAACCGTACTCTAATATTAACCTTAACAGCACGTCTTAAACCTCACAGCCCTGTGAAGGTCTGAAAGTGAGGACAGGTCTAAAACTCAATCGGTCCTCACAAAGATAGAAACACAACATGAGAAAAAGTCTATTTTGATTTCTTACATGTAATAATTAATAGTTTCAATATTAAACCAGGCTGTTCTTTGTTCAGAGCGGGATTTTTGTTCGTCATCAGCAGATTTAAAATGTGTCTCACAACATAAAACATTATTAAATACAAACATTTAGTCAATACTGTCTGACTTCCTGGCTGTGGCTCTCAGCTCCAAGCTCCTTGGTTCCTACTGAAGACGTAAATCTTTATAGTTTGAGCTTGTTGGGGACTATTTTCAGCGGCGGATGAATCCACATTTGGTGCTCTAGTGAGTATTTGGGGAGCTCTGTGGCTCAGAGGAAGAAGAGATATCAGCACTTGTCAGTAGATACACTCACTGCTGCTTTTGGTCTTTTTGTGGGATTTGTTGACAATAAGACAAATATAGAAGATCACCAGACTCGTCTGCTGCGATTCGCGGTGAACATAAACAGTCCTACAGGCTCGGTGGTGAACAAACACTAACCTGAAGCTGATGATTTCACAGCGTGAGACGACTTCAGGTTCGTGGATGATCTCTGTCTGAAAACTGTGTTTGAGTTGTACGAACTTCCCTCCATCTAAAATAAAAACACCATCTCAGAGCACAGGTGCATCATATTAAGTCAGAGTCAGCACAACAACCATGCATCGCCCCCTACTGGCCTGGAGTGGAAACGCCCACATACAACACTAACCTCACCTAAACAGACATTTTGGCATGTCACAGAAGGAAAAACACAGGTGTAAATAATAATAAATAATGTGGCTGAATTCCATTTAGCTGCTTCAGTTTCAGGGTCCTGACAGTTCAAAATTCCTGCTGTGAAAGGAGATTTTGAAACAGTGAGGCAGAATGACATTAGACAAGTCTTAAGTCATATAAAAACACTCGCTTTAAATAATAATTTGTTAAAAATAATTTTTCCACAAAAATAGTTCAACTAATTAGTACATTACATCCTTCTCCCTTATTGATAAATCCATGTGCGAATGTATGAGTATGCTCATACATCCACTAGTTCATTCTCAGTGTTTGTGCTCCATCAGCCCTGCCTCCTACAAATGACCTTTATTTACAACTAATTTGCAACAGTAAATACATTCTGAAGGAAACGTAACGTCGACCAGATTCAGTTTCTATCAACATGATGAGGAAATATTAATTAACGTATCTGGGATGTCGCAAAAATGTTGAACGTATCAGTAAAATGTTCACCTGCTGATCTTGCAATACAACACCGCTTGTAGTAGCAATGATGACAACGTAGTCGCATTCAAAATCACCACATTTGGAGATCTGTAAAGTAACTAAAGCTGTCAGACAAATGTAGTGCAGTAAAAAGTACAATATTTCACTCTGAGACGTGGTAGAATAGAAGTAGAAAGCAGCATAAAATGGGAATAATCAAGTAAAGTACAATTACTTCAAAATTCTACAGTATATGAGTAAATGTACTTAGTTACTTTTCTCCACTGGAACCATTAGATGAAATACGTGTGAAAAAAGTATCAGTGTGTTCAGTAGATGTTGAGATTTATTTGGATTAAAAGAAAATAAAAGAAAAAAGAATCACAAACTAACCTCACGATGGCGCTCCGGAGCTCAACAGCGCTTCAACACACACACACACACACACACACACACAGCTGAAGACGACGTGAGCATTTTCCATGTTTCTCATGTTTCTTAATGCAGCTTTAACTGCCAAGTGGTGCAGAGACGACGCCTGGTCAACCTGCACACTGACACACCTCTTCTGGACGAGTGACCTCTGACCTTTAACTAGGCTACACACTGCAACCAGGTCAAGATGGAGCCTTCATCCCCTCCTGCCTGGTACAGGCTGAAGTAGGTGAGCGTGAAGTAACCAAACATAAAACAGCCTCTCAAGAAGAAAAATATCACAGAAAGAAAAAGAATGAAATGAAAATGTAATACCCATCATTAGGAGCACTCAAAAAGAATAGTACAAGATAGTAACTTATAATATATATATAACAAGATAATAACTTATAACAATATATATAACAAGATAATAACTTATAACAATATGTATAACAAGATAATAACTTATAATATATATATAACAAGATAATAACTTATAACAATATGTATAACAAGATAATAACTTATAACAATATGTATAACAAGATAATAACTTATAACAATATGTATAACAAGATAATAACTTATAACAATATATATAACAAGATAATAACTTATAACAATATGTATAACAAGATAATAACTTATAACAATATATATAACAAGATAATAACTTATAACAATATATATAACAAGATAATAACTTATAAAAATATATATAACAAGATAATAACAACAATATATATAACAAGATAATAACTTATAACAATATGTATAACAAGATAATAACTTATAACAATATATATAACAAGATAATAACTTATAACAATATATATAACAAGATAATAACTTATAAAAATATATATAACAAGATAATAACAACAATATATATAACAAGATAATAACTTATAACAATATGTATAACAAGATAATAACTTATAACAATATATATAACAAGATAATAACTTATAACAATATATATAACAAGATAATAACTTATAAAAATATATATAACAAGATAATAACTTATAACAATATATATAACAAGATAATAACATAACAATATATATAACAAGATAATAACTTATAATATATATATAACAAGATAATAACTTATAACAATATGTATAACAAGATAATAACTTATAATATATATATAACAAGATAATAACTTATAATATATATATAACAAGATAATAACTTATAACAATATGTATAACAAGATAATAACATAACAATATGTATAACAAGATAATAACTTATAATATATATATAACAAGATAATAATTTATAACAATATATATAACAAGATAACTTGAGCACAAGTTGGAAATAAGTTATTTTAACCTTTTGTGCTTTAATCCTGTCACATCAATTTTATGCATATATTGTTCATTTTATATGCCGTTTACACTTTGGTTTTAACTACTTCATATACAGTTAACTAGTTTTACTGCTTTATATACAGTTAGCTAGTTTTAACTTTATATTCAGTTTGCTAGTTTAGTCCAGTGGTTCCCAACATAGGGGTCGGGCCCCTCCAAAGGGTCACAGATTAAATCTGATGGGTCATGAGATGATTAATGGGAGAGGAAAGATACACACATTTGTTCTGATACACAAATTTGTTTTCAGTTTTTGGATTTTTCTTTAATCTTTGTTTTTTGTGAAATATTGAATAATTTTACCTCTTTACTTGGGTAAACGTACTTAGTTACATTCCACCACTGTGAATATTTGGAAGTGTATTTTGTATAGGATGACACAATAAAACCAAACCAAGTTATCAGGTTAATATCTTGTGTACACAAAAAACAAAATGCCTTTTGGTATTTCAGGGAACAAGTGATTATTACCTTGTAAGCATAAGATAATAACACGTTTGGACAAATTTAAAGAAAAAAAATCATCCTTTGAGATTCGGGGGCTCTGAACCTCGTGGAGTTTCCACGTAAATAGAATTTACATTTAATGTCTCTCACAAAAACACACTGTGCGTACAGAAAGGCAACACAATTCGACTGCAGCACAAACCGCAGCCTCCAAAATGATCCTACAGTTGAATCAACACGTCTCTGAAACTGTTTCAACACAAACTGAACATTATAACCTTCATGAGGGAGGATTTATTGCAGGACTGTTGTATTAGACCACATTAGTTTTAGCTAGGTGCACCTAATAAACTGGCAGTTGAACTTATACGAGAGCCACTTGAATAATTTCCATCTTCAGTGCCCCCCAGTGGTCGAATCAGGGAACACACTGTGGAACCCAGTGGGATCTGACCTGAGAACGAAGGGTTTAAAACCAACAATTTTTATCTGGATTGTCTAATTTTTCAAACACTTAAGTCATCAAAAAGGTTTAGATGCTACAACCACATAATTCTAATAGGGGCTTTAATTAAACAGTAAATACTCAATGGAACCACATTTTGTGATCCTGCTTATTTGAAAGTAAAAACAAAGCTGAACTTTACATTTATTACCGAAACTATTTCCTGTAAACATTAGATCTACTTGATGTTGGTGCATGCTCAGTTTCACAATAAGCATTTGGGAAAGTGTTCAACTTCAACTTTACTTCCAATAATTAAGATTTTTATTGAGAGACGGATTAACATATTTTGGTCTTTTCATTAGATTTTTTCATAATAACAAACATACAGAATAACTCCAGTCGTATCCTTTAATTCCAGCTGTGAGAAAGTATAATAAGGAATTGGGACACAGTTCATGACATTTTAGTTCCCAGGAGTTGTGGCCGCTGCGTCACATCACCTCAGTGAGAGACCTCCACCCATCCCTCCACCTCCCTCCCACTCAGTGTGGAGTTATAGGTCAGTGGATTTTTCTACATTTCAGGAGCCAGGTGGTCTGGACGCCTCCTCCTCCCCCCACCCCCACCCCCACCATCGCCCTCCTGGTTGGAGTGGGCTGCCTTTTCAAGAGGCGTTCAGGGGCCCCAGCTGCTTGGCCTAATGCTCCTCCAGAGAGCCGAGGATTAAACTGAGGGGAGACGGACAGAGAGGCAGGCAGAGCACCAGAGTCTGCAGAGGGGAAATGAAAAGAAACGATGAGACAGGAAACATGAAGGGGAGGGGGGTGCATACATATAGAGGTTGTAGTGCCCCCCCCCCTCCCCCCTTCCACCTTCAGCCTCAGTTGGAGATATGAGTCCACGCCACAGGTGGTTTCATCCGAGGACCAGGTTTGGAGAAAAATAAAGATAATTTTAGGGTTGAAAATAAAGTTGCAGTGTAATCAATATCTGTAAAGTCTCACTGCAAAGTTTCCCTGTTTCCTCACTCAGTTTACTTTTCTTTTATAAGATCAATGCAAAACTCATCGCAAATCAATCAGCTTCTTCCTCTGAGCGACTCGGCCTCACGTGAACAAAACAAATTGGTTATTTCACGTGAGAGATTTCTGTATTTCCTTTGTCATCTGTTCTCTTCTTCTTCTCTGGTTTGAAGAGGGCATATA
The DNA here is from genome assembly GCA_005408345.1 of Macquaria australasica. Classification (NCBI taxonomy): domain Eukaryota; kingdom Metazoa; phylum Chordata; class Actinopteri; order Centrarchiformes; family Percichthyidae; genus Macquaria; species Macquaria australasica. The sequence continues at coordinate 362,129 of SEMN01000218.1, read as the reverse complement.
CCTCTGAGCACCAATCAGAATTTAGAAACATGTTTTTTAAACTCTGAATGTTGCTTGTGAATATTTAATGTTATAGAGAAACAGGATGTCTGTAGGCCAGATTCCATGCAATAAAGGAAGAGTTTATTAACAGCAAGAGTCTACAGCCATACTAACTAAAGCTGCACCTCAGCAGGTGTGTTTGTCATGTTCACCATCTTAGTTTAGTGTGTTAACATGCTAGCATTTGCTCATTTGCACTCAACACAAAGTACAGCTGAGGCTGATGGGAAAGCCATCCGTCCGTCTGTCTTGAACAAATGATTTAATGCTGTAAAAAGCCTTTTTCTTCTAACAAATTCAGTAAAACTAGAAAGGTTTAACTTGAAAAATGCTGAATTTTCTCCGTCAGTGCTGCTTTTCATGTGACTGAAACAGTTTAAGGGGAAAAAGAAGTGGGGGGGTCAGAGGGGCCCTGTGGCTGTAAAGTCCCCCCATGGATATATCTTCCCTGGTCGTTTCAGCTGATCATGACGTTCATATTCTTCATTATGAAGTGACTGTGACATGCTTTTATTTTGACACATTCAGGCATCATTTCCTGCAGCAGGAGGATCAGTCCAAGTTCCCCGTTGATGCCGACAAGTGAAAAATAAAATCTGTAAATATAAATAAAAAAAGAGCCAAAAAACATGAACTACTGATCACGTTTAAACTGATACGATCAATAATCTCTCACAGCCTTATTTCCATATTGGTATTTTAAAATCACACACTAACAACAAAAACTCGTGTTTGTCCCCCTTTTTTTGTGGTTTACAAGAACAAAAAAAAAAGAACAAAAAAAAGAATTTTTAATAAACTAAAAGTCTTAAGTTTTATAAAAAGTATTTGAGCTCAGATCAACTTGAAGACCAGTATTTAGGTTTTATTCTGGAATAAAAAAGGTTCAGATTTACAACATTATCAGAAAGAAATCCAGATTCCAGGTGCTGTGTTATTTGTGTTGACACTGCAGGGCTTTAAATAAAGTTCAATTAAGAAAGTTTCCTTGTTTGAAGCTGAAATATTTAAATGAAATCATAAAATCTTTGCAGATATGAAACTCAAACAGGAGTAAACATTAAAGCTCGGTGGACTTTTTTATGGCTGTTAAAGTATTTTCTTCTTTGTGATTTAGCTGCAGATTAAGTCACTTAAACTCTTTAATTATCATTAAAGCATCTGATTCAGACACTGCTGCCTTGGACTCGAAGAAGCTTTTCTTCTTCTCTGATTTGCAGGAAGATTTTCTTTATTGATTACAGACGTGGAAGTCGAGACTTCACTCGGCTTCAGAGGCCGGTGACGAGTTCAGACGGATGTAAATCAGAAGATGGAGAAAGATTTCTCTCCTTTGTGCTTCTTATTTACAGACGCTTTCTCTCGGACTCTTTAAAAATGTCTAATATTTTCTTTAAAACCAGACAGCAGGAGAGAAAACAAGAAGAATCTGCCTCCAAAGGAATACACAGAGGTTAACAAGTTTACATTTTGGTGAAACTGAAAAGTTAAAACGTAAAATATAAACTTTTAAAAACAGGAATAAGGTCTAAACCACATCTAACCAACCAAAAACTCTGAAAATAAAAATACCACAAATATACTACAAATATCACAAACTACTACAAATCTCACAGAGGATGCAGAGTTGTAACAGGACTTTAGACTCCGAGCTCTTTAGTCCTCCTATTTCTTTTCATTATTTGGATTTTTCATGTTTCCTTTACTCAGTTAATTGTTCACTTATAGTTTCTGTAAACTGGATTTCCTGTCATTGAGGCCTGAACTCATGTATTTATTGTTTAATTGGCCTGAAAGAAGTCAAGTTTAAACACATTGTGACTGAAAATACAGGCATCAGCTCATAAAATAAAAACAGAATAAAGTTATTTTTAATTGAAGGATGTAAACTCCCCCCAGGTTTCTAAAACCGCCCAACAAAAAATACCAAGCACATGATACTTAAGTACAAATTCAAAGTACTTTACTTGAGTATTTCCACTTTCTACTTCGACTCCAAAACATCTCAGAGGGAAATATTCACTTTTTGTTTAACAGCTTTAGTTACTTTATCAAGATTTTAAAACCTGATGCTGATGTAAAAAAAATCAAGTTTTGATAACTGATTAATCATCTTTCAGCTTCTCAAATGTGAAAATTAAAAGACAGTAAAGTGAATCGTTTTGGAGGTTTGGACGGTTGGTCGGACAAAACGAGACACCTGAAGGCATCACTCGGTTTAATTGTGACAGGAATACAGAACAAATGGATCAATAAAGAAAATAACCAGCAGATTGATCCAGAATGAAAATCAGCATTAACAACAGCTCGATTAAAAAATTAGCTTCATCTCAGCCGACAACAGGAGAGAAAACCTGCTAATAATAATCTAATGAGATATATATATATACATACATACATATATATATATATATACATACATATATATATACATATATATATATACACATACATATATATACACATATATATATACACATACATATATATATACATATACATTACATATATATATATATATATATATTATTATATACATATATATATATATATATATATATATATATACATATATGCCAATATATATATATGGGAGAGTATATATATATATATATACATATATATAGATAATTAGATATATACAGTCACAGGGGACATTTCTCTGCACCGAGTACTTTTACTTTTGATACTTTAAGTATATTTACCTGATTATACTTTTACATTTACTTAAGTTACATTTTGAATGCAGGACTTTTACTTGTAACGGAGTATTTTTACAGTGTAGTATTAGTACTTTTACTTAAGTAAAGCATCTGAATACTTCCTCCACCTCTGGAAATATTACAGTAAGTCTCATGCATGAGAATATCCACGATTAACATTAAATTTCTATAGCTTTGAGGTTCAGTTACACATTATAAATAAACACAGTTAATACCAGAGACTAAAACACCTTTAAGATCAATAAAACTAATATTTGTTAAGAACCATAACCACTCTGAATGTACCTTCATACATCATAGAGACAAAACACCTTTCAGTAGAATTAATTCACCTTGAACTCATCATAAACTACCACACAGAGACTGTAAGTCGCTCTGGGAATATTACGTTAAAGTATCCTTTAAATCGCTGTAAAGTCATTAAACAGCAGTCTGTCTGATAAACTACAGGATAAGTAAATAAACTTCAGAGTACCAGAGTCACCGTGCAGTCCCTATAATACAGTGTAAAACATATAAAAATTAAAACGCCTTATAGTAGAATTAATTCACCTTAAACTCATCAGACAGGATCTAAGAGATAAATCTCAGAGGCACCATGATACATATATTAAAATATTATACGAGTTAAAAAGCCTTTCAGTATAATTACATGTAATATATTGATCATAAACGCCGTCAGACAGCTTTGGGAATATTATGATGTCGTAACAACAAGATAAGTCGCAGTAAAGTTAAACATTAAGTCTGTTTAATACTGAGATGAGAATAAACTCATAATAAAGTCAAACATCTGGAAACTGCAGAGCTCCACGTTAAAGTAAAGCTGCACTCTCCGGTGTTTCCGGTGCATCTGGTCCCGGTGGGTTACCTCTCCTGCCGCCTGCAGCAGCAGCTCTGAGCCGGGGTGGAGCTCCGCCGGTCCGGTCCCGGTCCCTCCTGCAGCTGCTGAACGGTTCACCGGAGAGCAAACGGGAAGACTCGGTTTTAATCCGCCGCCGGAAAAACTCCAGAGAGCACGTGAAGTGACGTGACGCAGCAGCAGCAGGTCAGCAGGTGATTGGCTGCTCGGACTGTCGAAGTGAAGCTGCACGTGGTTAAAGGTGCGTTCTTGTTACTGAGTGAGGAACCTGCAGGAACATCAGAGAACACACAGCGGGTCCACAAGAGTTTCACATGCAGGGAAAATGTCCGTAAATATAATTAAAGCAATTAAATGAAAAGTTAAAACTCTTCAGAATCAATCAACAACTCGGGTTAAAGTCGGAGTTTGGGAACAAACGAACTGCTTCCCAATTCATTTTGTCTAAATCATCAAATAAAAAAAAATTTTTTTTTAGTTAACTTAAACTGAAGTTAGAATTAGACAGACGCGCATATCGAAAATAAACAAGTAGCCTGTAACATTTAGAATAAATGATCATAAATGAATAATTAGAAGACAGAAATAAATGAATGGTGGCGCGTTAAATCACTACAAAGTGTTTTATGCACAAGCAGCAATAAATTTAAGTTAAATACATATTTACAAAGATATAAAGCTGATGTTATTATAAATTATAAAATACTCATTTGTGCGCGAAATTAAAAAACAGAAAGAAGAAAGTTCAACATTCATCTTCACAATTAGTACAGAAAAAAGAAAAAGTTTCAGGAGGAGTTCTCTTCCGGTTTTGATTGTCGGAACTTTTTTTAACCACCACCTTTTTGTCTTTTTTTTAGGGGGAGAAAGCAGGTCAGCAGTATATAGTATATAGCAGCCACGTAGAAGCCAGTTCATCAGTCTGTAATAAACACCATGATGAACATTATCAGAGTTCAATCAAAAGTATTGAACTTAAAATGACCAAGTTTTCTTCTCAGTGTGCTGTGCAGGAAAAAAACATGAAATAAATTCATATTATTATGCTTAAACTTTGTGTAAAGTCAGTATCGGGTCAATATAACTGCAGCTTCCATTCAGATCGATTCCTGCGTAATTGGCAATGAAACTGAGACCACACACACACCTGGACAGTTTGAATTTAAACACGCCAGACTGAAGTTGAACCTGACAGAGTGACGCTTCCCAAAATGTAAAGAAATAATCACGTGAAGGAAAATTAACTTTTATTTGACTCTGAAATCAATAATAATCCTCAGCTCACAGTTAGCGAGACAGGTGATCGATGAAGTGATTAGAGCAGTTTACTGATCATCATTACAGTTCTTTATAATATTCAATGTGAAAAAGTAAATTCTCCACCAGAGAGTGGATCTGAGTTTAAAGGAATCTGGTTTCTGTGACTCCGCGTTCTCGTTTGGGTCAAACCTTCCGCAGAAGAAAGTAGGTCCAAACCGTTTTCTCCACTTACCTCTGTTAATGTCAACTGCCATTGTTGGCTGCCGTGTCCGCGTCGCTCCGCCCCTCCATGTGTCGGAGTCTGACTCCAGCCGGATAAGGGCAACTCGTCTCCTCCTGCAGCCGATCAGCTGGACTCCTTCCCAGGGAGACAGAAGAAGTAAGACGCCGGAGGGAGGGAGGGGGACGCAGGCAGAGAGCCGCCGGACAGACCCGACCACATCCATCCAGAGCACGGGGTGGCCGCACCATGTCCTTCAGCCCAAAGCACTCCACCCCCTTCTCAGTCACCGACATTTTGAGCCCGATGGAGGACAGCTACCGGAGGTTTGGAGGTATGGATCCCGCCGCGGGGAGCCTCGGGTCCCAGCTGGGCGCCTACCGGCAGCCGCAGGTCTCCCAGCCCGGTATGCAGCATCAGCAGCAGCATCAGCAGCAGCCGCCTCATCTTCACCACCATCACCATCACCATCACCACCATCACCTGTCCTCCTCGTCTTCATCATCATCCTCCTCCTCTTCCTCAGCCTCGGCCACCGCAGCAGCCGCCGCTCTGGGACCCGGCGGGCCCTATCATGTGCCCCACGGGGTGCCGCAGTTCTCCGGGGCCGTCGGCGGATTCTGCAACGGCGGCATCGGGAACGTCGGAGACCTGCCGTCCTACCAGGAGACGGTGAGGAGCGGAGGGGCCGCGGCGGCGTGGTACAGCAACCCGGAGCCCAGATACCCGACAAGTAAGAGGAGCTTCAGTTAAAAAAGTTTGTTTTTTAAATCTGAGAAAAGTTCTAAAAAGAGAGAAAATGTGACCTGGAGAGTCCGGCCTCCTGCTTTTACGCACGATGACAAAATGTGCAATGTTCCTAAATTTAAGAGTGAAACAATGAGATTAAAGTGACCTTCTCCTGCAAATGTTACGGCATCTAAATTCCCACTATTATCTCCATCTGTAAGGACTCAAAACAGGCCTTCTCAGAATTCAGATTAGTGACTATAATTTTTATAGTTTAAGTTTATAAATATTTAAAGTTAATAATTTACTAGCATTTTTAATCACCTTATAGTGTCCACAGTGTTGATGGTCCTCCAAAGTGACTTTAACTGCTTTAAATTATTTAAATCTTTAATTCATGTAGGTCTGTTATATTAATAACTAGCTCACGTTTGTTTTGATAACGAGATTTAATCCTAAAAGTAATTATAAGCTAAAAAGCAAGAGGTTTACTTTTCGGCCCATTTAATTTTTAAATGTAACAGGCTATTGCTTATTTAAAGGCATTAAATTCATCCGCATTTTATTAGAAAATAATCATATAATAATAATAATAATAATAATAATGTTTGCTGATAAATGACAGGATGTGATTAATAATTATGTTTTCTTGAGGGAAATTGTCGCCAGTTAAATTCAGCAGTGAGCCGTTTTTTCTATTTTATTTTATTCAAACAATGATTATTTGTTCGCGAAGTTTCCAGATTCATGGGCCCCTCCCCCGGGATGAACATGTCCGGGATGGTGGGCAGTTTGGCCGGGATGGACTCCACCGCCAAGTCCATGGTGACGCTGCACGCCGCCCCGCGGAGGAAGCGGCGGGTGCTCTTCTCCCAGGCGCAGGTGTACGAGCTGGAGCGGCGCTTCAAGCAGCAGAAGTACCTGTCCGCCCCGGAGAGGGAACACCTGGCCGGGCTGATCCACCTCACCCCGAACCAGGTCAAGATCTGGTTCCAGAACCACCGCTACAAGCTGAAGCGGCAGGCCAAGGACAAGACCGCGCAGCAGCTGCAGCAGGACGGAAGCAGCGGTGGAGGTGGTCTGTGCGCGACGACCCACCGCTCCTCCTCCGTGTCCCCGGTCCTCTCCAAGAACGGTAAGGCCTGCCGGAACGAGTCCAGCGGCTCCAACCCGACCGGAAACCGACAGAGCAGCTCGGGGGAGGCCATGGCGGCGACCCCACAGCAGCAGCAGCAGCAGGTGAACCAGCTGTCCTCCACGGAGGAGTTGGAGGATTTGTCTCAAAGTCCGCCGATGGGACTGCACGGTCAGATCAACATGACGCAGACGGACGCGGCGCTAATCGAGTACACAAACAGCATGATTGGCTCAAATTTACTGTACGGGAGAACTTGGTAGGGACACCGGGAGGAGGACAGACGGGATGCGGCCTGAGGGGCACCATTGCCGAGTTGGATTCTTGGGGAGAACCGGCTGGAGGACAAAAACAAGCACCAGACTTTTTTTGATTCTTTCCGTGGGTAAAGTTCTGGTTCCTTCACGCACACAGAGACTCGAAAGACACTCGGTGGTTTTGAACAATAAGGTGCAAAAACAAACTGTGTATTAGAGCCTCGAGCCTGATGAGTGTTGATAATAATGTTTTCTCCCTCCTCCTTTAAAACGAAGTATTTGTTAAGTCTTTTTTTGTAATTGACAGATGTGACTGCTGCTGCATTCAAAACCACTAAATCTATAATTTGAGGATATCCAGGATGAGGCACGCGCGCTGTGCTTCCCATTCATTTCTATAGGACAACTTAAATTATTGCAGGTTTAAATATGAAGTTAATACAAAGTGAAGCAATAGAGTCCGGTTTGAAGAACAAAAAGAATCCCGGACAGCTGGTTTATCGGTTCGGAATTAAACGAATTGAGAAAATGTTTCCACTGGAAGTCTTTAAATAGTCTTTGTTACAGCTGATTTTAATTTGTTTCCAGTATTCAATAAATTACATTTTCATTTTGGACATTTAAATGTTTTTCTCTCTGTGTGTGTGGAGTCTAAAGCAAATATACATATTTAAAAATGTACAGCGGGCCGGTATAAGGCGGTTGTGGATATAAACGGTGGTTTACTGCGCCACTTCAATATACCGAATATTCACCAGAAAATGGGTAATGCTTCAAATATTCTGCAGTTAAATCTATATTGGTAGATTAATTAAAAATAAGTGACTTTTAAAGTGTTTGCTTTTTAATTTAAGTGTGAAAACATTTAACAAAGAAAAAGCTTTTCTTTCAGTACCTGAAGATAGACGACATCATTCCCAACATCACGGTTTTATTTCACGTTTTGTTTTTGTGTGTTTTAATGGAGCCAAAAATAAACACAGCGGGACACTTTGTCCAGGACTCACTTGTATTTTACAAGTTTTACAGGCTGTTCATCTTAAAAATCACAGGTTACATAATAAGGTTTCTTTTGTAAGTCCAATAAAAAGGAAAAAAAAACAAAAACAAATTGTACAAGAAGACAATAAAAAAAAGAGGACACCTCTCTCCTAAAAATACCCCCCTCCCCTTTAAAGTCCACCATTACTTGGAGTTTAATTCCAGTTGTATCTTCTGGATTCAGGAGGAGCAGGGTAACCTCTGCCAGAGCTGTAGCCCTGAAACACAAACACAGACACTTACAACTAGTTACCACAGTGAATACACACATCATCTACCAAATAATGAAATACAATAACAAGCATATCCAAGTCTGGTAAGTGTAATCACATTAATTCATTTATCTGCAACAGGGATTTGACTTTTTCTAGTTTTGTCTTTTCTTTGCAGGAAACAAACTCACATTAAGATAATTCTCATTTTAAGATTCAAATACACAGAGTTAAAAAAAAAAACAGGATTTTTTTTTTTATGTTGGAAAAACAAAAGTTTAATTCAGAGACTCTAATACTGCTCTAATAGAGAAAAGAGAACTAAAACATTTTGGTGTGTTATTTGTATTTCACATCGTGTGTTGGTGAGTTTCTGGAACACGTTTGTCAAACTTTACATATTTATTTCTTTTTGGAAAATGTTTTATTTTGTCAGTTTACACATAATCACTGAACGACCTCCTACTGAAAAAATAGTTCTTATTAAAACCAGTGACCGTGAAGTCAAGCTGCTGTAAAAGTTTTAAATGTATTTTTTATGGGTTTGGACGAATAAAACCAAAACTGTCTATGAATAGACACTGGAGGTAAGTGAGGAAATACGGTTTGTTCTTGTGCACAAAACCTATAAACAGACCGTTTCAGTTTGAGCTGAATTTTATATTCTGAACTTCCTCTCAGCCTCGTCAGTTTGTTTTAGGATTGATTCAGACTCCTCGCTGCCTTTTCTCTTGTTTCTTTTCATGTGAGAAAGAAAAACACAAAGTTATAACAACCAGTTTAATGAACCAACGTGTCTGCAAGTCAACTTCCACTGAAAACCTTTTTAAGTCGCTAAATCTGTTAAACTATTTCTTCAAAAGAAGAAAGACCAATTGACCAATCAGAAGATGGTCTGCGTGTGTGCTGATTAAAATGTCTGATGGAGCTCAAAATGAGGTTTGAAATATCTTAAAATGTCAACATTTGTTCAGATTTAAGAAATAAATATCAAGAAAACTGAAACAGTTTGTCGACAGGAAGGTAATCGCCAACTATGTTTTGTAATCTATTAATCGTTTAAGTCATTTTTGAAGCAAAAATCCAAACATTTGATTTGATGCTCTTCTGTTTTACATGATGTCACTGCAGACTGAGCCTCTCATGGGTTTTAAACAGCCAGTCGGACAAAACAAGCTATTAGGGCTTTTTTTTTTTTTTTACAATCTCCTGACAGTTTACAGACTCAACAATTCATTGATTAATCAAAAAATAATGGACAGATCAATTGATAACAAAAAGTATTACGCAGCGTAAATGTAGCAGAAAGTATCCGACTTCTAAAACAGTTTAAAACCAACTTTACGTCGACATTTGAACCAGCTGATGCTTCTAGACAATAAATCAAATCTAATTTGAGATTGAGAAACAAAAATGCTTCCACAAGTTCAGCTTTCACGATCACCTCAGAGCAGTTTCATTCATTTCTAAACCAGCTGAGTGAACTGGGAAGACTGGAAAATGAATAGAACCATCAACAACCAATCAGATTCTTTGGTTTTTGTTCCACGAATCACAGCTCTGATTGGAGGAACTTCACGAAACTTCAGCTCTTAACATCTTTCAACAATAAGATGACAGGAAATAAAAGCTTTAAAATGTGTGGAGTTAGAGGGCTGGGCGATACAGCTGAAAAAGCGATCACGATAAAATCTTTTATTTCAGCCAATATCGATCATTACTGATCACTTTTAAAGACCAGGAGAAAAAAGGCTGAATTTAACCACCTTATTCATCACGGCACACAGGTAATAACTGAGTAAAAGTAAAGGGGTGGAAGCGGCTACAGGTGATAAAATAAGTTTGTTGTATTTCCGGTCGGGACGCTGTTCTGATATCAGTCTGTTTCAATTCAATTTCATTCTGGCAGTTTTTTGTTATTTTTAAAATCTGACCTCCTTTTTTATTAACACTTTCCTCCTCACCATCCTTTCTCCCACCACACATGTTCAATGATTGGCTGTTTGCGTGTCACTCGTAGCAGCTCCAGTATGGAGGGATGTGATTGGCTGTTTATGAGCCGGGGCGTATTTGTTATGCGCTTTGCTTTTAATACATTTAACTGAAATTATCAAACTACTTTCTTGTTGCTGTTGATGAAGCGTCTATCGGTGCCACGAATCCCTCTCGTGTTCTCGCCTCGTCTGAAGCTCTGAAGTCGCATTAATTTAAAACTTTTCTGGTTTGTAATTACAACCTGCTAGCAAAGACAACATGTGTCCACTTTTGAGCTGAAGCTGAAACTTTAATCTGGGCGCAGCTGGTCAGAACAGACTGATGGTGGTTGAGTTTGTACCTGCTGCTGCGGCCCCCGGTTGTCCCTGCGATCGTCCCTGCGATCGTCCCTGCGATCGGTCCAGCCGTCTCTATGCTGATCGTAGCGCTGCTGGTAGCCGCCCGGCCCTGGCCCTCCCCCTCCCCCTCCCTGACCGCGGGTCATGTTCTGCTGGTACGCCGAGTGCTGCGACTGCGTGGCCCGGTCCCAGCCGTGACCTCCACCTCCACCTCCGTCTCCGTACTGCTGCTGCCTGGAGACATGAAGGCATCAAGTCTGTTAGCTTCTGAAAAAGCACTGTTAAGCACACTCTGCAACAAGGTCTTAGAATACATATGTTATATATTAATGTAACATGTTGAACTCCAGGTTGTTTCTGTCTGAAGTGGACTTACAGACCTTGGAAGAAGAAGAGGAGGAACTGAAAATGAACTGCTGCTGAAAACTCGAACGTCCTGAATTAATGCAGTTAACGTCTTCATCATTAGTCAGGAAGCACGAAATAATCCTGCACTACCTCCGATTTTTCAGGTAGTCCGAGTATGAAGTTAGAAATACTCGTCCACAGGTTAAAGCAGGTTAATTTACTTCATTGTAAAGTGTTACAGCATGTTGACATAATCACCTTTTAATTAGCTTCTGAGGAATATGAGCTTTCACTCTGAAAGTTATTGGCTGGACGATGTTATCCAGCGCGGATTAACGAAGAGTGCATGAATAAATACCAGTGACAGGCTTTGGTTTAATGTTCGGCCATGATTGTAGTTTGTTTTGTATTCTTTAAAACACAGAAATCTGAAGCTCTGCCTGCTTTAGTATCATTAAAACATTTTCAATATTAGTGCCAAAACAATACCTGAGTTTTGGAACCAAAACTAGACTTTCTTCACTTCCTTCGTTTGAGTGATATAAACACGTGGTTCCATGTAATGAAACCTGCCAAACTTCAGTGTTTAATGATGTTTTAAGACTCGCAGACACAAAAGAACTACAGATGAAACAACTAGTTGATCGACAATAACAATAATCAGCAACTATTTTGATAATCGATTAATCTGTTCAGTAATTTTTCGCGCAAAAACAGTGAAAAGGCTCCAGTCGTTCTCTGGCTGCAGTTTGCTGCTTTTCTCAGTTTTATTTGAATAAACTACATATGTTTTTGGACTTTTGGTCGAAGACGTCAGCTGGAACAGTTTTATGACGTTTCATAGAGTGAACGATTAATCGGGAAAAAAACAACCTCTGCAGATTAATTAATGAAGAAAATAATGATGAGTTGCAGCTCTGAAGAGAACTTTGCCTAAATAAAATAGAGTTTAAACTTATCAAAGTAATAATTTTAATCAGGAAATGTTTGATCACAAAGTAAACAAGACCAACGCATTCGATGGTAACTTTCATTAACATTTGTCCTCAACTCAACAAGTCCAGAGGTTCCATTTCTTTCATATAATAAAAACATGTCTGATTTTACACTTTGGATTTATTCATGTTTCGGGGAGTTTCCAACCGGCAGAATGGTGGAGCGAGGCGGCCTTTAATTCTGCTCTGAAGTGACCTCCCTAAAATCCCCATCGACGGGCGTTTACTGAGGGCTCGAGCTCTCCACGAGATAAAGCAGCCTCTCCTCTCAGATGACTTAGCGTGAAAGAACCAAGTATGAAATGAACCATATTCACATATGGCTCGGATCGCCCTCATCCCCCGAAATGAGGCGGCCGCTTTGCGTCCGTGGGACCGAGTGAAGAGCCGGCACGCCACGGCCCTCCAAACCGCCACCGGACAATGTGTCAGCCCAACGGTGATATTAAAAGTCTCTTCTTTGTAACAATGAAGAGAGGAGAAACAGAGCAGCAGCCCCATCCCTCATTACTGAACCATGTCACACTCTGGCCAATGCCGGACTTAACCGAGCGCTGGAATCCATAATCCCCTCCCTCTCCAAGTTCCTGCTGCATTTCATTTGGTCCGGTCCCGAGTAGCTAAAGAAACTGTTTTCAGTCGCTGCTAATAACCACTGACCTAAGGTGACACCGAGCCACAATGGGCCTGAAAAGTTGAACCAGAGAAATCTGATTAGGACTTTGGAGAGCCAGAATCAATAACTTGGACTTGTGCGGCCGCGGCGCAGGGAACCACGCAGCCTCCAACAGCATTAGTGATGCCTCATTAAGTTGCACAAACCTCCTCGAGAGAAATTTGTTTTGGAGCGACGGGGAAAAACCGTAATTCAGCAGCAGCAAAGCCCCCCGACAGAGGAAGGCAGAGCGCTGGTGTGGGTGTGTGTGTTTGTGTGGGGGGGGGTTGACGGAGATGAGCTACAATAACCACAAACCAGGGCCTTCACATGTTTAATGCACACATGTTCTTCGAGGAAACACACAGAGGGAAAAAAACACTTAAAAAAGGCTCTACATGAAACCAACTGACCGCACTCTCTTTAGTGGTCGCTAAAGTCCTTGGCTGACAATGCAACAAAGACTAAATTCTGTTTCAGAGTTAAAGCATGAAAACTCATGTAATTCCCCTTTTCTTTTAATTAGTGTTTATATCCAACGTAACCACAGGAATAATAAAAAAAATATAAGAGGTAAATGCCAGCACGCTAACCGTGAACTTCACCTAACGACGACCAGAAAACACAGATTCACAAAAAGCCGACTCACCTTGGATACTGGGGCTGGTGGAAGGAGGGAGGCGCTCCCAGCAAACTGTTCTGCCTGGAATCTGCGGAGGACAAAAGACGACATGTTCACAAGTGGATCTGCCGAGTTAATTTTCAAGTTTTAGAAGAAGAAGCAGAGAGCGCAGTCCTCAATTTAACCTTCGTCTGAACACTTTTAATACAACATGGAACCAGCAGCATGGAGCAGGCTTTTGTGTTTCACCTCGAACTTTAACATGTGATTCAGTTTAAAACGATCGAAAATGAGAAAAACTTCACATTCACGTCGACTTTATTGAGTCAAACAATGCGATGAAACCTGAGAAATCCTCCAGCTTCATTGTTTAGAAGCCAAAACTAGAAGGATTTTAAACATGGATACCAATTAACCCAATTCAAGTCAGATTTAACCTTGAAGATTAAAAAAAAAAAAAGAAAAAAAGAAAAATACCAACTATTTCATTTTTGTCATGGATACAGAACGAATCAGTTGTCATGATAAAATTAAGCTCTTTCAAACGTCAAATCGCGGCGGAGGTGGTGGTGGTGTGGGTGGGGGGGGGGGTTAGACGGGCAGACGAGGCAGACGAGGGAGAGCCGGAGCGCCACATTTGCATTTTTTGTTCAGAAAATGAAATAACCATTCAGCCGGCAGCATTGTGGACGCCTCAAGTACCCTGGTTCCATCGCTGCAAGCCCTTCACAAAGACACACTTAAAAAAAAAAACAGAAAAAAGAAAAAAGGAGCTAACGGCTTCTTCCAGATTCACTGTTGCCAAGGCGATGACCAGCTGCGAGCCGCCGGCCTGTTTGTTTATGGGGGCAGGCCGGCTGAGTGGCTCGGCTCAGGGTGGGTGAAGGGTGCCGTGAAAAGGACCCGGAGACTCAACATTCACAAACCCGGGAAGGAGTCGGACCGATACGAGTTCACAGGAGCCGATACCGATGATTCTGGATCAGAGCGGAAAATCAAAACTGAGTGTAGATATCAGAGGCGGGGCAGGGTACTGGTTTATCATCAGGCTGGGTGGGTGCTGGGACCAAATATTTATATCATAATTTCATATATTTACAACACGAGCTGCAACCAATTACTTTTGTCATTATCCATTAATCTGTTTAGAGCCGTAATAATTAGATTAATCCATAAATTGATCGGCAGAAACTGAATCTTTTAAGCAAATATTGCAAAAATGATCGTCAGGTCTTCATCCAGATGTAGCGCACATTTTAAATGAGTGCAAAAGAAAATGCTAATTGATGCTTGTGTGAATAGTAGGAGTTGAGCTCATCCAGACAAACAGTAGGTGGCGCTACTTCCACAGTCAGGTGCCATTAAAGCATCGCAGAAGAAGAAGAGGACACGACGAGACGACGACATTAAACAGAGCTCCAGTCAAACGATGGAAAACCATGCGGATGGAGATACGAGCTTTCTGTTAGTTTCATGTGTTAATGTGAGGAAGGTCACAGCCTCCTCATCGCTCCACACACAGCTGATGTTTTCAGCCCTTCACTGGACATTTAAGTCACACGCTTCATGATTTATTCGTTAAGTCTGTTTCTAATCGATACACCAACTTCTCCTTCAGCCAAACGTAGAAAAGTTTTTTTGTTGAATCTCTTTGGACTGTTGGTCGGACAAAACAAGACATCAGACGACGTCATCTTGCACTCTGCGAACTTAATTCTTTTATTTTTTGCTGACATTTTATAGACCAAACGATTAATTGATTGATCTAGAAAATTGGCAGATTAATTGCTAATGAAAATAATCATTAGTTATTCTTTGTTTGGTTAATTTAGCCTGTAAAATGTCTGAAAATAGTGAAAACACCCATCAGTCCACAACTCAAGAGATTCAATTTATAATCATGCAAAGGAGAGAAGAGAAGCAAGTCATTTGAAAAATGTTTAGAACGACGACTCTCAAAAATAGTTTAAGATTCATTTAAACTGTATTTCCATCAATAACAAATTGACAAAAGTGGCTCAAAATATGATTTTTACCAAAAAGAAAACAAACAAACTCCACCAAGGCCACCTCCAACTGAAACAAACTAAACCGAGTCTTACATCCTTTAACACACTGAAATCAGAAGGTGTGTTTCATTATGGTGATTTGAGCCACGCTAGCGGCTCAGACACGAATTATATCAGAACGAATCATAATCACTTTGATGATGTGACTTTTCCTCCAGCGCCACCACATCAAAATGTTTATTCGTCCAACACTTTGGTTTATGAACAAACACCTAAACATTCCCATCAGCCTCAGCATGCTAAACTAAACTAACACGATGAACGTGGTGAACATCACACCTGTTAACATCAGTCATTGTGAGCATGTTAGCATGCCGACATTAGCATTTAACTCAAAGCACCGCTGTGCCTCAGTACAGCGTCACAGAGCTGCTAGCATATATAGCATGTAGACCGTTAGCTTTTGGGATTTAAAAAGGTCGACTTGAAACGCGTAGAAGAGAGCTGGACAACGAGAAAAAAAATCTGTATATTCTTATTTAAATTTGTACGCTCCTAAAGCACAAAGTTTCCAACATAATTTACTTCTTAGGACATAAACGTTCGAGCATCTAGACCATCATGGGACACAAATGCGTAACTGAAACTTGTTTTAGGATTGGGTATTTCCACATGGAAAACTGACCGACCCCACTTACTCTGGGCTGCACTGGTGTCTGGCTGTAAATTTACATTTATTAAAATTTGAATGACAACGAGGAAATAAAATTTCACTGCAGGTTTAAAGATCTTTGGTCTGAAAGGAACCGGATCATCTTGGACCATCTGATAATTGATATTTAGTTGGGACACTAGTGGGAGACTGTTGAGCATTTTGGATCTTATGAAAACCATTGAAATGGAAGAAAAACCTGAAATAAAGTGTTTATGATCCGACAAGTCGAGCAGGAAATATTCCACCAGTTCTCTGCTGACCGCTGCAAAAAGTAGTAAAAGACACAATTACCAGCCAGCAGGCAGACTGCTGTCGGCACATTATCATTTTGTTTTTGTCATTCACTTTTCATGTTTGATTATCTCCTCCACCAACAAACTTTAAGTGGACCACCCAGTTGGGCTCCAATTATAACTCCACAACACTCTGGTCTTCTTTTCCTCATCGCCAGCAACGCCTCAAAAGAGAGAATTACAAGTGGACACCTGTCAATCTCCTTAATTAACAATGATCTGAAAGTGTATAGACCTCCAGTCTGCGCCGCACAAAAGCCAACAAAGGATTACGCTTTAAATCCTTAAAACACGCTGTGTCCACTGTATTAATGCAGGGATTACAACCGCGCTAAACAACTAAACGTCTCTCTCCACCTCTTTTCAATCAGTTCAGCGACTATTTGACTCAGCTCCCGTCGGCCGGCTCAGGACTGATAACAGAAGCAGGACAGTAACTTTTCTGTTTCAAAGCAGGCAGACTCCCAGAACGTCATCTGCTGCCGCTGCTTCACAAGCCAAGAATGAACTTTAGAGAAGATTGAAAACCTCTGAATCAAAGATGGCTGAGGGCGCTGAGGTTAAAATCTGACTAAGAAACTTTTTTCTGATATCAACATATATCATGAAGAATAATTAGGACTGGTTACTGCAGGTGATCGCACGATACCAGACTCAGTACAAATGCAAAATAAGCCAAACTTCTAAAAGGCACCAGCGTTTAATTACGTTGCAGCTGTAAAAGAACGGCACCTAAAAATAGCTAAATTCTCACTTAAATGAGGAACTGTCCAATCAAAGAATACAACAAAACAACTAAGCACAAGACAAAGAATTTGACACAACGGGCACATTTCAAGTATTGAGGTACGGAGCCCTATAAACCAGAAAGAAATACAAATATTTGAGTTAATCGTGTTCCTCTTTTACGCTTTACATCCAACAAAACAATTCATAAACCTCAAACGTCTACCACTCGTTTGATAGCTTGTAATTACGTCACTGGAGTCAACAGTATTGTGTTATTAAACGATATGAGCACATGATTATGATCCACTGAGTGTTGAGTTATTGTCAATTCCTCGAAAACCTTCTAATCTACTAAAGCAAATGTTTCTGTTGAAGTCTGATTTTAAAGCTGTATCTAAATCAATGAGTATCAACAAAATGCACAAACAAAATGCAGCTACAACTGAAGCTTCAGTAAATGAATCTCTTGTGAGAAGAAACGCCATCAGAGTCCCGGGGTTGTTCAGAACACAAGCTTTAAAGAAGCCCCAAAGTAAATATAATGTTTTTAAAGACATTTTAAAGACATTTTTTTGACATCACAGAAAAGTTTTGTGTAAACACAGAGATTAGAAACACAGTCATCACCAAGGCCACGTGTATTTGGTGACTCCTTGTAATTGAAGTTGGTCTACCAGCTAGTGTGAGCAGCCATTATGTGCAGTTGTTATTCTGAAGTGGTTGGGGAGTTCGGAGGCTTATCAGCCACTGTGGCCGCTGGATGAATCAGTTACTTTCCCTGGTTAAAATTTGGTGTCACAGTGTGTCAAGACAATAATGGCCACCAGCAGAGATTCCCCGGCTGGTTATTAAACACCAGCTGGTCTGGCTGCAGCGCACAAAGCCCCGCAGCAGGTTTCAGAGGCAGCATGTTGACACACCACCGCAGGAGGTAGCAGCGCCGTCAAAGGGGGAAGTTAACTTTGGTTTCAACCCTCTTCAGAGCGCATCACACACCCAGTCAAACGGGATCCTCCCGGATGCTTTTATCAGAGGGGGCCACTGTGTCCAGCGGAGCCACTCGACAGTCTCATTACTGGCCCAGGTCTCCCACACCGCTAATCAACAACCCCCCCACCCCACCCCAAAATCACAAAAGCCCAGAGAAGCAAAGCCTGCAGTGATTACTGGCCCAGCAGAGGACTGGCCCTGAGAAAGTGTTATCTGGACAAAAGCAAGCATCTGGCCTCCTGCTGCAGGATAAGGTCTACTTGTCTGGATAATCACATTCCTAGGGATGCCAATATTATAGTTGACCCACGTTAAGTCCAGTTTTTACATCAACGTTAAACAGACACCAGACAACTCCCTGAGTCATTTGTGTAATTTCAGCTGCTGAGAGTTAAAAATCTTATTTTGGACAGAAGTTCAGCTCGAGATCATCGCTCGAGGAAAAGTCAAAGGTTTACAACTTTAAAAACAGACAGAAATCAGCAGAACTCAAATCTAATATCAGTGCTACCTTCAACAATAGCATTTCTGCTCTAGGTACTTGATATAATAAACCTGATAAAAATCATCCTCTGTCTGCAGAATCAGGCTAAGAATCGCTAAACATTTACAAAGATTCGCATTTGTTAAAGTAACAACTTCCCCGTCGATGATGGAAAAAGTATAGAGCGAGTGAGATTATTATTTTTTTAAATGTCCTGGACCGCTAATTGGCAAGTTTAACATTAAGAACGAGCGGCAGAGGCCAGGGGAGGTGCTACTGCAATCCGGAGGAGCCAAAAACCCCCCATTTGCATCAAGTGGTCCGAGAATAGCTACGACTCCCCCGCACGCCATCAGTGGGCAGATGAGATTATTCATCTATTTGCAAATTGGCACATCAAAGTCAAACTGGAGGAGAGCTGGCAGAGGACCGCGGGGCCGAGGCCGGGGCCGAGCGCAGACCGTGATTAGGAGCTGGGGGAGAGATCCTGCCTCCAACATGTGACGAGCTGTTCAACCGTCCCCTCACGTAATGGACAAAAGGCAGCTATTTAATCATAAAGCAAAATGATTTGAGTCTTAAAGAGCGACGGTCTGAGCAGCTGTGTGTACACAGGGTCCAATTTCCTCCGAGAAAAATAATAACAGTATCTGTTCGTCTGTCTGTATGTGGTGTTTATGTTTTAGGCATTTATAAGAACAAGCAGGTTCTGTGTTCTGGCTCAAGGACACTTCGGCAGGATGCTGCGGGGCTCGTAAACCAGTAGCTGATGTCGTTGTTATTCATCAGTTTTCCTGTTTGATATAGTTTTTAAAACTCGGTTCAGAGGAAGTTTCAGAGGCAGAAAGCTGCATTTAATCTGCACATGATCTTTGTTTCAAACAAGAGATATGAACATGACTACGGATGTCCTGATCCGAGTCCTTAAACATCGAGTCTGCCGGTTCCGATTCGATACTTGCATTTCCTGATAAAATTTGTGTCTGACACGTTGAAATAACAGCCGTATATACTAAATATGACACCTTATTTTTCACGAGCTACTTGATCCAAATACTTAAAGTCATGGTTCAAAAATATTAAATTGATCAGCACAAAGGAAAGTTTAACTGGAGAGCGTGACTCCTGAAACTGACGTGACGCGATGCGCTAGAGAGAAGACGTCTCACTCTGCTGGGAGTTTAGAGAACTATAGAAACTGGTACAATAAGTATATCATGCTACATTGTTCAATTCACTACAGCCGTGAATCCAACACTCGCAGTTTTCCAGGCGGCGTTACAGAGTGGAGGTTCCTCAGTAGTACAGACGGAGAACAGACAAGCTCGACAACCACCAAGTAAAATGTTTCTCACAAAATTCACGTTAATTAGCAACATACCGTCTGCGATGTTTGTCATTTAACGGGCAAAAGCAGCAGTCTCTGCGCCTGCTAAAAATGAGAAGCTGCAAAACCTGAATGTTTTGAGTTTGAGTTTTGTTACGGAGAACGAGAAAGAGTCGGGTTTGTTTTCTGTATTGTGTGTTACTATGTCGCAAAATCTCCGTCTGGGGTCACCGTGGAATAAACAAAAGTCTCTGAACTCTAAAATATAATGGTTCAGTGGATAAACAGTTTTAGGGCACAATACAGATGGTGACACAAAATGTAATTTCACTATATCTGAGTTTCTGTTGCGTGTGCATCAGCAGACAATGCAACAAAAACTCGGAGATTTATTGACCGGGAACACAGGGAATCGACTGAAAGGACCGAATCACAATGAAAACTGCAACATTTTTCCGTTTCTCACAGACGCTCTCCTGAACACATGCTCCACTGTGACCTCTCTTTTCATGACATGTCACAAGAAACTGTGAGCCAAAAGAAAATTGTAGCTGAATTAAAAAAGGTAAGTAGGGGTGTAATACAGAACGTTGTACCGCATTGTTCGACACAAGGCCGTCAATCCAACAATTCGCCCAGTTTCATTCATGACCTTGGAAGCAGTAGTTTGACAAGGTCCACTTACTTTATGAAACTATATCTAGTGTTTTTTTTTTTTTTGTCAAATTCACCTGAAGTCTGTTGTATGAGATGAGCTGAGATGATGATGTCACCACATCGCAAAGGTGTTTTGGTTTTATTGTTAACGAACAGGTCAGACAAAACTGCCAAGTCTCAGATATTACACTTCTATGTAATAACATGTTCCAATAAAATTAGCTCCATGTTAATCTGTGGTGCAATTACAGCAGCGATCAATTCAGATAAACTTCACTATCTATTGTAGTTTAACCAACACCTTCCAGGGTGTGTGTGTGTGTGTGTGTGTTTCTTACGTTGGAAAGGCTGGTGGCCGCCGCTGTGTGGAGAACGGTAGTTTCCATGTTGGTAGTTGCTCGGCGGCGGGGCGTTGCTGTACTGTCCTCCGCCATGTTGGTTTCTGTTCAGATTGTGACTGAAGGAAGAGAAGAAGTTGTACTGTGAGAATTAACAATAACGCGTCCTTTTCAACAAAAAACCTAAATCTGTATTAATTCACCCGCTGAAGCTTCTTCTTTTAGGTTTAGCAGCTCTTTAATGGACGAGAACCAAATCACCCATTAAAACAGGAGTTCAGAATGAAAACAGTGCGGCCCAAGGAGCAGGTGAGACATGAAATACAACCCAGGAAGTCCTGTTTGGGCTTATCATTTGCCAAAACACTGCACAGCGGGTTATAATACACTGAAACATTATTTTACCTTTCATAGTGACGATGGCGAGGGAAACAGCAGAAACCCGCTGTTCACGTTACACAGTAATCTATTAGGACTGTGTGCTTGCATGTATTTGATGATAATAATAATAATAATAATAATAATAATAATAATCTTTATTAGTACAGCACCTTTCATACAAATCATGCAGCTCAAAGTGTTTTACATTTAAAAAAGGAATAAAACCATAAAGCACTAATGAAATTAAAAAGAAAGCAGGTAAAGATAAAGTGCTGCGCCATTCTGTCTTTTCTGATTGGTCACAGCAGCGCCTTTGCCTGCCGCTCACCGGACCCCTGGACCTAAATACTGGGCAGTTTTCTCAAATAGTGAGGAAGATTTTTATCTTAAAAATAAGTCCTGAGGAATTGACAGAAGCAAATGTATTGACATTTGAGGCCAGATATTTGTTCAACTAATGACATTATATTTAGGACATTTTAGACCCTTTAAGGATTCTGACAACCTGGAATAAATATGTTGTGGCAGATCTTAAGTGATATACTGTTGTAACCTTTCTTCTGGCACTTAAATTACTCTAAAAATCAAAGTTATTGACGTTTGTATGAGTCGTGAGCACAGTCCTATGGTTTTATACAACGTAACATAAGAAGGCTGTGGCTCAGCAGGTAGAGTGGGACGTCCACTGATCACACAGGGTTCGTACAGCTTTTTAAGAGTCAAGTTCAAGCCCTTTTCAAGCACTTTCAAGGTACCTAAACCAAAGATTTCCAGACTCTTGAAGCCTTTAGCATCACATCTAAATTATTACTATAAATTCCAGGAGACAACAAACAAATATGATGAAGGGATCGTTTCATTTCAAATATTAAAAGATTGACCGTCATTGATTTGAAATCAAAGCAACAACATCTCCAGGTTTTCTTGCTCACTGTCCTCTGAGCACCTGCCTGTTTGGCCCCATCAAGACACACAATTGCCTGAATTACTGAATTAACGACTTAGTTTAGTAGGAAAAAGGGAAAAAAAATTGGAATACATTCTGTTTCTTCAAATCCGTGCATAATTAATTCCCAAACACGCCACAGTCGGATCGAGCCAGATGTTCAATTATTCACATTTCCTTAATGATAATATCAATGTGTGGAGGAGGGAGCTTAGATCATAATCAAGGATAGCTGGTTAATGGGGAGCGTTAGGGTGGGATACAAACATTTAAACACATTTTCCATTTCAAAACACTGTACTCTTCTCCCAAATCTGAATACTGAGTCACAGCAGAATCAGCAGTCATTGTTTAACACAGCTTACTATAAAATTATATCATCACAACCTGCAAGAGCTTTTAAAAGCAGGTGTGTGTTTGTTGAGTTTTAGATGTTCTGGTTTATTAAGCTGCCTAAAATAGAAAAATGACCTGTGTGTGACAGGATTTTACAAACTACTGTGTTTTTCAGGACGTATTTCACAAGAGTGATCTCTTTAAACGTGGACGACAAAGAAATAACTTAAAGTCTGTTTGAGGATATATTACAGACACTGCACAGGCCTGTTAGACTAAAACTATCTACCCGTCTGTCTGCTTTTGAATTATATAGAAAGTTACTGTGAACTTTGTTTTTAAGCTACTCTACCTACAGTATCACTTGACAATATATGTTTTTGTGTGTGTTATTTTCATGTTTTGGATCTTCTCACACTGCGGGAAAAATACTTAAATTCCATCCAAATTTCTCGTTCATCTGTCCCAGAGAGAATACAAATCAGAAATCTCTCACACAATGAGGATTTCACAACAACAGAAGAGCTTCATCAGCAGGGATGCAAACTCATCAGGGGTGAAAATGGTGACAAGCTAAATGTCTTCACCTCATGAATTAGTCTCGTGTTCCAAAACAAATCCAGAAGCAAATTGTTTAATTACGTCGTGGTTATGACAGTGTTAGCCTTGCTAATATTATCTTAGCATAAAGAAAATGGATCCATCAGAGGCTAACGTTAACGTTAAGTTGGCACGTTAGTAACGTTAAACGAGTAGTCCCAGAGCCCTGACCTCAGTAACGTTAAACGAGTGGAATTTAGAATAAGTACGCTAGCTAACGTCCATTGAAATACCGTTAACACCAAACGTTACATCCAAATTGTGACGGCTAGCGTTCACTAGACCCTGCAGATGTTTTTAATGGCTGTGACAGTAAATGGTAACGTACCCCAGAGCCCGGAAGCCGGACTGGTCCAGGTGAGCCTGTTGCCTGTTTGGGTTGAAGCCCAGCTGGGGTCTCCATGGTTCCCTGTTCCCCCGCTCCCAGTCCCCTGGCTTCAGGACCTTATTGGGCATCCTGAAAACAGACAGACAGACGGTTAAAGCTGCACTGAGAAAGATTTCTACGTGAATTAATCACAGAGAGAAGAGTGATGTCATCTCTAAGTGAAACCCTACAGACTCTTTGTTTGTCTGATGTTTCTCAATGAACCAATAAATCATTCATTATTCGAAACAGAAAACTCTGTTTCACCTCTCCCTGACATTAGCAGCTGCCACTGTGGTTTTTCTCATTTGACACATCATGAAAGTCAACAACTGATGTCTGGTGATCAATAATCTTTTTTGTTATTGTCAACGAATCCCAAGAAAAGACCAAAACCAACAGTGAATGTATCTACTAACAAGTATCTGATGCATCTTCTTCCTCTGAGCCATAAAAGACTATTAAAAACTCATCAGTGAGCCTCACTGTTGTTCCTTCATCACCATCAACACACACTCTGCAGTATATTTGGACTCAGTCCCACACACACCGTCCTGCTGCCCCAAATACTCACTAGAGCACCAAATGTGGATTCATCCGCCGCTGGACATAGTCCCCAACAAAGTCAGTATTTCCCTCCGTTTGTTTGATAAAAGCTACAGTGAGCAGCTGTTTTAAAAATGAAACTATATATTTGTGGGGTGTTTTTAAAGATTTACGTCTTCAGAAGGAACCAATGGGCTGTGAGCTGAGAGCCACAGACAGGAAGTAGGAAGTATTGAAGTCAGAAAGTATTGAGAGCATGGATGTATAGTAAGACCTGGATACGGTGCCGCTGCTCAGCCTTGATTCCAATTTTTTTTCCCAGTGGCCACCTGCGGCCCACCATAGACCACAATTGTAAAAGACGTCTGTAAAAAACTGTTGACACCTCGAACTGCAAACAAGGTAGATTATGACTCTTTCTATTATGCATTTTGATCCATGGAGGTTTTACATTTGTAAAACTTTCCTCGAGCCGAGAAAAGCAATTTAAAAATCTGTGACCGGTATCCAGTTCTTCATCCATGATTGACAGACGGACTAACAGATTGTTGGTTCTCATCTTCTCAGGGGATTGTAGTGACAAAAAGAGAAATATAGAATATCACCAGTCTTTAATAATGAAAAGTGCAAAAGAGAGGCTTAAATGTCTGGCAAAGCATTTCCGAGATAAATAAAGTTTAACAAAGAAAAAGCCTCACTTGGCTCCAGGAAGGAGGACCGCTTTGAACACAAAGTCATCAGCGTACTGGGGATCCTTGAACTTCACTCTGGAAAGCAGAAGAAAATCATTTTCAATTGGAGGACAAAAAAGACTTCTATTAGCTCCCTCTTTTTTTTTTTTTTTAAAAAAAAAGGAAGATTTGTAAAAGGCAAAAATCTCCTTTTCAACACAGAGTGTGTGATGTTTGATGTCGAGGATTATTCGGTGATAAAGTGTTGTCATTTTCTTCTCAACCTGCCTCATCTACTTCACCGTGTCATTTTCCCACGTGTTCCTGAATGTCTCTCTACCCTCAGAGAATGGCTGCACTCTTGTATTACTCTA
Source organism: Macquaria australasica (assembly GCA_005408345.1). Lineage (NCBI taxonomy): Eukaryota > Metazoa > Chordata > Actinopteri > Centrarchiformes > Percichthyidae > Macquaria > Macquaria australasica. The sequence goes on along the minus strand of SEMN01000218.1, from coordinate 336,932 downwards.
ATGAGAGGTGGGTGTACAGAAACACAGCTCAACACTGCGAGGCGTCTAAAAATAATCTGCGCTACAAATGCCTGGATGTAAGTGTATCAGTGAATCACCGGAACAGACAAAACATACAGGAAACAAAAGGACAAACATGAAGACATTGGACTGAGACAGTTTGTTTACATAAAGTATGTGCACATGTACACAGAATACTGTGTATTAAGTGTTATTTTGAACTGCATATGAAGGTCTGTTGTGTTTATTTCTAACTTCTCTTTGTGTTAAAGCTCAGACTTCGATTAAGATTGTGCTTCAAATTGCAGGTTTTACTTATACAGAAGGGGTGGACAAAATAACAGGAACACCTGACCATAACAGCTGGGAAGAAATGGCTGCAGAGTCGAACCAACAAGGACACCAGTCTCAGCAAAACGGTACTGAAACAGTCAAGTTTAAGGTCTTTGTCATATGCACATGCTGATATGCAAAAGTTGTTCTCTATGTTACTGTGTGATAGAGCTCGCTTGTGAGGTGTGCATGTAGCAAAGAAGTCCAAAATAAATTTTAAAAATAAGACAAATAAAAAGCAAAGATGAGGACGAGCTCTAGACACTCTTCTAATCGATTAGGTGAGCAATTGTGACAATGATTTCTTAGGCAAAAATGCCAAACACTGCCTGGTTGCAGTTTCTCAAATTTGAGGATTTGCTGCTTTTCTCTCTTATGTTGTAATCTGGATGTATTTAATAGATATTGCATGGGTTAAACAATTGCACGATTTACTGAAAAATAATGAACAGATAAACTGATAATGACTAGTTGCACCCCAAATTATTAGCTTCCAAAAGATAGGATTTGCTGTGTGGCTCCTGTCTTTGACTGCATTCAATTTACAGGTGTTCCTCTTATTGTGTCCACCGCCTCTCATATTTGACATCTACTTTAGTCTTTGTTGTGTTTTCCATTATCTGAACATTTACACTCCAAACACTCTTTATTCCAGTCAGACGAACATGAGAGTCAGAGTTCAAGCACTTGGAAAAATAGCAGCTTGACTTTAAATATACTGCAAGTAAAAATATGCTTCAGTATCAGGGCACGAACCACAAACTAACATGACCACCCATCCTTTTTACATTTTGATCAATTTATGATGAGTGTTTACGAGGTGTATTCAAATGGCAGATATCTCAACCTTGAACAAAAGTACTATAAAATGACAAGATGTTCTCCTCTTAGTGTTTATTCCTTCTGTTTTCAGACAGTTCCTGTTGATGAGACGGTCCTTACCCGATCGCACCGTTGTGTGCAATGTCCCGCAGCATCGGGATGGGTGACGCCACCGACCTGAAGGATAAATGTCAATGTGAATAAATGAGCAAGTCAGAGTCATCACACTGGAGCGGCTCTCCTTCAGTAGGTTAAGAGGGTTTGTTAAAAACAGCAACATGGGACAAAATGTACAGAAGTGAGAATAAAGCAGGCGTTCCTTACTTATCTGGTAGAATAGGGTCGTCATCAAGATTTAATGTACCTTGGATTCCATGGCACAGCTCTGCAGGGATCTCAGTGCCCTGATGGAGATAAAAGTGGAGCTTGAATCAAGTATTAAATGGTGATTTCATTCAGGGCGTCAGTGCAGTAACACTCTGTATCATCTACAGTCACAACTTATTAGATGATGGAAGTAACTGACAAACTGAAATAAAGAGAATTAGGCAACACTTGTCATGTTGCCATGAAATTCACTGATCACATTTAGGTTCCCCAGAGTAGGAACCATTTCCATTTTGGACATTAGGCGTTTTCAGATCAAACAGTTCTGGGGACTCTGAAAGGAACCGCCCACTGAGGAGCTCCCTGAGAACTACAGACCTTCATAGGCTTTTTTCTGTTTGCAGGGTTCGTACAGCTTTTTAAGACTAAAGTTCAAGTACTTTTCAAGGACTTTCAAGACAAAAAAACAAAAAATTTCCAGACTCTCGAAGCCTTTATCATCACATCTAAATTGTTACTATAAATTCCAGGAGACAACAAACAAATATGACAAAGGGATCGTTTCATTTCAAATATTAAGAGATGTTTGATTTACATGAGTGATTGTGTCGATGATGAAAAACCAGATTATGTTGAAAAATCAAGCTTTTTTTCAAGGAGTATATTTGAATTCAAGCATATTCCTAACCTTAAAAACATAACGGTTAAAATTAAGCATTTTCCAAACTTTCAAGACTTTGTACAAACCCTGATTTTTAAAGGCTGCTGTTACGAGCTGCTACACTGTTTTTTAAAGATGGCGGTTGCTGGTGCTGCACTGGCTCATTTGTTCGACCAATCACCATACACTTACATCACTCGAGGTTTCCTCTTGTGCTGGGAGAGTAGCTACTCTGAAGTAGGAGCTAAAAAACGGCGTTTCAAGAACTACAATCGTTCCCAGTTCTTGCAGTGCAAACACAATAAAAAACAGGGGAGGGATCCTCAACTGTTCTTAAACTATGAAAAAGTTCCTCCGGTCCAAAAACGCGTCAGCTTTGGGTCACGGTGATCTTCTGTGCAAGGTGTATTTTTACGCTTTTAAGTCTGTTTTCTTTCATTTTACGTGTGTAACTGCAGTGAATGTGTGTTGGGCTCCGAGTGCTGCACAAGTGCAGGTGAGCTACACTCAGTACTGTGACTGAAGACGCTGCTCTGCTAACGTGCCGTCTTACTAGTAGTAGAGCTGAACATGTAAAGGTTGTCCAGATGGTGGCACTAAAGAATTTCTCATTAAAATGAAAAAGGTTTTCCTCTGAAGAGCAGGAATGTGATTAAAAATAATTTAATGGAAATTTGCCTCTTACACAAATGTTGTTTGTTCTTTGGGATATAATTAACATTTGAGTAGTTGGCTCAACAGAGCTTCAGATTTTTTATCTTCTTTTAAGTAAGAAAACACTTGATGGTGATTTATGGTTTAAACACAGTCTCACCTAGTTTGAGCTGAATCTGACCTGGTTCATGTTTTACATGCTGCTGTATTTCAGCTTCACAGTTCAGACATGCTCATTCAGAAGTATTAATCCAGCGAGTAAAACACCGTCTAAACAACAAAGGCTTTGGTTTACAAATGCATAAATCAACAAGACTAAATCTGACTCAGACGACACCTGCACAGCTACACAAACACATCTGCAGCAGAATGACACAGCAAGTAATGCAGATCTGTAACTGGATGTGAAAGTTTGATCCACAGAAGACGACTATTACTACAGACGCGTGTTCAGCTGACTGTGTGTGTGTGTGTGGCTAAGAGAAACTAATTGCTATATTGTCAGATTTGCAGTGAAACTTTTCAGACGCTGCGTGTTGTTAGCGCTCCTGTTTGTCAACATGAAGACCACATTTCCCATCAGCCCCTTTTTGTTGCTTCCTGTCTAAAAGTGCAATGGCTGTTTGAGACTGAAAAAAAGTCTGCTAAAAAACCTCACGTTTAAAATGAAAACAAAAATCGGACAGTGCTCAGCCATTTCTATTTAGCTATCAGCTATTTATTTGAATATTGGCTGTACCTAGTGTGACCAGGGAAACGCAAAGTGCGAGACGTTTTCTTTGATGACAACTGACTTGATTCGCGCCAGAGCTCGCATAAACAGCACCTGCACTGTCGTAGCATCCAACTCACACCAAACAGAGTAAATTGCAATGTTTTACACACACACACACACACACACACACACACACACACCCTGATGACCTAACGGACCTGTGTGTGGAGGTTTGTGTTTGTTACCTCTTGAGTTTCTGTACGGTAGAGTTCATGGATGAAGTCAAAGAGCGGGTGAGACTTCCCCAGAAACATCACGTCGTTTCCCAGGCTGTTTCTTTTTACTGCAACAGAGAACAGAAAGCAGCCGTGGTCAGGGAGGAAAAACCAGTGATCACTGGAGACACTGGAGCTCTGACTGGACTGGACCTTTTGGCAGCAGGTGGCAGATTGGTCACCTGAAAAAGTAATCCTTTTACCTTTTTCAAGATAATCAAAATTATTATTGAACACTGTTGTGTTGCTTGGCAAAGTTTACATATTTCATACTCCTAAAAAGGTTGTTTTGAGCTCCTTCATTTTAGTTCTCAAAAAGGAAAAGATAATTATGAAAGGCAGAGCAGAAAGCTCAGGCATAAATAAACTGGGGGTCCTGACAAGTTGGGATACCAAATTATGATTATTCTCTGATATCATAACTTAATATTATCTGGATTTTCTTTTTATTTCCTGCTATAGGATGAAGTATTTAATTTGAACGGGTGAAGAAGTGATTTGTTTTTGAATTACAATTACATATAGTAGAGGAGAGAAGAAGAAGAAGAAGAAGGGAACAGTAAACAATGTGATATTAAGGTGATGATTATATCCAAAAACAGAGAAAACACCATCTTATGTTACATAAATGAGGTTGTTTCCAGTGAGCTGGATTGTTTTCTTAACTGTTCCCACAGTCGGTACAAAGTATATTAAATGGCTGCTGTTTGCCCCATTAAAACTTTACAAACTGTAAATAAAGTGCAGAAAGATCTCTGCCATAATTTAACAAAAATATAATCAACAATCTCTTCTCATTTATATCAGTCCATCCGGTTCCACTGCTGTCTGTGTTTTACTTTTCACATGTCAAACTTCTTGCCTGAAAGACTCGTGTTGATACTTGCAATCAGTGGCGATCATGAATATAAACGTCAAACACTAATCATCTCAGCACAGACGAACATTTTCTTACAGAAAGTAAAGTTCATTAAAAAACAGAAATCCAGAGTTTTTCACTGTGGGGCTTTTGCTCACCTTCCTCAGGTGTGAGGTCGGGGTAGACGTCAGCCAGAGCCGCCCACAACCGCCTTTCATCCACAAAAGGCAACAAGGCCACACCTTCAAAATAAGCACATTTACAGGAAGTTAACCTCGAGTAGTATTTGTGATGTGTGCCGCCCACTGAGTGACATGAATTTATGTAAGGGCATGAAAAAACGAAATACAGATCATCAAAATGTTTTCAGTGGATTTTAAACAATAAAACAAGATTAAGTATTTTTGTGCTTTTGCTCGTCAGTAAAGCTGCCAAGTTCTGTGAGAAAAAAAACATTACAGCAGTAAATAAGGCATTCCCCTCATCGACTCCAACAAACCTAACTGTGTAATTGAATGGGAACGCGACTCACCCTGCCAGGCGTATTTCTTGCCATTGAGATCAATGGCAAAGTCGTCGGGGTAGAAGTCGATGATGGAAGAATCCTGTGTCAAAAGAAGCGTTTAAAAGAAAATGAAGAGACTTGAAAAACCACAACCTGTAAAGATGAGGCACTGAAAACTATTCTGCATTTGAAAAGTTTGATTTCCTGCAGATCTGTTGCATTTTAACTTCCCTAATGAGTCGACTTTTTTCCTCAAACCTATCTTAACATGTAACATTTTTGAAGACCTGATTCTGGACTCAACACTTACAGGACTGCTCATGAGGTTCCGCCATGTCGGGGGCAGGAAGTTGCCGCTGGCGGCGGGAAACACTCCCATCAGCTGCTCCAGTGGTTTGAACTGCACACAACAACCAAACACACGTCATTTACATTCTCAGCAAATCAATAGTCTTGTCAGTTTTTATAGAACTCCATTATAATGAGGATTATACATGTCCAGGGTAGGGAGAGGGGTGTCAATATCAAACTTATATTGTGACCTAGCACACGACATGAGCACGTTTGCACTTAATGTGAGGCGCTAGTTATGATGTCATATTACATGTCATTTTCCAAGTGTTTTATCCTTAGACTGTATATAAAGATGGACGATGCGACAGCTCCCCAAAAGTGAAGCCAAAACATCTTGATCGCCCCCTGGTGGCTGGCTGCAGTACAGGTCATAAACCCCGCCTGACCCTGAAAAGTCCAAGTAAACGTCAAATAAAATGTTCCCAAAGATTGTTTCTGTCATTTTAGGTAGTTCTTATCACGCTGATGTTTGTTCAGGAGTTCGTTTTTCTGGTTTGGTTTTTGTTATTTGATGCTATAAAAAGGGGTCATGATTGACAACTGAGTGTGCTGTGATTGGTTCAGGCGGGTGTACGGGTGGGACCTCGATAGATCACTACTGCACAGACTGTGGCTCCAAATTACATCACCAGGGCTTCATTTTTTTTTTTTTAACAATGGGAGGAAGTGGAGACGAGTCATCCATTTTTATATACAGTTTATGGTTTTATCCTTCATTCTAACTTTATTTCACATCTAATATTCATGATATACATATAAAAAGGACAACAGTTAAAGACGTGTGCCAGAAGATACGTTTGTTCAATCCTGAATGGTTAATATTGATATAAAAAACGCTCTCGCACTTCACCCGTTTATCTCTTTTATTATAAAACTTCTAAAACTGTTGTGGTGTTCCAGTGGATTTCTACAACAACACCTCCATCTGGCGTAGATGGCATTACACCAAATGACCTTATGTTGCAGTGAGTTTACTGCCATTTGATTGGAGCAACGTATTCAGCATGCTTTGATAACTGTCAGAGCGTGATCGTGGAAGAGCAGAGACAACAAAAGAACAGAGAAGAAGAGAAAAAGCAGAGAAGAGGCAGGAGTTTTTAGTCCGTTCTTACCGGTTTCGTCCCCTTCTCAAACTCGGTGAACATCCCTTTGATGTCTTTGAAGTCGGAGGCGAATGGGGCGTAGTGGAACGGGAAATACCACTTCCAGGAGGCACAGCCCTGCAGACCAACACAGAAACAATCACTGACTTTAATACGACTTTACATGTCAGGAGAAAACCCAGGTCTGCCACATACAGGCCATGTTCGACCAAACCAACCACACGACATGTGCATTTACCATCCAACTATGGCTGCAACAGTTATCTTCATTAATGACTGATCTGTTAATTATTTTTAATTAATTTACTGTTTAGTCTATTACATAGATGTCTGAAAACAGTAAAAAAATTCCCAGAGACAATAAAGATATTTAATTAATTTATAAATTATATAAAACAGAGAAAAGAGGCAAGTTGTCACATTTGAGAAGCTGGAACCAGAAAATGTTTGGCATTTTTGCTTGATTAAAGATTTAATAAGTGATCTGCTGTTGTTACTCTTCCCTTTGTGCTACAGAACATTTTCATTTTAAGTGTTAGCCTTGAAATAATTAAGCCAATGGGACAAATGAGAAGAAAAAAAAAACACTTAAAGACGACTAGGAAAAGAAAAAAGCTTTTCTTTGCCCTTTTTCCACAAAAGTTCCTCTGCAGCGGAAAAGCTTAAAATCCAATCTGATCAGACGAATGTGGCTCAGCTGACATTTAAAAACCTTCACAAGCCTGAATCCTGATCAGACACAGTGTGGTTTAAAACTGTATATGTGGCTCCAGCTCCAAAATTAAACTTCAAACTTCCATGTGGATGTTATGTGGGAAAAAAGCGATCCAGTTCTTGGAAAGACAGATCGTACCGTGAACCCTGGAGCACCTGCTGAGAGGCTCCTGCATCTCAAACATAATTCCCTTCGTCAGCTCTGTGTTTGTGAAAGGTTTATGTAGGAGCAAGGAAGAAGAGAAACAGAGAAAAAAAAACAAAAAAACATCTAATCCTGCAGATCCAGCGTTTGGACCACTTATCCTTCCTGAGCAAACACGCCTCGCACCAAAGAACGACCTTCATTTCCCACAATCCACCTCCGAGAAAACGAGGCCCTCCGATAAATCCACCGATCCTCACATCTCAGCCAATCTCGCTTTAAAGCCCACCACTCTTTTATTAAAGATGCTCATTCACATGATAATACGGGACTTTACCATAATAAAAGGTAGAAGAGGCTCCAATCTCCACATTCAAATAATCGCACAGATCATTTATGTTAATATGACGAAATGTTTTGTGTTGAGGAGAAATTCATTTGTGACTGTGGCCGACGGGGTCAAAGACCACAAACCACAAAAAAAAAAAAAAAAAAAAAAAAAAATACATTTACTGTCCTGTTTCATAACAACTGACACAAAGGGGAAAAAGTGTTAGCTCACCATGTTATCAAAGTAAATATCCGAGTATAACGAAAGGCTGGGTAACGATTCAATGTCATCTCTCGTCTTTCAGTGTCATTTTATCGGATGTGAAGGATAATAGAAAAGAGTATGTGGCTGTGGACGATAGGTGAGTTGGGGTACGCTTTACACCTGTCACACACAGTTAACTTTTCTAGAAACACAGATTATTGGTTGGTGCCATCTCTGAGGTGTTTTTTTAGATAACCATAGTTCTTTTATTTTGTGTTTGTTTTCAGAGGTCAGGCCTAGTTTTGTTATATTGATTTCTATTTGTTTGGCACGACCACCTTCTCCCACGTTTTGAGAACCTTTGTTATGTTTGCAATTATTGAGACGAGCTGGAAATAAATAACTTTAATTTTCACTTCTACTCTGACTCCTTCAAATGTTTTGTTTGTCGTGTTATCGTCTCCGTTTTCCCCTTTCACCAATGGGACGCAACAGGTAAATATGATTTAATTTAGGACTGGGACACACCAATACTTTCATTATCAATAAATCTGTCAATTATTGTTCTGATGAATCCTTTAGTCTATATAATGGGAAGGTGACGGCCAACCAAATGTCCAAAATGACCGAAGATTTAACTTTTTTTCACAGTATAAAAAAAGGAGAGAAAGACAGAAAGTCTGTCCTGTGAGAAACCAGAAACAGCAAATGTTTTATATTTATTTCTTGATAAGACTTTCTAAACAATTGATTATTAAATAGTTGCCAATTAATTTAAGTCTATCGAGTAATTAACTAATTGTTTCAGCATTAGTCGCAATTATTCAAATCAAATAGTTAAAATAGTCAACTACAATGATCGTAGACTGATTAATTTATCAATAAAAACTAATGAAATGAGTTTTGTCTGATGTAACAGTGGAACAAAACTCATTACACTGAACATCAGTCTGATTATTTTATACACGACTTTGCTGATTTGTCAAATCATAAAAAATATTCTTATTGTCTTCAATCACTCACTTATAAATTTGGAAAATCATTTTTTTTAAAAATCAACGCTTCCCATCTGGTGTTTCACACCGTTTGATATTTTGATACATTTCTGCCAAAGATTTGTAACTTTTAAATGACAAATCCCACACAAATACAACAAACCCAAAATTAAACAAAATGCATTCATTAATTATGCATTATGAAATAATTATGGACAGAAGATTTAACACTTGTTATGGCTTGGCACTGATCTCTAGATTTGATTCTATTTCAGTTCAGGAAGTCCTGAATCGATTTGTTTCAATTAAATTTGTTTGAACTCTTTAAGATTCAAGGAAATCAGATGAAAGCCAATTTTCCATATCAAAGGGCTTCTCAAACTCTGTGTGCTGGGAACTTGAATTTATTTCTATTCCACAAGTTCACTGTTGTTTTCTTTTGAATATGAAAGTGCAAATTATACACTCAGTTGCCAGTTTATCAGGTACATCTAGCTAAAAACAATGCAACAGTCATGAAGGAAATCCTACTGAAGTGTTTCTAATATTTTGTCCACCCCATTAAAAATCAGTGAGGGTAGACTAAAAATTTGAAATCATTTGCCAAGTCTTACTAGTAAGAAAACTCTTCTAATCTGGGTTCAAATTGTTGAAAAGAAATATGTCTGTTTGATTTTTTGAAAGGAAATAAAAAGATAAAACACAGGACAGATTTACAGGTGAGCCACCACAAATAGACTGTCAGCGTGGAGAATGGCTCCTCCATCAGGGTTACACACCTAAAAACTCAAAGGATCTGAGAAACTGAGATCCACAACAAAAGTGTGAATCCTGTCTTTTGTGTTTTGGATGAACCCAGCTCTGCCTTCCCGGATCACTTGGCGAGGTGTGCGTGATCATAACCGTGAATGTGTGGCAGCAGAGAGCAGACACGTCCCCGGCCACTGAGGGCCCCACTAATGAATTCATCCAGAACAGCCCCCCGAGACGGGCTTCGGATTGGCGAGCATGTGGAGTCAACACCGAGCGTGCATATACACGGCTCACAATCAGCCCGGACAAATCCCCCCGGCTCAGCCCAAGGCGCCCCGGCTCTTCTGGAGAGGGCCGCCAGCTGATTATTTCATTTCAAGATAAACATCAATATTTTACAACAATAAAATGATTTAGTGTCTAATCACACCGCAAACAATAAGTGGAGGTATCAGAGGCGGCTGTGTGGAGGTTTATTTGTTGAGACACTCGACTGTAAGGAGTTCTTGACTTTCAACAGAAAAACCTGTCGCTCTGTTAAAAACGCTGGTTGCCCATTAGCCGTTTTTCCTCTAGACAGACTTTGGTCTGACTGTGAAGCTAGATGGAAGGTGAGGGGTCACAAAATCATGAGAATAGTTCAAAGGAAGCCGTTTAGTAGTGTTTGGGAGAACTTACACCAGTGCCAACATTTAACCACTGCAACAAACCAGCATCAATTTGGTCCAAAACAGCAGAAGAGACACATTACAGATGAAACGCTGTCACGACAGTTCAGGCTGTGATACTATCTTACTGTGTGAGAGGGATTTCAGTGTTACCTGGTAGTAGTAGCGCAGCACCCAGCAGAGACCCTCCACGTACGACTTAACCACCTTCCGCCTGAAATCCTCATCCATCACGTCCACGTCGAACTTGGTCTTGTAGTATCTCTGCTTCCAGCCCTCCTCCCATAACCTGCAGCGCACATGGACGTAAGTACACTTTACTGACCGAAACCATTTAGAAGAGGCAACTAGTTTTCTTCACAAAGACACTCAGGCCTGGAATAGAATTAAACCTTAGCAGTCAACTATGTACTTTAGCAGAATCTGTACCGTTTTATTACTCCTGTTTACTGCTTTAACTTACATTTCATGTTTTAAATCAGCCTTTCCACACAGACAAAATGTAAACTCACTGTTTGATCAACCAGTTATAATTTGTATGATCCACAACATCCTACTTTTATTTTTACTACCAATATCAAAAACAAGCCGACTAAAGTTTATACCAGATTTGTGACCGCAGGCATCTGAGAAATCTGCAAGACAGCCGATCAAAATGTCTTATGATTGTTGATCATTTGATCAAACGTCATGACCCTTATAACTTAGCCCCAAACGACAGCCAATCAGAGGGAAACTATGATTTGATCTGATTCTAAAATGTGACGGGGGCAATTCAAGGTTAAGATCTGGATCAATCCGTACAATATGCGGCCAGAGATCAAGGATCCAGAGGTGATTTGGACAGAATGCACATCAAACTTCACCTCCAGTGAGCAACGACTTCACATGGTGCTGAAATATCGTTTCATTGTTCCCACCTGCACTGATGCACCATGGTTGTCCGCAGACACACAGTGCACACTCTGTTTATAATCTATCATAATATTGATCAACTCTCTTGGGAATCAGCTGTCTGATGTTTGTGACCTTGAGATGTAAATCTATTCTACTCTTGAACATGAGTGTAAGTGACTATTGGATGAGCCAATCAGATGTTTGCAGTGTAAATGTACCTAAACGATACCTTTGCTTATTAAAATCACTAGTTTGGAGGATACTGCTCTGTTAATCTATACGCTGAAAAAAAAAAAAAAAAAAACTGCATTAACTTCCTCACTGCTGCCGGAATAGCTTAATGGCTTTGACTTCTTGGTAGATTTGGGGCGGTGATGCCGTTCTGCACACATAATCAAGGCCATCCAGCATCTGTGTGGTGGATCCTCGGAGCGGCCCGCAGGGAGCGCCGACTCCTGAGAGGAAAGCCTCCATGAATACCAATTTAGCCCGATGGATTTAGCAGCTTTGACGAGTGCGTCACAGAGGAATTTATTAGAATATTCCTGCTTTTCATATTAATCACATGCAGAGGGAGGTGGGAGCTGTTCAGCAGAGGAGTGAGTGTGAGTGAGAGTGTGTGTGTGTGTGTGTGTTGGGGAGAGTTTAACAGCTTGAGCTGCAGCACTGTGGCAATAATGAGTGCATCTCTCCGGCTGTGTTTGTTAACTCGCTGATTTGCTGACTGAAGGTGGCCTGTAAAGATTTATTTTAAAAGGCATTTTATTAACTGCATGCACACTGTCTGCTGGACACTTGTATTGAATGCATACTGTTTTATCAGCAGAGAGCGTCAAGAGTTTATTTTCTCAAGATAGTGAGGCAGGTAATTTTTTGAAAAGTACTCCCAGTACCAGAAACATGTTTTACCAGGCAAAAAAAGAATTACAATCAATTTTAGGCAATCTCTTTTATAATTCTACCCATTTCCAATATTAATTACTCTACTGGCTCTCTAATGTATTACGTGAAACATTAAATCAACACACAACAGCAGATTTTAAATATTAATAAACTGTTAAATCTGTTTTTGGCTTCATTTTCTCTGCCAATGCTTCAAAAAAACTGCTGTAAGTCACCACACGGTGACAGTGGAGCAGTTAACCATGTAACCACGTTACCGCTGTGTGTAGAGCAGGCAGCCAATCAGTAGCCTGTTTGATACAGCGATTTTGTTGCTTTGATTTGATTGGTTTATGGTATGATTGGAGATGGTATGTGATGGTTAGCCAAGACAAGGTTTTAGACCAGGTAAAGACTGAAGCCGGTGTTCAACAGAGGTCTTCAAAGCAGCAGGAGCTTTGATGGAGATGTTACTGATTTGTCTGCTAAACTTTTGCTGTAGGCTTGTTTTTTCCTCTTTTGCACCACAAAGGGAGAAAAATGACTGAAAACACATTTTTATAGACTCATCTGATTTGAGAATGTGCATTTGATACATCTCTCTGTATTTCATCTTGTTCTGCTGCAGCCTTTACATTTATGTGACCGGGTTCATTACAAACTCGAGTCGTGTTGTTGTGGAAATGTTTCTGGGTCCAACCTATAAAGATTGCCGTCATTTATTTTAAAAGGGGAACTCCAACAATTTTACACGTCTCTTTACAGGCGTCGTATAAAGCTTTTTGTGGCTCCAGGGGAAGCCGCACGACATCTGATAAATGTCCTCAAGTGATGTCACTTGAGTCAGCGTTGTTTGGGGCTGAAGACGACAAATTTGAAGATGAAAATCTGTTGGTGTGGAGTTAGAAAGAAGTGAGCTGACAGACCTCTGCAGCAGCTAGCTCCGCTAGCTAGCATAACACACCTGAATCTCTGACTGAACTGTCAGCAGCTTGAGTTGCATTGTGGGTAATGTAGGAGCCAGGTTTTGACAATAAAGAAGAATGTGTGGAATATATAAGATGATAGCTCTGGTTCCACAGTGTTATCGGTGGAGTCCTCTTTTAAAAGTGACTCTGCAAAAGCAACTTCTGAGCTACCTGTGTTGACATACTTCCACAATACACAACTACAACTGAGAGACTTTGGAGGTGTTAAAAATCTAAACACAAGATGAGTCCACCCTCCGCTAAGACCCGCCCCCACCAGCTGGTGCAGGTTTACCTGACGTTGTCTTCAGGCTCCGGCTCGCTGTCACTGTCCTCAGCTTTCCTCTTCACCCCCCTGCTGTCTGTGCTGTTGCTGGGCCCTGCAGACGACTGGGCAGGGCGACAAAAACCCAGGACAAAACAATAAAAAAAAAAGAAAGACAAAAATGCAGATCAGAAGAAAACCAAAGTAGTAAATGAAAACTCATACATTTTTTTTTAAAAATCAGTGCAACAACATACATAACGTCAAAAGTCATTATAAGTATCATCATCACATAAGACAAAGAAACACAGTAAATCTCAGTAAAACTGAGAAACAGGAATTTTATGGGTAAAAAAGTGACTCAAAAGATCGGTTATCAAAATAGTTGTCGATTATTTTTATGTTAATTGATTAATAGATTGATCAACTAATCATTTCAGCTTTAAACTTTTTCTATCTGGCAGAAAATAAAATCTTTTTACTGATAATGAGTCACGTCAAAGATAAATATCTGCTCTGCTGTCTGGTACAGCTGCTGCATGTACGTATGTGTGTTTTCTATGTTTGAAGGAAACTGATGGAAAGAAAAGAAAAAATCAATCACTGCCGTAGCTACTTAGCCTTCCTTTTTGCTGAAGCCTTTGTGCTCTTGTCATTCATGTGCTAATGTATGGCTGGCTATTGTTGGTCGATACATTTAACGCTGTACATGGGCAGGAAATTAAACAGCTTTCAGACACATTTAATAGAAACATGACCGTGAACTGAGCCACAAGACTCAGACTGCTGTTCACTATTATTGTCAAGATAACATTAATACAGCTATCTGTCTTTTCTTGATGAAGAAGAAGTTTTTAAATTATGTATATCTAGCAGAATTACACTACGTTTTACAGGCACCAGCCAAGTGGCACCTCAAGAGTCCAAAGTGCATCTCTGCGTGTCCATACTAAACCCCTTCAGATGTAGACAAACAGTCCAGAGTGAAGAAGGGTCAAAGTGCACGATGACGGCTCAATGTTAAACAAGTGAAAATATGCTGAAGACACAGAGGAGGAAGACGAGTGAGACTTCCACACCACTAACTTTGCCTCATGTCAAAATGGTCGACACTGGCTATTTAAATAGACCAGAACCAGAGGCTTCTTCTTATTATTATATTAAAGGATCTAGTTAACCCAGTATTTGAGGGGCAGCTCTACCACTAATAAGTTTTACAGTGACAGTTATAACCAAGACAAACTCATTTTTGGACTTAACTGAAATTCTGTAATATCAGGTTCCACCCGACTTAATTTTTTTGTTTTGTTTATTTTCTAATATATCTGAATGTCAGACATCGAACGCCTTGATAACGCTTGCTGGACTATGAAGGAAAAATGAGTTTGTAATGTTGTGAGAGCATTTTGTAACTTCGTTAGAAAAAGTCTTTCAATCTTAAATTTAATATTTTATCATAAATAATTCTTCTTTTTCAAAGTCTGATCTCGGATATGTTGAATTTTATAAAAACATTGTCAACAAACCAAACAAAAAAAAACCCATAAAACTGTATCTGTTTTTGTGTGTCCAGCTTCCATTTCAGCAAGAACTTACATTGCCACCGTTCTTCATCGTGGCCTTCAGGGACTGAGCCGCATCCTGGAGAAGAAAAAGACAAAAACAACACTTCATCATCATGACTGCATTCCTGCAACGATGATTCATCACCACGTTTCAAATGGCCTCCCCTTCCTGACAGGATCTGAAGACGAGCACTCAAAATATTACAACATGTGACTGGACTGCAGCCTCACAACATACATCCGAAATGCTGCTGTAACATCTAGGTCTTGTTTTGTTGTCATAGTTCTAGTCGTCATTTATATAATATATTTTAGGAGTCTGGTGTAGTCTATAGGACTTCACACTATAGGAGCTTAATCTCCTCAGCGACATAATTCAGGATATGAGAGATCAATAAAACAAACTGTGATTCAAAACTCTACATCACAGAAGTTAAATACTATATTTCTCAAAAATTTCCAAAGTTTTGTTTGAAATTTCAAATTAAATACTCTCCAAGTATGCAGGAGCTCTTTTAGAACTGCTACTATGACAACAGAGAATAAAAGTCTTCACTCGTTCAGATTTTTTAAGACCTGGAACTTTTTCCAGATTTGCAGAGCTGCACAGAAACTCCAGGTCTACCTTGTTGTGCTGCTCCCTGGACTGCATCCTCATGTCGTAGGCCTGGTGCCGGGCATTTTGGACGGCCTCGGGTCGGTCTCTCCTCCCCAGGGCCTGAGGGGCAAACTGGCCCGTGGTCAGGTAGGCGGGCCCCCGCTGCTCCGCCTGCGATCACGCAGAGGGAAAAACATGGTGAAAATTCAGTATATGGTTGATGGCTGTCCGTTACACACTGCAGTCGCTATAACATGTATCAGCACATATGACAAAAGTCAGACTTTAGCTTAACCTTTGTTGCCTTTTAATCTAAGAAACTTTTAGTGAACCGTTGAATCTAGATTAAACCTTATCGCCGGGTTCCTACATATTTTCCATTTCAATACTCCATACCTTTCCATAGTGTGTAAGAACCCTGTTATCGAGATGATGGACAGGAAGCTTGACAATATGGCAGAGTAGAAGGGTGGGATTTATGCCTCAAGTGAAAAAAGAAATGCTGGCCTCTGCCAATTTTGAACAGCTAATGAAAAAATATTTTTTCATGATTAAACGTGTACTAACGACAAAATAAGCAGGAGTAGCATTTTCGCTGTACCTTGTACCTGAGTTCAGTCCTAACTGCAAGACGATTTTCAAATTCAATTTTTTACGCTAACATCAGCTGATTAAGCAGAAATTGAGAATGTGGAAACTTGAATGAGCTCTAATTTTCTAGCATAAGGTCGTCAATACTGCAGTTTCTCTTCTAGATGGAATTTTGTCCGTACTGTTTTGTCAGGTAAGATTTGCCAGCTAGTGTAAAGCAAACAGTATCATCATCATCATCATCCTCCACCTGCTTTACTCACCTTCGTCCTCTTTCGTTTCTCTTTCATTCTTCTCTTAAAGCTTTCCTAAGAGAAAGAAAATGTGAAGACTTATCAATCACAGAAAGCAATTAATCAATCAAGGTTAGAATAGAAATATATACTACTGTGGTAAAGTGGCCTGGCTGTAGCTAGCTGTGTGATCAAACAGCAGCTTCTGTCTCTTAGGTATAAATTGAACCCGAGTTTTGGTACCAAAACCAATACAATTATTTTAAGAAAAATAAACCAGAAGTTCTTAAATGTAAACTGTTGTCTAAATACGATTTCACCTGTCTAAATAAGTCTTAAAAGAACTCAACAAAATAGTCTAAAAAAGTATGATTTAAATCAGGAAACATCCGAGAATAAAAAAACAAGAAAATTAATACAAAGGTTTGGTACTTTAGTGTCCAATACTTCAAAAAAGTACTGAGGCTTGATACAAAGCCTTGGTGTCTTTACAAGCCTAAAACTAAAAGCTTACGTCATCCTCTTTGCGTTTCTTGAAGATGTTGTCCTCCGCCACGCCCACCGCCTGCATGATCAGCTCGACTCGCTCCAGGTTGACGTAGCCGTTCTCTGTCAGGTAGCCCTACAGACAAACACAGGCCCGATTACGTCACAGCGCCACACAGTCGGAGCTGATTTAAGAAAAATAACCCGCGACTGGAAACACTGAACAACACAAAAGCGCGATACTCACTCCAGTTTTGTGTACAACGTCTTTGTAGATGTTGACCAGTCGGTCGATGGCTCCCTCTCTGTAGGAAACAAAAACAACACCAGCGAATAATTAAAGACGAGTCATTCAGAGTAAATTTAAATGAGAATCGAGATGGGACATTGAACTGACACCAAACACTGATTTATCTTTGACATCAGCAGGAGATTTGGCTGCCCCATCAGCCACTCTGGCAGGTAAGCAACCAACATTTGGCGCTCTATTTTATCATTATACAAACAAAAAAAACACTAAAGAAGAGTAGTAAAACAAACAGAACAACAGAAGTCTGAGCTTCACCCGTTTTCAGTCTGATCGGTGTTGGAGGTTAAAGTGAAGTGATGGCAGGATTACGCTCTCTGTGAAAGTGAGTAATCAGGCTGTTTTCTATACACAGAGTAAAGAAAACACCAGCACTATCTAAAGCAACACAATACAACTGTCCTGCAATTAACCCTGTTTCTGGAGTCACGCTGGAATAATTGAGTTGGCAGGCAGCGTAAAAATTTCCTACAAGTACATTTATTGCACCTCAGTACTTTTTAAAGGTCTTGAATTTAGATAACTGAGAGCTAAGGACAACCGATACAACCGCTACACTAATTTCAAACCAGCATTCAGCATAAATAGGTGTCCTGAAGCTCACCTGATTTCTAAGGACGGCAGGTGTGGCAGGAAGTCGTTTCCAACAAAGAAACACATGAAGACCCAGTCGTCTACGCTCCTCTCAAAGTCGAAGGGAAACGGCAGGCTGGCCATGGTCAGCTCTCTGGCGAGGTACTGAAAACACGGAAGGCAAGAAGAATTAATGTACGTTATCTGGTAGGTGCTTTCAGTTTACTCTTGTAGTCATTGTAGTTATATCCAGAAGAAATAGATTTAAAAAATTAGGACAATCCTGAAGTTACTTATTATGTAATTTTATGACTTATTTCTCAGCATCAGGATGAATTTGTATCACATGTATGTATTTGAATACACGGCCAATATGTTACAGCTGAATGAAAACACAGAATCAAAAAAATATTCTGCCCTGAAACCAAGCATCAAGCAAACTGAACTGTAACAAATGATGGACGGTTAAACAAATACTCCTGCACCACTTTAGGGCGTCAAGTTAAATTTTGACACCGTTGAAATGGAGCTAATCACATCCTGTTGCCCTGAATGTCTGTAAATGCAGTGAGCAACAAACACTGTGCATATTCATTAAACAGTCACTCTAGCGCCACCTTAGGCTAATCACTGTCACTTTTGAAATGCCAGAAGGAAACAACGACATGATTTCTTCCCCAAAGAACATAAATATCATACCTCTCGCAGAACGCAGAGCCTGATGAATATGAACTCCTGTTCAGAAACTGGCATCGAGTCTGCAAACTCATCATGCTGAAAGAGAAGAAGATGACAGAGCGAAGTCTCATTTACGGCACATTTCTGGATACAGACAGAAGTTGTTATAATTTAAAACATTAACAGATCTGCAAATAAGACAAAATATATGTCAGTCAGATTAAGAGAAAGCCATGCAGGTACTGGTCTGACATACAGTCTGCTTTCATTTACATTCAAATCTGCTTCACAAGATCGCACAAGACGAACCTTTTCATTTTCCACAGATCACCAAAAATTCCATATTTCTTTTGCCGATCAAACAGTTTTGGAAAAGTGACTACAAAGCTGTCAAGCTTAATGCAAAAAAAAAAAAACTTCAAAAAACATCTGTGACTCGTCTTTGTAGACAAAATATAATACAAAATATTAGGGCTTGTACAGCTTTTTAAGAGTCAAATTCAAGCACTTTCAATGTACCTAAACCAAAAATAACCAGACTCTCGAAGCCTTTATCATCAAGTGCCAGGAGACAACAAACAAATACGACGACGGGATCGTTTCATTTCAGATATTAAAAGATGTTTGGTTTACATGAGTGATTGTGTCGATGATGAAACACCAGATTGTGTTGAAAAATCAAGTATTTTTCAAGGAGTATATTCAAATTCGAGCATATTCTTAACCTTGAAAACATAATGGTTAAAATTAAGCAGTTTCCAAACTTTCAAGACTTTGTACGAACCCTGAAATATGCAATTTTTACCTTTAAATCTGGCATTTGAGCAAACAATTCTGTTATAATAAAATCACTTCCTGCCAGTGATTACAAAATCACACAAATAGCACATGTTCTATCTATCTATACGTGTGTGTGTGTGTGTGTGTGTGTATATATATATATATATATATATATATATAAATATAAATAAATATATATATATATATATATATATATAAATATAAATATAAATATAAATATATATATATATATATATATATATATATAGAGAGAGAGAGAGAGAGAGAGAGAGAGGGAGGGATAGATAGATCTATATCTATATATAACACCGTTATACATTTAGACAGAAAACTCCACAAGTACAGGCAGAGCTCACCTGTCCCTGCTTCTCTCTGGCCGTCCCCTGACAGTCTTTGATTTCATGACCCATCTGTCCACAGAGAGCGCAGGGCCGGGGCTTGTTGGGTTTAAACTCCTCTCTGATGATGGTGAAGTTTGGCTCGTGGGTGGCCAGGCCCAGCATGATCAGGTCAGCTGATCAGTCACCGCACAGAAAGAGAAGGTGTCATTTCAGCGATGTATTCATTATTTAACTTGTATTTTATTGGACTTGTTTACATTACAGACGGTGGATTTAAAGGCTTACCATCAGCTCCACACAGGCAGTGGTGTGTGTTGGGGTCGTGGTGGGGTTGAGCTGTCAAAGTGAAAAAAACAAAATGTCTGTCTGTGTGCGTACAGAAGGTTCAGACTTGACTGACCTGAACATATTTCTGACCCACAGATCAAAGTGTCAACATGATATTTAACAACACTTCTTCATCTTTCTGTGTTTTCTGTTCGATATTGATTTGTTCTGTGTGTTTATATGTTTTTGTGCATGTTAGACGCATTTTGTGGTCTTTTGAATGTTTAGTCTTGTCTGTGGTTATAAAGTCATGACTGTGGGAGGTGGTTTATGCACTTATTTTATAACTTTTGTTGTTTATGATGTAACCTTTTACAGTACATGTGCTGTAATGTAATCCTTTGTTTTACAACCAGCATGCATCTATTATAAAGGTTTGTAAGTGTGAGGCAGCTGTACCTCTCTGTCTCCTGATGTAGTCCATAATCTTGTGTTCACCCTCACCAGGAACACTGGCATCAGACAGAAGGACCTGGATGAAAGAAGTAACTAGAGGTTAGTGACCGTCAACACTGTACAACCAGGAGGCAACAGCTGAAAACCACAACAACAATATTTTTTTTTTGATGAATCCATCAACAGTTTTGTCTATAAAATGTCACAATAGGTATTGTTGGTAACATTTCAGGCTGTATTTGAAAGCCTGAGCAGCAAAGTTACACTCACTGTGACATTCTTCCATCCTGGATCGTTACTGAGTCGGTCTGCCACGTAGTACCGAAGACAATGTGCCAGGTTGTCCATGAACTCTGTTCCCTGGAGACATAAGAAGTCAAATCCTGTAATTCTGCTGTTACAAGTAAATCTATATATAACCTTATTTACACTTGGAAAAAACACACTGGAAGAAAGGTTTGCATCATAAAAACAAACTCATAACAATTAAAAATAAATAAAATGTAGTAAGTAAAAGTAGCAATAAACATTACCGTAATAGGCAGGGGTTAAAGAAGCTACGATATCCAGTAACAAAAACTGAAGGTAGTGTTTATCCCACTTACTGGAGTGATGCAGTTGCTGTCAAACCTCTCCTTAATCTCCTCGGGTGGAAGATAACCTCCTGTAGAGGAAAAAACATAGCAAGTGAGGTTACACTGAGCATGAAGGGTTAACATTAAATACAGATAATGACACAAATACAGTGAAACTTCTATCAGGGAACAACGCTGCTTCAACTGTAAATCATGGAGGATTCATTTCTTCATCCAGGGTGAGTTCAATCTATAGCGTTTCTGCTATTTCAGCCAGTGACTTGTGAATGTTGCTGGAGCGTTTCCTCTCTCAGGCAAGTGTAAACGATACTTCAGATACATGAAATAAAACTGTGCACCGGGTAATATCGCTCCACAAAGACATTCAAAGGGACAAATAATGATGCTCCTTTTTAAATTTGTAACTTCCAAAGTGAAACAGACAAAATGACCAAACATCAGCTCTTTATTTTGTAATTTGCCATCAACAGTATCAGTATTTTGGGTCCTGGAGCTCAGAGAAAATACCGTCCTGCCACAAGGAAAATGTCCCGTAATGTTGTACCATCTCCGGTTTAAGTCAACAAACATTCTCTGGATTTAAAAACGTCACACACCTCTCTGGATGACCTCCTCTCTCATACGATGCTTCTCCTCCGCCAACTCCACTCCTTCTTTGGAGGCACGAAACCGCCGAGAGCGCTGCTGGTTCATTTTGGCCCTTGGAGCCTGGTCAGAGTTAAACAGGATCGTTATTTCTGCTGTACAGCAGCTGATTTCAGGCTGGTCATCACAGCTAACTTCCTGTCTATAGTAACCCAGATAACATCACTGTGACAGCTAAAATTTGGTAATTCTCTGGCAGGTGTTCAAATTGGTGAGCCCTCGTCCAGACTTTGCTCTGGCTGCAGGTTTCTGTTACTGAAAGTTACTTACAACTCCATCGATGGCCATGTAGAGAACTTTCCTGGGCCGCACGATATTGAACAGGCGGTCAATGTATTCGAAAATGGCGACCATCATCTCATCTTCGTTTTTGGGAGCGGGTCTGTGGACAGCAGAGTTCAGAATGTGAAGAGAGCAGAGGGTGTGTGGACTTGTTTCACTGTCTATCACTTATTTATTATATTTATGCTTATATGTCGGGATGTGTCACACCAAACTCCATTTAAAAAATCTGGCATTTTAAAGTTTCCTTGTTTAGAATAAGCAAACACGCTCTTGTTGATTTAACACATTTCATAAATGGGAGGCAGCTTTGGCTACCCTTTGTCGGTACAATCAACCATCCAGATTTAATCGCCGAAACAAAATACTTGATTTGTGCTCACCAAAGTCCTCTCATCGAGGGCTGCCAATAATTATTTTCACTATCATTTAATCTGTCGATTATTTTTCAGATTAATCAAGTTATTATTTAGTCTACTAAAAGTCAGAAAACAGTGAAAAATGTTTGTCACAATTGCCAGAGCCCAAAGGTGACATCTTCAGTTTGCTTGCTTTGTCCAACCAACAGTCCAAAACCCCAAAAACATTTAATTCACATGGATATGAAAGACAGAAAGGAGGAGAAGCTAACCCAAATACATCAAGGCGAGCCTGCAAGACAACATTTTATTGCAACACCTGGCTGTTTAATCGTCCGCCAAATTGCAGACAAATTCTAAAAAAAACAGTCAATCTTTCAAGGACGGTTTCTGCTTTTTTTTTTTTGTTTTTTTTTGTTTTTTGGCTGCAAAGGGTCGAACCAAACTGAAAATGCAGCGATGTTACCCGAAACAAAAACTTAACACTGCGCAAAAGGAGGGGTTTCCTACTTGTCTTCTGGATGTGTACAAGGGTGAATGATCCCATTCATGTCCAAGTACAAATTGTCGAACTCCACCTCGTTGGGGTTTGGCTTGGTGGTGTCAACGGGAATCCGGACTCCGTTACACTCTTTACCCTGCAGAGAGAGAGACACACACACACACACAGTGTCACAGAGCGGGTCTGCACAGCCGACACAGGCGCCGGTTCGATCCCCGCCTCCGCCCCCGCCATCGAGACCAACGAGCCCGTTCGCCATTACTCCGGAACCGGGACTTAACTGAGGCGGGAAAGTCTTTAACTTCGTCCACATACTCAAAAACGTCAGGCCGGTCACTATTTTCTAACAGCACGGCCGTTTTAATCGCTCTCAACCGTTAAAGGGCTTATAAAAAGGGGGTTATACAGCTTTGCGCTACCCCGAAAACGGTCTTAATTTGTTCGCTTTTGTCGGTAATCCGAAGCTGCGCGGAGAGCCACGCCGTCCTGTTTACACTGTCAACTAACAACACACACACACACACAAAATAAAACCGTTACGGTAACGTCCGAGAACACACGCCGTCGCCTGCAGCCGGTTGACCGGACCCGGCTAACGTGCTAACGTGCTAACCGCTCACCTTCTCCTCCACGCAGTGAACAATGATGGACGCATACTTTCGGCTGAGCCAGCGGAAAAACGCCGGGACTCCCATCTCCGGTAAAATCGCCTATCTGTCGGTTAATAAAAACAAAACAAAAAAACAGTGAACTGGTAGGAAACCGTTAAAATAGCTGAATTAAAACGCGAGCCTTGCTGCGACGCCGTCGGCCATGACCGCTGTATACCTTTTTCCGGCTCTTGTCGACTCTTTCCGGAGCATTCCGGGGAGCCACGTGTGCCCACAGCGCCCCCAACGGCCACAAGCGGCACTGCGGGCATGTAACGGTGTTGGTGTCCCTGCTCCACATGCAGACTGTTTTCTTTTGATTCTCACCTTTACCCAGGTCTCTGATCCTCTGTGCACAGGTTTGTCGCGATTCCTGAATATCTCGCACACTAATCTATCTATCTTTTTTTGTGTGTGGTATGTGTTTTATTTATTTATTGCTTATTTAGTATTGTTTTTACTTATTTATTACTGTTTAGCACCTTAAAGATTGGCATTTTAATTTCGTTGTACCTGTACAATGACAATAAAGACATTCTGTTCTATATTCTATACCGGGCAGAGTATGCCAGCTTCCACGCCACAGTATCCTGGCTTCTATCAGAGCACACCCAGGTTTTATGTAGGTTTCTGAAACCCTGATATGATGTTTACATGCACAAAACATGACCAGGATACTCCAAAATCCTCAGGATACATGTAAACGCACTCAGTGTAACTAACTATACTTTTGTGAATCCGGTTTTCTTGTTATTGTACTAATTCTTTTTTATTTTAGAATACCTTTAGTGTAACTCTTCTTTATGGTATCTCATCGTTTTCTGATTTGTAATCATTGTTTTCACAGTTTGGCCAACGTGCTGTACAGGAAGTGTGCTTAGCTCACTGCATAGCTGTGCACCTACATGCATTGTGAGGGCAGAAGAAGAATAGTCAACAAACGTTTACATTTACATTATACACAGTAAATAAAACTTACAATATCATCATTACAACCGACACATAAAAGTTACGTCAACACCACACAAATAGCATACAGTATTAAACAGAACAATATTTTCCATCTACTATCTACTATTAATAGATTTTATTTTTTTATTCTTTATTTTGTGCTTATACGAACAGAATAAAAACATGTATAAAAGAAGTGAAAGTAGCCACAGGATTATAGAGTAGACATTTCTCCAGATTTAAAATGTATATATACATATATATATATATATATATATATATATATATATATATATGTGTGTGTGTGTTTACATATATATGTGTGTGTGTGTGTAAACACAAACTCATAAACACAAACAAAATGAAGGAAAACAAGAGAAACAAAATAAGCCAAGCAATTCAGCAGAGGTTAGCTGAAATTACCAGATTACTTGGACATCATGACAACTGATATTTTTCCCAATTTTCTTTAAAATTTTGAAATAATAGCAAGCTTTAATAACAATGATAATTATTGTTGATGATTTCGTTGAAGATAAAGATTGCAATTTAAATGTATTGCACAACAAACTACCAAATATCACCAAGTGTGTGAAACGTGCGAGCCTTGCAGACGCGTGTCCACGTTCCCTGTAATTGTGTTGTGGTTTAATCTCCATCATCCACAGTCTGATGTTACATAATGTTCCTTTAATGGGGACTCTCTGAACAGATGCCCTCTCGCTTCCCAACCCTGCAGCACCACATTTAAGGTGAATTAGATTTTTTCCCCACTCCTCATCTCTCTGGTTCAGGCAGGGAGGGGGTGGGGGGGCCATTAGCCTCCCCTCTTCAGGCAGGGCGGGTCTGACATCAACACTGCAGTATTATTACTGCAAAGAGCTGCTGATGGAAAACACTTGGCCTGCTCCGACGGGCCATTTCCATAAACATTTACACTAGAGTTGCAGGTAATAGGATGAAGCCATCATTTCAGTGTTTGTGGAGAGAAACAGAGGAGATGAAGGGAAATCTGATGCAAATCCCAGACGTGAGAGCTCCACCACAAACCTCCAGCTCAGACAGAGGCTCAGGAATGTGGCATGAAAATACACTTTGACAGCTGCAGATGATGCATTTTCTGAATTCATGTAAAAACACATGCTGATTCTGGACTTCGGCTTGATGCAGACTAATTTCCATAAGGACCATCTTATTAAAAGGTGGAAACAATTAATTTCACCAAAACAATTTTAGAGCAGAAGTTTCAGTTTTCACATTCTGGTTTCATTAAAACAGCTGAAGGCAGAAAACAGTTTTCTTTCTTCAAACTGAAACCAAATCAAAACATGAAGGTTCACTTATTTCTCTGTTTGTATGTGAGCTGATTTCCTCCAACATGCAACGACTTAAAGAGAGACAGCCCCCTCACCTGGTGGATCATCGCCATTAAAACCAGTATGAAAACTCCCAGCAGCTTTCAGCCTCCTTAACTTGACTTAGCTCTTCGGGTGCACAGCACCTACTCTCCAGTCAATGCATAAAAACATCTCGGCAGTAAGACATGGTATAACATACATACTGTATATTGTAAAGCAAATATACAGACACATAACAATGATTTAAGTTCCCTGTTTCTGAGTGGTTGAGTGTTGCATAAAATGAAAGCATGACAGATAAATCTTTGTCTTTTCTTCAACATGTCTGAAAAGTCTCAGAGCTCTTCTGGTGTTAACTGACTCTCACTTACCAAATTTGTGAATAAATGTTGCATCTATCCTTAACAACATTTAATACAAGAATTAAACGTGTTTGTATTTACAGTATTGTATCTCTAAATGATAACCAGCCCAAAGCATTATGCCATTCAGCTGTTGACTGAACAGCTCTGGCAGCTTTGTTCTGTGCAGTTTCAAGTCTCTCGATAGCTTGTCCTCAAACCTCAGCACAGGAACTAATATGACTTCCTGTTAAAACCTGTTTTCCTTAGAAGATAATTTTCCATCCTAATTAACTTTCTCACAATAGGAAAAAGGGACAATCACCGAGCTGTATCTCTGTACACAGTTACTTTCTTCCTCTTGGGCAAGTTCAACATCAACAAACTTTGTTATAATCTCAGAAACTCCCCAAACTATAAGAGTTAGTTCTCATTCTATCTATGTGACAGTGGCTTCACTTGACCCACAATATAAAACAATCATTTATTATGCAATTTCTTGGCTTGTACAGTCCATACAAATTTCAAAGTACAGTTCTAATGGCTTTAATTACTCCAGCCAGGACTGAGTAATTATGATATCTGTGTAAATCATAATGTAAATCATAATACAGCAGATCATTGATTAGCAGCACACAAAACCTCTGGTCATTTAGATTGGAGATAATCCTTTCTACACACACACACACTGACAATGCCTCATCTCAATAGCTTCCCTCTAGGCATTAAATCTGAAACAAATAAAAACATTAGAAAAAGTTTCAGAGGATGAAGTTTGCACAAAGACGCTGCAGCTCTCGCTCAAGTATTCAAACAACATTTAATCTTATTTAATCTCTGCCTTCAGAGATCCGGG
Source organism: Macquaria australasica (assembly GCA_005408345.1). Taxonomy (NCBI): domain Eukaryota; kingdom Metazoa; phylum Chordata; class Actinopteri; order Centrarchiformes; family Percichthyidae; genus Macquaria; species Macquaria australasica. The sequence continues at coordinate 310,066 of SEMN01000218.1, read as the reverse complement.
AGTTGAATTGTAATGCTCACACAGCAGGAGCTTCAGCACAGGGAGCGTTTTGCCCACAAGATATGAATCATCTGATCAATACAAGTTTAATGAAAGAGCTCGTCAAGGAAAAGGATCTCTTTTTTCCGTCGTATTAGTCCAATTCGAACTGTACTGTAGTTTCATGCTAACAAAGACACTGGCTAAACGCATTAGTGCTCCTTCCTCCTCGCGCCTTTGATTAGCTGATCCCTTTAGCCTGCACATGAAAGGCTCAGCAGGAAGTCACATGGTATAATACAGCAATTTGTGTCTCCAAGGTTGTGATGTGTCCTCGGCGGCTCGCAGAATGTCTTCACATCTGAGCCTCTTTGAGCCGGTTTCTGCCCATTGTGCCGCAGGAATAAAGACCTGCCGGAATTCAGTTTTTTATCCCTCCAAACACACACACTCTCACATTTTACTTCTCATTCGTTTCCCCTTTTAGATGAATTTTACAAAACACATTGTGATGTTTCTTTGTGGAGATGTCAGTGTGATCTGTGCCGTTTTGTTTTTGTTGGTTTGGGTCATCAGAGGTGGAAAAACTTTGACCACTTAATTATCTAATTAGCTACCAGCACCACAGTGGAAACATACTCCATTACAAGAAAAAATACTGCTCTACAAACAGACTTAAAGCTGCTATAATCAATATTTTTATATTAACAAAGGATCCACTTACTGTGTGTGATGTGAAATGTGTCGCTCGTAGTGACAAACACACAGTGAATACAGAGATTTATAGCAACTTCTAAGTCATAGTTGTGGTTTTACTGTTTTGATTCAGCCACCTACCCGTGCAGCAGACAGACACAGTTAGAGACGAGCTGGTGAAGAAAATGGAACATTTAGCAGCTAAAGAGCCAGATGTTTTCCTCAAGAGCTGGTGGAGTTGGTTATGAACCAAAGTATTGACCACATTAAAATTCATCCTCTGGGTACCATTGATATCTGTACCAAATTTAATGGCAATTCATTCATTAGTTGTCAAGATATTTCACTAAAAAACACACGTCAACCTCATGGTGGCACTAGACAGATAGTCAGGGGATCACTAAAGTCTGTAGGTTTCATCCTCTGGGAACCATGAATGCCTGTACAAAATTTCATGACAATCCATCCAATAGTTGTCGAGATATTTCAGGCTGGACCAAAGTGGTGGAGCGACTGACCAACATTACCGTCTATAGAGCCGTGCTGCTTGCATGGCTAAAAACTCACGTTAGTTACACCTGTCAGTTTAACACCAACCTTACTGTTTTCAATTTTCAGGCTCACTTCCTGATTTATTTATTTATGTGTTTATTTTTTTATCATCCTCTGTCTGTCTGTTTATTCATATTATAAAGAGTAAAAACATCCTTGATCTCCATTATGGACATTCAAGGTTATGTTGGCAGAGCAGCAGCAGGAGGTTTTCACCGTCACAGTCACAAACCCAAACAGTAATAGGATCAGTGGTGAATCTGCTCACTGCGGCTAATTGAAAATCAGCAGTGATGATGTGAAAAACTCTCGGCAGAGGTAAAACGGTTTAATTGAGCTAAATTTGTCTCAATGAAGGCGCTCACTTAAAAGCGAGAGTCAGCTCTGGCAGCGGGCCGGGTGAGATGCGACGGCGAGGGGTCCTTACCTGCACATTAGAGGAGAAGGCATTTTAATAACAACACAGAGCCCTCCCCCCCCCCCCTTACCATCTCACTGGAGTGGGACTCAATTATTGTTAATGGAAGTTCACCACACATTTTCAAATGGGAGCCCTCATCTGCTGCAGATGGGCCGATCTGCACGCCGAGTTTCAGTTACACCAATATTTCTCAAACACAGAAATAATCTAGACTTCATCAGGAGCACCCAAACAAAATGTTCCTCTGTTGCCATCTAGAGAGACGTTTACTGTCTTCTCAGTCACACCTGGTAACTTTCTGTGCAACAACCAGGGGACAACTGAAAGGTGGAGCAAGGTCTGCAGTGACACATCCAGTGCATGTCTCTGAGAATCTGAAACACTGCTGGTGATTGCATAAAATGTTTGCACAAAATGTTGCTTGTAACTCAAAATATTAAGAGACATAACTAGCATTCACATAGAAACGTAACAATATAATGTACAAAGAATTAAAGTAAAAGGGTCTAAAAGCAGAAAAAATTTGCTGTCATTCAGCTGTCATTAAGTTATATAGATTTTTTATGAATAGCCTGTTAACTTGTTTACTTAAATGCACAGCTTACCATTCATGTTATCGAAAGAATCCCAGTGTTACTGTATGGGGATGCTAAACACAACATGCTAATCGCCTGTGTTGAGGAAGCTATCTCGAAACAGTAGCTAGTGAAGCTCCAAGCTGCTCTACAAACACTGAGCTAACGTCACAAAAACTGCACCTTCAACCCAACACGCTGCTTTAGTCTCTGCTAAATAAGAAGACAAGGATTGGGATCAAATCAAATGTTGATGTGTGGCAGTTGGTCACCCTCACCTCGCTACTTAGGGAAACAAAATGGTGCTGCTGGAAACGCATGATTTTGAAAATAGGGGTCCTGGTATTGTATTGTCCTTACTGTGACACTTGAACACAACAGAGCCATCATTAAGGTTTTTAGTAGCGCCTGTGATTTTCCCACTATGTCAACTCAAGATATCTGCTGTGAAAGTGGCCTATTCTGCCACGCTGTATCAACTGTATCAATACATCAATGGGATAAAAGCTTTTGATTAAGTACCTAACTTGGCTTTTGTCTGGTGTTACCATTAGGACAAGCTTCACATGTTTAACCCCGGTATCAAATCGTGTTATGGGCTTCTCAAAGAGCTTGGGAGAGTTTGCTAACAGCTCGTTCATACTTCAGACTCTAGATTTTCTCATAAACGAATGAAGAACTGAATTTATTTCACGACCTTGAGCGGAGCATGTTTAACATTCTTTCAGTTTCCCAGAACTCACTTCATCACTTTGCCCTTGGAGACATTTTCTGTTGGTAATGTTCAAAATAACTGCCCACAGGATTAAATGATGAAAAGTTATTTGGAGCTGGCTGCAATTAAACCGACATCCCATCGATAATATTTTCCCAAACAATAGCACTGCTCAGGCCTTGGAAACATAATGCTGTTAAACAGGAGAAAGGGAAGGGCACTTGAAGTAAGAGCTCTCATAAAAAGCATCAGACGGTTAGTTTTAATTTGTTTATGCCTGCGTTTGTTTGGCCTCATTCTGTTCTGGATGATCGTGCTTGTTTATCTTATAACAGCTTTGTTCATTCTCAAACTGTGTGGAAACAGATATCATAATTCTAAAATACACACACACACACACACACATATATATATATATATATATATAAATGTGTGTGTGTGTGTAATTGTATTATTATTATTTTTTTAAAAGACCAGAATATATTTTTCACAATAAAAACAAACAGTAAGTGAACTGAGATGGAAGAGTGATGCCTTCAAAAATACAGGCTTAATGCCATGTATTCCTCATTTGTCTACTGTTAGAATAACTGTGTGTTATTATTATTGAAAAGATTCATGGTTCTGGTGGGTTGGTCCAGAGTTATTTCAACAACTACTGGACAAAATTTGGTATAAACATTCATGATCCCCAGAGGATGAATCTCTGACTTTTCCTTAAGTGACACCAGAAGGTCAAAATGTTAATTCATCTAACGAAATATCTCAACATCTAGAATAGGGATACAGGAGGCCAGTTCATAAACAAACATTAATAATATTTATCAGATATGTTGCGGCGTGATGGTGCCTGATATTAGCATGCAGAAATTGTCATTTGGCAAATTAAACACAGAGGTTTAGGATATGAGGTGGAAAAATAAGGCAAATTCATCTGACCATTTTTCATTGAATTGCCTGCTTTCATTGTCAACCTTTCAAAGCCTTTTTTTTGGTAACCTGCATATGAAAGGTCTGTCTTCACTGTGTAATATAGTGTTTATTTATATTATTTATTTTCTCCAACTACTCAAGTTCCCTGTGCTATTAAAATCTAGCTGTTATAACCGACATTACAGTGATTAAAAACACTGTTAAACACTGAAGAACGCACACAACAAAATGTTAAATCCTTGTTATTGCAGAGAGCTCCTTCTGCCCTCATAGTCCAGCAGGGAGAACCTGCCTCATGCTGCCCTCTGGTGGTGAACAGCTGCAGCAGCACCCGGGCCCCCGCGGCTCTGAGGCCCCTCTGGATGGGTCCCGAAAGGTCACGAGTCCAAATCCTGAGCTGTGTGAGAGGGATTTGGTGTTGTTGACTTTATTTATTCATTGGTGTCACTATCATTCGGTGGACTGGGTAGAAGTTCAAAGACACACTGAGTGAAAGCCTCTTTAGCCAAACTCAAATGCAGTAAGACTTTTTACACTTTGTTTGAATTATTTATTTTAATACTTTGGAGTAAGAATAGAGCCGCAAACATCCAATTTAAAATCAAGAAAATGAGAGAAACAGGCTTTATGCTGTCATCTTTCATCACGCCGACCTCCTTCGAGTAGTGAAAGTCGAAGATTCGAATCATGAGTCGGAGACCTCTCAGTCGACTGAGATGTTTCAAGTTGAGCAGTCGTTTCGTTTTGTTTTTGTTTTTTGTGCAGCTACAGAGTGAGCGCTCTTACTTTCACGCTGCTCTCCGGGGCAAAATCTTTTCACTACATCGAGTCGTCCGGTCATCTCGCTGAAGATGTCTGCGACGGGTCCAGGCAGCTGCAGACCCGGACCCAGGGTGAGTCTGCCCGGTCATCTTCTGCCTTCTGCTTAGAAGAGGTGAATTCACAGCTCCCAGCAACTTAATACGATACAGTCTCTGGCTTTTGTTTGATATCTAGTGTCTGCACATTTCCGAGCTCTCGTTAGCGTAGTTAGCACGCATTAGCTCAGAGGGCTATCTTGCTTATTTACTATATTACGTGAACGTTGCTGTCACCCTGAACGTCCTGCCGAACGCTGTTCAAAAATCTGTCAGTTCAACAAAGCGTTGCTTGATAGTCTGTATGGAAAAAAAAAAGGAATGAATAGTCGAATATTCGTATTGAACAGCCACATCCAGGTGTAACCCTACTACCTTCAAGGCATTTAACTGCATAGATGGTAAATAATAAAATCTCTTGGCTATATTGTATTTTTGTTAGAGGTAGAGTCCCACTATGAACAAACTCAACATGAGATCAGTACAGCTGTCTGGTAAATATCTTGTATCTCCATAACACCAGCTTTTCAGGAACGGCCTTATTTCAGCTTGAAGATAGGATGACTTTTAGACATTTAACAGAATTTCTCCACCGTGTACACATCTTTCTTTTATATATTTTTGTCTGTTTCCCTTCTTTCTGTCTGCATCTTATCTGATTTCTTTCTGTTTCTTTTCTCCTTTCTTTTCTTCTTTCTTTCCTTGACGTATTTAACTGATCTGAAAACATTTTATTTCAGACACTATTTCTGACTGCGGGACTGAAACTTAATTGAGTATTTATGCCGCAGTTGTATTGACACTTTTACTTTGGTAAAGGACTCGTTCTTCCTCCTCTGAAGAGAAACTTTCTCAACTGGATGCATCGTTGTTGTTGGAAACAGAACTGAACTGTGTGAAAACTATTTGTGTTTAAAGCAATCCTGATAGATTCTGTGTGTGTGTGTGAGTGTCTCTGACTATCTTTAGTGTCTCTGTGTGTCCTAAAATGTTAAAAACAGCACAACGTTGGTGTAAAATCTCACCAAACATGTGACAACTTCCCTCAGCAGTGACAGCGGCGGCTCGGATGTTTTGATCTATGTGTGTTATGCGTCCGGCCCTCCGCCTCATGCTGAGACATTCAAACAGAGCTGCGTGTCATTAGCCCGGGAGATCTTTGGCTGCCACATGAAAGCCGGGTGATCAGTGGCGGCGGCTCCCCAGGGGAGGGAGGTGGCTGCTTGCATCCAGAGGACGTGCATAGGCCTTCTCTTGTTTCTCAGACAGGACAGCCGACTTACAAATGACCTGGGTTGGTCTCGTTAGAAGTGAGGCGGAGAGGGGGCGGCTTAACAACGCAAGAGTCCCTGCGCCGCTCACACGGCTCATTACTCAGACAGATAATACAGTCAGACGGACAAAAGGCGACAGGGAGGAGAAGTCACTAATGAGGAAGAGAGCAGATACTAAACGGAGGAATTATGAACCTCCTCACCGGCTTTTCTGCTCCTTGTCTGTCACTCAGAGACACCACTGCTGCAGGAGGAGACTCACCTGAGCAGAGCAGGAAGACACCTGCTGGATCTGAACCCCAGATCTGAAAAACAGATCTGGGGTTTTTATAACAGTGTGAACAGCACAAATCACATGGACTCTGATTTCAATTCTGATTTGTGTCCTAAATCAGATACAGGTCTGATTTTTTGCAGTGTGACCTCAGTCTGAACAGTCAGACTTTTACTTCACTCTGGATCGACATTCGTCACAATTCTGCGCTGGCGGGAGTCACTCAGTGAACACAAACATTACATTTAAAAAGTGTCTCTTTCTCCTCGTCCTCATCTCCATTATCAGATGCTCAAGAATCCGCTGGCTTCCACTGCTCATCAACTTATAAATGAAATCATAAACGCTGACTTCAGTGGCCTCCATGTTTACTTCCGTACGACAGCAGCGTGACGTCGTCGTTATAGTTCTTTTAGCGAATGTGGGTCAGTTCAGGACCGTGACCAGTTTGGCCACATTTAAAAAAAAAATGTGAACAGCCAAACAAAAAAAACTGAGCAGAATCTGAGCAGTAAATCCAAATTGAGCACTAAGGCTTGCAGTGTGAACCGGGTTAAAACTAGTGCGTACGCAAGTTGTATAACTATGGGACGGCCATATTCGGGGGTGGGGTGAAAAGCCGTCCGTCATAAAGAGGGAGGGAGACATGATAATTGTTTGAATGTGGGGATAATTTTGCATTTTCAAACTGTCTCTCCTGAAGGTCATTCACTGAATTGTACTCAGTTGTTCACACAAAAAGTGAGAGAAATAGTTGTGTAAAGAATCTCGAGAGAGAAGTTCAAACCCTGCTTGCTTGCTTTCTTACTCACAGCTGACCAATCACAGCATGAAGTGGGTCTGAATGTCAGGTTGACAGTTTCAGAAACAGCCCCCCCCCTAAAATCAGACGTGGGAAAGCAGTGGGGGTAGGGGGTTTCCAAAGCTATTCAACCATCTGAAAGGACTCTTGACGTAACCTGGCGCTGTATCAGACAGACAACAGCACTGCATTAAAAAAATGCAGCCTCATCGTTCATTTCAATGAGAATTTCAAGTTGAATTTGGCTCAACTTTTGCTGCACATTTCTGGTAGATTTAGGTATGGTCACGTTACACCTCTGTCCTACGAATATTCATTCTGTCTCCCATTAACTTCAACTGAAGCCTGTAAGGCGGTAAAATTCATTGATTTATTTCTGGTTTCAGTGCGACTCACAGGCCAGCAGTTACCTCTGTTTAACTGTGACCTATGTGCTCAGTCGGCCGATAGAAACAGTGATGCACTGTGTTTGGAAACGGAGAAGCGTGTACCAAACTTTGGGGCTGAGTGCGGGCCGGTCACGTTGAACAGAAAGCTAATGTGACCTCCAGCTAGTCACAGCAGGAAGCGAAGGGGTCATGATCTAACACAGAGTGTCCATCTTGAAAGACATCCCACTCTGATCCTGGTATTAGTCTTTTCATGTCTTCATAATTTTCCCTGAGGATTTGGGGGTTTGAAAGTCTTTACAACAGTAGCAACACAAAGCGAATATTTTCTTTCTCCCATGAATTGCATTGTGTATTGGTTGTGTGTAACCTGGTGTAAAATGCTTGATAAAGGCCATACATGGAGGCACAGACGACACAGAATCACGTGTACTTTAACACCTGTGTGCACCTTGATTTGTCAATGCCACTGGCACTGAAACTTTTCCACCTGGCCTCCATTTCTACTGTAGCTGCTGCAGAGGAGCTGATGCACCGGAAGAACCGGGGAAAAAAGTCCAGTTTTTGTCAATGCAAAATCACTGGAAAGTAGTGTAGTAGTATGTAGTGTATATTCAATTAAAGAGAGAACAGGCAGTCGCTAGTTTCTGTTTTCTGCGCCCTACATGTCATGGTGTGTTCAATGAGTACTGTCAGATCACCGGTAAAGTCCCCTACAGCAGGCAGGGAGAGCTGAGGCTCCCTGGAATCCCATCTTGTCAGCAACAGCCCTTTCTCTAGGTCCCCTTATGTCCCTCAGAAGTTGTTGCAGATCCATCAGGGTCCTCTAGGGCAGGCTGGAGTCCGAACCGTGGTCCCACGATGTCCTCACACCGTCCGCACCGCTCTCTCCTCAAAAACCTCGGACCCCTCTTTTTATCATTCATGTCGGGCTGCTCCATCTCCCAGTTACTCAATGATTACACACAATTTTCTAAAATCACTTTTCATACACACACACACACCCTTGCTCTCTTCTTAATCATACATTCTGGCAAATTCTAAGTACATTCCACACTTCCTCATAATGCTAGCAACCTTTGACGCACATAGCCAGGGTGTCATTTCCTCTTTTCCACGTTCAGCGTATCATTATTATTACAGTTAAACTGTCAATACTCTTTTCAACACAGTATGATTGTTTTTACCATTTTACACAGAATTTCTTACCGATTACAATTATCATATTGCGATAAAGAATCATTTATTTCTTTGTGTTCAAGTGTCCTAATTCAAGAGTCCTGTTCATGCTGTTTATTGGAGGCAATACTCTGGGGTCTCAATCCTACTTGACAGTACATAATCAGTACTGGTTAATAAAAAAAATATTGGTTGATACCTTCTTTTTTCCCTAGATTGCATCACATCCACATTGTATATAAGGTAAAAAAAAAAAAAAATGAACAGTATGAACATGTCAGCTAAATCGAGAAGTAAAACATGACTAAAGATCTCTATAACGAGGAAATTAAACTTTTCTGCATAACAACCTTTGGATTTATGTTCTAATATCAACTGCCTACATTTCAAAGACAAATGTTGCTGGTAGCGTTCAGATTTTGGATTATTTTTTAAACAAAAATCCACAACTTTTAATGTTTCTCCTCCTTATCACAAAAATCCGAACGCTGCAGCTCAGCGGTCTTGAACACTACAGCTGTGCAGAGATTAAAGTCAAGTCTTTGTTGAGCAAGAGGCTCACAGTAAAATGTAATTGGTGCCTCGCAGCAGGACGCCGACTGCAAACGTCGCTGTGAAACATTAATAAACAACAAACATCACTACTAACTTGTTATTCACGGATGTTTCAAATGAGGATAAAGCACATTTTTTCTGTGGAAAGTGCACGTAAGCACAGCAAAAACAACACTGTGGACGTTTAATCATCTCTGCCACATGAAGATGCTGTTTAAAGAAAGACAAAAAGATGATAATTGTGTTGAATGGTCTTTAGATCAAAAGCTATGTTTCAAATCCAGAACGTCTGCTTTGGGCTGCTGCGTCGCCTTCCAATTTGTCAGGAACGAGAACTGAGCGGCTTTAGTTGGATGTGTAAAACTGCCTCCCAGGCGGCGCCGGGGCAGACCACCAACACTTTTCGGCCACCATGCTGCGTCGGCAACACGGCAAAACAAAAGCACAGAGCTGCAGCGGGGACGCTTTGTTGCTCCGCTTTAATGTGGCAGCAGGCCGGCTGCCCCGCTGACGTGCGGCCTCGTCCTCCTGGAACACAAACACTGCAAAGAGTCGCTGTGCGGACGGAGAAACATCCACAGTTTAACATCCTGACTGGGACCATAGTGGTTGTTTTTGCATTTTTTATTAATTGACAGCGATTCACACATTCTTTAAACTCCATCATCTTGTTGTGCCGTCTTCTTCTACAATCATTTAATGGCACTTGACTGAAGAATTAACGCCACCAAGTCTTTATCCTGATGAACCAACTCCTAATATTTGCATAATGGTAGTGGATTAAAACATGTATTCATTTGCATTTTCTTTTTTCAGATTCTCTGGAAATTTGATTAAAAAATTGCGTTACATTTGTTCGGGAACTTGACTCTTGTCACGTGGGATTTCAGTTGCAAGCAGGTAATGTTGCAACCTCAAAACTCAAAGCTCTCTGTTGCTGTAATAAACAGTTTGGAGAGTTCAGACCTCATGAATGTGAACTTCCAACAGCACACAGAAAACAAGAAAGACTCCCATTTTGATCAGAAAACTGGGTCACTGTAATTTTTAGCAAATGTTTCTCAAACGGGAGGAAATAGTGCATTTGTTGGGGTCTATTTTCAGTGGCGGATGAATCCACACTTGGTGCTCTAGGGAGTATTTCCAGCGGCCGGTCGGTGTCTGTGGGATTGAGTTAAAACACACCACCGCTTGTGTGTTTGTGGTAATGAAGGAACATGTCACCCAGTCAGCCTGAGGTCCAATTAAACTCTGTGAGCTGGATTCCATCAAAAGGCCGTTACCACGCCCCTCTCCCCTCCCTCCGACCCGCCCGCCACACGGCAACAGAGGCTTTCCTTTCTTCACGGCGGCGGCCATGACCGAGCCGAGGTCATGACTAATCCTTAAGGGGGAGTCTCGCTTTGTCTTGTCACAACCCCCCCTGGTCAGAGGCTCTGAAAGGCCGCAGCTCAGTTTAACATCTATTAGCAGAAAGCTGCGACCCCTGCAGAGCTGTTCCTATTGGCTGCTCGGGCTCAGGACAACTGTGTGTGTGTGTGTGTGTGGTTGGAAGCTGCATCCCCTGAAGATGTTAAAACTAAGCAGACGCTGTATGTTTTTATTAATCTTGGATGCTGTGTTAACTCACAGGACATGTTTTAATCAGTCTTTCTGAACAGTCAAAACATGCAACATCTACATCTACTGATTCTGTCCACTGGCAATTTGATGCTTTTAGTTGTAGTTGTTGTATGAGTTAATTTAAAAAGTACAGTATATGCAGCTAAGCTAACAAGGCTACAGAAAATTTGCTTGTGTCATCAGCTGCCACCGTCGTTCAGCCAGTCGGTCTGTTCTTTTATTTGTTTGTATATGAGTTTAAAATCCAGGTATCATGAAATTACAGTGGATACACTTTGATGATTATAATTTGACCTTTTTCATAATAAAACATGGCACAGACGGCGGCTGTATCTGGTAAGCCTATTTCTACTCCTTCAAATGTCAGATTTTTCAGTTATAATTGCTCTTTTATCCATTTCTCTCAATCATCTTGAGATCAAACACCTGCAGCGATCAGCACCATCTACAGCTGTACATTAACAAACCACCATAAGGCAGCTACAGTCAGTCCAATCAGGCTGAGTCGTCCGTCTGTGAGCGCGGCTGAACCACAAGCTCGGGGAAGCCCGTCGACTCATCCATCTCTCTGGTGAACTGCAGGTTGACCGCCTCGCCGACGACCACCTCGGCTGTGGTGAACACCTCCAGATCTCCCAGCACGTGACCACCGACCGTCCTGCCCTCGGCGTCCGACAGGCAGATGTGGAGGTGAGCGTCATGGTTCAGCGTGCCGACCAGGGAGACGATCTCGAACCGCCCGCTGAGGTGGATCACCTGAGGGAAAAGTCAGAAAGCTGACATCATGACAAGCTGAGGCTGAATTCACACCAAATCATTTGAACGTAGGTGGTATAGAATCAGATTTGTGTCAATATATCAAACAAAACTTCTTAAATATCAAAGAAACATAAGAAAACTCTCTGAGGCAGTGAGAATGCCGAAACCCCCCCCAAAACGCTGCAATATTAACCCAAATGAACCTGGACTCCAAAAAGTGAGTCAGGAGCAACCCCCCCTCTTTCACACCTCAGGCCTTCACTACCTCATTTGTGTTTGCTGCCATGGCGTTGGCCATCCGGAGCTTTGCCTTGGTGACGCTGCCCACGCAGGTGATGATGAACGGCGCTCGGAGCCGCCTCTCCTCCACAAACGCCTGCAGAGATCCCAACAGCTCCTGACCCGGACCGAACCGGACTGCATGGACCCGCAGGGACGATCCTCCTCCTGTTGAACTCTGGGAGAAAAAGATGGTTTCATTCGTTAATTTGAGCATTTTTCTTTCCTATTTTCTGTCTTTATATTTGATTTTTTTCCTGTTACAATTTACAGTATTTTTAAACATTTTTTACCATCACGTAATTAAAAAAAAAAGATCTTGTTGGTTTTTAATAGGTTCATATAGAAAGAAATAAATACACATATACAATGAAAGTTAAAATGTTTTATTATATAATAGAATAATAAAACAGCCCCTTTGAGATGTAAATAAGTTGAATATAGATACATTCATTCATTTATCATTTATCAGGTGCTTTGTTGGACAGTTGTCCATCATCAACACATGACACAAACTCAAAATAGTGCATTTGTTGGGGACTATTTTCAGTGGTGGATGAATCCACGTTGCTCTAGTGAGTATTTGGGGAACAACAGTGTGGCTCACTGATGTGTTTTTAATACTTTTTGGATGTTTTTTAGATGTTCAAACTCTCCAGGTTCCAGGACTAACTCTTTAGCTAACATGGACGCATGGAAATTTTGAATATCTACGGTTCAGTTGAGTAAACCCAATCTGCTGATGAAGATCATATGACACAGTCCAAAGCACCTGAACAAGCAAGTAAGTTGACCTTGAGTTGTTTTGTTATGGTTAGAGAGAGATTCGTGGTCATGTCACGTGGGACAAACGGGACACAAACGGGTTCAGACCACATGACATCAGCCCGACCCGGCAGATGTAGGGCGTTGGACGTGAATCTACTATGAACCCATCATAGTGGAGAACAAAACGCCACATCTGGGACACTTCACAACGTCTCAACGAAAAAACTAGTTTCTCACAATTGTTTTGCCTTCTCTCGCCGAGTACGACAAATTCCACGATGTGTTGCGTGACGTTGACCAATAGGATCACAGAGCGCTTCAACTGTAAACAAGGCGAAAAGACAGAGAACAGATGTTGGTGCTGCGAGGTGTTTTTTTTAGGACTTTTTCGAACACAAGACAGCCAGTTTAAGACACACCGCTTCGGACACCGTTGTTTGTTCCAGGAAGTCGGTCCCTAGCACCTCCTTCCTGATGACATTACGCAGATCGTGAAAGACGGCAAGCTATGATTGGTCGGGGACCAGCGTGTCGTCTGTCACGTCTCTCGGCACGACTTCATGACTCTATAATCGTCTAATCTGACACAGTGACCACCTTAGGCCAGTAAAAGTTTGTGTCAACTAAATGTTCGTTTTTGGGATCTGAACAAACAACTGAAGCTGCTTGTGATCAGCTGGAGAACCACAAAGTGACGCTGTGTACAACGGCTCTAAATGTAGTGAAAAGAAGTGTGTGTGTGTGTGGTCCGTTCAGATCTTTAACAGGATCACTGTGCTTAACCAAACACCAGCCTGACCTCTGACCCTGTGGGGGTGGGGGAGGGGGGGGGGGGGGGGTGAAGCTCCCGCTGTGTGTGAACTAACAGTCCTCTGTAGCTTTAATAACCATCACATCTGATCATTTAATTCATGTTTGATGCAGTTTTTTCCAACCAGTCTTCCATTGAAATCTGCTGAAATTCACCATAAAAAGATTTTCTTTACGGAAGATTGATAGTGATTCTTATAAAGGTGAAGAACAGCCACCTGGAAATGAGAAAACTCTGTCGTATAGAGGTGACAGAAGTCTGACAGGACTTTTAGAGACTCTGCAGGACTGTAGAGAGGCAGCCGTTTTAGTGTTGAACCAAAAAACCCTTTAAACTCTCAATTACATTTTAATTTGTTTTTTTGTCTTTTTAATATAGTTTTTAGTCTAGTTTTTATTTAACTATTTATTTTCTAAATTTTTTTTATAGCTTTAAAATTTTTCTTTTTCAATTTTATTTTCTCGCATGAATTAGTCTCAAATTCTTAACTTGTTTTGTATTGTTGTTTTTACGGTCTACATGTTTCTGTCTTATTATCTTATCATCTGTGAAGCACTTTGAACTGCACTGACCTGTATGAAAGGTACTATACTAATAAAGTTTGATTGACTGATTGAATGTATTCCTGTATGACTCTTATTATCCAGCAGTGCAGGTGGCTGTGGGTCTTTGGCTAAAATGGCTCATGAGACACTTAAGATTAATTTTACTTGTAGACAGTTTTAAGTGTGGATGAGCTGTTGCAGCTCTGCCAGTCCAAAAAGATCTTAACAAGACAAACATCCAGTCGTAAATAATGTTTAGTTGCATCTTTTCTTATTTCCTCTGCTGCAGTTTGCTTTCATCCAAACACTGGAAAAGAATAAGGGCGGTGTAGAGATTTGAGCTTTCTTTAAGGTCTGGAAGTCAGAGGGAAACAAAGAAAATCAAAAGTAATGAAGTGACAACTCACCATTCTGCTCGAGTCCGAGGCTCCTGAAACTCTGAGCACAAACGCTTCCGTTAAACATTGACAGTCTCACACAGTTTGGGTGGAACTGAACTGAGCATGCTCAGTAAACAGCAAAGCCTCAACAAACTGACGACTTCCTGCAGAGGTTCATTCAGTTTCAGTATTTTGTATTTGTGGTCTTTTACTGCCACCTGCTGGTACGTTTAGAGATGAGCAACTGGAAGTCTGCAAGTTAGGCACTGTTATGTGTGTTTACTATATTACAATATTTAACAAAACAGAAACGTTTATTTTAGTTATTGATTAGTCGATTGACAGAAAATTAATTGTCAACTATATTGATAATTGAAGCAAACATTTTATGGATTTGCTGCTTTTCCTTTTAATAATTTTGAATTTTGTACCATTGGTTGGACAAAACAAGCAGTACACTATTGAGTACTTTTACTTTTAATTATACTTACATACTTTTACTTAAGTAACATTTTCAATGCAGGACCTTTACTTGTGACAGAGTATTTTTTACAGTGTGGTATTAGTACTTTTACTAGTAAAGCATCTGAATACTTCCTCCACCGCTGATTACAAACCAGTACTGAACCTTGTGTTATTTATTTTTCTATGGACCACAGGAAGAATAGCTGCTGGTAACCAAATAAATAAACCAATAAATGAATCAATAAACATCAGTGGGGAAGTTGGGAAAAGCAGATTAACATTAATAGTGTTTATCTTACAGTTTTATCATATTAAATTAAACATTTATTTAAAGGCACAGTCTAGGTTTTTAAAACTTTGTCTCCAGATGTGTGACCTCAATGATCTTATCGAATTATTTTCATTTTATTTTGGTTTTTTATTGACTCATCATCAACCAGCTCAGCTGATCAGAGTTGTAGCCCAAATTATATAATAAAAAGTGAGGTCCAGATTCTTGTAAGACGTCTAAGGATTTTAGGTGAACTGTTTTTGAATTTTCTGAATTTTATCTCTGTGCACAAAGATCTAAATGCTGTTTCAAAACCTCCACAATACCAGGAAAATAATTCTGATGGAGAAACATTTATTTTATTGAAACTGGATTCATTTGTTTGACAGAAACATTAAAATTTAAATATGGTGAGTCAAAAAAGAAAACATCACAATCAGCCTTTAAAAACAACTCGTGTAACTCATGTAATTATTGAAAGTAAAGGATGTGACATCACTTCTGTTGCTTTATCTCTCGTTCTGAACCCTAGATGGCGCTGTGGTTTACAAAATGGATCCACTTGCAATAGACTGACATGACTCACTGTTTCCAACATTGCTGCACACACGAACAGGGTCACACAGTCACACCTTTAACCTTCTCCACAGGTGCTTTGTTACAGACAACAACCCAAAATCATGTTTATACGTACATTAAAGTGAATGACATGGAGAGGATGATCAGTTTTCTTCAGTGCTCTTTTATAGTTACTGTGTTTTTTATGGATTAATTAAATCAACTTTTCACACTGAACCTTGAAGTTGAATTTTTTATTGCAACTAATCAACCAAAATATCTAATTTTAACCAACATCCTCATTTCGACACTTCACTCAGTAGCACTGATCAGACTGAACTGGATCAATCAGACTTGAAGACATCGACAGACCTTTGGCGAAACCACTCCTTTATCGTCTTGTGCTTCAGGTCTTTGCTGCTGAATCTTCAGTGCAGTGATGGTGTTCTCTCTGGAGCAGATGTTTTGTTTTCAGACGGTAAAAAATGTAGAAAAATGTCACCGCTACAGCAGAAAGACAGAGACGAGAGTTACAGATTTTCCAGACTTTTACAAACCGAACATCTTTACCATGAAGTCTGGTGTTTGATTTCATTCAAACACCAAAATTGTTGCTAACAGGTGAACCGTGGATTTTCCAAAGGCAGGGTTCACGAGGCAGATCATGCAGCTGCACAGATAAGTCCCAGACCTGCTGATGTATATTGTCAGTATTTTTCCGTGTAATAATGAGCAGATTAAATCAGGGTTGTGGTGGTGTCGGGGCTCCTGGGAGCCACCGAGGCTTCGCTCCGGCGATTATTTCGAGTAGAGGCGCTCACATGTATTCCCCCTGCGAAGGCCTGATTACTATCAGGTTACAGCCTGCAGCTTAAAGCAACAGTACTGAGCAGAAACAGCTCAGCTCAGATCAAACTCTGCAGTGAAAGTTTTCTTCTTGTTTGGTTCCTTTTCTGATTAGAGATCCTCAAACAACTGTGACTCCAAACATGTTGGAGCCCACAGCACACAGATTAGCTCAATTTAGCTGAATGGAATCGGGGTTATTCAGTACACCTACGAACAAATCTTAAACACTAAATCCTCAAGATGAACTGCCTCGATGGACTCGTCGCTCTCACCGACCGAATCAGTGACTTTTAGCTTTGCAGCTCCTCTGAAAGCATCGCTGTCAGCTCAGCCGTGATGCACAGTACGTCACTGCCTGTGTTAAAGCTCACTGAAAGAAACAATCATGATGTGATAACTCTGTTGCAGGTAGATAGTGGTTGACGAGCTGTTAAGCGTGAGTATAAACACAACGAGGCTGTAAAGGCGGACGCCAACCTCTGTAATCTCATTTAGACACTTGTTAGCAACCGCCTTTTTTAAGACACGGAAAAGCTTCAAAACTCACGAGTGGAGTATTTACTGATGGATTTTGTACATGAGCGGAATAGTGTGAAACCATTGGCAGGACTGTGGACTCATAAAAACATTATTTTATAGCGCTAGTAGTGGTCAAAACCTCTCCAGGGTTTCCCTCAACACCCCCCTTTGCTGGTCTCTTGTGGTTTAACTTCTCACCTTGAAGCAGTGATGTAGAAGTGTACTCCAGGACTCAGTGACATCACTGTTGGGTGTGGTTACAGTTGCAACAGAGCACATTTCTGACATGAAGCTGTGTCAAATATAGGATTTTAAAATAGAAATACCCAAACATTAAAGCTGCATTTAGTGATTTTTCAGCAGTGTTTTTTCACAGCAGGGGAGCTTTAAAGTTTCAAAATGTGTCTTGCAAGTTAATAACATGAATACATAAATGGTATTTTTATTTAACCATGTCTAAACCAAACTGCTGTCATTTCACCACAGTTTTTAATTTTATACTTAAAATAAATCTGTTTTCTGTCCACCTGCTGTAAGAACCAGTCGTTATATTTTCATAATGTGTCAAGAGAAATTCCTTCAAACTGCTGCTTTGTTTGTTTTCCTCCATTAATCCGCTGAAAAAAAAACTTAACACCAGGAGGTTACTCATCATCATAACTGTACTGCTAAATACAGAATTAAGAGATAAAGCTTCCTTCTGGATCGATTCAGAAATGAACAATAACACATTACATTGTTTTAGTGAAGCTTCCCTTTAATAGGATTTGGGCATTTAATCAGTATTTTTGGCATATATGTGTGTGTTTATGTGAGTGTGTGTGTGTGTGAACTAATTAGGACCAGCAATTACCCCAAACTGTGGCTGCGTCTCCTGCTGGAGGGGGGGCGGGGGGTGAAGAGGGTGGGGGGCAACAATAGCAGACTGTCACTGCCAACGCTGCCATGCATGACAGATGTATGTGGACACGCCAGACAAAGGCACGGCTGGCCGAGTGTGTGTGTGTGTGTGTGTTGTGGGGGGGGTCAGCTTGTGTCCGATGCAGAAGAAGTGGAGGAGCGCTGCTGGCGGCTCAGGCATCGTTCCACAGCACCAGCAGCTCCCAGCAGCCCCTGCTGCCTCCACCATAACCACCACCCCAGAGCTGTCAAACTCCCAGCAGCCCCTGCTGCAGCTCCTTCAGTCCAGCCTGCGGATGGAGGGACGACTCTGATCATTATGACATCATTTGCATAACGAGACTGTATTACACTGTGATGTCATACACCTCCGTACACCGTAGGACCACCTGTCATCACGTGACCGTAGTCCTATCCTGAGGTCATGTGATGATGACTGAACCATCTCCATGAGCAAACTGTGCTGATGAAGAACGTGCGATGCTGTTTAAAGTTTTGGAAAAAGCTAGTAAGTGGACCTTGAGTTAAAGGGGAATTCAAAACACTGATTCTACACATCAAAGTGTGTTTCCAGGTGCTGGAGAGTATGACTGCGTATGTTTTAAATTAGTATAAAGCCTTCAAGAGGGAGCTGTGTGAAGTCTGATGAATGTCCTCGAGTGATGTCACTTGAGTCAGCGTCGGTTGGGGCTGAAACTGAAAACAGTGTGTTGATGTGGAGTCAGACAGCAGTGAGCTGACAGACCTCTGCAGCCCAACGCTCATCTCTGCTGCCGTTAGCCAGCGGTCGAGTTGCATTGTGGGTAATGTAGGCAGCAGGGTTTGACAAGGAAGAATAATGTGTGGAATATAGAAGACAATATCTCCGACAGCGTTATGGGATAATGATAAATCAGTGAAGTATTTTAAGATAATTATTTCAAACTACTAATTCCAGTGTCAACAATGAACTCTCATGCCCAACTACTGTACTACTTTTAATACAACTAATACTTCAAATAATACTGCTTATCGTATAAGCAGTATACGATAAGCAGTATATGTAAGTATGAAACTGCTGATTCCAGTTTCATACTTACACTACTAATACCACTACTACCACTAGCAGTACTTCTACTACTACTACTGCTACCACTATTAATAGCCTCCTGCTCCAGCTCAGTACTTAACACACAGACACGAGTTTTATCAATCTTCTCATGTAACTCTCGGAAAGAAAGAAAATAATCGCATTTCCCAAAACGTAGGACAACACACACCACAGCATCTTGATGTGCATCAACGCCCCCAGCAGCTACTATACGTTGACTTCTTCTGTATGTACGGTGCGCGCTACAGGCGGCTAACGACGGACGCTGTGTGGCTACAAATGCAGACGCTGCACTTTAGAAAACTATGATTAATTTTTTTAAATGTAGAAATGATCTAAAATAAAGAATCTGAGCATGTGTGAAGCCTCAAAGGTCATTGTTTCCCCTCCAAAATAAATGAATCAAATAAAAACATGCCAATATCACACACACACACACACACACAAAGTCCTTAATTAGGTTGGAGTTTATTCAACAAGCTCATTAGTGCTTCTGGCCAGAATTTGTCCCCCTGCTGCTTGTTGTTAATTCAGCTCGTCCTGGCACAGTTCATCCTCCATCGTTAACTTTTTATCACGATGTGGAATTAAATCTAAACCATCTACTTAAAAAGGAACAATTCATTCATTTCAAGGTCACTCGCAGTCACATGATCAAACGCCGCGTCGCCATCTGAGATCTCACAATACAGGAAGTAACAGACAACAACAGACAACATGAACACAAGATTTCAGTTTGTCCTGCTGAAGGTCGTTGAGCTGAGATGTTTCCACATGCAGCCTGTGTGTGTGTGTGTGTGTGTGTGTGTATGTGTGTGGATGTCTTGTCCGAGATGACACTCAGCAGCATGTTGGAATGACATGTATGAACATGTCAGAGCCACAGGCAGCTGCGTGTGTCAGGTGCCTCATGGGAAGTGTGTGTGTGTGTGTGTGTGTGTGTGTGTGTGTGTGTGTGCTTGTGTTACTGTGTGTGAAGTAATTAGGACTAGCATGCAGCAGTGTGTGTGTGTGTGTGTGTGTGCATGAGGACATTTTTTGAAGATGTAAACATTTAGCAGAAAATGAGGACATGTTTAGAAATGAACACACGCTGCATTCATGTAGTGTCAGAATAATCGGAAAAATTAGTTCCCGACTGGGAAAATTCACGTGAACGCCCCCCCAAGTTGGAGCAACAACTCGGAAAGTCGGCAAACATTTTGGAACACGACTTAGCGAAAGTTGACGTCATATACGCAGAAACATGGCGGACGAAAGTAAATGTTTGGTTGATAGTATTAAGAAAGTTTTTTATGAATTCACGTATTGCAAATCAATTTTTTACTCACATGTAATTTGCAATAGGGTGTTAGTTTTAACCGTTAGTTGCTGTCCTCGTAGAGTGACAGGTGCAGCAACGAGTCTTCGTGGCGGCCATGTTGTTTCCACATGACGACTTAAAATGAACAAACACACTGAAGTCGTGCTCCTCGGAAGAAATTCGAGGAGCACCTGAATGCAACAACATTTCGTGTTGAGTGGAGACATTTTTGGACAGTGAAGACATTTCGGGAAGGTGAGGACAGTTTGGAGAGTAAGAATCAGCACTAGAACTCTAGAATCCCACATCGGCACATCGGTGTTGGTCTGAAAGCTTGAAATTTTCACCTTTTGTTTAGGAAGAACTTGATATCAGCACCTTTTTTTGTCTTTTTTGAGAGCACAGCAATTTCTCCCACATCACCAGCCACCACGACAGATGAATTTATTGCTCTCACACCTCTGAAACGTACCCTTATTTTGAAATTTCAGGTGCCTTCAGATTCTGCTGAAGAGGGCCGGAGGCTGCAGGACGGATCTCTGTTCTGATTAAAGACCAGGATTAAGGAGCGGTGACCTTTTGTTATCATGGATTCATCCTCCACACCGCCTGAAATCAATAGACGGCTCTGTAAGGCTTTCACACATCCATCTACTCTCACAGATCAATCCCCCTACAATCCTCTCCAGCCCTCAGCAGGAGCACCGGGGCTTTTAGGGTGAAATTATGTGGTAGTGCTTCTGCTGCTCTTGGTGGTTTAGAGGATGTAATATGTCGACTTCAGGGCTTTCTCATCACACCAAAATTGCTGTTCGTATTGATGCCACTATTAGCGCTCCCCTCTGCAAAGACTTCAGCCATTAAGGCCTTCGGTCGGCGCAGCACAAGATGAGCCTGCTAGCGAGCGAGATTGGCTATGATAATAGAGCTGCTGTGAGCCTATTAGAGCCCAGTGTGGTTCAACCGCCTCCACTGCAGGTGAGCTGAGGGGCGGAGAGTGTGCGCTGCAAGAAATATCCATCCCAGAAGTTCATGGAAGCTTGAGCTGACAGAGATCATGTAATGTTTTGGGTTTTTTTAGGTATTCTTGGTACACTGAATGCCTTTATTAGACGACTGAGAGCAGAGAGATGACAGAAATGGGGGAAGAGAGAGATGAGAGATGAGACAAGCTGGATGGTGCAGTTTGTGGTCTGTGCCTTAACTCCTATAGGCCACCAGAGTGACCCAACCTAATGTTGTTGTTTTTTAAACAGATTTAAGTAAAGTTGTGAAGAGCGACATTTCAGTGTACAAACGCAGGCAGGTTCACTGAAAGAATTTGCTTTTTGCAGAACTTTATTTTTCTGTGGAAAACATGAAAATCACAGAGGAGGTGAAACGCTTCCCATCGTGTTTGTGTTTCTGTAGCAGTAAATCACCAGTATAATGTGGCTGATAGTTCAGGCACATGGGTGAAGGAACAAATCATTTGTGTTTGAGACAATTTGATATGTTTTCGTGCATCTCAAATTGTAAGATGTAGAAGAAAATTTTGGATTCCTTGATTCAACAATTTGACAATCTGTACACAGTAGTTCACACGCAACAGATTTCCCTCCATTTTGAATTTCTTTGATGAGCCCAAATACAGTTCTTCAGTTGTATTTTGATATTTTACACCATTTCAGACCATTTTCCTCTAACTGTTGCTAAATTCTGACACAAACTAACTCATGACATATCAAATCTGAGTGATTTCACCTGCAGGTGTCACTACAACAAAATGCTTATTATAATGTTTATTTACTACTAATTTGTTTTGCCAATTGCATTTTAAAGGAAACCTTTTTGAGTGAATGGAGAACAACACTTTTGTACCGCACACAGTCCATCCTGGTACAAAGTCCTAATATTTCCTGACAAACACGATGTCTGTCAATTTGATGCTGATAAGAAATTTCTAAAATGGAGCGTAGCATTATTTCAGCTAGAGCACTGAACGTCATGCTCGCATTAACTGATTGGCTTCAGCTGCTTCATTCATTCACTTGTAACATCCAATCACATTCATGAAGGTGTGCAGTGTGGTTCATCATTAAGCTGCAATCAGATTAAAATCCGCCAGGTAAACTAGCATGGGGGACAGGAAACAGCGTGGGTTGGGTTGTAAACATACCTGCAGGAGCTAGCAGGCTAACAACAGTTGTAAATTAGACAGCATTTTATAAAACATTTAACTGTTATTACCCTCTGTCACCCCCTCTCTCAAACCGGCTGGACGTCGGAGAGCCTCACGACTTTACGTGTCCAGGGGGGGGGGCTGTTACTTTGCTGATACGCTCATGTCAATGCTGTTTAAACTTAAATTTGTATAACCTCGCTGTACGACAGATCAGGAGTCAAAGTATCGCATGACATAACTTTTCCACAAACGTTTTTGAGACAGACTGAAAACTGAGCCTCTGTCTAAGGTAATACGTATATTTGTTTACAGTGTACCGTTTGATCGTCTTGACGGTTAAACTTCAGAACATTTATTTTAAATAGAGAAGGAACTCCTCTTGGCTCTGCTGAAAACAGTGTTATGTTGATTTCACCCTGACTGACATACCTGCAGTATCCGGGCCCTGCGGTGTACAGTTATGGGTTTTTGGGTTTGAGGTAAGCGAGTGTTGTGTGTATGGTGGCGATTGCCCCCCCCCCCACACACACACCCTCCCCTCCCTGCTTTTCCTGCTGCCTGGCTTAAGCTAATCCCATTATCAGTGAGGCGGCCTGACGCTGATGTGGCCTGCTAACTGACCAGCTGCTCCGAGTCTGGCCACCACACACACACACTGCAAGAAATGTCAGCAAGAAAAAAAACACATCTTCAGTCTTCGAGCTGCAAGAAGCAAGTTGGAGTTCAAACAACAGCAGAACAGTTGATTTAACAGACAAATGTTTGTTTTTAGGAGACAAAATGCATTTTTGTGCATCTCGAGAAAGTTCATTTGTGATTTTAACAAAACGAGCGCGCTTTCCTGAATTTCCTGAATTTGGTTTCTTGGGTTTGATCGGGATCACGACACAACAGTGTGGTGGTTTATGCGACGTATAGCTGCAGGTAACCATGGAAACAGTACAGATGTTTCAGGCTATATTGCCAGTTTATTGACAGTCCTCGTTCAGTCCTCCATCGTACACGACAGAACAGGTCGTTTGCCAATGATTCCCAAAACAGACATATACGTATAGGCGACCTTTGTCGTCATGGTAACAACAACAACAACAACAACACATGGTTAACATTGTGAAACGTTTAACAGTTTGGTTAGGTTTAGGCGCCAAAACTACTTGGTTATATTTAGGAAAAGATCATGGTTTGGGTTAAAATAACTACGTTAGTAAGTTAAGTTTATTACGTTAAGTTACTTCATGTGACTTAAGTTACTTTTGGTTTCAACACAGGACACGAACAGCTCCTGAACGTCCTGTGTTGTTTGATCCATCTTCCTCGAAGTCCTCCCTATCTGGACTTTGTCGCTCTTCATACTACCTCACCTGACTTCCTCCTTTGCTCCCGTCATACTTACTACGGCCACTAGAGGTCGCCGTACATATAAACGTAAGTATGGGTCGTAATAAGCTGCTGCACAGACGACCTGTACGGCCGTATCTTGGGGTGAGGACAGTCTCATAAATACAATCCACTTTATATGAAACTAATATGACGCTTCAGAAATCTGAGGTTTTAAAATAAAGTTGCAGTTTCTTCTGAAGTGAAAAAGACTGAAACTTTGGGAAGATATCCACTTGATTTTACCAAGTCAGATTGCTGAAGCTTCATATTAGCTTGATGTTGATTTGGTCCTCCATCACTTACACTGGAAGCACATTATCTTTTAATGTCCGGTGGGAACAGGAGGAATGATTAGAGCGGACGCAAACTGCAGCTGGTAATTGTTTTAAGACAGATTTTTAAAAATTGGGAACTTATGCTTTAACCAAAGTGTTTCAGTATCCTAAACCTGACCACACAGCGGACTCAGGATGCAAACCCCAGTGCGATACAAGAACATAGCATCCGAACACATTTGTATATGAACATGATTTTTAGGGGACAGGGTTGCCACAGGATGAGGGTTGCATCCCCATGAGGCTCAATGGAAAAGATGACAGTAATGAATTATTAAGAAAAGAGACAATTCATCATTCAGACCCTCTGGATATATGTTGAAACCTATTTACATTTCAATGTTAGTAGCCTCTGGAGCATTGTGTATCAACATTTTTAAATATTGTTTTTTCACTTCTTGTAATAAAAACCTGATTCTGGGGGTCATTTTTTGCAGTGTGCTTTGGCTCGGAGGGCCAGCAGCCTGCCAGCCTATCAGCCACGACACTGGTGGCTCTCCTGCCCGCCTGCCTGCCTGCTAGCTAGCGTGCTAGCCCGGACAGCATGTGGCGTGGATCCCGGAGGAAAGGCGGTGTTGTTGGAGTTCCACAACGCAACACAATAATGCCGAGTCACTCAGAGTGTCGCTAATCCAGCTTCCCAAACAATGCGAGGGGCCCCGCGGGGTCTGAAGGCAGGTAGGAGGAGCCCAGTGCGACCTGGAGACGTTTCTTTGTGCTCAGCGTGGCAAACGAGCTGAAAAGTCCATTTTAACGAGGCATTTCATCTTAATTTGACCCTGGAGACAGAAGTGAGTGGAAGTGACAGTTTGATGAAGTGATAATTTGAGCATTTGTTTTTCTTCTTTTTTTCACTTACGTACATTTTCCTTCACAATGAACACTGTAAAGAATGTACAGTTTTATTCCATCTATAAGCTTATATCATTTTACATAAAACCTATTTGTACAACTTTTATATTGTACTGTACCTCTGTTTCTGCCAGATTTTGTTCAAGGTGTTTTGAAAATGAAAGAGCATTCAACAAAATCTGAGAAAAGGTGGATCACAAATGACAAATAACTTTTCTAAATCCATGTTTTGTCCTCCGTTCAATTTACTCGTGAAAATCTCGTTAAACTCTGACTGTCTGCTGCAGAGATGCGAAAGGAGTTAGTAAAAATGTTCACACACCTGTGAGCTCACAGTAATAAGCTTCACAAGCAACAGAAAAATACTTTTTGCTGTTCTGACTCTGATTGGTGGAACTTGTTGGGGCGATGCAGGAAGCTCTGCAGACACTTGTTAGGGCTGAAAAAAAACCTTGACTTTTTCTGAAGTGTTTTCGAAAAAAAATAAATAAATTAAACCTGCAATAACAATTTTTTTTGGCCTGTTGGGGGCAGCAGAAACAAGCTGTGAACACAGCATAGACATATCATCACCTTTTAAGTTGATACGTTGAACTTGTTAGCAAACGGCTGCTTATTTAGACGTCCAGCAGCAACATGATCCTTCATGTGGAGTCGTGTTTGTGTCACCTGATGAATGTTAGTCCAGTATTCCCTCTCTGTTAGCTCTGATTTTGGTCTCCACCAGCTAACTGTGCCTGCTGAGCTCGAAAACGACGCTGCAGAGAGGGAACCACAACAGTAAAGTCGCTGTAAAACCAAAACAAAGAGCTGAAAGATGCTAAAACGCTGAGGGGAGCTGCAGTCGGGTTCCTTTATCACATTACACATAGTCATTTCAACATTATAAAAATATAGATTATGGCAGCTTTAAGTTTTGATTTGAAGCTGATGTAAGTTTATAATATTCTCCTAAAAAGACAGCGAAATCAGCACAGTGTATTCTTATTATTTATTATTATTCTGATAGTTTTCAGGTCTGTATTCATGAGTCTTTTCAGTAAGATCACACCATCAATAATACTAATATTACTTCAGCCTTTCTAATTAATTTGTTAGAAAACCGTTACCATGGAAGGCACAAAGACCAATTCCCTTTATTTTAATTTTACTAAATGCCTATAAATGCAAAAAATAGCAGCTATAGTATCTTTCTTTTGAGAAAATCTTGTTAAAACTCATTTAAAGATTTTAAAAGATAAAAATCTGGACGTTTTTTATGAAACGATGATGATGTGTGGGGGAAATAGAAATCATTTCTTCGTAGGGTTTCGTGTGCAGCAGTGATGTCAGCCATCCTCTGGGTTTCAGCTCTAAACCAACACTGATTAATAATTTATGGACCATCCCATTATGCCACTTTACACAGTTCAAAGGCTGCGCATTTGCATCCCAATTTGTTCACTCTGGTATAAAGACACGCTCAGCCTTTTTGCATCAGTATTTCTTTTATAAATGGAATTTGGGACAGTCTGTCCTCACATCAGCAGATAAAGAAGATTAAAGTGCAGGCATCCTCCCCTCTCCTCCTCCTCCTCCTCCCCTCTCCTCCTCCTCCTCCTCGGCCTCGGGGCTTTGATGTGTCTCGTGATGCTTCTGAGGAAGACAGACATGAAATACAGTCGAGTTTACGTCCAGAGAAAAGACTCAGCGTTTGTGAAGAGAAAAGAGAAACAAACAAAAGACTGATGCAGAGCTACAGCAGATATTTTTCAACACAAATAATGTAAAAATTTCTTTTGATTATCAATTTAACCTCGATGAGTTAGTTAAATGACTCCCTGCAATCTGATTACCTATTATACAATATCTAAAGGGAATAACAGACAATGAAAAATGTATTCTTACAAGAAATTAATTATTTGCATGTTTGTTTTTACATCTTCCATTAAAAATACAAAAAACAAAAGAAGGTTATCGTCAGTTAAACTCCACTGATCCTCTACAGAGTCAGTCATTTCAAACTCGGCTGCAGGTAAAGATTGTTTGAAACTGTTCAAACTTTATTGGGCATCCAAAAGTTCCCAAAGATGCCAAATATGTCGGCGAAATATATGTGATACTTTCAGAGAAGATGATTTTAATAACCGTGCAGCTACTTAAAGGGCAAATAAAAAAGGGAAACTGGATGTTAAAGGATCAAAACACCTCCCAAATGCCTCACAACACAAACCATATTTTTGTGGTTTCACAAATCGAGCAAATAAAGAATCCAAAACAAAATAAAAGTGTTGCCTAAACCCTCAAAAATCTATTTGTTTCTGTGAACAAACAAAGGCATCTTTATTGAGTGAGTGAACAGAATAAAAGGTTAAAAGGATAAAACTTCTTTTTCCAAAAATAAGAAAATCGACAACGACAACAAAGCAACAGCAGGTAAGTTGAGAAACATTAACATCCCGCTGAAAGGAGGCCGCGCTGCATTAAATGTCACTGCGTACATCTGCTTTCTGCTCTTACAAACTATTGATCGTGAGGCTGACACTTCCTTTATTTACAGGTTTTGGTTTTTCAAGCTGTTTTTACTGTGATAACGCTTTCGAAGTGGCGGGGACAAACAAAAGCCGGGAGCGGGGGCCGCCGCTCACTCGCTGCTGGCTCGCCACTTGTTTTTGTGAATCCCTCCACATCGCCGGTATCCGGGCAGATACGTACAGTCTCCCTCTGCCTGTCTCATTTCAATTGGCCTCCATCTGTTTTGTCTATCCATGAAAAGGTCTATTATGATCCTCTGCTCTTTGTACAAATGGACTACTAAGCGGATAGGGACCCCCAGCACCCCCCCTCACCCTCCCTGAAACATTAGCCCTGGATACCAAGGAGCTTGTCCTGCCACTGCTTTAATTATCCAGCACTGGCGGAGGGATCTTTAATTTTAACGAGTTTTAAAACACTCCGTCTTCAGATTCGCTGCAGAAAAGAAGCAGAGAGGGTTGGAGGGAGGGGTGGCGGGCTCTTTATTAACCCTACAGTGACTAGCTAATGTGATTGAAGTGGAACCACCTGGTGGGGGGAACTGTATAGTCAGCTGCCACTGAAGGCCAGCGAATGGGGAGGACCAGGTGCTGCGCTCCAGCCTCTTAATTGTTGCCATGTAATAGCTTGCTTCAGTGCACAGTACGGCTTGGGGCTAGGATTAAAAAAAGCTGTTGCTGCTAGCTAGCACACAGAAGTCCATTTTCTTTCACTACCCCCCCCCCCACCCCACTGCAGCACACAGACAGACAGACACTCGGTCAGTCGTAATGAAAGAAACAGGGAAGGGACTCAGGGCGGAGGGGATGAAAGGGGGCCAGGAGTGCTGTTTTTATTTGGTTTCGTGGCTCGAGGAGGCTATCGGAGGTGAACAGGCGCCGCGTCCGGGGGTTTGGATGCGTCTCTATCTGCTCCTGGATGACAACCAGGCTTGAAAGCTGCTGGATGGAGCAGGATATCTGCCTTCAGCACGTCTGACTCCTGAACCGTCGGGAGCCACTGAGGTCCACGTCTCAGCCGGGAAAAGTGCTCAAGTAATTCTTAACAGAGCGTAATCCTCTGCTAAAGCTGCACAACCCTCTCAACTGTTTGTCTGATAATAGATTAAATCTTTAGTTTATAATAAAAACAGTTTAAATCTGTTTTCACTGTGTTAAGAAATCTTTTTAAAAATTCCTGAATGTGCACTAACAAATCATCATTGACACACGGTGATAATGTTCCTGGAAAAAGTAGTTTTTTGAGATATCAGAGAAATAAACAAGAAAAAAGGAAGGCCTGAAGGTGACACTCCTGCTGTTTCCCTGGAGCAAAGCAGTGCACCGCTGGTCCCTGGACGCCGCTCTGTAGCTGCCCAGCGCTTCTACGTAATTAGGACGAGATAAATGTAGGTATATTTTGTCCCACTGATTGCTGTTCTGATGTCTGCATGACATAAATCTTCTGCTCACGTCAACAAGCACCATGCACTAGAAAAAGCAGAACAGATGCTTTCTTTAAAGAGATGTTGTGTGAAATCCACGTCTACCTGTAGCTTTATAATTCCTCTTTAAAGCTGCAATGATCAATATTACTATGACAACAATGGGTCAGTGAGAGGTGTCAAGACAAACCAGCAAAAGAATCCTTACTCTGCAGGTTCCCTCAGCTCAGAAGCTTTTTAGCCTCTTTTAGCTCGTACTTTTGGTTTGATGGCACATTTAATGTCTGTTTTTTTGTCCATCTGATGAATCCAAGTCCAGTATTCCCTCTCTGTTAGCTCTGTTTTTGGTCTCCACCACCTCCTGAGGGAAATATCTGGCTCTTTAGCTGCTAAATGCTCCATGTTATGTTCCCCAGCTAGTCTCTAATTGTGTCTGTCTGCTGTTTGTTGCTGAGCAGGTAGTGGACAGGTGGGTTTTTACAGCTTTTTTCTCTGAAAACAACACTGAGAGGGAACCAGAACAGATAAACAACGAGCTGAAAGTCACTATAAAGCTCTGTGAAGCCGAGTAGAGATGCAGATTCAACTGATAACTCTCTGTAGGTTCATCACTACGAACGAGACCTTTGACATTTCATACATTGTTATTATAAAAATATAGATTTAACATTCACTTTTCATGTGTCTCGTGTTATTTTGTCCAAACCTGCGTATCAAACTTCAGCAAGTGATCATGAATGAAAACTGAGCTGCTGTTTTCCTCCAGTAGTTTTATTGAACAGTGTATCTTCTGTGTCAGTACAGACTCAGTGTGAGTGCGAGTGTCCAGACAGACTGTGGATGTAACATAATCTTCCTGAGTGTGACTGTGGCCACAGATGGAGCTGCTGCAGTGAGGAGGATCAGTGGGAGGAGGCTGAGTGCTGCTGTGTTCAGGGACCTTCCGCCTCCCCGCTGCACCGGCTGCCAGGTAACCGTCCACAGGGCCTGACTGCCCTGATCTCCTGCGGGACCCGGGGGCCGGGAGGGGCCCGGCTGGGACTGAAGGAGCAGCAGGATTATTCCACTTACAGACAATAGAACAACACAGTGATGTTTAGGAGGGATGATGAGCTTTTAGCTGTAAAAGCAAAAGAGTAAATGAATGCTGTCTGCATCGTACTAGTACATACAAGTACTAGTACTAATACACAGTGTCAATATATACATCACAAGGAAGCTTTATAATAAGACGGCACTTGCCGACAAAGGATTATTTTCTCCCCTGATTAACCGCTTTAAAAAAATAAAAAGAAGAGTCCAAAAACCCCAAAAGATATTCACTCAACAATCTTACTAAACAGAGAAAAACATCAAATTCTCACATTTAAGGATCTAGAAGCAGAGGATGTTGGAGATTTTGCTTGACAGATGACTTAAAAAATACATTTTCTGCTTAATCAACGAATCATTTCAGCACTATTTTATCGGGCTCCAAAGTGTTCACTATTAAATAAAATGTGGAAAATATATAAATGAAACAGTAATTTGTAAAGAAATTATTAAAGCCAGGCTAGCAGCTCTGTGAGGCTGTAGTTTGAGCTAAATGCTAATATCAGCATGCTAACATGCTCACAATGAAAATGCTAACATGCTGATGTTTAGCAGGTATAATTTTCACCATTTTAGTTTAGCATGTTAGCATGCTAACATTTGCTCATAAAGCATCAGCTGAGGCTGATGGGAATGTTATTAGTTCTGCAGGTATTTGGTCATAAATCGAAATATTGTACAAATTAAAACTTTGAACTGATGATGGCGCTAGATGAAAAGTCACCAAAGTTAAAAGTTAAAATTCATCCTGAGGGGAACATGAATGTGTGAACCAAATTTCATAACAATCCATCCAACCGTTGTCAAGATATTTCACTCAAAACCACAAATTTCAACCTGTTGGTGGCGCTAGAGGAAAAGCCAGAGAATCACCGAAGTCATTAGGATTCATCCTCTGGAAACCATGAATGTCTGCACTAAATTTCATGGCAGTCCGTTTGACAGTTGCTGAGATATTAAGCGCTGGAGCGACCGACAGACCAACATTTCCACGCTGCTATCACAGCTAACTACAAACAGAGCTCCAGCAGTTTGTAGTTTACAGCTTCTGCAGCTGTTCTGGCAACCTGTACAGGTGTGCAGGTGTCATCTACACCTGGATGAGATCCAATCACAATGTGAGGCAGAGTACCTCAGAGCTGATTCTGATATCGAGGTGTCCTTCGTGTATTTACAGCTGCATTAACACGCGTTTCTCCTCATAGATAAGATAAACAGATTGCATGATTGCATGAAATTACGGTATGTTTGTAGTTTTACTCAAGTGGTTTTCATTAATTTCATCAATCAAGAGCACTTCTACACCTTTTTACACTCTGCACACCTGTATATATCTAAATATAAAGCTGTAAATAACATTTTAAAGCATAAAAAAGTCTGGTGAACATTGATGGAAAAGCACACGTGGAGCTACATTCACTCTGAAATGCAGTTCCTTTGCAGAGCATCTCTCTTCTTTCTGTGAGACATTTGCGGAGCCAAAACTCCAATCTGCTGAAATTTTAAGTGCTCTCCAAGGCACCTCTGTCATGTTGTGCAAAGTGTAATAAGGAATTAATTTCCTCGCCTGGTGTCTCCTCGTACGACACACATGAAAGCATTTAATCAGAGAGTGCAGGAAAGCCCAAGAGAGGAGAGAGAGAGAGAGAAATAAAGAAGCAGACAACACAGGACAATGAGAAGAATCAAACTGAACTTTAAATCCTCTCGTACGACCTCGGAGTTGTCTGTCAGTCATATCCGTGCATGTTTACAAATGGATGAATGGAATACTTGCAGCTTTAATACTCTGAGCTCGCTTCATCCTGCCGGTGCTCAGCTGCCTTTGAGGGGACTGTATCTATAAAACGTCTCGGGGAGCCGTCTCTCCATTTGACAGCCCTTCGGGAGAACAAAGGCTCAGCACTAATGCAGCACAGATCAGCCGCCTGCTTTTCTATTGAGTAAGGTGCCAAGATGCACTAGCTTTTAAAGCCGCAGCGCCCGACGCCGGCCACGAGGGACCGTCTTCAAAGCCTAATGCAAAGTGAGTCATCCACCACCCGTCTCAATCCCTCAGTCCCCCTTTAATTCAGCCCCCTTTGGTTAATTATTTGCTAGTGTGTTTTACCCATCTGAGCCCGTGTCAACAATCAAAAAATTTTGTTGGAAAAAGGGGGCTGGTTTAAGATCGAGGACGACCTAAAAGCACAGCAGCCCGGAAAAATGTGGGGCGGCGCGGGGGTTGTGCAGCCATCTGTGACCCCTGCGCTGAGCCAAACACCGACAACCAGCAGGTCCCATGTGGTGGGCCGGGTTCTGCCGGGTGTCACCCTCTTGTTGCTGTTTTGTTGTTGTTATTTATTTACAGAAGCAGTCAGACGAGACGGCGAGCGAGAGCTTTGCCTCGGGTGCCAGCAGCAGCCAGGGAGCTGTTGAGTTGGTGATTTGGCACCGACGTGGCGTCCAGCGGAGAGCCGGTCCAGCCAGCGGACAGAGGGAGAGCGAGGCCGAGCCATCTGTGGGACAGACATGGTAGACGTGTCCCAAATGGTGCCAGGAAGTGATGGCACCGAGGCCGGTCCTCTCATCTCCACCGGATCCACGTTTAGTCACACTGTTGTGACTCGCAGGGGTGGAAGGAACGAATTACATTTACTCTCGTTACTGTAACAAAGTCGACTTCTTGTGTTCTTCTAGTTTTTTGAGTATTTTTAAAAATCAGTTCTTTTACGTCCACTTCAGTATTTCCTATCTCAAGTATTGTACTTCACTACATTTCAAGTTGCAGCTGTTACAAAATAAGAACAAAGATTTTAAAGCCCACATACCACACACGTTCATGTTCACACCTACTCACTGTGAAAAAGTTCATCTTACACGTCTCAACAGAAAATCAGATCAAAAATCTGAAAATATGTTGCACACTGTTCACAGACAGAGATCTTCCTCGGCCCCTAAGAAGGATCCTCATCAGGTAGAGCCAAAACAGTAAAGTTGCGGGACGATTAGCAATCTCAGAACCCATCGGCTATCGTCCGACGATGATTTGAATGCAGATAAATGTAAAAAAAAGCTAATCTTTAGGGTTCAGAGATTTCATTTTGGCCAATGCGTTCCGCCTCTTTTGCTCTCCACAGGGACTGTTTACCTGCATGCAACCCAAGCCTGCTCAGATGTGATTGGTCAATACTACTTGGACTACAAACAGAAACAAGATGCTTCTGATACCAAACTCTTGTCCCTTGCCTACAGATTCTGCTTTCATACGCAGATCTCTGTTTATAGGTCATAGAAAATGTAATCCGGTCGACGTTAACGTTTCCTTCAAAGTGTGTTTGCTGTTGCAGATGAACAGAAAAGCCATCAAAGGTGAACCGACCAACGTTTGTGTGACAGTTGCCGTTAAGCTCACGACCACTGGCCCGAACACACTTCACCTTCAGTCAACAAGATGTCGAGACGACACACTGCCTTTGTCCTTTGCAGCATGTAACTTCAGGAGAGCAGAATGCTGATGTAGAGTGAGAGAATGTCCCTGAGGTTCAATTACCGAGCCGCCACAGGTCCTCTCAGCCTTCATTAGCTGCCTGCTGGAGCAGACACTCCTTCCACAGACCCGGCGTGGTGGTTGCATTGTGCAGAACCTCGGGGAGATGCCTTTCTCTCCTCTCCGCTCTCTAATGATCACACCAGAAGCTTTCTGAGAAGTCGAGGGTGCTGCTGTGTGCTGTTATGTGGTTTGTTAATACAGCGGGGAGGTTCTCGTCAGCCACCTCTGCGTCTTCCTGCCGCCCTGGCACGCACTGCTCCTGCCGTTCCCACCAGAACGGTTAACTAGACGCCCGGGTGCTGGCATGCCCAGACAGGGTGGAGGCTGATCAGCGCTCAGAAGGAAGGAGAGGGTCACACAGGCTCCAGCTCTAGGCTTCAGCTTTGGTTTTTGTGAAGTAAGTAGAGTGAGAGCTCTGAATACACCAGGATCCAATCCAGTCAGACCTCATTTTGGGCAAAAATTAAATTGTATTCTTGACTGGATTCATGAATAAGTTTTTCTTTTATTGACACTATATAGTAGTATGCATAGCTGAAAGGTCACAATGTCACAATGAAGAAGTCTTCCCTTAATCACTGAGGATTTTGAGAGGCTCCTGTTTTTGATGTTTAGTTGATTTTACTATACATATACATTGATTGATAGTTAGCTTGCCGGGCTAATGCAACACAACGTTGTGCAGTCTGGCGGCTGCGAAAACAGCTACAGAAGCGTCAACAAACCAGTGACAAAATGGCACCAAAACCACCATTACAAGCAGTTCATAAGATCCCATAGCGAGTCTAATTCAGCTTATTTTAGCCAATTATTAAACATTATACTGTTGTTTCTTTTTGTATCTGTTTTGATGCAACACGATAAAAACAGCTAATTTAGGGTCATTATATCATATGACGACAAGATGAGAGACAGAGGAATAATGCGTTGATTCTCACGAGTCAAACTAACGGGAGGGTTTTTGTTTCTCACCATTTTGCTTGAACAGCAGAATTCAAAAAGGACTACAACCATATTTATGTTTACAGAACTGCACAGAATCTGTATTTGTCTTGAGACCAAGAATAAGGATTCATCCCTTCACACCATCGTGGAAAGTACAAAGAAAGTACATTTATTCAAGTACTATACAGTGCAATTTTGAGGTACTTGTACTTCTCTTAAATATTTCCTTTTTATGAAACTTCATACTCACATTCAGAGGTAAATACTGCTCGTTTTATTCCACCACATTCATTTGGCAGCTATAGTATATGATCAGTTTATAAAGCATTATGGATTTTTATAAATTAAACTACCCAACAAAAAATGAAAAAGACCTGCTTTAATGCATCAATAATAATAATACAGTATAACATCAGGAAAGGGGCCATTCTGCATGAATAATCTTACTTTTAAAGGTGTAATAATAATATAACTTTCCGAAAACCTAAAAATCTGATCTTATTTTCTCATTTACAGCTTTCAAAGATGGTTTCATCTTGTTTCAACTCATCTCAGTTTTCCTCCACAATATATTAGAATGAAGTAAAAAAAACCGAATTCCTAGTTTTCGCCGTCGTCACTGAATATCGTCCCGCAGCACTGACAATGACATTTAGCAGCAATCAAGCCTCATCTCTGTTACAGAGCTGTCTTAATTTCCTAAACCCTCGATGCAGATGAAAATTTAATCTGCTCACTTATTTGGGTAATAGAGATGGAAATTAGATTATGCCGTATCTCAGCTCCGAGCCATCTGGGACAAGACGGATGCTTCTAACTTTCAGCACCGCAGAGTCTTCGAGATCCAGCAGGTGGTGAAAGAATCAGGTTTTAACTGCCTGAAATATGATTTTATTTTTTGTCACTTCTCCATTATTCTGGCTGAAACCGCCTTCATCTTGTTTTCTGTGAAGGGAACTGTACCGGAAACCCGATTTGTTCTGCACGTGTGAAGATGCGACTACTTCCTGACGGAGGTATGTCAAAGCAGTTTACGACAGTTTCTGTTATTTTCTGTAGAAGATTAAAATGTTTAATTAAATAAATACACATTTTTCTTTTTTTGGTAAAGAATGTAATATATGGAGCTACTTTCGTCATTCATTAACAAAAAAAAGGGACGGGAACAAAAGCTGTGTCTGAAATCACTCCAGTATTCAGCCCTTCGCTGCTCCCTATATAATATTTTACTGTATAGTGAGCAGAAAATTGAGATTTCAGACACTTATTACTCATCATAATATTTCGGCTAATATTTCACTGACAGATGCAGAGTCGCACAAAGCTAAGTTTTGCCTCTTTATGTGACGCATTGCACTGTGGGGTTTGTTAGCAAAAAGTTAGTATAAATATAAATATTACATTAAATTAGTGAATACAGGACACTTTAGTAAAAAAGGTGATTTCAGACACAGTGAAATATTTTAATGGTAGCTAACGTGTGTGCTAATGCTGCACGATAAACTCGCTTAGAAAAGTCTGTGATTTTAGAGCAGTTTTAGCTTAAATTCATGTCATGTCTGGAGCCGGTTCTTAATTCCCTTATATGGTATAATTAATAATAAGTCAGCTTTAGATGTGTTGCTGGGCATGTTTTTGGACAGAGCCAGGCTAGATGTTTCCTCCTGAATCCAGTCTTTATACTAAGCTAAAGGCTAAACATGACATGAGAACAGAAAGAAAGCGAATAGGCGTGTTCCCCCCCCCCTCAAAAAAGCATACTGGTCCTCCTTTACTTCATTATAATGTATATATTTTTCTGTGCAGGTGTATTGACTGAGACAGGAAGGGATGTGTGCTTCGCCCGTCTGCACCACACTGAGCCCCCTGTGAATGGCTTCATATTTACAGGCCAATTATCTCTCTGGGGGGGGGGGCGGCGTGACCGCAGGCTTCTCGAGCACGTTACAGGAAGGTCAGCGTCGTCGATGGGGGCTAATTAAGCAACCGTCGCTCAAGAGGCAGTCGAGTGTGAGTCACCCGGTTCTTTACCCATCAGAGGAATGTCTTGTTTCTTAAATTCAAGGACATATCTACTTCTGAAAGCGGAGACAGTTTCCTCGAGCGTGCTTGACCCGTTACGCAAACACTTGAAAACTGCCCCTGGTGGAATCTTCTCCTCGTTTGGGATCACTTCTTTTTTTTACTCGTGTTTACAGCTAAAAGTGCGCTGGGAGAGATGCGGGATAATTCAAGGTTAAAGAAAAGAGAAGCACTGCTCCCCCCAGCAGATGCTTGTCTCTAACACTGGTGAGAGATAATGACCTGTCAAAGGCCAGAAGAGTTGGTGTCCTTACATCATCTTTGAGGTGAGAGCCTTCTCGTCATGGTCCGCCATTGCAGTAATCCCTTTGCCTGCAGCTCCATTAGGCAATGAAACATGCTGTCCGACTTTGTGGTTGGAGGGGGTTAATCCGGCAGCAGCTCCTCTGTAAAAGGCCTCAGCTGCCACCATCCAAACCTTTTCAAACCTCTGTCAGTTTATGGGGACTTCAGACGACCCTTTCTCCCTGACCCTTATTGATTCAGGTCTGCACCGCGCCCTCTTCAACCCCCCCCCTCACACACACATATATGCTGTCTCCAAAGAGCCCGGGCCCTCGAGCTACAACACTGGGGTGCCGTAATGTTTCAATTACTGCTGCCTGTCATTGTTGGGGCGTGACAGCAGAGATCCATTTGAACAGTCTGGCTTCACAGTTATACACTTTAGAAATTAAATATCATATTATATAAAGTCTTATAATGTTTTAGCTATTAACATTGAATCAAATGACTAAATACTGAATGTGTAAAGAGGAACTTGCAGTGCCACAGTCACTGAGAATTATCACTCCACAGCTTTATGGAGCTGTTTAGCCTCTTTTGGCCTCTTTTAGCTCATTGTTTGGTTCAGTCTCAAGCTCTAATAAATGCACTGTACGCTACCTTCCCTGCACCAAACAGCAGACAGACACCTACAGGCCTTTATACACCGGGGACGTGACGACTAAAAGACACGAAAATGCAAAATACTCGCCTGCGAAAGTTTATAGATAGATTCGCACCAGGTCATTCTTCAGTAAAAAAAAATCTACGACACTGGAGCTCTCATAGAGACAGAGCGCAACGCGTCACACTCTGAAAACCACGCCCACCGGAGGGGGAAACAACCGGCGCCACAATCTGCAACCAAGAGCAGCAGCTAAAAACATTAGATTTCAGCAGGTCAGAGGATTATTTCAGCAGCCTCTGTCCACCAGAGAGGACAGACTCAACACTGTGGGTCTGTCTCAGTGTCCCTTCTCTAGTTAGCTAAGGCACCTGCTAACATAATACTGCAGAGCTTTCTGATTTAGCGACATTCCACTACACAAGTTGCTTTAGCTTAGCTTACAGCAGTATAGTCTATAGCCTAAAACTGACATCTGGATATTTGACTTGTGACAAAATGCAGGTAAAAAGCTACAGAGTGCCTCCTGTATTTGATTAATATGATGAGCCACACCTGCTATCACACTGTTGCCTTGCTACCAACTCTACTCCATCCAACAGTAAACTACATCAGCTCCTCACTGTCCTGCATCTGATGCTGCTCCACACGTCGTCCCTGATACAGGCTGATCAGGAACACAATCAACAGGTCCCTTATTGTCTTCAGGAGCAGTACTGTGACGTCCGTTCCACACATCGTGATTGGTTGATGCTTTTATTCAGCATACGAAAGTGTGTGAGAGTACTCATGACAAAAACAACTGATCGAAAAAATATATTGACGTGTGAATTAATCGTACGAAGAAACACATCCCCGGTCTCTAACGGACTTCAGAGACTAATATTTTTCTCAGGGATTGGTGGAGACCAAAACTGGACTCCAGTGTGATGATAATGTTGCTTCACCTCTGCCGGATGTGGAAGTAGAGATAATTTGTCAGGGCTGTGAGTCCGACAGCCTGTTTCAATGTGTCCTGCCCCCTTTTGGCCAAAAATTGATTAACGCAAGGGAAAACACAAAATCTGCTCTGTTGTCAAAGTGTCAACCAAACACTGAAGTCCTTGAAGTCAAACAATGTATGATTTTATCTGGTTTTAACTGGCTGAAGCAGAGAACAGACTCCAACTCCGACATTCATAAATCCTGTAGGCTGATGTGCACAATGTTTAAGGCTGCAAGTAACTATTATTTACATATCGATTAACCTGCAGGTTTTTTTCTGAAATAGTCTTTCACAGTTTCCTAAAGCCCTCAGGGGTCATTACAGGTCATTACAGGTCATTACTTCAACCGTTCCTTCAACTGTGCTCCCAAACAGACGTACGTGTCTTGAATGCCTCTGTCTCGGATCAATACTCGCCCGAGGGAGCGTGCCGGGTCTCCTCGCTTCTCCTGAGTCCATGTGACTCACCGGCTGCTTGTCCATCAGTGGTTCATTTCTGTGCAGCTGAAACTGAAAAAGCTCCGTTTCTACGGAGATCAAGGGCCCAGGTTTGTTATAAATCAATCACTGCGGCTACGTGCAGCCGTTCGGGGGAAATTATTTTGCTAATTGAAGTTTATCTGATGTAATTTTTAAAAACACAGATGGTTCAATGCTGAAAATTGAGCTCTTTTTTTTTTAAACAAAGCTTTTAGGATGACTCATAACATAAAAGCAAACCCACAATGTATTTCAGATTAATGCCAGCAATCATTTTGTTTGGAGTGGGTGTCAATGTTCTGAAAACAGCCTCATTTAGGCTTTTTATGTAATTGTGATAAAATGTTGTGATAGTGTATGTTGTGTGTTGAGGCTTTGGTTGCTATAGCAGCCAAACATGAAGCTGCCACGACTGAACTCGACAGGGCCGACAGAAGTGCTCGATGTCTACAACATCAACATCACATCAGATATTTATTGATTATTAAAAAATCTGAGCTGAACTTTGAACATCTGACCTTTTTTTTTTTTACTTTCCTGAACAGACAATCAATTCATACAGCAACTGTCCAGGTGTGTAGGCAGGGTTTCAACTTCGTCTCTTTTCGTGTGTACAGCTAAGTGCAACACCAACAATGCTTTTGAGGAGAGACCGTCTGTGTGTGTGAAAGTACAAAGACATGCAAAAGATTGATTTGGGACCAGTATAAATCCTTTTCCTTTAGACATGGTCAGACGATGCAGTTCATTTGAAGCTAATCTCTGTAAACAGATATCTGCATATGAATATAGAATCTGGAGGCAAGGGACAATAGTTTGGTATCAGAAGAGTTCTGGTCTCCGTTTGTAGTCCGAGTAGTATTGACCAATCACGTTTGAGCGGGCCTTGGTTGCATGCAGGTAAACAGTCCCTGTGGAGAGCGAACGAGGCGGAAAGCACTGGCCGAAATGCAACTTTGGAACCCATTGGCTATTGTATTGACGACGATTTAGCTTTGTATCAATCTCAGAACCCTAGAGATTAACTTTTTATCAGCTTTTTAAAAAAAAATGTTTCTGCATTGGGTTCTGAGATTGCTTTGCTTTGCTTCTGAGGAGAGACCGTCTGAAAGTGTCTGAAAGATAAATTCGGGACAAGTATAAATCGTTTGCCTTTAGATGCAGTCAGACGAAGTAGTTTGTTCGTACCTTTCATGGAAACCTGTTTGCATTTATGGTTTGCAACTACATTTTTTTACATTGGTTCTAATGTGTTTAGACACATTTTTACTAAAAAACTATGACTGCTCTGAACACACTGAACATCCAAAGGGACAGTGGAAGAGTGGATTAGGCTGCAGAAGTTGCTATGGACCTTTTTATATTTTCCAAAAAAAAACTTGTTTGGAATCCAACAGTAACTGACATTAATTCACACTGACCACATTTTCTGTTATTTGTGAAGGACAAAAAAACAAACTTTTCTCAGCCACCTTTCAAGCTCAAAGGATAGTATTCGGATATCTGATTCAGATGCCTCCTGGACGCCTCACTGTGGAGGTATTTCAGGCACATTTAACTGGCAGAGAGACCGCAGAATATGCTGGAGGGATTACAAATCCCATCTGGCCTGGGAACGCCTCAGGATTCCCTCCAGAAGAGCTGCAGGATGTGGCTAGCAAGAAAGACATCTGGGCTACCTTGCTTATCCTGCTGTCA
Source organism: Macquaria australasica (assembly GCA_005408345.1). Lineage (NCBI taxonomy): Eukaryota > Metazoa > Chordata > Actinopteri > Centrarchiformes > Percichthyidae > Macquaria > Macquaria australasica. Next base: position 269,374 of record SEMN01000218.1, on the reverse strand, counting down.
CCGTGACCTGCACCCAGATAAGTGGTGGAAAATGGTTGCATGTTATCACCAAAGGAAATGTTGACAACTATAAACACAGAGACATCGCTAAAACGAAGTTAGACAGGGCAGACGGACGGGTAGCTGAGATCTGGGAACAGTGTGGGGGGTCAAGAAACACGAGCAGGTGGTAAACAAACGTCCAGGTTAGTCAAAAGGTATCTGGACGCGAAGGCGAACTTTAAAATTGTTACCCAAACTGTCCATTGTAAACATCCTTCAGTTTACAGCTCAACTTATTGTTTAGGTTTGATCTTCTGTACTTACTGTAGTTGTGTTCACAGTTCTCCTCTGCAATGAGGGATTATTACCGATTTTTCAGCTGTGCTCACTTTCAGCTTGACCTCCAATAAAAGTGGTTTCTGGATAAACTGTTGGCTTGTTTACAGCCGGTCTGATCATCTGACTGCTCGTAGTTTTGTCCCGTCTCAGTTCTTTTTTAGTAATATTATTGACGTGTTCCCAGATCTCAGCTGTTACTGTGGTTTAGAAGCGACGGCCATAACTAGGAAAATAATACCCAAATTGTGAGAAACCTAAATGGTCCTTTAAAGCAGAGGTTTTCTAAGTGGGAGGCGGACCTCCCCAGGGGGTGTGATCTGGTTAAAGAGATAGTTCACAGATACAGTTGTTTTGGGGAATTTTACAGTTTTTCCCAGAGTCAGAAATTAATAAACGCCTCTGGACAGACCTTTTTTTTATGTATTTGGTGTCTGAAGTTGTGTCAAACAGTAACATTAGGCTATTTTGGCTCAATTGTTGAGTGTCTGTGGGATCAAATGACATAATCATGATCACATAGGCATCCAGGAATTGAAAGAAACTAAGCAAACAACTCTTTTCCCAAGCTTTGTCTGAGGGGGGGCCCACAGTCTCAGACTTTGAAGACCTCTGCTTTAAAGGGATCATTTAAGGAGAATATTGGGGACACTGGTGCTTTTGTCCACTTTGGATTCATCAGGGTGTCCCGGCGTCTGTGCCACCAGACCGTTGGGCCCCTCCCTCTGCTCGGTGGCTCAGGTGTTCCTCTGCGCGGCCTTGCGGAGGTTTCTTTCAGAGATTCGTCATGCCTCGGCCTGGGCTGCTGCGCCGGCGCGTGCCAGCTCACCGAGGAGGGCCAGACGGCCGCTCGGCTCGACAGCCTGCCGCTGTCAGCCAGGGGCCCGGGAGTCACAGTCGGCCCTGGCAACCGGTCCCCAACCCCACCCCCATCCAGGGACAAGAATAGGCAGCAAAACCCCCTCCACCTCCTTTCTCTCTGCAGGCTTTTCATTAGCTGCAGTCATCAGGAGGTTAGGACTGAATGAGACAAGTGGAGGGGTTTGAACACACACACACACACACACACACAGTCAGCTGTGTCAGTGAGTGTTTAACTCTATTGACGCTGCTGTTTTTAACCATACTCTTTCATAGTTTTATCGTCCTTTTATTGGATTAATCTACATCTCTATTGTTTGATGCATTTACACAAGATAAGAGTCAACGCGCTAAAAACTAATTTTAAATTCATTAAATTTCGGTTAAAATTTCACAAACAGAAAATATTTGTGCCATTCTTGCCTTTTCAATATCTAAAGGAAAAGGCGTCCGCTCACAAAAAAGACTTGTTAAAATTGTTAAGTAGAATTACGGCATTTAAACATGACCTTTTGAACACCATAGCTGTTCTAAATAAATCGTCTGTTTGGGAACATCGTCAGTGTGGAGGCGACTTTTTCCCTTCATATTGTTTTTGCATTATTTGCCTACGAACCTGATATCATGTTGGGATGTGCATGCAGTATTTTATGAAGCACTATTCTTGCCTACTGCAGGGTTTGTACAGCTTTTTAAGAGTAAAATTCAAGCTTTCAAGGTAGCGCAACCGAAAATGTCCAGACTCTCGAAGCCTTAATCATCACGTCTAAATTGTTACTATAAACATCAGGAGACAAGAAACAAATATGACGACGGGATCGTTTCTCAAATATTAAAAGATTTTTGGTTTACATGAGTGACTGTGTCGATGATGAAACACCAGATTATGTTGAAAAATGAAGCCTTTTTCAAGGAGTATATTGAAATTCAAGCATATTCCTAACCTTGAAAACATAACGGTTAAAATTAAGCATTTTCCAAACTTTCAAGACTTCGTACGAACCCTGCTACTGTCTGATATAAGGTACTATAACTAGTGATCACGATAAAATTATGTTTCATAAGTTATTGTAGGAAGTATGCTTTGACATTACTTGCATTAGTAGTAGCAGTATTAACATTGATTATATTATATTAACTATTTAAGGTTTAATTCCATTCAATTTTTACCTCTAATTACTATAAATATCATTATGGCTTGTATTACAGATTTGCTCTTACGTAACTGTTTCATGTTCTTAATATTATAATATAATAATATATATGTATAATATCTGTATGGTAAAATGTGTGTGTGTGTGTGTGTGTCCAGCATCGGGGAGGATCCAGGCTCATTTCCATAATTATGGCCCTGCTTCCTGCAGCGGAGGTGGAGGAGCCGCTGTGACCTCTGATGACCTTTCATCAGCTGCTCCGAGACTCAAACACCTTCACAGCCAAAACCTCAACCAGATCCTCCAACAGTGTCCCCAAAAACACAGTCAGGCCGGATTACACGCTGCTTCGTTTCCTGTGAATCTCTCGGAGACTCCGGCTCTAACAATGAAAACTACTATATAGGGAAGTCATTACAGAATACGTGGAATGGGTATTGCATCACAAACAGGGTGTGATTTCATGAAAATCTTAAGGATTGTAACTTTGAAGCTTAAAGTTATTATCTTAATAAACTTCCTAACTTTCTTGATGGCAGTTTTCATTGTTAGTGGCAGAGTCCGTCGGACTGGATTCAAGTTGTCTTCACGCACGAGACATTAACAGGAAACGATGCAGCCTGTAATCCAGCGTTACTGTGTTTAATTTGATCTCAATTTAACTGTTCACTCTCCTGCAGCCGTATCAGAGCTGGATTAATTTACTGCTGATGGTAACCCAACATGTCCAAAGAACGCTCCTAAAACCTGAAAAATATCTGCATATCCCACGTCTTAATCTGAAAATGCTACATTCGGAATAAGGCCTAATTCGGAATATGCTGTTTCCATGACCTGTATCAAATTCGGGATATTATCATATTGGGAATAATAGTGGAAAATGAGTGTGCATGTACATGTAGTCATTGCTCAGCAGAAATGCTTTAACAAAACAAGACAACATTGTGGTCACAGCGGATCAGTTTAAAATGTTGCAGGGAGTAACGGAAGAAGGCGATAGGCTGCAACACTCCTCCTCACCTAACGACTTCATGTGGTCACGTGGTCGTTCAGTGACAGTTAAAAGCAATGCTGAAAAAATAAGTTGCAAATTGTCGTTTAAAAATGCAACTCTTCTAGCCTCGAGTAGGAAGCTCCATAGTTTTGGGGCATAGATAAAAAAAAAGGCAGAGCTGCTGATTTTTTTATTTGTGTGAAAGTTTGTATTAAAAAAAAAACTGACAGCAGAGGATCTAAGAGGCCGTGACGGATTATAAAATGAGAAAAGAATTAGTAATGTAGGCCGGTCCCAAACCATTAAGAGCCTCGTAAATACAAGTAAAAGAACTTTAAAATCGATGCTAAAAGACACTTTTGGAAGAGCGGTGCAGAGAGCGTTACAGTCGTCTAATCTCCTCGAAATAAACGCATCAACAAGTTTTTCGGCGTCTTGTTGTCGTTTAGCAATATTTCTTAAATGAAAGAAAGCTGCTTTGCACTCAGGGGACTGTGTAGAGGATGAACCAAATGTTTAAAATGTTAAATCTGAGCGCGTTCACTGCTCAGATTCCTTTGTAGGCAGGTTGTCCGTCTGTCCTGCTGCTCTGCTGTTTATCCAACGCTATTCGTCGGAGAGAGGACGCGTCTCTGCATCAATGCTAAACAGCTGCGTTTGTCTCAAGGCTGACTGTGAAGCAGGATTTCTGCTGAACCAGAATCAGGTTTCCGATGGAGGGACAGGCTTCAGTTTGCTCATTAGAAATTCATTCTGAACAGCTTGTTATTATCTTTGGCCTCTGGATGTGTGAATAGATTTACAAGCATTAGGGCCGGGGCATTGTGTGGGGCATGTGTGGAGGAGGTCCTGGCCCCTTTGTGTTTGCCAGGGCCCTCAAATCAGCTGCCCCCCCCCCCCACACACACACACACAGATACCACCCCCCCGACCCACCCATTACCTCAACCCTCTGAACAAAAGCTTACAGAACACGCTGATGTTTTGCAGGATTTTAGGAATTACAGAACAGACGTGTGCTTTCAGCCACAGCAGATGCAAAAATCTGTTCCCCAATTTCTACCACAAGCTTGTATGCAGGATTTGTGTGTGACACAGCCCCACTATTTGAAACCTGTCAATCCAGTATAAACCCAATAATATGAAATACGTTTGAGCAGAAGATGACCACAGAAATGCTTCAGACAATTCAATGAGGAGCTGAGGGAGGTCAGATTTCAGCCTGTGGTGTTTACCAGTGTACTCGGTGTACTGCTGTATTAAATACTGTTTAAATACTGTCTGAACTGTGTCTGTAGCCCAATCACAGCCTAGAAACTGCCCAAGCTGTTTTAAATTTAGATTTAGGATAAGGTTAGTTTGTGTGATATATATATATATATATATATATATATATATATATGTATGTATATATATATGTGTGTATACATATGTATGTACGTGTGTAGGTGAATACAAGCAAGAAGAAAAATTATCAGTCTTTTGTTTTTATAAGTAGGCAAATGAATTGTAGGAGTCAAAATAAAAGTATTTTAGATAATGTTGCAATAATGAGCAAAAGGAACAAATCAAACTTATGTGTTTTGTGCGTCTGAAGAAGGAAACGTGTTGCCAAAATAACATTTAGTGCAGGAATCAAGCTGTTTGTCTTGTAATTCTTGCAGAATTCTTTATGTGTTTGCTTCGTTTCTACACTACAAACTAAATGGAGTTTATTTCAGCAACCCTACCAGTGACGTTCTTCTCTGTCTCTGTGCTGCTGGGGACCTAATTAGCTTTCCCACTTTCAGAGGCTTCCACGTCAACAAGGCGATTAAGGTTTTACTTGAGCCCTGCTAATCAGAGGGGAGATGGGTATCACAGCCAGCTGTATCCTGGTCTGCAAAGCGGATCAGCAGCAGTTATCTGCAGACCCTGACCTTGGAAATGATCTCACAGGTGCATGTACGTGACACATTTCATGTTTTATGTTTATTGATAAATGTTTGCGAGCTTCGGTTTAGACAGAGCAGGTGCTACAAGGTGGGAAAACGTGCTTCAGGTGCTTTAAATCAGACTGGTAACTGTTTGAGCCACTTTCCATTACAAGAGTATGTCTGCAGTACTGTAGCACCGTTCACTTAGTCTGGGATTTAGGCAGCACTTTACCCTTCATGATCAGAGTTACAACCAGGACATCTATCTGCACTTTGTATTTTCACTGTTTTTTAAAGGCCACAGAGGATGTTGATACTCTCAACACTCTCGACTTATACAAGAATTGTGTCATTGAAATGGAGGACAGATGTTTGGTCGATATTCTTCCTGAATGAGCAGGATGCACTGTGGAAAGAAAATCAAGAAAGAATAAAACCTTTTTTGGCAGATGAAGAAAAGCAGACAATATTGATTATTATTTTTACGATGATGCGTCTTCTGTAAATACTATAAGAAAAGTATTACAGCCTCTTAGATAAACTAAATACTCCTTGAAATAATCCTGCTGACAGACAGAATTCATGTTGATTATTCAGAGGAAACAGGAGTTTGTAGATTTGCTTAAAGTAAAAAAAAGTCATCCGCTACATAAATGATCTCACTATAAACCTGAATGTGTGTGTAACGGCTCATACAAAAGCACAGAACGTCAGTTACCGTGTCAGAAGATTTAAAAAGATTAATGAAGGTACCCACTGTGCGTAAAATGACGTGCTGTGCATCAAAAAAGCAGATATTTCTGCTGCTCATGGCTGCAGGAATTTAACTGAAAAAGAACATCAGCCCTTTTTATTTTGATGTGCATCTAATTCTGCACTACATTCAATAACAACTTGTACGTGGAAGCAACAAAACTCAGCTGAAGGGCCAACAAGACAACAACATTGTTTGCTAGGTGTTTAGAGCAGACGGATATGTAATTTATTGACAACACTGAAGGCACGTACCATCAGTCAAGCATGTGCCATCGTGTTTACCTGTCGCCTATCCCAGCAACTGGCCCGGCCTCCGAGACCATGACTGATCTCCGGGTCACGGCTGGAGGAGGAAGGAGAGCAGACGAGAGGAAGCATGATTAGTGGAAAGCACCTAAGAAGCAAAATGAGAGGAAAAGAGAAACTCACTCTGTTGTGATTGACAGGAGGCTTGTTGGATGAGGATTTATCGCTTTAACTATAGCACCCACATGTCAAGTGAACAACAAGTAGCAACAGCTTAAGCTTCATCTGCACTTAAAACACAGTGTTCCTGTGTTTGTGTCCGCCTCTCAACGCCACGCTCGCCTGCCTCTGACACCAACACCTGCCGACCTGGAAAATGTCCCCGAGGTTTGTTTGACTTACCTCAGCCTACGCAGCGAGGCAGAGAGGCTCTGTTTACTCTGTCTGCTCCTGCCTTTTTCTTTCTTTTTTTGTCTCTTTGTTTGAGTGTGTTGGAGATAAGAGGAGGCGCGTGCAGGGCGGCAGCAGCTGAGAGAGGGCGGCCATGATGGAGGGCAGGGAGTGGAGGAGGAGGAGGTGAAGAGACGCAAGTTGATGTGAGAGATAACTGGAAAATCTGGCGTGATGTAACTCACCACCTACTCGTCAGGAATTTATATTCTCCAAACAAAAACAGACATTTAGAGGAGAAGAGTTTAAATATGCCTGGCAACAGTATCTTTTCTGAATTAGAAATTCAGTTTTAAATGTGTCTTTATGAGGCTGTTATGTGTTATTTACCTTATATGTTTGGATAATCTGCCTATAGGATAATGTCATCGTCACAATAGTCCCAAAAAAGTTTACATTGGCCAGAAGATTGATTATTTCTTGCATGTCTGATCAGACAGATTTCAACTTGAACCATTTGCCTCTTTTTTTTTTTAGGTGTTTTCACATATTGGGTGGTGCTGCTGGTGGATGTGGAGAAGAAATCTGTCCCTGATAGATGAATGGATGGATGGATGGATGGATGGATGGATGATTATAAGCATGGATGGATGGTTTGAATAACATCATCCCAGGTGGATGTATGATGGATGAAATGATGGTTGGATGGATGAATCGGTGGAAGGAACAGGTGGATTGACGGATGAATGGATGGACGGATAGATGAATATTGGCATGGATGGATGTATGATGATGGATGGACAGATGGATAAACAAAAATGAATGGGTGGATGATGAATATTAGAATAGATGGATGGATGTTGATTTGGGTGAATGGACAGAAAGATGGACAGATTGAGGAATGGATGGATGCATGAATGGATGATGGTTCGTTGGTTGGATGATTATGTGGTTGTATGGATGGATAGATTTGTGGAATTTGTGAAAAATGAATATTGAATATGAAGAATGAATATTACTATGGATGTTGGATGATTATATGGATGGAACGGTGGATGGACAGATGGATGGATGGATGCATTAATATATTGGTGGACTGACTGATGATGGATGTATTGGTGATGGATGGATAAATAAAAGCATGGCCTGGAAGCAATGGGGCTGATGGGAAATGTAGTCTTAATGCTGAGAAACATTTAGCACTAACACTACTTGTGTGAGATAGAGTGAATTGATTTATTGTCAATGGTTAATGGTCACAATAAAATACAAAAATAGAAGCTTTAAAATCTATAAATTCAGCTGTTTATCTTTTATATGTATGTCCACCCATTGCAGGTAAACAAAAACACATTCATTTATCCACACACACACACACACACACACACACACAGGGTGTACTATTACTCCCTGTCCTGGGATAACAGCATTAGAGAGCAGTGGATGTCTGATTGAACCAGACAAATTGAATCTCATCGTGTCGCTTTCATGTCTGAAAACAAGTCGTCTGACGTGAAGAAAAAACACAACAGCAGCAGATCTGATGAGGAAACGCACACTGACTCACCGCAGAGCATCTGTGATGTGAGGATCAATCAGAGTGAAGAAATATTGTCTGTGTAACTGCAGCTACTGGCCATGCTCACATGCTGATGTTCACCATGTTCACTACCTTAGATTAGTGTGTTAGCATGCTGAGGCTGATGGGAATGTCATTAGTTTTACAGGTATTTTATCAAAGTGTTTGACAAATTAAAATTTTGACCTGATGATGGCGCTAGATTAAAGGTTAAGGGTCCATCAGAGTGATTATAGGGGAACATGAATGTTTGTACTAAATTAAATGGCAATTCATCCAATAGTGAATAGTTGAAACATTTCATTAAAACCAAATTTGTCAAGCTCACGGTGGCGCTAGAGGTGAAGTCAGGGGATCACCAAAGTGATTAGGATTCATCCTCTGGAGACCCTGAATGTCTGTGCAAAATTTCATGACAATCTAATAGCTGTTGAGACATTTCAAGTGTGACTAAAAGCTTTTAATTACATGCAAGAAAAGACGAAAACAGAAGAAACCTGTGATCTTGAATAGAAAGGAGAATATTTACGTGCAGCTCTGACAGCTGCTGCTTTCTGTTCACACTCTGTTCTCTTTATTTCTCTGGAAACACTGCTGTGGTGCTCCATTACAGAGAGAGTGTGTGTGTGTTTAAGTGTGTGTGTGTGTGTGTTAATATGTGTGTATTTTATCTGTAGCTCTTATCTGCAGTCTGCTCCCCAGCTGGCTTACACCTGTCAGAGCCACACAAGGAGGGAGACACAGACTGATGGCCTGCCTCTGTGTGCGTGTGTGTGTGTGTGTGTGTGTGTGTGCGTGTGTGTGTGTGTGTGTGTGCGTGTGTGTGTGCGTGTGTGTGTGTGTGAGGCAGGGAGAAAGTGTCAGAGTGAGTGTGATGGAGGGGTTAAGGTGGAGGTGAGACAAAAGGTTTCCATCCAGATGTTGTGAAAATTCTCAGCAATTTCTCTCCCCAAAAAAAGGCAGCAAAAGAAAATGTGTCAGTTTGTTTTTATCACAATTTGTTCTGTAAATTGTGGTAAATTATTAAATTACTTGCTTTAAAACATATGGAAGCTTTTGTTAATTCGTCTCTTCTGTTCACATACAGTATTTACGGAGGCTGGAGAGCATCACAAGAGAAATTCAAAGCTAGCTGATACATTTATAAAACCTGACATTAAAAGTTCACTCTTGACCTTGGAGGCAGATGCTGAGGAAGACCATCTGATACGATTGAAAGCTCCAGACTGCAACTGACCTTGTGGCGAGAGTATTTTGTCAGTAGCTGTTTAAATGAACTTTCAATCTCATTTTTAAAGCCAACATGGAGGAGACGACCTTAACTGCTCATAATAGAAATTAACATTTGTCACGATGAGTTGGCAAACTGATGAAGATCATGTGATATGATCAAAAAGCTCTGGAGCAGCTACTAAATAGACCTTGTGGTGACATTATTTTGTGTTGTAAGTTATCAATCATGCAGAGATCACAACACGTTACTGCAGGAGACAAATAAAGAGTGAGATTTGATTTGAGATATTATTGTAAGACATATTAGTAAATGGAATAAATAAAAGTAAAAAGCCTTTTAATAATTCAAAAGCCTTTTAAAGATCCTAATGTGAATGGGAATCCATTAAAAGATCACTAATTTATTCAGGGAAAAATGATGAAATGGAATTATTAATTTACACACATTTAATAATCATGTAAATGCAAATTTAATAAGCTCACAAGTAGTTTTAAATATAAATCAACAACTGATTAAAACTAAATCATTTTTATTGAGGTTCGTTCTTGACTTTGGAAACAGCAGAAAACAGTTTGCTAGTGTTTGCTAAAGTTAGCTAGTTTAGTCCAGTGGTTCCTGACCTAGGGGGGTCGGACCCTGCAAATGGGAGAGAAAAGAAGAAAAACTAAAGTTCTGATACAGAAATCTATGTTCAGCTTTTGGACTTTTTCTGTTAACCTTGGTTTTTTTCTTGAGAAGCTGGTTAATTTCACGTCTTTTGCCCTCACAAATTATTTAAATGAAACGATCTGAGAAGTTTTTGATGGAACTGCAAACAATTCACACACATCTGAAACGCTGTTTATTATGTGTGAGTCTTACACATCTTAATAAAGTAACGAGCAACTAGCTGTCAAACTGATGTAGGCTAGTGAAGTAAAAAGTACAATATAAAAAATATAGAGTAGCATACAACGGAAATACTCAAATAAAGTACAAGTTTTTTAGACGTTTTTCAGAACAAAGATGTTACTGATAAAAACCGTCATACGGTAAATGTGACAGATGTGAAGGATGGCAGCCACACACCGGTGATTTAGGGAACCGAAGAGAAAGAAGAACGGTGGAACTGCAGGAATGTCTTTCAGATGCAGAAATGTTTTATGTGTTGACCTGCTGGTGACCTCTGACCTGACCTCTGACCTAAAACACAGCACACAACGCTCACTCTTACAGTGTGTAGCAATCAACCCCTCAATCAAACTGCCACTTGGCTCTGCTGCTGCTATGTTTCATTTTTAAAATCAGTTATTTACATTTTGTATATTTTGATTGAATTTTTCCACTTTGCTGCATGAAAACAATTCCCTCAACCTACTTCAGCTACTTTTTCTTGAGTTTCCTACGTTTCCCAGAACGCCTTGCAATAACTACCTTATAAGAGGAAGTGAGCACAGAAACAACCTTAAAATGTTCAAATTCAGCTGTGGGTTGTTCTACAATCACCTGACGCACCTGCTGCAGTGCATTCTGGTCCGTTTGCTGCTTCTGTGGGTTTAAAAAGAAAATAATTTTTTGTGTTTCTTCGTCTCTGATTCGGCCTCAGTGTTTCTAAACTCCTGGCTGCTTTTAAAACAGCATTTAAGTTGATTTGTGGTTTAAAACACCTCTAGAAATATATACTTTTATGTTCAGAAGACACACAAGACGGAATCAAAAGTGTTTCTCAGTTTGGTTTTTATTATTTTTGGACATTTAGCAAAATACTGCAGAAACATCCAAAGCAGTATAAGAGCTAACAGTTACAAACAAAACCAAAACAAAAAAGTACAAAATGAAATAAAACCATGATTGCATTCAGTTATTATTCAAGAGCGGCTGATCAAAGTCATTGATTGCTATAATGTCACTTGAACACACCGTCCTCACACCGTTTTTTGATATAAGTTAAAGAAAATAAAGCAAATTTCACTACATCATGAAAAAACACAGCAACAGATCACGGAGACCACACAGAGCAATAATTTACACAAATAATTTAATAAATACATAAATAAATAGAAAAAAGGAGTTAGATATACTGTATAGTGGTAATACAGAAGGCTTTGTAAAAAATAACAGAATAATCATATTATACCCAGCCAGTGATAAATAAGTGATCAAAAAACAATCAGCTCAGCTCAGTTTAAGGCAGTTTTACAGCAGGAGTTTCTAATCTGAAGGCATTACCGGCTACACTAGTTTTTACTCTTTTTATTTTCAGGCAACAGCTACTGATCCACGGATCCACAGGCTATGTTAAAGCTAATCAGTGATGAGATAAGGTCTTTTCAGGCATGTGATTTGTTTAGTTTTTATCGGCTACAGGTCGTCCCCTCTCTTAGGTCTAGAAGCTAATAGCACTTGTGCAGAGATGCTAGAAAAATAAATTAACAGTCTAACGCTTTAAGTGTTTGAAATATGACGTCAGAGATCCTTTAAAGGAGGGTGGTGGCGGGGTTATAGGCCGGGGGTTCAAACACACACCCAGAACCTGCTGATGTGTCCTTGAGCAAGGCACTGAATCCCTGCCAGCTGCAGGTGAGCGGCTGACCTCTGACCTCTATAAATTGGTGCATGTGAGTCACATTGTTATGTTTTTCTGTCGGTGTTACACTGCAAAAAATATCCTGTCATTTCTTCTTTCACCTCAATGAGTTGTCAAAATGTGCCTAGAAAATGTGATGCCAGAAATAATTCTTCTTTATTCTCATGTGTTTTGGGCATTTTCTTGAATTAACATCCAAAAACAGGCAAATCGCTCCAGAAGTGTTGAAGAAAATTTAGAGTTCAGTGTGTTAAGACTGAGACTGAAATATGAGAACAGTTAAAAATGTGATTTTTTTTAAAACCAGATTTTAGGAGCCCAAACTTTTTTTTTTAAATCGTTATAAGACGAATATTTTTGCAGTGTAACCCTAAACTACTCTCAGAAACGAGGCTGGACTTTGTTGTCTTGCTGTCTGACAGTGTGAAAGAAGCCTAAAGTCTCGAATCAGCAGGCAGGGCGGAGCGGCATCTGCAGCAGGATCACCTGCCGGTTCTCGGACGGGTGGCATTTGTTGATGTGTCTGGTGAGTCCCGGGGAGCTGTAAAAGATGGCGGGGCAGTATTTGCATGGGTAGACCTGTGAGGAGTGCAGCAGGCGGATGTGCCGCTCCTGGCTGCCTCTGTTGGAAAAGTTCTCCCCGCAGACCGGACACAGGTGGCAGGTGGAGGAGCTCAGGTTCAGCGGCGCCGCGCTCTGCTCACTTGCCGGCGCGTCCTCGTCCTCCGCCGGCTTTGGGGAGCCGTGCTGAGACGCCAGGTGCTTCCGCAGGTACGCTTGGCGCTTAAACTTTTTCCCACAGTGATTACAATCATACAGCCCTTCCTCTGAGCCGGACTCGGACGGCCCGGGGCTGGGTGTGTCCCTGTCACTAGAATCCTTCGCTTCATCCGGCGCTGTCTTACCGGACGCGGCCGCCTTGTCACTCTCCAAATTTTGCACACCGGGGGCTCCGCTCTGCGGCTTGGGTTTGTGCCACCGCCGGTGCGAGGCGAGGTTAGCCGGGCAGCTGAACACCTTGTCGCATTCGGGACACCTGTACTCAACCCGGACTATCCTGGAGCACTTGTGCTGCGCCAGAGCGAACGGGTCTGCGTACGCCTCCCGGCACAGCTGGCACACGAACTCGCCCAGCGGGTTGTTGTCACCCCCGGACGGTTTCTGGTCCACCGGCGCCTCTTTAATCTTGAGCCCGAGAACCGGAGATGTGGTGACATCATCCTCAAAGTGCAGTTTCCGGATAGCTTTGGTTTTCTTGGAGGGTGGTTTGCTTTTCCGCTCGGTGTCGCTGGACGGCCGTTTGGTCCCGGCGGTGGGGAGGGTCCCGGTGGATGTGGCGCTGGTGTCGGTGCGGCTGCTGTTGCTGGAGCCGATTTTCAGATCCACCGGAGCGAAGAGGTGATCCAAAGCGGTGAGCGCTGCTGGTGTGGGGAAAGACTCTGCGGAAACCGGTGAACCGAGGTTGAAGCGTCTCTCGAAGTAGGAGCGGTCGTGGTCCTGGCTGACGGGGCGGGTGGGGCTGTAGAGGGTTTGGTACACCGCCTCTGGGTTCCCGAATTGCACCGGTTTGACGTCCTTCTCCGGAGCCGTGGCCACCGCCCCGCAGGTGGGCGTCGGCGTCTGTGCGCGCACGGGGACTGGGTCGAGAGGCGCGGATGAGGACGGCGGCAGCGGCGGCGCATCAGCCAATGTTTGCTCCGCTTCTTCGTCGTCGCAGCGGACCCGGTAAGACACCGGGTTGGTTTTCTTGTTCCTTTTAACTAAAAATCCTCTCGGCATGTTCGCGCTGGACGGAGAGCTGAAGGCACTTTGGACGCTGCTGCGGGGAGAAGAAATCCACTTTCAGCCGCTGGCTGACAGAAACATCTGATGCGTCTGTTTGTTGTTGTTTCCTCCTTCTACTGATCCTCTGTTCTCCTCCCGAGGTGAATTCACCACAACATAGCTGCACTCTTTTTAAGGCGACATGATGACATTGTTCCCGTCCCCCCTTGTTGCCTCATCCCCGACCAATCAGAAGAAGCCGATGTCCCCCGTGGATTTGGGGAGTGGGTGTGGGAGGATGGAGAGGCTGATGGAGGGGAGGAGGGGGTGATGGAGGGAGGATTTGCAGATTGCAAAGCAGATGTACCTGAGGGTTTTATTGTGTTTCACCCCCCCCACCCCCCCCTACACACACACACACACACACTCTCTCTCCTCCTCGTCTCGACCCGGGCACACGCCAGGAGCCTCCTGCTTTTACGGTCTGATGAGTTTGTATAGAAATCTACACGTGCCTCGGCTTTATGTGTCTCCTTTGGGTGGTGGGGGGCTCTGATTTGTCCAAAAAGGAGACATCCGTCCACATAACGGCGTCAAGAAGAAGTGGCTGAACAGTAAGGAAAAGTGGAAAATGAAACTGAGCTCCAGTGATTAAAAACGCAGCAGAACTTAGAAGGAAATTTAAGACCGATTTTAGAAATTAAATAAAGTGGAAATGAGGTCGAGTTTAAGACAGAGAAAACAAGCACAAACAGCTCCAAACCTGAGGTTATGATACTTAATCGAACTGTTTTCAGGACCGCTCAAGACCTTGGTTTCAGATTTTAGAATTTAAGACATTCAAAGACTTTCCAGGACAGCTAAATGTCCCAAAAGCAGATTTGAAACGCGCTTTTACGCACTGGACGAAGGAGTTTAATTCGGCCAACTACATTAGACAAATAACCACACGGCACACAAACAAACATGTTTCAACCACAGTGGCGCTGCAGCATGTGCGCTGGCGTGACAGTTAACTCCGGACATATGAATCCGTCATTTTACGCATACATAATTAATAGCGAGAGGAGGGTTTCCTGCTTTGCATCACAATGGCTGCGCTTGTGCAAGCTGTAGACCCGCCGTGATTGAAAAGGAAATTGCACAGTTGAGGAAAAAAAAGGAGAAGAAGAAGTGGGGGCCCCCAAAAGCAATCTGGCCCCCAGATACCGACGGCGCGTGCTGTGCGTAATCAGTGCGCCTTTTCCGTGTCTCCAAATGGGGCAAACCGAGATTATCTGCGGGGTAAAACACACCAAACCCAATTCCTGCAGGTCAGATCTGACCCGGTCTGCCGGATATGAGTCTGTCCTCCACCGTGAGGGATGATGGGAGATGCCATATGGGTCGGTGCTGAGCTCGAGGAGAAATGTTTAAAAGTGGACGTGCAGAATCAGCGTGTGGATGCTGAAGATGTTTGGAAAGCAGCAGGTTTCAGTTGATGTTTCAGCGTTGAGCTCAGGATCGGACTGATTGATTTTGTCACATTTTTGACTGTTAGAGCTGAAATATGACCAATTCAATGCTGCTATAAGTCATTATCGATTATAACTGCCTACAATTCTTATTTTCCTTCATTTTGGTGTTTTTAAAATTGGTTTGCTTGGAACTTAAAGCAGTTTACACTCCAAAAATGTCTATTTTAGCAGAAACCCTTTGTCCATTATTGAGTCCTAAAAGCCTTTTTCTTAATACAACTTCAACCTGTTTCCAATATAAATCAACTTGTTTCAAGTATTTTCCTGATTCGTGTTATTTTTCTTGATTCTAGTGCAGCAACCTGCTTCAATATGTCTTGTTTTTCACGGTAGAAACACTAATTTATAGATTATTATGCAGCTATAACAGGTCAAATTAAAAAAGAAAACTATCTAAAAGAAACATAATGTGACTAATAACTCGAAACTAAACACGACAAAGGACATGAGTGTAGAATTTTATATAAACACTACAGGAGATCATTAAATACCATAAAAACACTATAAACTGTGTTTTTCTTGTCAAGGACACTTTAAATAGCAGCACTTTTAGAATATAAGAACATAAGCAATATATTGAAGATCAGAATATCATTAAGTGCAAGTAACGTTACTCTATATACTACAGAGTACTACAGAAACACTGTACTGTACACTCTTGGCAAGTATAGAAATATTAGAGGAGATAAAACTTTAAAGATCCCAGGAGAGAAAATTGTATCTTACATCTCTTTACATTTGATCTTATTTTAAAAAGATGAGAGATTAAAAAGTCCGTACACACAATTTGCGTCGTTCTATAATTACAGCATGTTAAAGGTGACTTTATATTTGGACACCAGCAGCTGGGTGTTGTCTCAGCCTGCGGGGTGTTTGTAGGTGCAGACATATGTTGTTGTGTGTGCGGTTATTTTCCCGACAGGCTTCAGCTCAGCCTCATTAGCATACAGCTGTAGAGTGACACCCTCCTCCTCCTCCTCCAAAAAGCTTTCATCTCCAGCCGCTATACAGGCCGTGTGATTGGTCACGCTGCTGCAGAGTCACTGAGGGGAGAGTTCATACTCAGTTACAGTTGGCACATTATGGGATACAAGATACAAACAGAAACGTCCAAAACTCTCATTTTAAAACTATTAAACTATTTACTGTACGTCGCGTTTAAGTTAGAGTAACTAAGGAGCTTCCACAGTCAGATAAACATCAAATTAGAGACCTACAAAGTCCATTAATTAAATGTTTACATGAGAAATATTTTATAAATGTCTGTACAAGCTCAGACAGTGTTATTGGGGAAAGGGTGGAGCTCAGGTCCATTAAAAGGACTTCACTACTGATTTCACTGTAACATGAAGTGTTTCCTGCTAGCAGAGAACATAACTCTAATTTTAACTTCTGATATTCATGTAATTCATCTTACTGATTGATCAAATTAAGGGACTTTTCCAATTAAAGGGACAAATTAGAGCGACTTCAAGGAATAATTCAATGAGTGAAGAAGCATGTTTCCCAAAATGTTGAATTATTCCTTTAACAGAGCTAGTAGCAGTATTTGTTGTTTAGTAGTAGCCTAGTAGAAGTAGTAGAAGTACTGCTAGTGGTAGTAGTGGTATTAGTAGTATAAGTATGAAACTGGAATCAATAGGAGGCCAAGTAGCAGTAGAGGTACTACTGGCAGGACTAGTAGTATTTGTATTTTTAGTATTATTGGAAGTAGACTTAGACCAGAGATATCGTCTTCTATATTCCACACATTCTTCTTCCTTGTCAAACCCTGCTGCCTACATTACCCACAATGCAACTCGACTGCTGACGTGTTTGGTCGGAGATTGAGGTGTGTTATGCTAGTTAGCGGCTAACGGCAGCAGAGATGAGCGTTGGGCTGCAGAGGTCTGTCAGCTCACTGCTGTCTGACTCCACATCAACACACTGTTTTCAGTTTCAGCCCCAACCGACGCTGACTCAAGTGACATCACTCGAGGACATTCATCAGACTTCACACAGCTCCCTCTGAGACACTGAAGCAGCACCTGCAGTAGAACACCTGGAAACACACTGATGCATAAAATCAGTGTTTGAGCTCCTCTGTAAAGGTACCCTGTGAAGTTTTTGACCACTAGTTGCGCTATGGAGCTGTGTGTTTAGGAGTGGGTGCCAGTTTTGTTTGTATTATGCACAAACAAGCTCGCAGGTTTGATGCCATTTCATGCTGTTCTGCTGATCAGCAGTCGGTGGGCAGCAATGTGCCAACAAAGGCAAGGAAGAAGAAGACCGCTAGCAAGTAAACAAATATTTTATGAGGAATAAAATACATTCAACATGTTTGTTAGAGCTCAAGGACACAGTGTGTTTTAGACTTTGTTTTAAACTACACAGCGCACCTTTCCAATGACAATATGATTTTTTAAAAAGTGTGTGTTTCAGTTTAAACACATTTAACAGGGCTAAAAAGCTTTGTTGAGTTGGTGATGTCACTTCTGATGTCAGAGCTGTCCCGGGCAGGCGAACATGGGCAGCAGGTTGCGGTTGTAGGTGAGATATTTCACAGCGCTGCTCCTCAGAGCCGCTCGACTCTCAGCATCTTTAAATCTGCCGTCCTCCGTCACCTGCTGCCTCGACTCTTCGTCCTGCAGGGACACACAGGTGGAGGTTAAAACTACACAATCAGACAGAGGATATGCCGCACAATTTCATCCAGCCATTTAAGAGTGTATTTTTGTTCCATAGACATGCATGTTACATTTTTAACATTTTTTATGAATAGAAAGAAAGAGAAAGAAAAGGTGAGACTCAAACTTGTTGATTTTGGGAATGGAAATGAAAGCACGAACTGTAGTTGAGGTGATCTGCTGAAGCTCCTGCTCAAAGTCGGAGAATCTGTCGTGATAAACGGCCAAACACCAGCTCTGTCTGAAGAAACTGCAGGAGACACACATTCATACACACCGTTACCACCAGAGGATCCTGCACTGATTTAATGCCCTAAAATCCCTGCTGTTAACCTTCATGTCTTCAGTACGTCACATCCGCATGTAGAAGCAGCTTCTTCACAGCAACAAATTCCAGATTATCACCCTTGATAGAAGTCTCATAGTCTCAATCTGGGACCACAAGTTTTAAATATTGAACATTTAAATATGTTTAAACTATAAAGAAACATCTCAGTTTTTACCCTGTTGAGTTTCCATCTTGTGGAAATAGACCAGTAGTTCCCAACCTGTTGTAATACAAGGTGATGTCTCGACTCCACATCAGATTGTTTCATTTGGAGGATTTGTAGATGCCTGAAGAGCTTAAAGTGGCTATTATCTATATTCTTACAACAACAATGTATGAAATGACACTTGTGGAAAAAAAAGTAGTGATGAACCTACAGAGAATTATCATAGCAGCTACATCAGTAAAATGCTGCTCTAACTTTGATGTATTAGTAATAATTAGAGGTGGAGGAAGTACTCAGATCACTTACTTTAATAAAAGTACAAAAGTATTAGCATCAAAATATATTTAAAGTACCAAAAGAAGTACCCATCATGCAGAATGACCCATTTAAGAATAATATATATTATATAACTGTATTATAATTATTGATGCATTAATGTGTTCATCACTTTAATGTTGCAGCTGCTAAAGGTGGAGCTCATTTTAATTACTTCACATACTGCTGGGCGGCTAGTGAATTTCCCTCTGGAGATCAATAAAGCTTTATTTTAACCTTTAACAATACCTCATATTTTATTTGTTGATTATATTTTGTATTATTATTCTCAATCTGCAAAGTAACTAAAGTTATCAAATAAATATAGTGGAGTAAAAAGTTCAATATTTCCCTCTGAAGTGTGGTGGAGTAGACGTATAAAGTAGCAGAAAATGAAAATACGCAAGTCAAGTACCTCAAAATTGTACTTAAGTACAGTACTTGAGTAAATGTACTTAGTTACTTTCCACCACCATAATAATTTGTTAGTAAAGGGCCATTTTTCTTTTACTTTTGTACTTTTACTTAAGTAAAAAGTACTTCTTCCACCACTGGCTATCTGCATAGCTAGACAGCACAAGAGGTAATTGAGAAACTGTCTCTTTGTAATTTGGGTGAAGTGACCCTTTAAATAAAAGGGACACACACACACACACACACACACAGAAGTAACACTGAGTGTGTTGACTGAATAACCTCCAGCCGCCACACGGCCGATCAATTATTTTAACGGCTCACGATGCTCCGTCAGCCTCCACAATGACTTTACGAGTCAGCTGAGTGAGCGGCGTGACGGGGAATCGGCCTCTGCAGCAGGGAGGCTCCGGCTTTGTCTCGTCCTGGACCGGCCACAGAGACAGACTGGGGAGTTGCATAAACAGATTAGGACGCGGGGGACAATAGATGTCCATATCTGGGGGTCATTTGTGTTGAAACCTCAGAAGCAGGTCACCCACTGTTTGACACACACACACACACACACACACACTGCAAAGTCACACCAGCAAACACACAGACAGCATGAGGACAAAAGACAGTGGAGGCCTAAATCTCTCTCGTCTGTTCGGACCACTGATGTGTTATTTTGACGTGTGAGGTCATCAGTCAGCAGATGAATCATGGGAAGTTTCTCTACCTGCAGCTTTCTGAAAACATTTCCTCCCTCAGACTCAAAGTGGCTTCAGGAACAGTTTCTGTACAGAAGTTGGTTTTGAAAACTGCTATTTTTTTTAAAATTTTGACCACCTGCCGTCTGAACAACACAAAACACAATAACAGTGAAGAAAATATAAATTTGGTAAAGCTGATTGTTGTTTTGTTGACAATCTAAAACCAGACATCATGTAATTTACCAAACTGGTCATTTCTGCAGGTCTATTGTACTACAAGCTGCATGTTTTGCTTGTGTGTTTACCTCCTGAGTTATTGAAGCTAATAAAAAGACTTCAGTAGAAGATGATAAAGAAAAATGTCTCTTCTTGCACTGTTATAAGTCTGTTGTGTGCTATGCAGGAGATGTTTTATCTGATGAGGAACTGTAATTTATGACCTTGGTTTGCTTCAGTTAGAGTTTTATTATGTTCCCTAGAATACATTTCAACAGCCTATACAGAGGAAATACAAGTATAGGTATGATATTTAAAGGATAATTCTGGTTTATAGCAACTTATTTTGATAGTTTGTTCCATGATTCCTATTTGCAACAGGTTGTAAACAAACCCCCTGGTTGTCAAACTAACAACAAAAGGCGAACAGTAACATTGACGCAAACTGTCCGTTATAAACATCCATCACAGTTTCCAGACTTACTTCCAGCTTCAAATTGTTTTCTTTGTTTTTATTACTGACATTTTA
This sequence comes from Macquaria australasica, assembly GCA_005408345.1. NCBI lineage: Eukaryota > Metazoa > Chordata > Actinopteri > Centrarchiformes > Percichthyidae > Macquaria > Macquaria australasica. The sequence continues at coordinate 248,750 of SEMN01000218.1, read as the reverse complement.
GGCGTGCCCACTTTCAGTTTGACCTCCAAATAAAAGGGGTTTAGATAATCTGGATAAACTGTTTAAAACCTGTATGATTGTGTTTTCTGTCGCCATGTTCCCAGGTTTCACAAAGACAGACTTTGACTACAACTTAGATCAAACTAACAGACTTCAGATTGATGTCTAAATCCATCTGTTGCACAAAGCTGACTGGTTCTTGACTACCTTAAGTAGGACTAATTAGCCATGAATTCTGGGTAAATAAAGACAAGAAAACATGGCTGTCTGTGTCAGACTGCTCAGCTCTGTTCACTCCAGCAGCCTTCTGGAACAATTCTAGTGAGTAGAAGGACATCTTACAGGAAACATCAGCACAGAGTGTAACAGCAGTGTAAAACCTCAACACAGTGCAGACGTACTTCTGAATGTAACAGGACTCAGTGCTTCTGCTAACTTGACGTCCTCACCGCTGCATGTTTCCAGCAGGTTACTGCAGTCTCTAAAAACTCTTCTCCCTTCTTATAACTCGCTGCACAACGTTGTGAGCAAACCACAAATTATGAGCCATGTTTGCCTCTTTTTTTGCCTCTCATTTCGTGTTCGTTACCATGGAAACGTGGATCTTGGCGGCTCTGGGTTAGCCCAGAGAGGGAGGGTGGCTAACTTCTTAGGCTTAAAATAAGCCAGTTTTTATTTATTTTTTTGTCTAAAATCTCTTTGTAAAACCAACTCCAGGTCTTAGCAAATAACTTGGTGAGTACAGATGTATTATAGCTAATAGAAGTTATGGCCAAACTACAAAAAAGGACCCAAGTTTTAATAAACCAGAATTTTCTTTTAAGGCTTTACTAGGTGGATTTTTTGTTGGTGGATACTTTAAATTCTAGAAATACTGAAAACTGAATGTAGCTTTTCTTCCTTCAAAATGTCAGCAGACATTGGTGAATGAACAGTGACTGTCCTTTCTCCCACCTGTACAGGTCGTGGATCAGGCCCTGGTGGTAGCGGGTCGACAGCTGGCCCAGCAGCTGCTGGTGTTTCCCGTACAGACTCAGGTAATTGGAGACGGGGAGGGGCTTCAGGCAGAAACAGGTGAGCGTCTCCACCAGCTCATAGCAGTCGAGGTGTAAACAGAAGTAGTTCCCCGTCTCCACTCGTCCGGTCACGATACCACTGTCCCGTAACTTCATATGGACACACAAGTTGGTGAGAGAACTTCTTGGTTTGGTTTTCAGAGTAATTATTATCATGACATGTCAGTGCCCAAAGATGGATTAAAGGGTGCAATGTTCTATAATTTGTTTTCCCATGAAAAGACAAAGAACAACAACAGTTCAGTTCCTACTGAAGACATAAATCTTTAAAAACACCTTACAAATATATAGTTATATAGTCATTTCCTAAAACAGCTGCTCACTGTAGTTTTTATCAAACAAACAGGAGGAAATAGTTAATTTGTTGGGGACTATGTCCAGCGGCGGATGAGTCCACATTTGGTGCTCTAGTGAGTATTTGGGGCAGCAGGACGGTGTGTGTGGGACTGAGTCCAAATATACTCCAGTGTGTGTGTTGATGGTGATGAAGGAACAACAGTGAGGCTCACTGATGTGTTTTATATAATATGTTTTTGGGGGGTTTGCTCGGTCATCATGGAATTGTAGATGTTCGAACTCCCCAGGATCCTGACCGACTCTGAAGCCAACATGGATGTGTAGAAATTTTGAATATCTACAGTTAATTTGTTTTTGGTATTTTCATGGGATCTGTTAACAATAACAAAAATATAGAATATCACCAGAATCATCCTTTAAACGAGCACCTTTCCAGCACCTCGGACTTATCTAGTCTTGGTGGGTATGAACATCTGTTCACACTGCAGGTAAAAGAGGCTCAAATCTGATTGTTCCCTCACATGAGACCCATCTTACAACACAACAACAGTGTGAACAGTGATCAACTCAAATTGAATCTCACATTTTAAATTCAGATGTGAGCCATTTTCATATATCTCACCCTGATTCTGATACATATCTGATTTATAGTTATAGATTTATAGCAGTTATATTGGAATTCAAGCCACTTTCATGTCACAGAAAGATGGACAGCAAGTCATAAAAAGCTAAATAAAAATAAAAAGCTTTCTTTTGCCTTCTTGTTATATATATTTTTAATTTATTTATAATCTCTAAATGAATTTGCAGTTATATATGGTGTCGACTGTAATGGATTTGTAACTTCTTTATGTTTTCTTTGGTTATTTCTCTGTGAGCTCGTCAGGTGTTGCGTTCTCTTGTTTTTCTTTTGAACATGTGGGTTCATTCAGGTGAGCGACTTGTTCAGACGTCACATGCGACGACAACACTGACAGATAACGTTGGTGAGTGAAACCTTACATGTTTAACAGGAGGACCTGTCAGGTTGCTAGCAGACGGTTTGGTAACGTGCAGGTAGTTGTATCCTCCAGGCAGCTTCCCACCTGAGGACGGAGGGAAAACACATGATGAGGGTTAAGGTGTGAAGTGGTTCATATATTTCATGTTGTAATGGAAAACAGGAATACATCAGTGGGTGAATAAGAAGATGTGGGTGGTTGGTGATGTTAGAGTTGCTTAAAATGAGAAAGCAGCAGTCATTTGGCAATGATTGGTCAATTAACTGAACAGAAAATGTATCAACAACAACTCTGATAATCAATTAATTGTTTATGAAGCAAAAATATCAAAGATTCTCTGGTTCCAGCTTCTGAAATCTGAAAGATTTTGCTTTTCACACTTATATCATCGTAAGTAAATGGATTAACTTTGGATTTTAACTGGTGGTCGGACAAAACAAGATTTTTTACAGTTTTATATTTTGTTAAGAAGCAAGCACACTGCCACTGAAAATCAAAAATTCAGGAAATATAGTTAAAAAGACCAATTGTGGTGTCAATGTTAAGAGAAGGTGCTTTTATCAGAAGAAAATATTCAAATGAGATTAGTTTCAGTGCTGAAACATGAACTGGCACCAAAACTGGGACCACAGCAGATACAGCGTGACATGCATTTCACCGTTAACATCCACCCACAAGAGGGAAAGAGAGCCGAGGCAATGAACTCCGATAGCAGGAGGCGATATGGCATCTCTGTTCTCCCTGAACATTGAAATCCCTCTGAAAAGTTCATGTGTGTTTCATCTCTGTGAGAAGAGCGCAGCAGAGAGGCTGTTGTGTTTATGTAACCTGTGGAGTGGCCTTGGTTACTGCATGAATACATAGCAGCACAATACGGCATTGTTACGCTCCGCTATGGTTTGAGTGTCCACCACAATAACATCGGCAGTGGGTGGGTGAAAGATTGGAAAATGTTCCACAAAAACATAATGAACAAATATTGGCAGTGCAAATTCTGTCAGATAAAACCAGACAAAAACATGGACAGAGAGGAAGAAGGACACAGAGGAGATTGAGGTAAACTGACAGAGGCTGGAAACATATGGAAACCATATGGAAATCTGCTCACAAACGTGAAGGAATTCTGTGTTTATACTACTAAATATTTATGATTATTAACATGCCTGTTGAAAGTTGAATAAAATAGCGGGACAGCTAATAGAGTAGTGAGGTTTTTTTGTCCAGGGCTCTCAAAGTCCCATTCATTCCCATTCATTGTCCTGGTTGAATCATCAGTACAAAAGATGAACAAGTGTTTGGGGTCGTGCACTGCGTGGGAGGAAAGCTCAGGGAAGCGGCTCTGTGCTGCTCTTTTTTTTACCGAGGTGGGGCGATTAACCAGATGTACGTTTGCAAAACCAACCAGTTAGTCTTCATCAGTGAAGTCTTTTCTTTTGTAAAAACCAAAACACTTAATCCTCAACCCTTGAAACTCATTGAATGTTACGTTTCTGGACTTGAAATCAGACCTTGAATCTTGGCCTGTTTGTACAGCGGTATGAGGCGATCCATTTCAGGCGGAGGATCGTCCGCAGGCTCGAGCGTCGGGTCGAAGAGGGGCAGCAACGTGGCCGCCAGGTCCTGGCCCACTTCCTTGGAGTTGAAGTTGGCGTGCGACCACTCGTCTGCGTGGTAGCAGCGGGAGAATTTGGTGAGAGGTCCCGCACCACAAATGGCTGAATCACTGGTGTGGAAAGTGGCGTTTATGACTAGTCTGCTATCAAAGACCAGGAAGGAGCTGTTGATGCTCTTAAAGGCGCTGTAGTCGACTCCTTTGTTTGAGAGGTTAATGAACACCTGAAAGGAGAAATACTAAACATTCAGACAGTACATGCTGTACTTAAATGCAGAACAACAAGGCTTCATCTACAGGGTGCTTCTATTTTAGACTAAAATGAAAACACATAACCAGACAGCAGAATCCTCTACTATCTGAAACAATGAAAATGGGAAACACACCAAAATCATTTTGTGCTTGACAAACACATTCGGCTTCCAGGAGGGAAATTAACATCCAACCAGCAGCCACAAGCTGGTGAATTCAGCCTGTTTGTGAGCTTTTCAGCTCGACCAGACACGCTGGCCTGTAACCCACCATTGTCTGGAGAACATTTTCTTTTGTAAAAACTAATAACTGACTGGGAACGCTGTGAAAAGTCACCAGAAACTTACTCCACACTGCAGATGGAGGGGCTCTGCGTCGGTGGTGAATGACACAGATGTGAGAGGATCGGGGTGTTCTCCATTGTTCATCTGGGCCAGAAGGCAGTTACGGTGGACCTGGACCTCGGCCTTTTCCACAGCCATAACCACAGCCTTCTCAACGACAGTGTCGCTGAAGCAGGAGACGCCCGGCTTGGGAGGTGGGAGGACTAGATGGATACGATATCCACGGACGCCGAGTCTGAGCAAAGTTTCCGTGGTGGTGAAGACGTCGATGCCGTTTCCGTAGACGACGGCATTGTCTGCAGAAAAAATAAGCATAGTGTTTTCATCGGCTTTCAGTGTCTTCATCATTTTTGTGTTCAGTCACTTAGAGACACTAACGTCAAGGAAATGGCAATTTATAGCAAATAGTTTGCTCTGGAAGAATCCGAATAGCTAATCCCCCATTAAAAAAAAACATACATGAACATTAATTTTTAATCTTTAATCATTAAAACGTTAAAACAAAAACACCTAAAGTTTAGCACATAGGTTAGGGCGGTGGAAGGAGCTAGCATGAACATATCAGCAGAGTAATAGTGAAAGGTGTCAGGTTATAATGACCGCGCTGTACCTCTGCATGGATATGACTGATCGTTACTTGTCAGCTGCTAACAATGGAGTCAAATACATTTTTCTGTAGATAATTTACTTTGTTCCTCGTGTAGGGCAGCAATGAATTTGCAATACAGTAATACTATGTAGACAAAACAGCCCTGGAGTGCAACTGATTGAACATAATCACACTTTATTAGGAGTCTGCAGCCATGCTAGCAGCTCTGTGAGGCTGTACTCAGGTACAGCTGTGCTTTGAGCTAAATGCTAACATCAGCATTTGCTAATTAGCACTAAACACAAAGTACAGCTGAGGATGATGGGAATTTCTTTAGTTTTGCAGCTATTTGGTAATAAACCAAAGTATTGGTAAAGATGAAACGGGATCATCAGTGTTATTACAATTCATCCCGAGGGGGACCAATTGTTGACATTTCCCTTAAAACCACAAATGTCGACCTCCTGGTGGCGCTAGAGGAAAAGTCACAGGATCATTAAAGTCATTAGGATTCACTCTGAAGGGAACCATGAATATCTGCTCCATGTTCAGTGTTAATCCATCCTACAGTATTTTCCCCAAATCATTCAACCCTACTTTCACTAACAAGTCTCCTAAGTTTTATACAATATCTCCAACTGATAGATGATCATCCGCAGTGGATATCCAATTAAAGGGACACCTCATACTATTTAAATGGCACTGCTGAAACAGCAGCAGCTGTTATTTCTCTTTATGAATAACAGATGTGAAACATCATGACTGGTTTTAGACTTCCTTATGATGCACTTGAAAATATAAAAGAAGACTACCCACTACAGTAATAACACTTTTGCTGAAAAAGAAAATCAATGTTGGATTCATTTTTCTCAGTTGCAGTGCTCCTGTGGTTACTTCTGATTGCACGGTAGATGTTTATCTTACTAAATTAAATCTCCACAATTTAGAGGAACTGACTGGTGACCATGAAGCATTGATTTCTAAAAAAAAAAAAAAAAAAAAAATAAAGACTAATTTGCAAAGGAACACTTCATTTTCACTGTAGAGTCATGATACAAATGATTTCCCTTTTTCAATCCAAGATTGTCCAATCAACAGAAGCTGGTGCTCAGGTTTTCCAAACAGCCTTGAAAGAGGGCCAGGAGCGCTCCGCATGTTTACAAGAGGCTCTCAGATTCCTCAACCATGAACCACAGATGCATGGAGAGAAATAAAAAATCAAACCATGTAAATCTGTACCTCGGAATGGGTTGTTTTCTGAGTAAATCCACTTTGATGGCTGCTCTTCAGAGAAGCCTCTTGACATTTTACAGAACATACAAGCTCCTATATAATGACAGCATGTGCTCCTCCTCTCACACTGATCATATTACATTTAAAAGCACAATGCCTGGAGCAGCAGGGTCGTCATGCCGATGCTATGAGAGACAAAGACGACAAAAACCTGAGATTTAATATGTGCATACATTTATTCTCGTGTGCTTTTACAGGGTTTTGTTTGTTAGTGCTGCAGTGCGTATAATGTTGGTTATTAAACAGATCATTGTGTTCTGTGTAAACAAGAAAATCTAAATTTTTAGCCACAATCTCTTCTGATAAAACTTGTTGTGTGTCAAGTCAAAACAAATTCTAATAAGCTCAGTGTTGTGCTTCAACTAGGTGAAAACAATACAGTGTTTCCTCTGGACGGCAGCAAACTTAAATAAAAGATCGATTGGAAGTGTCATTATTGATTGCTAGCAAAATAATTGTTGTTAAATCTTCCCTAAAATGAAGTAGAGATGTCCCGAGCTGATCCCAACTGGGATCAACTATATAAAGTCTGATCCATTTAAAAACCTTTGTTTATTTGCATTACACATAAAAGCTTTTACGAGTATTCAACTAGTTAACAGAGGTAGATGTTATTCATTTACCTCAGAATGTGGATGATAGTGTTTTTTGATTTTCAGGAGCTAAATAGAGAAACCCTCTAGAGTGTGTGAAAACACATCATTGAATGGACAGGGCTCTAGAACAGCACAAATGGCTTTATAGGAAAGATTTGTTCATTTCCTTTTTTCCTCCCTGTATATTGTTAGTTAAGCTCAGTAATAAAACATGGCATCTGTCAGAGTATGTACAGAGTGAAACCTACTTGGCTTGTGGCTTTTGTGGTTAGGGGCAAGCTATCACACACTAATACCTCACCTGCAGAAAAAAGCTGTCAAATGCAGACAAAACACCCTTTTCTAATACCTCAAGTGACTAAACTACTTCCTTCTTTCTGAGTGATGATTGAAAACTCTTGTATTTTTAATTGTATTTGCTACATGTTTTTTGTGAGTAGCATGTTTGCATGTGTGTTATTCCTTTATTTATTTTATTAAGTGTTTTTTCTGGCATCTCTGTTGTATTCAGTCTTCAGTCCAAGATAATTTCGTCCTTCAGGAGACACCCAGAAAACCCAGTGTGTAGTTGGGGTCCCTTGTTAAGTTTCAGATGTCTAGGAGTTGTTAGCTGTCAGGACTGTGTGCCGTGGCGCTCTCCAAGGTGCTGATCCTGCTGCTGGGAGCAGCCCGGGAGCTGTCCCGAGAGCTGTCTATCCCCCCCGCCCACAGCAGCGTGGAAGGCTTCTGCCAGCAGGAACGTCCAGCCAATAACTTCCTGGTCTAATCAGTACAAGACTTCACCTGTTTCCTAGCATATATACTGTATACACCAGTGTTTTTGGTTTGCTGAATCTTGAATCCCCTTTCACATGTGAGTACGAGAGAGAAGAGTATATCTGCTTTCTGTTTGTTATTTCCTTTGTCGTAGATTGAAGGCTGCCAAGTGACTCAGTTAGATAGCTGCAAGGCTATCTAACTCCTTAAACGCTTCTTCAGTCTCCTGCCTCTCACTGCATTCTTACAGTTACCACCAATAAAGACATTTCCCCTCTAAACTTCTCAGATAGTTTCCTTTAAATAACAGTCTGAGACCCAAACATGTCAAAGTATCGAGATTAGAGATGTCCAAAAACTGCATACAGATTGTGTAGCAGAACTTTTACTTCTGACACTGTAAGTACATTTAGCTGATACTTCTGTACTTTTACTTAAGGATTTTGAATGCATGACTTTTATTTGTAATGGAGTATTTTTACACTGTTGTATTGGTACTTTTATGTGAGTAAGTGATCCAAGTACAATGCAGTTGGAGTAGTAGAGTTGGTGTTAGTGATGAACACAGCTTTTACTGGCTGCTGCTGAGTGTCTCTGTCCGTGGTGCTGAAGGAGAAGAACCATCTGAACCATCAAGGCCAGCAGAACGCAAAGCTACTCATCAATTCATCTATAATCCACTGCTCACTTAATCTGTTTACTCCTTACACTACTACTACTACTACTACTACTAACTACCCATAGAAACTTGTTTTTGTCTATAAAAAGGGGAATGACTCCCCAAAAAAGTCAAGGCTTTGTTAGATACAAAAGTTCTAAATCCTTAATCTGGGTCCAGAGGTAGACTGGTGTGCAGTCAATACAAACTGGTTTTGCAAAGCCAGTGCTGAGACAGAACAGAGATGACTGCACTCTGCTTTAGTCTAATACTCTGCTGTTATTATTAAAATATGGAAATAAACATGGTATCTGCTTGAGTCTGCCATAGCAATTTGCATTTATTAATGGTTTTCCTTTATGACTGGGATCAACTAATTAGTATGTATAAAAGCCTCACTCTAGATCACTGCACAATTCCTTCAGAGAGCAGATTAATTTTGCTTAATGACACTGTATTTTTTCCTGCTCTGAAAAGCCTGGCTCTCAGAGTGTGATACGATAATGGAAAATGGATGGAAGAGGCCGACCTGATTCACAGAGATGAAAGATTTCTCTGCAGCTAATTAGCTGCTAATTATACCGGGGCACTTCAATGCTGACTGGCTGAGTAATGACATACTACTACAGATTAATTTTAGGTTCTGTGTGTGTGTGTGTGTGTGTGTGTGCGTGCGTGCGTTCACTTACCCTCCAGCTCCACAAAGTTGGCACAGAGCCAGCGGCGAGCAGCCATGCAGTCGTAGAGGTCATTGAGGGTGAAGAGGTTGGATGGGACGGGCCCGGTGTATCTGTGGTGAGCGGACTGAGCCTGCAGCTGGCTGTTTGTGACGGGCTGGCTCAGATCCACACCAGTAGGACAGGGCACCTACAGCATCACATGGCACGCACAGATTTGATTCATAATGTAGATTTCAGACAACAACGTCCCCAAAAGTGCCTAACAAACAGTTAAAACAGCTCAGGGCCTTAACAAAGACGATGAATCACAGAAGCTGAGTAGTATTGTGAAAGGACAGATCAATGGGACAACTACTCATTGCATTAACGCACATCTTTTGCACTATTATCTCTGTACATTGCACATATTCCTTATACTTCATTCTGTGAATTTTTGCACATTTCTTGATCAATATTTTGCACATTCCTGCACAAACTGCACAGCTCTTTCATTCTAAAAACATATATTATACATATATACTTTTTATAATATTTGTCTCATTTTCTTAGTCAATTTTTCTATTTATATTTCTTGACTTATGTCTTTTATTTTCCCTTTCTATTGTTATGCACCAAAATCCCAAAGCAAATTCCCTGTATGTGAAAACCTACTTGGCAATAAACCCGATTCTGATCATTAATATTTGGATATTTTTACTGACATACAGCATTTTGTTGGTAGTAAAGGTGCACATATTTGCCCTTTTCCAGCTTTTGGAGGGCTCTGATGACGCATCTTGTCACAATTACTGAGGGGGACACATATCCATATTTGACATATTGACCCTCCATCTACTACGGCATTATGCACCCGACTGTAGTTTTGGTGACTTCAGCTGTATCTGGTATTGAGAATATCTTTCTGGGACACCAGGAATCACCACTGAGCCTTCTGAAGGTGTCACAGGACTGATTAAACATAACATCTTACGCGTTTTAGAGCCAACTCAGATTAAAAGATGAAGTGCTGATCGTCTCACCTGGTACTGCAGACCCGTACAGAGGATGAGGTGATCGTAGGACACCTTCTCACCACCAGACACAAGGATGTATTTGGACTTCCTGTTGATGCCCACCATCTTCCCAGTCACCACACTGACGCAGGAATGCAGAGGGAGCCGGGCCAAGTCTCTGCTGCTGTATGCATGACTGCAGGAAGTGAAGAAGACCGAGTAGACTGAGAAACTTTGATTCTGCTGGAAACGTTTTTCATCAAGCTAGTTTAATGTACTAAAACTACTTTATTTTTTATTGCTTGTAAGTGCAATAAGCACAAAGATGTTTTTAGAGATGGCAATGTCCGTCTCTCGGTTGGTCCACCACTTTGATCCAATATCACAACAACTATTGGACGGATTAACTCATTACTTCATTTTCTTTCATTGTCTCCAGAGGATGAGTCCAAATGACTTTGGAGACCATCTGACTTTTCCTCTAGCGCCACCAGGAGGTTCACATTTGTGTTTTTTAGCTAAATGTCTCAACAACTATTGGATGGATTTCAATGAAATTTGGTTCAGACATTCATGTTCCCCTCAGGATGAATTGTGATAACTTTGGTGATCCCATGACGTTTCATCTAGAGCCATCGTCAGGTATAAAATTCACTTTGTCCAATACTTTGGTTAAAAACTATTGACATTCCCATCAGCCTCAGCTGCACTTTGTATGTAGTGCTAAATAACAAATGTTAGCATCCTGACAAGCTAGACTAAGATGGTTAACATCATAAATGCTAAACATCGACATGTTAGCATTTCACTCAAAGCACCCCTGTATCTAAGTATAGCCTCACATATGAGCTGCTAGCATGGCAGGAGACTCTGTAGAGTCTTGTTCTGTAATATAAGCAATTCTACATATTTGTGTTGCATTTTCAATGCGAAGAGAATGCAGAAGAAACACTGAAATCCTCTTGTTATGTTCCTTACATTACAATCTGGAAATCATTCAGGCTAAATTTACATCATATTGAATACCACCTCAGTGCAGTTACGAATTTAAAACAAAATGTCTTAAACTCTGGAGTAAATGAACATAGTTGTGAATGATGACTTGAGTTTAATTGCACATAAAATAATCACAGGTTTAATGTTTTTAGAACATTCTCATGGTGTAAGTTATTCAATGTAAGATGCCAAAACATGTTTTTCATTTTCATATCTGATGTTGTTCCATTCGCTCACCTTGTGGACAGAAATCCGACGTCCTCGTGGCTGCAGTCGCTGGGGAAACCGTGAGTTGAGATGAGGGTCAGGTTGTTGAACCTCAGGTGAGGGCTGCGAGAGAACAAACACTGAACAGCATGAGTGCTTTTCTACAGAATACAGTGAATACATATAGGACAATGTGTGAGGGGAATGTTTTCTGGGGAAGGACAACTTTCATTTCTGCAACAGTTACCTTCTTCATCCAGCGATGTGCAACAGCATTTAGAAAGTCTGACTATAATGTCAGCCATGTCAAGAGGAAAATAAGAAATATGAAATCAAACTCTTAACATTGCTTTAACAGGAAGCTCTGTACTATACATGACACGGTGATGCATCTGCAAAGATGCTTGGCCCTTACACTCTTTAAATATAAGCTGCTGCTGCTAATACTATAAGTGTTGCCAATAACACATGATTAATATGAGCTCAGATAAAAATCTTAAATGAGGAGTTCAGTAAGTTCAAGGATTGGCTCATAAGAAGTTGTCTCTTCATATGGGCAAAACAGATTTTATTTCATTTGGATCAAAACCTAGGATCAGCAAGTTATTGTCCTCGACTTAGACCTGTGCTCAGGTCTGTGTGGGTGCGTCTCCCTCACTACCCTGTTGGCTTTGTTGCACCCGTTAGTGTGGGACAAATTACACCTTCATCATTCAAGGAGTTAATTCAAGGAATCCGGTCAACCTGAGCAGAGGTCTGGTCATCCAAAATAACTGAAAGCACATGTGAGGATGTGCAGAGACTGATCATTTTCTGACACTGACATTTGGTGAGTTCACATGACACAGACAGAAACAGAAACCTCAGGATATCACAGGACCTCGCTGAGACATAAAACAGGAGAACCTTAATGCAAAGAAATACATAGAACAATAAATAGACAAAATAAGCATTCCCGTAGGTATGCTATCAGCACTAAAAAACAAGCAAGATGTATAGTGTCTTATGAACAAGAATAACAACAACTCTGGTGTTTTAGGAGGTGAACAGCCTCTGGATCAGTGCTCTTCCAGAACCAGACCGTCCTCGTTCTTATACCTGTCAATCTTTTAAAAGATGGGAGGAAGTTCAAAAGATGGTAAGAGGAGTCCTGTAGCATCTTGTGTCCCTTTCTCCGTAGCCTAGTGGTGTAAATTTCACCATTTCATCAAGGGATTGTGCTGTAGCCGGTTTTTGATTCAGACTGCACCACTTTGTCCAGCTACATTTGAAGGCTAAAACTGTGCAACTACAACTCAGTGCGGTTCATAATATCTATCACAGCAGAGCCCCTGAGTATAACTCAAAAACCACTTCCACATGGTCGGGGGAACTCGTGTCCATCAGATTAGAGCCAGTGAACCTCTGTTAAACACCATAACTTTAAAAAGAAGGTCAAGTAATGGCTTACAGCAAATTTGGAAATATAAGCTAATTTCTGTTCTTACCTTCTGTATAGAATGTATTCATTTATTTGTAGTTTGTTTAATGGGGATAACGTACATATTTATTTATTTATTTATTTATTTAGTTTGTTGGATGTAGGATGTTGCCAATATAAATAAATCTTGGGACATTTTTTGCAGATGTGTATGATTCTTTGTGTTCCTTCTTATAAATGTCAAATAAACTACACCAAATTACTGAGTGTGTAAGTTCTTTCCTGATCTTAGAAACAGCGGATGGAGGAACGTGAGGTGCAGTTGAAAGTTCCTTCTCCCCTCAGCTGTGAGTCCATAATTAGAAAATGTGCTTCAGTAAAACTCAAACACAGCTGATCTGTTTGAAGACATACATTTTAAAGTCCTGAGCAACATTAAACATAAATAAAATGTCTCAGATGTTGAATCAGAGGTTGAAATCTTCTCCAGCCCACTGATGCATTTGTGGTTCCTGAGCATGAAGAATCCTGAACTGCCCTCAGAGCTCTCGTGTGTTTGCCGTCCACGATACACAACATCTCTTGTGATGCAAATGACCTCCTTTGTGGCGGCCTACAGGACATCGCACAGCTGATAACAGCAGCTCCAGCTCCTTCGTCCCGCTGAATAGCAGAGTGTGTACCTCGCAGTGTTCAGCCTTATCACACTGACGCCTCTGATCGCCTCCTGCGCTGTTCTTATCTCAGCTTCCTGCTAAATTAACACCCGCCGGCACAGATCTGCAGCCGCAGACACCAAAATGCTGTGTAAAACAATCATGGAAATTTTGCAAATTAGGGCTGCAACTAACAATAGTTTTTTCACCTGTTGTTTCACCTATTGATAGATTAATTGTTTAGTCTATAAAATGTCAGAAAATAGTGAAAATGCCAGTTTCTCAAAGCCAGAGCCTGAATTGACGTCCTCAAACTGCTTGTTTATATATATAAAAATAGAGAAAATTAGCCAGTTCTCACATTTGAGAAGCTGGAACCTGCAAATGTCTGACATTTTAGCTTGATAAATAACTTGAATGATTAAAAATTATTCATTTTCTGTCTAAATCGACTAATGGATTAATTGACTAGTTGTTCCTCTACAAGTTATATTACTCACTTGTAGAGAGCAGCACAATGAGCATGTACAAAAAGGAAAATGGTGAAAATGTTTCCAATAAAATCTACAGATTTATCGATCAAACCAGAGTTTACAGATGGATCAAGTGAAGAATCAAGTGTGATCAGCGGTTTGATCCTTGATTTTGGAGTGAACATGCAAATAATAATAATCAACCATCAGACAATGACTGCAGTCAAACTTTCCTTGTTAATCTGTGCCAGAAGGTGGATTTATGCCGCAGCACTGAGGCATTAAGGCCCATTATTGGTGTCTGGATGTGACTGAATCAGAAGCCCTGTTATCAGCCGGTGACAGACGGCCGCGGTGACCCTGCAGTCTGACCGTGGTGAGCAGAGGGCCGAGCCGCCGTAGAGCTCTTTATCTGTCTGACCCCATCCCAGCCAGTAATGGAGTTGGGGGGGTGGTGCTGGTGCTGCTGGTGCTGCAGGGCTGCAATCAGTGAGCACATGGAAAGCTGTGTCGGAGTGGGTGGGAGTGAAGGGGGATGGACATTTGGGCAGAGCTGATAAGGGGGGCCCCAGCAGGCCGAAACTGACCCATCATTCACCCTCTCAATGCCTCGCCGCCTCACCATTAGTTCAGCGGACACTAACTGCCTCATTAGTCAACTCATTAGTGACAGCAAACACAGATCGCTGCAGCAGATCCCTGACGGGGGGAAACAGTGGAGTGGCTAATTAAAGGGGGCCAGCGCTGGCCCTGCTGAATGCCAGGCCTCAGACAGCTGCGTGCGCCCGCCCCGGCATCACCGCTGTGCCAGCCTTGCCAACTCAGAGCTGCGAGATCTCACTCGCACAAAACAACGACCCCAGTTGCCTGGCAGCTATCGCCCGGTTCTGAATCAGCAGCCCTGCGCTTCTTATTATCTGCCGGAGCAGTTAATCTCACAAAGCCAGGATGGAGGCAAACATGTAAGACGTCCGACCCGGAGTCAAGTGACATTTACAGAGACTGGATTCCTGGAATAAAAGACGATAAAGAAATGAAAGAGAAGCTTCAGTGTGGGGCTGCTCTCCTCGGGTTCAGGGTTTCTGGGGAGTTTTTCTCTACAGACACATCAGAACCTGTGATTAATATGATCATGTGAATATGTTTCATTAGAACAGCTGCCAGCTGTCTATTATACCTCCTGTGACGTCTCTGTGCACTTTACTATTGGTCTGTGTTTACTGTCCTGACTGTCCTTCTGTTATACATGCAGACAGATTCAGACACAGACTGTGTTTCCTCTGCTTCTACAAGTTCTCAGTACAGTTTTGATTTGGTAGCTATTTGTTTCTACTGCAGGTTGCAGCATACAATGATCGCTAATAGTGTTATTAACTAGGATGAAAGAACTTCGGTGTTATATTTTTCTTATTGTCCACAAATCCCATGAAAAGACCCAGACCAACAATGCGTCTCACAATACTTTTCGACTTCCTGTCTGTGGCTCTCAGCTCACTGGTTCCTACTGAAGATGAAAAGCTTTAAAAACACCTCACAAATATAAAATTTAAGCTTCAGTAATTTCCTCAAACAGCTGCTCACTGTAGTTTTTACCAAACAAACAGGAGGAAATACTGCATTTGTTGGGGACTATTTTCAGTGGCAGATGAATCCACATTTGGTGCTCTAGTGAGTGTTTGGGGCAGCAGGACGGTGTGTGTGGGACTGAGTCCAAATAAACTGCAGTGTGTGTGTTCATGATGATGAAGGAACAACAGTGAGGCTCACTGATGTGTTTAATAGTTTTTATGGCTCAGAGGAAGAAGATACTGTACATCAGGCTGTGATACACACACACTACTTGTTAAGTAGATACATTCACTGCAGGTTTTGGTCTTTTCATGGGATTTGTAGACAATAAGAAAGACTTGGAGATGACAGGGTAAATACACACAGATGCACAGATGGTGACAAGTGTGTGTGGGGGTGTTAACAGGGGCCCGACAGCAAATTTTTGCCCCAGGGCCCCTTAAGAGATTAACCCGGCCGTGGTTACAGAGGAAGAATTGCAACATTATTTGTCACTGTCACTGAGGAGCTTGCTCTGAGGCAGACTCACCAGAAACAAAGCACCTCAAGGAGAGATAAACCTGTGTCTGACGCCCCCACCACCACAATCCTGGTGTTAATGGTGACCTTTGGCTCCATGGTTAACTTTCTGCTGATGAGGCTGAGAGCAAACGGTGCCTGAGAGAAACAGAGAGAGGAGACAGACAGTCAGATTCACTGGTTTTACTTCAGTAAAAAAGAACTCTGGAGGGCTAAATGACTGGTGCCATTTTCTGAAAATTAAATTATCCATCAAATGCATGTAATTATTAACCCACTAAAAGTGTTGCATAATGTGTCCAATTTTTCCCCATTTGAGTATCACAGGATGAAGTAGGAACCAGCTTTCATTAAAGCACTTAATCTGCTGCTGGAGAGACAGTCCAGCTTTCAGGCAAAAACCTTTATAGTCTGTAACGTTTAAGCAAGGTTTGTGCCAAATCTCACACTTCTGAAATCTGTGCCGAGTGAAACTTATTGAATATCAACAGCCGTCCTTTTACAGGTAGTCGGCAAATTCAGATTTTCCAAAAGACTACTGGACACTAGAGAAGCTCAATACGCCTTGAGGCTGAGATACAAACAGAATCCAGTTGAGTGAAAAGGACTTAACTATAATTTATAAGCTGAAGCACTCAAGTGACTAGAGGAAAGAGTTCTGCATCGTTAAACTTCTCAAGTTTTTCTTTCTTTGAAATTTTGTTCTACATTGAATTTGGCATTTGTATAGCACCAACATTTATTTTCTTTTTATTCTTTTCTGGGGCATTTTAGTGCCTTTAGTAGAGACATGACAGGAAATAAGGAGACTCCCTCCTCATGGGGAATGACATGCAACAAAGGTCCCAGGCCAGACGCAAACCGGGGACATTGGCCTTAACCCCCAGGCCAAATGAACTGTATCTATTTTCTGCAAGGCGAGGCAAATGTATTTATATATCACATTTCATACCCAAAAAGGCAACTCAGAGTGCTTTACAGAGTAGACAGGCAAAAGCACAGGATACAAATGATAAAAACAATAAAAGCAAGCAAGCAAAAGCTCACAGAATAAAAACAATAAAACAAACTAACGAATACATTTGATTTAAAAGAAAATTAATCAAAAGCAGTGGTGCGGCAGAAATGAGACTATTAGTTAAGTTGATCATTTTATTTTGTGCACAGCTCTGCGTCTGATTAGCCTGCAGACTTGTTTGTTGAATCCATTAAAAGTCTGCGTTTCTTCACTTATAAAAACATGAGACTTGTAGACACGGCCGTACGCAGTTTAAAGAGTAACTTAGCACCAGGTTGAAAACCTGTAACCACACCCAACTGTGATGTCACTGGGTCCTGGAGTACACATGTACATCACTGCAGCGAGCTGAGCTGTTAAACCACTGGAGGTCAGCAAAAACAAGATTTTCAGGGGGTGTTAAGTTACTCTTTAAGGATCTTTTCTCTTAAGAATAACTTGCTACTATCTCTACTAATTAACTGTCTTCTAGAAACTATGTTTATATCCTACTAATTTGCAACAGGAAATACATTTTAAAGAAATGTTATGCCACCTGAATTATGTTTTTTAATCAACATAATGAGGAAGGGTATCTGCTTAGTTCATTCAGAAAGTATATCTGGTCTCCAGCGTCTCCAGGCACTTTGTTTTGGTGTGCTACAAAAACCACTGAACATAATCCAGCCAGCAAAGGAAATTAATGTCGTAGTATATGAACATAATTTCTAGGAGACAGGATTTCAGGGACATCATTTTACTGAACTGGAACAACCTCCTCTGTGTTTGAGGGAGGTGATGCAGCACCTTGAACTCGAGCTCAGGTATTTGCTTTGTGGTTCCCTGAACAAATAAAGAAAACATGGTTATAGTAACAGTAAGCTCTAAACTGTCCAATGAAATAAACACAGTAAATGTCACTTATCTGTAGATCCACCGCACTGGGATAGATGTGTTGATCTTTGAAGTGCTCTTTTTGTAATTATTCAATTTTTAAAATTGTATTTATTTATATTTTGTGCTTGGTGTACTTCCATCCTGCTCTCTACCCCTGTTTGTTTATTGATCAGGTGTGTGCTCTAAATTCATGTGTTCATTCGAATGAGATGGAAACCCAGGGATCACACGTGTGACCTGACGGTTAAGGAACACTTTTCCACAATAATTACAAAACAGCCCCAGAGGAATCAGTAGAACACCGCGTTCTAATTTCCCAATTCCTCCATCGCCAAGCGTCTCTGGTCCTCGCCTTGTGATCTGAGGCAGCTAATGGCTCCTTCATCATCTATAATTAGGCAGATTGGCCCCACAATGCACCTTGTTGGATGAAAACAGCGTCGAGCGGGGAAAAAAAAAAAAAGGGGAAACCCGAGGGTGAAATTAACCTTTGTGTAATATTCAAATAATTTCCAGGAGGGCCTGTGTGCCCGACATCTGTCACACACCGAGAGGTGTTGTGATGAGCAGGAACACAAAAGAGCACATGGTTATTTTATATGATAAATGCATGTGTGCACGCATAGAAATATTCTTTAATTGTAGCAATAAAACAAAAGCAGATAAGACTTTAGTGCATACTTATACACAACATATTCCAGTTTTTAATTTAATACTATTTTATTAATTTCGGCCCCTCTGGACCTTCTTACATCTTAAATAGACAATGCTCCGCCCATTCTGTGAGTACAGGTGTGGGACAATTATTCTCCTGTGTGGGTGTCTCTCAATAACTGACAATGACGTGTACAATCTGTCCCATTATATTCCACATATAAGACAAAGAACGATACATAATTCATATTCATTCATATGTAATGAATGAAAACATCGGCCTTGCAGCTTTCATAAGTCATTCAAAGTTGTGTGATCATATGAACTACTTGTATCTTCAGTAAGTCTATAAAATCCCCAAACATGACATGCCGTGGAATCTCATTGTTCAGTCCTTTGGGGGATAAAATTTGCTAATCAAATATCCAGTAAACTTCTCTTCGATTAAGAATTTCATAAATGATGAGATGTCATGTTTGAAATTTTCTATTTATTATCTATTTAAGATCAATGTTGTAAGAATTGTTTAAAACACAAACGTTAGTATGATCATCGTGTGTGGGATTTTCTTTCTCTCAAGACTGAAGTGATACTTTCCAACACACCTGCATCGGAGATGGCTGGATGTGCGAATATCTCCTTGAGGTCAAAAGTAACCTACGAAGGCAAGTCAGTAAGTGAGTTTCGGAAGATACTTTGGGAAGATGTTTTAGCCTGATGAGCAGGTGGCTTCATCAGAGTTGTGACGTTGGAGATATTTCGGGAGCACAGGGTTGTGGAAGTCCCGTTCATTTTCTGGACATGAAACTCCCCTGGTTGATTCAGCAGTACAAAAGGTAAACAGCCGCGTTCAAAAGCATAGTATTTTATTTTTGAGAAAATTAGAAACACTAGAAACAATTTTCTAAGCACAAGGTTATTTGTTTGTTTGCAATGTTTTAGTTTGCTGTTCAGAAGTCAAATATAATGTCTCTGTTAATGTGACACAAGAAATCAACCAAAAACTATTTGGAAATGCTGTTTGTGGATTCACTTTATTAAATTTTTTTTGTTCAAGCCTGTGAAAAAAAAACGAAAGAAGAAGTTAACTATGACTCCCAAGGAGCATTTTGGTATGAATTCTGCTTTGTGCTCTGCTAAAGATTAAACGTTGTAAAAGTAAACTGTAAACATTCAGCAGTTCGCTTTAAGGTTCGGGGTCAGTTTTGGATTAATTCAGCAACTGTGGCAACATGTTTTGTTTCCAAAAATTATTGATTGTTGATTTATAATTACTGTACAGCAGTAAACAGAAAAGCTGGACTGGACCACAACAATCATCCATTTAAGGACTTTTATCAAATCAGATAAACAATGATTTTTAAGCTGTGTGTCATGTAGACGCTGTATTTTGACATTTTTGAAAATGAGTATTACTTTATATGTAAAATCCCTGCATTTGTTATTGCATGTAGGCAAATTAAATGCCTACATGCACCCATCTGAATACTGCAGGAATTAACCAGATGAGGTATTCAGATGAACAAAGCTGTCCTGTCTCATCTGCATGTGCGGTGGAGCAGGTGCAGCAGCTCTTATCACGTTGGAGATGCCTCACCTTCCCTGAACACAACGGCCGCAGCTCTGTGTAATATGATCCTGTGTTGACAGAGAAGGAACAGGTGCTTTAAATTTGATTAATCATCGTGAGGCCATGGCAAAGCTCAGAGGCGAAGCCCTTATCTGCATGGAAGCCTGGAAATCATGACCGCTGTGTTACCGAGGGGAAGGCAGCGGCGTGGGTTTGATGGAGTGAAATGAACATGTGAGTTTGCACGGTGACGCCTCGGGTCTAAAGAGCGCTGCTGTACATGTGGTAAATATTTGAAGTACAGGGTAGTAAAAATCAGTCATGCTCGGAAGATTTCAGACCAGAACACACGACTCATTCTCTTTCATTTAAATAACAGTCAGATTCTACATCTCTTTTATTTTATACAATATTTTTTCATATCTTATCAATTTTCTATTTTTCTATTATGCTTCTTGACTTGCAGTACTTTCTTTATATTTTCTACTTACTATGTTTATTGTTATGCACCAAAATACCAAAGCAAATTCCTTGTATGTTTAAACCTGATCCTGATTGTAGAATTTAAACCAAAGAAGAGGAAACCATTCAGAGCTGAGATTATCTTCACAAGGTTGCTCTCAAAATAATTCAGGGCTGAAGTAAAAACATGTACCTTAGAGGCTGGGTTATGCTCAAAACACTCAGACGCAGGATGAAAAGCCTGCTGTTATAGAGAGGAGAGACATACAATAATTAATAATAAATAAGGGATAATAATACACAACAGTATTATTGGGACAGTCTCTCCTAGAAGGCATTGATGGTGTTGCATTTGTACACATGAGAAAGTGAAGGAAGTAGCTGTATGAAGAACACAGAAAAAGAAGTTCAGCTCCAGCTTTACCTCCACACACCTGGACAGCTGCTGCAAGTAGTGAGCGTCCTTGACGGATTGTCGGTTTTGGAAAAGTTACAACGCAGCAAATACTGATGTCTGAAAGGTGTGTGTGTGTGTGTGTGTTCCTACAAAGCTCCAATTACAAAAGTCTATAATCTTCCAAGAGCTTGTTCATTATGATTCATGATGACAAAAAAAAAAAAAAAATTAAAAACCATCTCATCACTCTTCACAGTGGATGTGTGAAGACTTTAACTTCTTTTACTGCTTTAACTTCATCTATTACTTCTCATATGAATAATTTTTAAAGCTCAAAAGACTCATGTTTCCACTGCAGTTTTCAGCAGAAGTGAGCAGCACTCTTAAATTGTCTTCAGAAAGTTTTGCCTTTTCTGCCTACAAATACTTGTTGTGTAGACAAGTTTGGTTAAAACCAACACAACATGATTTTAAATTCTAGTTGAGATCCAAACGTTTTCACAGATATCACATATGGATGAGAAGAAAATGTGTAGGGAAATACAGATGTACTTTAAATAAATGATTTGTTTGCAATGTTTTAGAAGAACTCAAATATAATGTCTCACAATAATGTGACACAAGTGTGAAATAAGCAACCAAAAAACTATTTGTAAATGCCGTTTCTGGATTCTCTTTATGACTAAATGTAACAGAAAATAAAACGTCACTGTTCATTCCATCATACTGTGTCTTATAGCCTTCTGTACTGGAGTTTCCCCTCCATACCTGTAAGTGAAGCACATTCTGTGTCACTCTGGGCTTTTCCCTTTTGAAACAGCACCGCCTAGTGGTCACATTAACTCCCTGCTTGTTCCCCCTGTCAACAGCCTTCAGCTAATCTACATTCCCTGGCAGGCTGCTCCCTGTCAGCCAGCTGCTGCTGTGCCCACCTGGTCCTCGGTGATGTGCCTGGAAGGGGCGTTGATGCCAAGCTCCTCCAGCGGGTAGATGATCTGGCGTCGTGGGCGGACAGGGACCGCGCAGTCGAGGACAAAATCCAGATGGTGGACGCAGGAATTCTGGGTGCAGAAGAAGAGGGCACAGTGTCAGTGAGCTCGGAAAGAGAAAATCCCCTCAGAGGTTAAACAGCATCAGTGTGGGGGCTCAGGAGGCAACAAAGTGATAATGAGCTCCGGTGAAGAGGTTAGATGATGCAAGGTTTACACCACTGACAGGAGCTGACTGGAAAACATCACCCAGTGCTTCATCACTGCCTGAACAGAGCTAATTCTCTGGTTCTTCTGCCATTATTCTATTTGCACATCATCTCCCAATCTGGTGCTTGTTTGTGGAAGGTAATTAGCAGAGGAAGTGGAGGCCTCTACACGTTGAGGAAATGTCTTATTATGGTGTGGAGAGGTGGAGCTGGCAGCACTGTCGCCACCTGCTGCCCCAACCCCGGGGATCGCAGTCTGCTGAGGGCCGCACTCTGCAAAAAGTGACCTGCTTAAAGCTACGACATTTTTATCTGAACACATCCATGTGTCTGATCAGCCAAAACAGCTGCAGAAGACAGGCGGTAGATTAGTTCCCTTTGTCCAAATGGATCACAGCAAAAGGAAATAATGTCTGACAGACATCTTAAAAGATTTACATCAAACAGCAGTGAATACATAATAAAATAAATACATGGTATAGCTACTTTAGCTAGTGTTGTGATGATGTTCTCACTTTGGTGTGTCACTAAGTAGCTACACCTACAGTAAGCTGCTGAGTAACATGTTATAATAACCAACAAGGAACATGAAATCACTGCCAAAACTGCAAAAAGAACATCCTGTACAAATAAAGAATATTTAATGCAAATTTGAAAGATAAAGGGTCATAGCTAAGGTTTGGCAGGACAGAGGAGACATTTATCAGACACGTTCACTGTTCTCTACGGAAGCTGAGAACAGCCGTGCTTACAATTATTTTTTTTATGCCATTATCTTGAGATCGCGAGTTAATTATCTTGTTATCTTGCAATAAAGAGATAATCATCCTGTTATCACAAGAAAACAAAAGGTTGTTTCCTCTTATTAGCCTACTCATAATGTTTATCAGACAGCGTGCATGGCAGCATGCATAGGCGGCGTCTTAACTGTAGCAACTGATTTAAGCTGAAAATGTCAGATCAAGGAGTAATAACCATTATTGATCACCACATCAGACTGTATGTGCATTGTGTCTTTCTGTTAATACCATTCACATCCATCCTCGTCATTTAAGGAGAAGACTACGAGATAATTTAACCCGTTATCAACGAGAAAACCAGCTTTGTTAACTCATTAAAAAAAAAATAATTGCAAGTATAATTGCAGTAGTTCTTGGCTTCCATAGGTTTTCAAGCCAAGTCTTATTAAAATGTTTACCATCATTTTAATAAGCTGAGTGGTGCTAACCAAGGATTTATTGAACACAAAAAACAACTTACAAAGCTCAGGTACTGACACACGGGGACAACCAACAACATCAGGAACATCAATGACGCGACAGAGAACAAAGGGAGAGGACCGGTATATATATATATCTATCTATCTATCTATCTATATCTATATCTATATCTATATCTATATCTAGACAACGAGGGAAACAGACACAGGTGAGTGAGAAGACACAGGTGAAAACAATCAAAATTGGAGGGAACACAAAGACAGGAAATAAAGGGCACACAAGGAAACAAGAACAGTAATTTCAAAATAAAACAGGAAACGTCCACACTAGAGTCCTTGGGATCATGACAGCTTTAGAAAATAAGATTTATAACAGTTTTTGATGGCTGTAACAACTCGACAGCAAAAAGCTGCAAAAGACAGAAGGAATCCTGGTGTATTTCATATTCATGCAATCTGTGTTGAGAAAATTCTTAAAAGCGAAATTGCCACTTTTGTCAACAAGTGAAATCAACTCATCACTGGATTTGAGTTTGAATGACTTGCCATGACGGATATTTTTTGCAGTGTATGAACTGGGGATCATTACACTAATGACAATGTGTATCTGAGCAGACATGCACAGAGGCTGGAAGGGGCCCAGTGATAAGGGGCCAGTAAGGGCCTGGAGGTCCCTGTGCACCCACCTCCTGGCTGTGGTAGGACGGGTAGATTCTGTGGAACAGGCAGGATCTGTGAGCCAGCCGGAGGACCTCCTTAAACAAGTGTCTGGTGAAGTGCTGGAAGGACGGTTTGACGACCAAGTGGCGTATTTGAGCGTGCTCCTCGTAGCGGTGATGGCTGAAATAGATGAAGTTCTCGATGTTGTAGTGGGCACGGATGTACTCGATGTCCTGACAAAGACACATGAGACAATGAAGTCAGTTTCCTGTGGATACGCTCCATGACACAGGGACATTTCCAGGACAAATATTTGTGTTTGATATTTTACCATTTTAATTTTCTTTTGTTTACAGTTTGCCTGTTTTTGTTCTATTCAAATAATAAACAAAAGCTGCTGATGACTGTGGCATAAAAGTTATTTATCTTCATGGTATCACAGCAACCTGTTCAAGTTCTTTCAACATTATTTCTTGATTGAAATTACAGTAAAAAGAACTGACTTCACCTCACCAGCAGACTTTTCTTTATTTAAATTCACGTCTTCAGTTCTACTCATGTCGAGCAAACAAACATTGTTGAAACCTTTATTTTATTTTTTTAATTTTACCTTTATTTTCAAGTCAAGATCCTAAACTTTTAAAAGATTCTAAATATGTCAGGCTGAATTACAGGAAAGAGTTTTCTATTTGATGTCTTTTATACTTCAGTGTACTTTAGACTTTTGATGCATGTGTGATATAACCTCAATAAAGCCCTGGAGAATATGGGGCTGAAACTAAGTTATTTTCATTATCAATTCATCTTTTAATTATTTTTGATTGGGTTAAACGATAGTGTATAAAATGTCAGAAAATTGTGAAAAATCACAATCTTTCAGTTGCATGTTTTGTCTCACCAACAGTCCAAAACCCAAAGATCTTCAATTTACAATAATATAAAAGAGGAAAAAAACATAATTTAAAAGACTTAAATGATTCATAAATTATGAAAAATTCAATTTATTTGAATGACCACGTGTGTAACAGCACGGTTTCATTCAATTTTTCTGTCAATCAACTTTTCAAGTAATTAAGTAATCATTTTAGTACTAAAGTAGATACTGTTGTGATGTTGTCAAACAATGTGGCAAAAGTGTATTATCTACTTTCAAGCTACTTAAAGGAGTTTTTTTTATTACAACAGTGATTTAGTATTACAATTTCTGAATCAATATATGTCCAATATATCATAAAAAAAATACGACTTAGTACCTAGTTTGGATCAAGCTCCAAAAACTCAATTCCCATAATGCAACTCATGATAATATCTTGAGCAGTGAAGAGATGTTTTGGTGTTATTACCTTTTTAAAAAAAAAGTCTTCTTAAAAGTACAAAGTTTTCAATAGAGTACTTAGAGACAGAATTGTACCAGAAACACTTTCAGGTTCATCCGAGGACAGTGAGTGAACTGCTCCTACCTGCTCGTCTCTGATGATCAGTATCCCCACAACCTGACTGTGCACCTGGACCACGAAGGCCTGCAGCGCCATGCCGTCCTGGCAAACAAGAGAACAAAACAACATATGTGTACATTTACATGCGCGTGTTGAATTGAATATGAGCTGAATGCACCTTCTTGTATTCGTCCAGAGCCATGAATACACATGAAGTGGCTGCATTCTCATTTGAGAAGTAATTATCAGTTTTGGAGCTGCGGCAGTGACAGCTGGGGTGTCAGTCAGAGAGGAAAATCCATTCAACTGAATTCTCACCAATCTGTTCCCTGGCATACGTGCGACACTCCTCGTTATTCCAAGACAATCATCATCAGCAGCTCGAGCCACACTTGAGTGTCCAAAACAATCATCATTTCATTTTAAAAGTTAAAGGCGGCCCAGTTATTTCACCCTTTATATATATATATTTTCTCTATTTACTGTTTATGCTAATTAAATGATTTCCAAACACTGACCACATTACAGGTCCAGTTTCTGTTCAGGAGGAGGAAATTGGTTAATATTGAATAAAACATGTATTTTTTTATCTTAACAAGTAAAAATATTTACCATAGTAAAGTAAATACATCGATATATGCAAAGAGAAGACAGCAGGAAACATGTAGGAACAAGGGTGTAGGTTTGGTTTCAGAGGTGGGGGGGCACAATGAAGTCACAGGTTCTTAAAAAAAGGCTATTTCCTGCATTTAAATATATTTATATCAATCCAGAAAATTTCACATTATGGTGAAATTGGTTGTTTTGCTTAAATAATAGTAATCCAATAAAAATCATAATAATTATTGTATTATTAATGCACTAATCCTACTTAAAATCACATTTAGTTCATTAATAGACACCTGATACTTTTACATCCTTACTAAAAAGAGCTCTGTCCTATTTGATTGATGTTCAACTTCAGTGTCTTTTTAGGAGGATATGCGAATCAAAATGTTGAAACGTTTTTACCAAAGAAAATGCAGAGGAGGTAGTGGTAGTGTTTTAGCCCTGAGTAGTGTCTGCAGCATTCCTCTCAGGCTGCAAAAGGCCTCAAGCTCCACCATAGTGCTGCCTGTAGCCACACTTGAGCAGGAAAGTAATAAAGACAGAGGGACTGTTTCTTTCTTTCATACATGACTACATTATTAACATGATGTACTTAGTTATTGATCTCTATGGGTTGTATCAGCATCATAACTGCAGTCTGAAGAAAACACAAATATTCACACAAACAGTGGCTGCAGGTGAAGCCCAGGTGCGTTGATATCAGTGTGTGCAGACTGACCGGGTCTCTGCGGGTCTCATAGAAGCAGTCCAGGTCCTGCAGCAGGGACTCGCTCAGTCTCAGGCCCTTCACCAGATCAGAGACAGCCGGCCAGTCTGCAGCCACAGCCGGCCTCACCTCCACACTCCTGCAAGAACAACCACAAGCTGAGAGGACACGCTGGTCTGTACATGTACTGTTCATTTACAGGTGGAGCCTCAGATGTGTGGAGACCTCCTCACTGAGCACTAATTATCAAGGTATCAGGGTTCATTTACTGTCATTTCACAACACAGGGTTGCACAATGAAATGTAAGTTGTGGCCCCTTCATGCTACACCCACATAGAACATATATACTAATATTTAAATATGAATAGAATAAAATAAAACAATATATACAGTTTGGAGTGGAGAGTCCTGAGAGGCATACCGGTGATGCAGCGTCCTGATGCAGCCTGTAAGAAGCAGACAAAGTAAACCTGGATGACCCACCTGAGCCCTGTGCGGTGGAAGATGTAGAGTTCATGCAGCAGCGAGCTGGTGGCACGAGGCGGCACCCTGACGAAGCTCTGCAGCAGCAGGAACTCAGGGGACAACGTCGGTACAGTGATGATGCAGAAGTCCAGGTCCTGACAGACACACACAAGACATGTACGCGACAGATGATAAAAAAGTAAAAACTTCTCAGGGAAACTTTATGAACTCTCCAAGGCCTGAAAATCAACATCATGTCTGTTTGAGAGCTTTAAAATCCCTCCTGATGTGTAAAGGAATCCAGTTTTAACAATTACATACTGGGACTTCTTGCACATATTATCATTACAGAGACACAGGAGTATTTATTTTATCTCATGCCCAGATACAGTGATCTTTGACTTATTTACTGTTGTCTGTTTGTGCAGCTCGTAAACAAAGACATATTTTCTAGGAGATAACATCAGCCAAATGTCTTAAATGTAACATGCAAAGATGATACTCACAGGGAAAAGTTTGAATATATAGGGAATAAAGTCCACTGATCTGGAAGAGAAGAAGAAGAAGAAGGGGAAGTTAGGTGATAATATGTATGTGCCAACTTCAGAACCAAAGCCAAGCTTGCCAAAGCTGGTGATCACTGTGGTGGAACAACTGGCCGACCAATCTGCCCGCTGCTTCCAGCTCAACTTCTCGCCTTCGACTCTGTCACGCTGTCACTTTAAGCACAGCTCTCATTAATAACATGCTCATTCTCGGTGGGAAGCGACTCGACTTCATATTCAGTAACAGCTGGGAGGTAAGGCGGCGGTGAGAGGAGCTCAGCAGGAGCCAACTAACAGTCACTCTCCCTGCTTTAACACAGCATATGACTGATGTAACTCTGGACAGCTGCCATCGCTGCTGCAAATGCACCGCCTCAAAAATGTATAAAAGTGAGAAAATATTTAATGGGATACTTTTTTTTTTGTAGACTTGTTGCTTTTGGGTTTTCTGGATATCTGTGAGTTATAGAAACTTAATTCTGTAAAAGTATTTTGTGGCTGAAGTTGCATTCTACACAAAACTTTTAAAACAATTTGCCTGCAGCAGATGGTCTTATCTTTTTTCACTTTTGTGTTGTATGTCTCATTTTTTTAAATACAACAAACTAACTATTCTTTTCAACATATCGCAATATTTTTTACCGAGTACTTTCCTTGGCTTACACATCATGTTACATGTCAAAACATTTTAAAAATATGATTATATATGAATTTTAGTTTAAATTGGAAGGTTTAATTTCCAAAGTGTCCTCTATTCACTTTAATGAAAATTAAATACTCTTAAAGTTCATCACAATATATAAAATCAAGCCTGCAGGAACCATTTTTTAAGCTCAAGACTATTTAAGTATTTTTGCATTTAAAGGATAAGGCAGTCGTTATTCTAAATTTTTCTTACTGTCTGTGGCTCTCAGCTCCAAGCCCATTAGTTCTTACTGAAGATGTAAATCTTTAAAAACACCTCACAAATATATAGTTTCATTTTTAAAAAAAGGCTCAGTAATTTCCTAAAACAGCTGCTCACTGTAGTTTTTATCAAACAAACACTTGTTGGGGACTATTTTCAGTGGCGGATGAATCCACATTTGGTGCTCTAGTGAGTGTTTGGGGCAGCAGGACGGTGTGTGTGGGACTGAGTCCAAATAAACTACAGTGTGTGTGTTGATGGTGATGAAGGAACAACAGTGAGGCTCACTGATGAGTTTTAATAGTTTTTTGTAAGAGTTAACAGATATATTCACTGCTGGTTTTGGTCTTTTCATGGGATTTGTTGACAATATGAAAAACAGATTATTGCCAGCATTATCCTTTAATTGTAGAAAAGATTTTTCAAATACACTGAAAGCCCATTAATACCCTCACCCGGACCTTACCTCATTTCATAATTCTTGTCAATAAAGAAGAACTGAATACAGAAAGCGTTGGATTTCTCTGATAAACATTGTGCTCCAGGTGACTGTGTCTCCTCCTGCTGAGATGAATGTGACAATAACAACAAACATACCACAAAGTAGAAAGTAAAGACTAACAACTATACACTTTATGACTGCTGTTGATGTTTTTTAATGTTTATATCATATCCATGACTTTTATTGTATTAATTAACACATTTTAGCAGGGAGACGCCAGTGAAACGCTTCCTACTTGTGACTGCAAGTAAGTTACCTGCTGTGAATGGGAGGTTTTTCCCAGTTCTTCTTCTTCATCTTCTCTTGCGTCAGGCTGAGCAGCAGGTTCGTCGTGTTTTATTTGCTTGTTCAAACCGTTAAACTCACTCAACTCAAAGCTGTCGTGCAGCCGTTTCAAATCGACATCAGAAGTGACACTAATGAAGCCAACGGCGACTCCGTCACTCTGTGGAGGAAACACACAGACATCAAAACATAGAGTCATACTCATATTTCCCTCTTACTGTAATATATGTCTTTAACCCAGCAGCCTTCTACCAGTTAATGGAGGTTTTAACATGTTTTTTGCTGTCTGTCAGCTGTTTTCTCCTGCACAGTGAGAGATGTTTCTGGTTTGTTCTGGATAAACAGCAGAAGAAGAACTCGGTAGTTAGCACGAGCAGCGAGAGCACTGACAAACAGAAGAACGTATCACTCACACTGTGTGACTGACAGGTCTCTGGGAAGTGCAGTGCAGAAACACATTTTTAGAATCACGATCTTGTTGAATTTAATATCACTAAATTCTACGAGTTCTGGGTTTAGTTGAGGCAAAACATTTTCTATCAAAAGTTCATTCTTGACCTTGGAAAAAGTAGTAGACAGTAGACAGAACAATCTCACCTCATTGTCCATTTAGTAGCTGTTCTAGAGCTTTCAGTCATATCACATGAACTTCCTCAGCAGGCGGAGTTTGAGAAGTTGTCATAGAATTGTAGATGTTCAAATTTCCATTTTTTTCTGAGCACTTTAAGGACTTCTTATCCATGTTGCCTTAAACTGAGAAAACTCCATCTGCTGATAAAGATTATGTGATATTATCGAAAGCACCAGAACAGCTACTAAATGAACCTTGAGGTGAGATATATATTTTTTGCCATCTACAAATGTTGTTTTAGAACATGATTAATAAATCTTGAGAATTTTTCATTCTTTGAAACTGGGCTTACAAACAGCTGTTAATCCTCATGCTGGTGTGACTTTGGACTGACATCATGCTTGTAACACATAAAGCATTAGTAGACTGTCTGTAACAGATCATCTACCAGGATACGAAAATAACCCCAAAAATATTTAAAAGACATATTCTGTAGCTTCACAAAAAGTTTATGGCATTCGGCAGAGTGAACAGCCCAACCCTCTGGGGCAATGTTTGACGGTTTGTTCTCTGAGTGCTGAACATATTCAGACAAAAAGCCCAAAATGCTTCAGATGTCTGGACACAATATGTTCAGTGAGAGCATGTCTTGGCCAAGTATCAGCTCGTATCTGCCATATGCTGCCATGAACACATGTCAGCCCAACTGGCGGGGAGGGGAGAGAAGATCTGTCGTCTCCCAGGTCCCGAGGGAACGGACCCCAGCAGGGTTTCATCAGTCAAAGCATCATCAGCGAGCTGCTATTACATTATTCTCAGACTGGAACAGCGGATCAGAAATGACTGGGAACAAATCACATAACTCACATAAGATCAGACAACAATAGTTTCTGTGAATGACTTTTCAAAACTGTTAAAATTAACCTGAAATTAAAAAAACCCCCACGTAATTCTGTGTGTTTAATATGTGAGGAAACAGGAAAGGGCTAAAAGTTGGAACAAACCTCACAAACAGCGGTGTGATTTTCCTCGTTCTGTGCCTCAATGAGCTCTGCCAGGAAGTACGGCTGGTCTACTGACAGTAGTTTGGTCTGCTCTGCAAATATGCGCATGATGTCATCATGATCTTCTACCCTGTAATGTACAAAAAGAGGAGTAGCCTTCACCTTAAAGCTCCACCAATCAATATTCTTTATATTACAACAGATCAAATTACTATCTGTAACATGATGCTTAAGCTGCTAATAATTCTCACCAACTCAGCAGCTCTAGCCTACAAAACTATTTTGCTCTTTTAAATCGTAGTTATGGTTTTAAGGCACATTTACTGAATGGTTCAGTCTCAGTGCATTCATCAACCTCATTTCCAGCAACAGCAGGTCACTGTTTTCTGCAGACAAGCTCTGCTCTGTGGCAGAAAGTCAAAGTTAGCGACTAGCTAGTGAAGAAAGTGGAACATCTAGCAGCTAAAGAGCCAGATATTTTTATCATTAGTTGGTGGAGGCCAAACCAGAGCTAAGAGGAGAGAGAAAATTAAACTTACATTCATCAGGTGGACACAAACAGGACTCCAATAGGATGACAATGTCTAAAAAGGCAATTGTTTGCTAGCATGTTAGCCTTAAGGACATTCAGGTGATATATCACAGCTATTGGTTTGTAAGCCTGTTGGGGAGTTCTTCTGCCACCAAGTGGCCAGACAAAATCAAATAATGCAGCTTTAACTTTAGTTACAGCGCAATAGATCCACATCGTACTTGATGAAAATCCACATCCATCAAATTCTGCTGACACTATTGTCACACTGGGCGCTTCTAATGAAATGTGGGCACAATATTTGGCTGTACGATTTTTGAGTATGGGCAAATGTTCACATCCACGTCCATCACTTTCTCACTACACTATATGAATATGCACTATACATGTATGAGCTACACACAAGTTTCATTGTTTCCTAGGCAGATACTGTGTGAGTGGAGAGGAATCAAGTGAAATCACCTGGCTGGGCGGATATGAAGCCTTGGACTGTGCTCTTGTCTGTGGCAGATTAATGCTGAGCACTGAGGCCTGGGGTCAGCCAGGCACTGCAGCGGCTCAAACATCTCACCCAGCGCTGGCTCTGGACAAACAGCAATCACAAGACTCACGAGTCTCTTCAGAGTTATTTTTTGAATAATTGATCAACTTTACAATGAATTTGAAGCAGTTCTTCACCTAAACCACCAACATTCAGGCTGACCAGGCAGATGTATTCAAGCTCTGCGACGGCGTTAAAGACAGCCCTGTAAAAAGAAGCATAACAACAAGGGAATTATAATTTGGCAGACATTAACTCCTATGAATCTACATTCTGTGGATGCTTCTAACCAAAGCACCTTTGAGTAAGTGTTGTTTTTAATATTCATGACATTTGGGAGTTGAACCCTGACTGTCATGTTCATTATTGTCCAGCTGTTTGAAATCGCTACACAACACATCACATTTATTGGCATTTAAGGCTATATTCTATTCTTCAGATGATTTCTTATGAAATGACACTAGAACTGAAACAAGTGAAATTCGGAAAGTAAATATTTCAAAACCCTGTCAAACTGCACCAGTTTTACCCAACTTTTGAAAAAGGGCTCATATTCTTATTTTGTCTTACCTCATTATTTCCTTTACACTTGCTGTGGCAAAATCCGGCTGTGCCACGAAAAGGTGGAGGAAGAGTGTGTTCAAAGGCTGCAGGGGGAAGAAAAATTAGCCAGTTTTCTCCAGTGCAGGTGTCAGTTCACTTTCATTTCATCTGATCTAAGAAGTATCTTTACTTCAAACTTCAAATAGTGAAAAAGTTTTAGTATGAGCATGTAGTCAGATTAGTTGTGTTGTGGCCAAAGATTCACATGAAAAACTATTAGAACGCATAAACAGCATTCATCTTAAAAGCAGCTCTTTGCCCTGTCGTCTGAATTCATGAATGATACGGACCGTGCACGTTTCAGCGCTGAAGTGTTTCTGCAGGAAAGGTTCCCAGTGAGTCTGGTCCACCACGTCTCCAACAGGGTGGTCGAAGAAGGAAGCGTGGGCCAGAATGTCATCCTTTTCATTGGCCAGAGTCACGGCCAGGTTGGCTTTCTCTCTGGAAGGTCCAGGAGAACCGAGAGGAAGCAAGAACCAGAGAATCATGTTAAGATGACATTACAACACTGAGTGACTTTTTACAAAAAGACGCTGGAAGAATAAGTATGTCATCATTACTATGATTACTCGCAAGGCAAGAGTTCACAGTGGGAAAAAAACATCAAAAAGTCAAGACAAACATTCAAACTACTCTTCTGGCATGGATAATCCACCTCTCTGCTATCCAGCCATGTGCTCATACACCATGTTTGCATCATCATTTTGTCAAAATATGGTTAAACACACTACTTTAATTAACTAAGAATCCATATAGAGAGTGGAGGAGTGGAGTATGCTGTAAAGGAGCAAATAACCAACTTTTTGTTTATTTTTTTTACCGTCATTATTGCATTTATACAGAATAAGTAATGAGATTCGATCCAATTACATTCAGCTTTATAAACACAGACTAAGTACCAGTATAACAAAATAGAGATTGGCATCTAACCAGAAAGTGCAAACAGTAGAAAAGTACATATATTGGTAGATGTATAATTATAAATGAGTGATACTAGAAAGTATACACAGAATGAATAATAAGTTAACTGTGGGTCAGAGTTAAGTAACAAGTGAGTTTACATTAACTAAATAGATAATCACATAAACTTTCTTTGGTTACGATATGTTGTCATGGGCATTTGTCATTGTTTTTGGCATTTTGTACACTAAATGCTTAACATGATGAATATCCTGGTGTCTGACAGGCACTTACTCGGCGTGCCTCTTTACAGAAAGCGTGTTAATTGCCGTCTGCGCTCCAAGACACTGAAAAAGAAACGTTTTGTCTAAACTTACAGGAGGTGGATTACATTGACCCTTCCGAAGACCGCCCGAGCCGAGGGGCCGACGAGGCTGTCGATCCCCTGAGCATCCGCCGACTCGCTTCTCCTGACGGTCACCGCTTCCTCCCGGCCACCGGCTGAAGTTATGGTCCTCATCTTCACTTTTACTGATTTTAATATAGCGGCGAGGTTTTAATTTCAGCCACGACAACAACAACAACAACAACGGGAGCAGCAGCAGCAACATCGACGACGTAGTAATTTACAACATAAAAACAGTCTAAATGTTAGCCAGCCGAGAACAACCGTTACTTACCCGTCACAGATTTTTCTCCCCAATGAGCTACAACGTTGGTCTACGAAATTAGAAACAAAATTTAAAAAGTAGCTCCTTAAAAACTGCAGGTTTAACGCTCACGGCCGGCTAGCTGACGCCGACTCTGTAACCATAGTAACAGAACGCCGCGCGAGGGGTCGACGGGATCTCGCGAGGCCTTGTGTGCAACCGTCATGGTGGCTCGCGGCGGCTGCGAACGAAACGCGTCGGCAGTCGTTGTAGTTTTTGCTGTTGTCGAGGCGTTTTAAGTGACTTTAGTTCGACTTTGAAACAAACCCCGCCAGCAGAATGGCTTCCACCGCGGCAGGCAAACAGCGGATACCGAAGGTGGCGAAGGTAAGGAAACAAAACCCAGTTTGTAAGAGCCGCGAGCTGACGGCGGCTAGGCTAATGCTATCGGTTAGCGCTAAAGCTTGACGTATAACGAGTTCAGCTCTTACATATTTATATATATATATATATATATATATATATATATATATATGTAATGTCGGGTAAGACCGTGCGTTTAAATGATCGTTTTAGAGCGGGAACGTTAGCCTGACGGAAACCACGTGAGCCTGGATGACAGTTAGGCTGAGTTTCATGTCCAACATGTTGGAAAATGCTTTAAGACTTAATCTGGAACAGACAAGACTTCATGAACACCTGGAAGACCTTATCTGACCTGGCAGAGTTTAAACAAAGATAACCCGAAATTAAACATCATATTGCAAAGTACATTGTTTTTCCTTCAGAGCTTTATAATCAAGTCTGCTGCTGCTGCAAAAACACGAGCTCTTGCATAATCGTCCAGACAGAAAGTATAAAGTATAGCCCTCCTACCTGTGTCTGTGGTGTTGCTGTGTACATAGAAATCATTGAATTAAATTCTGCTTCACATAAGGTTCTACACTCCAGTTGTATGTAGGTGTTTCTCACATATATTATTTAAGTATAATGTCATCCACTCCTACATAAACATTCATATGGTCACGTACACACCTTCCTCCTTTCCATGTTTTTATAGTACTGCTATTTATAAACACAGCCTTGACTTTAAGACATTCTGCTCACGGCTGGAGCAACATCATGGTAAAGGACTTCTGCTTGTATTTCAGGTGAAGAATAAAGCCCCCGCAGAGGTTCAGATCACCGCTGAGCAGCTGCTGAGGGAAGCCAAAGAGAGGGAGCTCGAACTTCTCCCGCCACCGCCAAAACAGAAGATCACCGATGAGGAGGAGCTGAACGATTACAAACTCAAGAAACGGAAGGTAAGTGAAGTGCTTCACTCTCATTTCCTCCACTGACTGACTAACACATGTAGCATCATTACTTGTCCAATGCAACATACAATTCATTTAAAAGTGGTTAGTGTGAGATCGTGCGATTATACTTGCAGTCGAAGACCGTTATGCCCGGCCTCGGGGTAAACTGGTGCACAACATAAAAAAAATGACTCCCCTCTTTCCCTGCTCCCAAAGATGGTCGGTGCCACAACGGATGCAGTCCAAACAGAAATGATTTATTCATATCACAGGGTAGAACTGGCGTCGGGGAGAGCACAGCCAAAACAACAAACACAACAATCTATGGGAACCCAACTAAATTACCTAACCCAAAGAAACAGAAAAAAGAAAATACAGGGATCTTACCTCACTCCCTAACATTAAACACGTAAGAACAGTAGCTAAGCACATTAGCACTAAGACAACGATTTAAATCCAGCGACGTGAGGTCGGCCTGGACGGGTGCCATTTTAAAGTAGGCGCCATCAGTCTCCCGTCCAATCACCAGCCACCACCTGGAACTGAGCATAATAGGAAAAACACAGAACAGGGTGAACAGCACCACCCTCGGGCAGGGAGGGACCACAGCATCAAAATCACTGTCACACTTAATATACACATTATGACCCAGGGTTATAAGAAGACTCACGTTCGATCAAATACACGTGTTATGGTTTTAATGAAATGAGTAAACCATTGTCTAACAGTAACAAAAGCACCACCTTCAGGAAGATTGTCTGCCTTTTCTTTCAGGGGTTTGAGGACAACATCAGAAAGAATCGGACTGTCATCAGCAACTGGATAAAATACGCACAATGGGAGGAAAGCCTGAAGGAGATCCAGAGGTATTGTGCCTTTAGCAAATCATTTTTACTGCAGAAACTAGCAGTAAATCAGACTTAATTTTATCTGTCAGTTTTAGAAATTCCTAATTATATTGTAGGGAAGAAAACAACTTATCTCTGCTTCCTCTGGTTTCAGGGCCCGTTCCATTTACGAGCGAGCGCTGGACGTCGATCACCGCAACATCACTCTGTGGCTGAAGTATGCCGAGATGGAGATGAAGAGCCGCCAGGTGAACCACGCCCGCAACATCTGGGACAGAGCCATCACCATCCTCCCACGAGTCAACCAGTTCTGGTACAAATGACATTAATATATTGCAAAGTTAGCTGGGAATGTATTTCATTAAGGAGTAAACAAAGAAAAAAACCCACCAGAAACAGTGTTAATATTATTTAGAAGTTTGAGTTTTGGTGAGCCAGTGTATAAAGCCAGGTTTCTACTTAAAAGGCCTTCCAATCCAAGTCGAAACATCAA
The DNA here is from genome assembly GCA_005408345.1 of Macquaria australasica. Classification (NCBI taxonomy): domain Eukaryota; kingdom Metazoa; phylum Chordata; class Actinopteri; order Centrarchiformes; family Percichthyidae; genus Macquaria; species Macquaria australasica. The sequence goes on along the minus strand of SEMN01000218.1, from coordinate 211,814 downwards.
AAATACAACTGGAAGCTCCTCCTTGGCTAAAAAAGTGAGATTATTTATTAAAGCCCCTGATGGATAAACAAAAGCGTACACCAAGAAAAAGATGATCAGAGAAACATATCGATTGGTAAATTCATTTTTGTTTTGTCATTTTGTTTTGCTTATTTCACTTTTTAAAAACAAGGAATTTCAGTTGTCTTTTTACTGTTTCTCCAATGTGTTAAAAAAAAAAGCCTGATACATGTATGTGACTGTAAAGTTTAGATGCAGAATCTTTGGTGTGCGTTTGTAGCCTACTTTCCAAACGTCTCCCCCTGCTTTTGACTTTTGACTTTTGGTCTCGTAAAAGGTACAAGTACACCTACATGGAGGAGATGCTGGGGAACATCGCCGGCTGCAGGCAGGTGTTTGAGCGCTGGATGGAGTGGGAGCCTGAGGAGCAGGCCTGGCACTCCTACATCAACTTTGAGCTGCGCTACAAGGAAGTGGACAAAGCCCGCACCATTTACGAGCGATATATCCTTTTGTTGGTGTGTTCTGAGTATTAATCCACTGAGAGGAGGTGGTGTTAGGCCACATTCAAACTGTGCATCATGTTACATAGCTGTCTACACTAGATGACATGTCATGATGACATTGTGACAGTCTTTGTATTCTGTAAGCTCTGGATGATATTTGTTTGTCATGTAAAAACTCCTTAACTCCGCTGTACTCGTCATGGTTCACCCTGAAGTGAAGAACTGGATCAAGTACGCTCGTTTTGAGGAGAAGCATGGCTACATCGCTCACGGCAGGAAGGTGTACGAGAGGGCGGTGGAGTTCTTCGGAGAGGAACACGTGGACGAAAACCTCTTTGTGGCCTTCGCCAAGTTTGAGGAGACGCAGAAAGAGGTTTGTGCAGTACCAGTATAGAACAGAACCAGTTAGCTTCTTGTCTTGGAGAGTTATTACAAACGTGGATACCCTTGTCCTTAGATTGTGGAACTAGCTTGAGAATTGTGCTGTGGCTGCTTCTTACCGAAACTCGTCGAATGACTGTGACTGTATGAAATGTCCCTTCCTTCACAGTTTGAACGTGTTCGGGTGATCTATAAGTACGCTTTGGACAGAATCCCTAAACACCAGGCACAGGAGCTCTTCAAGTACTACACGATGTTCGAGAAGAAGTTTGGAGACCGGAGGGGAATCGAGGACGTCATCGTCAGCAAACGACGGTTCCAGTATGAAGAGGAAGTCAAGGTATTTACCCTGGAACTAGCTTAAAAGGCTGCTCTTCACCTGTGATTCACATGAATTTATACTAGATTTTATGTAGTTATATCGTGGTGTTTTGAATAATAATCTACTGAGTGGCACAAATTCCTTTAGGTTTACTTTGCATTGCCAAAAAAATCCTTTATTCCATTATCGAGTCCTTAAGTCTTATTTTCTTTAAATTTAAACAACCGACAAAAAGATGAATCTGGTGGAAACGTTACTTCCTGTCCTCCTCATCAGTGTCATTTTTCTGTTTCTGTCAGGCGAACCCACACAACTACGACGCGTGGTTCGATTACCTCCGCCTGGTGGAGAACGATGCCGACCCAGACACAGTGAGAGAGGTTTATGAGAGAGCCATCGCCAACATGCCGCCCATCCAGGAGAAGAGACACTGGAAACGCTACATCTACCTGTGGATCAACTACGCTCTGTACGAAGAGCTGGAGGTCAAGGTCTGTTCACTTGCTCATCATCATCATCATCATCATCATCAACCTTTATTTCACTTCGACGCCAATGGAATCATATATACTGGTGTTGAGTTAGAAAAATTCAAATAATAAAGGAATTAAAGTGTTTTATTACAACAGATAAACCAGGAGTGAATAGTATCTGTCACCTCAACTTTTTATGTTAGTTTGTTTTCAGTAAGTTGTGAAGCCAAGGACAATTTTCTACATTACATAATTACAATCATTGACATTTTTTAAATCACTGTAAAAGCTTTTTATTCATGCTAGCACTGTTTTATTTCCATCATGTCTTATCTGTATTATTATTGTTGTTGTTGGGTATTTTATTCCTTTTTTGTATTATTTTTAAAATGTAAAAATTTATTTTATGTGCCTCCTGAAATGTTTTAATCCTGGTTCAACCATGTGAAGCACTTTGTAACTTTGTTTTAAAAAGTTCTGTGTAAGTAAAGTTTATTATATTATTTATTATAGATTTCCTCACTAATTACCTGACCTGCTCACTCAATCTCTCTCAGCCAGTCAGATTAATATCTAATTAATTAAGATGCCATCTCAATGAAAACAAATCAACAATAAGCTTTGCTAATTATGTTTTATACACTTTTATTCTTTTTTTTGTCAGGATCCTGAGAGAACGAGGCAGGTGTACCAGGCCTGTCTGGATCTCATCCCACATAAAAAGGTAGTTTAAATATTTACTTTTCCATTTTCTCAAAACGAGTCCTGATTCTCTGATGTTTCCAGACTCACTGTGTTATAACAGGATGCTGGTATAGCTGATAGAACAGTACCGGATTGTGATGATCTTGTGTTATGTTTCAGTTCACATTCGCTAAGATTTGGCTGCTCTACGCTCAGTTTGAGATCCGACAGAAGAACCTGCAGGGAGCCAGAAAGGTCATGGTAAGATTCACCAGAGCTGATCAACACAGAGACTGGGGAAAAAAAGAAATAACATCCTGGTGGAAGACATCTTCATAGACTGTCAGCAGAACTACATTATTTAGTCCATCTAGAGGTTTATTAGAGGGTAACCTGTTCCGATATTAGCCGTGTTACATTAACATAAATGTTCTCTCTCTACTGTCCACAAACCAAAGCATTTATTTTCGTTTTATTTTAAGAGAAATGTCACACACTATAAAACAGTATAAAAAATATCTGGAATAAGATGCATAAACAGGTATGAGTTTCCAAAATATCTGAAGCAAAAATAGCACATCTAGAAGCAAACTCCTTTCTGTTCTCAGGGTACAGCGATCGGTAAATGTCCGAAGAACAAACTGCTGAAGGGCTACATCGAGCTGGAGCTGCAGCTGCGTGAGTTCGACCGCTGCAGGAAGCTGTACGAGAAATACCTGGAGTTCAGCCCAGAGAACTGCACCACCTGGATCAAGTTCTCAGAGCTGGAGACGATCCTGGGAGACGCAGAGAGAGCCCGCGGCATCTTCGAACTCGCCATCGGACAGCCGCGACTGGACATGCCAGAGGTATTGATCAGTTTTCTTCATCTAACCTTTTGTTTTTTTTAGGGTCGGAGAATAAAAACATCCAAACATATGGACAACTCATTTTTCTTAGTTTTTCCCATTTCTGCGTGTCTGTTCCTTTGTTGAAGGAAGTTACAAAACTCTGTAGTAAGGCACAGTAGCTCTGTTGATTTCATGTTGATTGACAGAACATTTGGCAGTATTTGAAAATGCAGGAAAGGCGTTTCCATATCCCATTTAGGGCATCAACTCTTCTTCAACAAAGGCAAAAACCATCTCAAGAGAGCGTGAAAACCTTTTTGCTCAATTGAGAAAGTTTATTTCCATACAGCTTCTCTAATGATACTTCAAAATGTGCATAAAAATATGGAAACACGGCTTGTGTCTGGTATTTTTTCAGGTGCTGTGGAAGTCCTACATTGACTTTGAGATTGAGCAGGAGGAGTTTGGAAACACCAGAAACCTTTACAAAAGGCTGCTGCAGCGCACCCAGCATGTCAAGGTGAGAACTGCATTGTCGCCCTAACTTTCTTAATCAACCAACCAAACCATGACTGAGATGTGCGAGGTCTTACCGTCCTCCTCCTCGTCCTCTCATGCAGGTTTGGATCAGCTACGCTAAGTTCGAGCTGTCCATCGATGGCCCCGACAGGCTGCAGAAGTGCCGGCAGATCTACGAGGAGGCCAACAAGAGCATGAGGAACTGCGAGGAGAAGGAGGAGCGGCTGATGCTGCTCGAGTCCTGGAGCGACTTTGAGAAGGAGTTCGGCTCCGACAGCACCAGGGAGAGAGTCTGGAAGCTGCTGCCAGAGAAGGTGAAGAAGAGGAGGAAGCTAACGGCCGAGGACGGGGTAAGAACTGGACGCCGGAACTGGTTTATAATGGAGCAGTGGGACGGCATATTGAAGTGTTTGGGTCTCGTTCTTGTTCCACACGTTTGGCAGTATGGAAAATCAAACCTTTTGACCGATTTTGACCTGTAAAAAGATCCAACTATGAAACTTGTATAGAGTAAATAACTACTTAGTTCCAGTCAGTCCTGATAGGATTAATTGATTAGTTAGTATTTTGTAACAATTTTGATAATTAAGTCGTTAATTTTCTGGTTCCAGCTTCTCAAATTTGAGGATTTGCTGCTTTTCAATTGAAAAATAGTTGACTTAGTTTTTAATTCTCTAATTGGGTGTTGATGAGGTTTTGAGTTCACAGCTCCAGAAGATAAATCTACATCTAGAAACTTCTTTATCGCCTGTTTTACATGTTGACATTTATACAATCTTCAATTTGAGGAGGGCTGTTTGCTTAGCTCAGTTAATCTGTAGTAGTTTTTACAGGTTTTAAACTAAAATAACATTTGTGATTTTGGACAGTCATTGCTGATGGTTTAGTGGATTTCATCAAGACATTTTATTTTCCGTTTGTGTGAAGCTTACCAGTTTATTTTTCTAATTTAAATTCAAAACCCATGGAAATTTAAATTAATCTCAAAGATAATTGGTGTATTTGTGCTTGCTTTACTAAGCCAGGTGTTTAATTGCAGTGTGAGCAGAGGGGACAGTACCAGGGTCAAATCAATACATCTGAAAAAATTACGCTATTTTATGCATAACTCATAACTTTACAATGAAATGAGATTCAATATAAGATTGAAACAAAAGATAATCTTAGTCTTGGATTAGTTTGCTGGGGAATAAATAGAGATTTTAGAGTTAGAGAATACATTTATTTTTGAAGTTATTTATCAAAGACAAACATTTCCTGGTTCCAGCTTCTTAAATATGAGGATTTGCTGCTTTTCTGTTTTATATCATTGTAAACAGAATATCTTTGGGTTTTGGACCATTTGGAGTAAATAATCTTAGTGATTCATCACAATCTCTTTTCCTGATCCTTTCAGTCAGACGCAGGTTGGGAGGAGTACTACGACTACATCTTCCCAGAGGATGCCGCCAACCAGCCCAACCTCAAACTGCTGGCCATGGCAAAGATGTGGAAGAGGCAGCAGGTGGTGGAAGACGAGGTTCAAGAAAAAGCTCCAACGGATGAGGAGACGACATCGCCGTCCTCTGACGAACCTGCAACTGCTCCTGAAAACCTGCCGGAGAACGACTCCGACAGAAACACTGCGACCGAAACAGAACAGGAGAAGACGTACGACGATCGAGACGACAGCAGCAGCAGCAGCAGCGAGAGTGACAGTAACGATGAAAATGATGGAGAGAAAGAGGAGAAAGAAAGCAGGAGCGCCGCTGAAGAGAAAGAGAAAGATTAGAGTAATGTTTTGTATGAAAGTTTCCCCGCTCAGGGACACGAGGGGAGTGATGCTCATCCCAGATGGAGTTTTCTACTGATGTGTTTTTCTAACAAAACCAACAAAACCAGCTCACGAGCAGTCTTTATTGTATGACCATGTTTTCTTTGCCACTGTGCCATTAGACATGCATCAATTCAAACTCGCTTGTTGTCTCGTTTCTTACGCAAATGTTCATTTAGAATTTACAGGAAATTAAAATGTGTACAACCAGTGGCTCTCTGACAGTTTAATTATGTACAGTGTAGCTGAGCCGGACCTGTAATCACATAATTCACATCTGATTATCAGGATAAAGAGAGCAGAGCGTCAGAGAGCCACCGTCTGTTATTCGATGTCTTCAGGTCTGACAGGATGCGGCAGGGGGATGATGGACTTCTTCTCTGTGTCTCTGGACAGAGCTTTCCTCATATCTGCAACAACGGGAAGAAGAAATATAAACCGTCAGCTTTTTCAACCTGGTCTTCTGTTTGTTCTGGAGGAACAGCGCCCTCTACTGTTGTGAGTTGTAAAGCCAAATAAATGCAGCACAGAGGCTTTGCTCAGTTACTGTGGCAACTGAAAGTCATTAAAAGGGTCAGTTCATAAAAATACATCTATCCATGCAGATAGGTTCTGCTGGAGCCCGAAAACAATTTAATTGAGCTACCGTACCAATGAAAAGGTAATTTAACAAAAATAAAATGCGTTTGTGTTTTGACCAAATGGAGCAGGTTGATAGTCGCAGTGAACTGGAATGAACTGAAACCCAGCAGCTGCTCGAGGAAATTAATCTGAAAACTGATGCTTTGAAAATAAACACTTGTATTGTCCCTTTAGGTTTTTCTTAAATGGACAGTTTTGATAACTCCTCACCGTAAGCGTCTTCGTCAGGTTCTCCGTTGCTGGCTGAGTAATACTCGATCACCGTCCTGTAGACGCTGTAGCCCAGACGTTTGTACATGTTCACCGCCACCTGGTTGGACACTCGCACGAAGAGATCCACGAAGAATCCGCCCTTCCTACAACACAACATTAAATCACATCACAACATCTGTTACTAAATCACACACGGGCATTTTCAGAATAAACACCAAAACAAAGGCTACTTATGTGTTGAGTTAATATTAAAGCCTCACAAACCTTTAAAAACCTGTGTTCAGAGCTCATGGAGAAAATATGTATTAATATATGAAAAGACTTGTCACAAACGTGGTTTCTGGGCATCGGTCGTGAAACATTCAGAGGAAACAAGTAATTTGTAATTTGGGTTGAGGCCTACACGTAGAAAGAAAATCTAAGAACATTTTAATTTTAGAACATAATTTCATCAGATTTTGGGGATCTTACAAATTTTTGTTACTCATCTCAACACAAACAGCAGTTTCAAAAAGATTTATGTAGGCTACAGATAAAATATTCATTTTTGTCCATATGCAGCTTTTGTTTAAATATATATTGTTACAGTATTTGCAGATATAAACATTAAACTGGGACATTTCCACGTGTATAATAATGATGCTGCCCAGTCAACCATCTGTGACACTAATAATGTTACATATCTCATTTCTATGATGTAAAATTAACATTACTAAAGACAGACCTTCCTGTCCAGTGTGGTTGGTATACTCCAGGGTGTGATGGTACAAACCTCTCTGAGATTTCCTCCAGCATCTCCATTAGTTTGGCTGCAAGGCCGAGTCTTCTGAACTCCGGGGCGACGGACAGAGCGGTGACGTGGCCGTGCCACTCCTCCCGAGCCACGGATCCCTCCGCCTTCCCCATGACTGCAAGCAAGCAACGAGTCAGAGGGTCACACGAGCTCATTTTACTCAACCAAAACACAGAAAAGTGTGGTGATGAAGTGAAGTATGTGGCTGTTATAAGATGAATAAAGTCAGCACAGCATATTTCAAATCTGTGTTCTTCACTTTCACCTTAATAATATAATTATTTACTGATTATTTAATGTTTTTAAAGTGTTAGAGCTTTTGTATGCAATAATGCAGTTTTCAATGGTCAATTTGAAAAGCTATATATATATATATATATATATATATATATATATAGGCCAGATTATTGAATGTAATGAACAATAGGCCTATTTCACAGCAGACTTGTAGTAGGCGGTGTAACCACAGGCGTTAATATAATAACAGTAGCAATGGCTCCAGTTAACTCAAGTGCCCAGTAAGCCGTGACAGTGAGGCAGCGTGCTCAACACCAGGACCCTGATTAATGGAAAATAAAAGTTAGCGAACATTAGTTGTAATATTTACACCTGGGCTCGTCTCTACTGGGATGCGTCACATTGTCCTGCATGAAAAGAGGCTTTACACGTGAAATGTTCATGAGACAGAGTCTCAGTGAAAACACTTGAGTGAACCTTTACTTTATGATTAAGACGTCATATCATCTGACCACCAGGTGGCGCTAAAAGAGCCAGAAATATTTCCAAACTTCTGTTTTTTTGTCAGTTCTTTTGAAGAAGGGAAATTCCAGTTTTTCAATTCATATTTTAATCCCATATTTTTTAAATTTTACCACTGTTCATTTTCCCCAAGCACACATTAATGTAGTTTCACTGGTGATACACACATTGTCAGTCTATACTTACTTATACTTACTATACGTTACTGCACTAATTCATTGTGACAGTTCGTGTCTAAATCTTGTTTATGGTATCTCAACTTTTTTTTCTGATTTGTAACAACTGTCATTCATTGTGTTTTATTACTCAGTGACACCAACTTAGGTGTAACAAACCTTATAACAACCAACTTATGACATTGTCTTTATTTGTTTGTATTTTTCTTCTTACACCTGTATGTATGTGTGTGTGTAATATATATATATTTATTAATATTCTGTTTTGACTACACTTTTTGAATATTTAATATATCATAATAAAAAGAGACTTTATAAAAAAAGAAGAGTTATGACAGTGTGGATAAGAGACAAGGACATTTATTTTCTTTAACAAACATCCAAACAGTTTCAGATTAATGTGCAGCAAAATTAAAACAAAAAAACTGAGAGAACATCTATTACAGCAGCAGGTTAACTGATGAAAACCTCAACCTCTCAGCCATCCTGAACAATGAAATGTTAAAGTCTGACGGAGCAGAAGAACTTACTGTAGCCCATCAGTTCACCACCAGGAGCCTCTGCAACGATGAAGTACTCCGGCCAGTGGGCAAGGTACTGCAGGTAAAACGGGATCCCATACTGGAGGTCACAGGTCAAAGAAAACCACACACCTGTGTTACATAAAGCACACCTCTCTGTGTAACACAACACAGTTAAACAGTTCCAAGACAGATTAGTCAACATGGCTGATATTCATCCTTAAATGAAGGATACAGTTTCCGTCAGAGGGTCCAGGTTGCTGTTGAACAAAACACAGACAATCATCAGTTAATCCTAAATTGTTATTTATCCGTTTCATGCTTGGCCAATGGCAATTCTTCTACGAGAAGGTCACGAATAATTTTCGAATAAGGTTCCTTATTTAACAGCATGTACGAACATTAACTTAAAAATGACTACAATGTGTATTGAGTTCAGTAGGGTTTATCGGTGAACACGTGCGCCCGACCAGCGCTGTAACAGCTGATGTGCGCTGTTCGCTAACGTCCTAGCTGCGTTAGCTACCTACCTGGAATAAGTAGGCAAACACATTGCACTTTTTTACTGAAACGACAGCTAGTCAACTGATTAAATATGTGCCGATTTTTCCAGAGGATGCTAAAGATTCAGAAGGTGTTTCAGTCAGGCATTAACTAGTATCCTCTCTGTCAAAGACAATGGGACTATTTAATTCTGAAATTATTTCAATGGAGTTTGGCGCACCATCCGTGGCCACACTGGGTAGCCTGCTAACGCTGCTGCACACCACAAACAGGATGTGCAGATAACTTTGTCACATAAACACAACAGCACTGGTTGATAAATACAATCTATGCAGTAAAACTGACAAGATTCCACTCACATATTGTTGAATTTAAATAAATCATCGCAGGTAAACGGTCTTAATGTTGTCATCTTGACTTGCTGCTCTGTGTCCCTTCACCTCACAGAGGAACAGACACATCGGCTCACTTTAAAAGGCTTAAAGAAGAAGAGCAGCGCCCCCTGTTGAACGGAGGTACTACACTGTATTCTTCTTCTTCTTGATTTGATTCACAAAGTGCAGCTGAGGCTGATGGGAATGTTATTCATTTTGCATGTTTTTGGTCATAAACCAAAGTGTTGCATGATGGTGAAATAAAAAGTCAGAGTATCACCAAAGTTATTACAACCATCCAACAGTTGTTTGGACATTTCACTCAAAACCACAACCGTCAACCTCATGGTGGCGCTAGAGGAAAAGTCAGGGGATCTCCAAAGTCAGTAGGATTCGTCCTCTTCGGCTAAAAATACAACAGCAACATGTCTTTCCAGAATCACTGTCCTCATTTTCTTTCCTGTTTGTTTTTCAATGAAAACTCAGTCAAACTGACATTGAGACTTTGGTCCCTTGGGTTTTGGAGCCCCTTGGGAGACCATCTACATTTCATGAGGCTTTCCTCATCCTTTACCAGCTCCATGTAGGCGCTGTGAAGCAGAGGAGCAAGTCTCTATGGCAGCAGTGAGACTGAACCGATGCCCAGTGGAGATACAAACATCATAAATCTTTTTTGGGACACAACGCAAATAATATCACAGGTCCATTGTCCTCTATAAATATCCTCAGAGTGGAAACACCCAGTTTCAGCTGCTAAATGAGGCCTCCCTGGGGGGGGGGCAGGTAAACTGAGACACTGGTCATCACAGCTCATCAGGTGATACTGTATGAGGAGGAGGCGGGGGTGGGGGTGGGGTGTGGGGGTGGGGGGGTCACTGTCTGCAGGTATGAAGGCTGCCGCTGACATCACCTGCTCACCAGCACTGAGCGAAGCCCCGTGTGGTGAGGTTCATTCATGCAAATGGAGCGTCTCCAGGTGTGGGGATTCTTCGGCCTCATCGTTCTCACCGCCGCCCAGAGCACCACACACAGGTAAACACACACACACACACACACACACACACACAAACACACACAGGTACAGGTAGAGCCAGGGGAAGTCATCTGGACAATTTAAGGGTCTATCTGAGGTTTCCTTATCTGTTTATTTAAGTAGTAAAACAGACAAGACTTCACTCACATATTGTTGGATTTAAACAAGTCATCACAGTCTTATTGTTAAAAAAGGATTTGGGTGTTAAATAAGAAAGTAAATAACAATCAGGGTTTTCTTTGCCTGATGTGAAGTCTAATTTTTAATCATCCTAAAGTATCTTTTTATGATTTTAAATGTATTGTATAATTTGATTGAAAAAACAACATAAATCATATAATTTCACAGTAGTTTGGCACAGTTGCATCGTTCTTTAATCTTTAAGATTTAGAGTGGAATTTTGTGCACTGATTAGTCAAAATTCACTTGAGCTTTAAATGAGGATTTTCCATTTTTATCTTAATTTGGTTAAGATTATTAGGATGTGGTTATCATTATCTTCTCTGGATCATCAATATATCTAATTTAGCCAAAGTATCACTGTTGTTCCTCTTCAAACGTCTTACCAGTTCTTCTTTTCTTTTCCTCCTCTCTTTCTTCACACATCTGGATGAATTTTAATTTAAAAATAAACCTCAGCTGCCGACATTATTCTGTAATAAATAATCTGACACAGTGACAAGAAAAATATACAACATCAGCAAACTTACACTTTAACAAATGTTTTTACTGTTTTCTTTTTCTTCTTTCTTTTCTCGCTTTACACCTTTTGAGGATTTTACATTTTTTTTGGTTTTAAGTGTTGCTTCACCCAAACTATAAAAACGTGTGGTGGTATTTCGCCATGTAGATAGTTTTGGTTTCATTTGTCCAGGTTTTGAGATATTTGCCTCCAACCCCAAAACAGTGGAGGTGACTGGAATTTAGTTTGTGGTGTCAAAGAATTTAAATGTCATGTGTCAACAGCAGCATGCGTTTCCAGAAAGTGTCCTCGTTACTGGATAATCCACAGAACCCACTGTCAACAGGACTATGTCTTTGGTCCCAGTTAAAGCTGTTTATGACCACAGTAATAATAATAATAATAATAATAATCTTTATTTATAGAGCACTTTTCTAAAACCACTTTACAAAGTGCTTCACACAAGGCAACAACTTCACAACAAGCAGATCATAACATTTTCCAATAAATTAATGACAAATAAAATAAAACAAATGAAACAAGTAAAAACAAATAAAACAAGAAAACAAATTAAACCAGCAAAAACTGTAGTCAATAAAATCAAGAAAAATTAGGAAAAGCTGTCCGATAAAAGTATGTTTTAAGAAAAGATTTAAAAGAGGTCACTGATTCTGCTGACCTGATTTCATCAGGCAGCTCGTTCCAGAGCTTTGGGGCTCTGACTGACTCCGTCACCTCTAGTTTTCAGCCGTGCTTCGGGAACAGATAAAAGACCTCTGCCCGAGGATCTCAGGCTACGCACAGTAGATCTATTTGTGTGTATTTAACCTGCCTTGCTCTTTGTGCTGGTTTGGCTCTTCAGCCGCGACCCTCGGCCCTCCTACCTGCTGCTGGCTCCTCAAGCCCTCTGTCCTGGAGTCCCAACCTCAGTGTCAGTCACCATCCTGACCACCTCGCCGGTCGCTGTATCTGCTCACATTGTTCAAGACAACCAGACCATGGCCTCACACTCTGCTACAGTGGATGGAGGTGAAGTCTTTTGTGCATCATCAGCAAAAGACTGTCTTCTGATTTTAATTACTTGCAGTGTAATTAAACAACATTACTGTCAAATTCTGTTTTTAAAGGTTCAACCAAGCTGCTGACTTTGCCACCTGTAAGTACAACATATATCATATATATTCTGTCAATATAGCTGTAGGATGGATTGTCATGAAATGTTGTATAAGTAATTCGTATAAATAATTCATGTTCCCCAGAGGATGAATCCTCATAACTAAATCCCCTGACTTTTCATCTGGCACCATTATGAAGTTGACATTCATAATTTCCAGTAATTGTCTCAACAACTAAAGGATGGATTGCCATGAAGTTTGGTACACGCATTCATGTTCCCCTCACGATAATAGCTACTCCTCTAGCGCCATCTTCATGAGGTCAAAGTTTTACTTTATCCAACACTTTATTTGACCAAATACTTGCAGAACTAATGACATTCCCATCAGCCTCAGCTGCACTTTGTGTTTAGTGCTAATTAGCTAATCAGCTTTTTAAGAGTAAAATTCAAGCACTTTTCAAGCACTTTCCAGGTACCTAAACCAAACATTTCCTGACTCTCGAAGCCTTTAATTGTTACTATAAATTTCAGGAGACAACAAACAAATATGACGACTGGATCGTTTCATTTCAAACATTAAAAGATGTTTGGTTTCCATGAGTGATTGTGTCGATGATGAAACACCAGATTATGTTGAAAAATCAAGCATTTTTCCAGGTGTATATTCGAATTCAAGCACATTCCTAACCTTGAAAACATAACGGTTAAAATTAAGCCATTTCCAAACTTTCAAGACTTCATACAAACCCTGTACTTATGAGCAGCTCTCGTCGAGGATTTGAATACTGTCTCTGGACACTGTTGGTTAAATTGTCTTTTATCAGTGGTGAAAAGGTTTTTTCTAAATGAAACCAGAACAAACAGATTTTTCTGCTTTCAAAGCAGAGAGGAGAGGCTTTTGTCTGATAGTCAACTGAATGTTTTGAACAGAAACAGATATGATCAGGTGAAAGTCAGACAGATGCAGATCCAAAGTGAAAGCCTCTTATCTGGACCACAGCTGTCAGTCTGCCGTCCTTTACAGACACCTGAGAAGCCTCAAAAACAGATTTCTACAGAGGTCAGTCAGGTTTTAGGCATCTTTGATTTCCATTATTAAATAGAATAATTGTCCTTTGGTCTGTTAGATTTTAGAATTACAAACATTTCTTAGTTAAACTCAGTGGCCGGAGTTAAATGTTGTACCCCTGCAGATCCACGAGAGCAAGTCCAGCTACTGGCACCCTTACTTCCTGGAGGTCAAAGGGCACGTGGGCAGAGTGGAGGTTTTCTACAACTCAACAAAGCTGCACTTCCACCTCAAAGGCCTCTCCACCTTCATTCAGACAGACAAACTGAACTATCTGCCCGGGCAGGAGGTGAAGATCAGGGCGGTGTCCATTCACCCCGACGGGAAACCCTACGTGAGCCCGGTGGACATCATCATCAAAGTGAGTCTGACATCAAGATACAGAAAACATAATGTAAAAATGCACCATGTAGATATATATACTGCTTCTTTATATTTCAGCATATCAGTAATCAAACGAATCAAAAACACTTCTGCAGCAGGAATATGATAGAAAACACTGATAGAAATGCTTCCTAACATCACAATGCAACATGCTGAAATAATGAAAATCTATCCTTCATTATATTAACTAATTATTAGTTAATTTCATTTCTACCTGATCCAGGACCCGAGGGGAAACCTGCTCAGACAGTGGCTGGCTGTAGACAGCGTCCTCGGGGTTGTGTCCACAGAGTTCCAGCTGTCTGAAAACCCTCCTCTGGGTGAATGGACCATCGTCACTACAGTCAGAGTAGGTCTGCTACACCTCACCCAGTGCACTCAGCGTGTCCCTTACCTTTTATAAGGACTGTAGGGACACATAAAAGACACTTTCAGAGTGTTTGAAAACAGATTACATACTAATTTGTGGTGTAGAAGGAGCTCGTCCAAGAAAAGCAGGTGACTGATTCTGTACCTGAGCTGCAGACTGGTAACCTGGACTCAAGTCAGACACGAAATTTATGGGTAATTAAGGGTACAAAACATATACTTAAGTAATGCTTAACTAACGCATGACTCATGATTTAATGCATGACTCAATGCAGGATGTCACTATGACTTTATGTGATTATTTATTAGATCATTAAGGAATATTAGGCTAATTCACACTTTTTGGTGGATTCCAGTTACATAGAACAAGAGACCAATGCATTACAGAGTCCAGAGAAAATATTGATAATGCTGGTGAGGGCCTTGCTTTTTATATAAAATGAAGATGAGGCTATAACACTCAAGATAAAACAGAAAATTGGATTGTTGGATGGATGAAAAATGGAGAGACAAAGCTCATGTTGTTCCCTAAATCAACAGGGTTCATCCTCTGTTTTACAGGACATTTCAAGTGAGAAGCATTTCAATGTGGCTCATTACGGTACGTACGTTTTCTCTGACCTGCATATAAACTATGGAGTCATAGGAGTGCCATAAAAAAAAAAAATCTGGGAAAAACACAAGAGAATTAATGTGGAAATATAAAGAGAGAATAAATAAAAGAATAAATAAATGTGGATATATAAAGACAAATAATTATTTTCCCTTATTGCTTTTGCTATTCCTTGAAGGGCCAAGCTGTCAGTCAACTGGCTTTGGGCGGGCCTTCCTGCCCAGGCTGAGTAATCAATTCATGCACACATGAATCCTGCTTTGGTGGGAACTTTTTAGCGCAGACTTTGCAAAAGCAATAAGGGAAAAGCAAAAGCAATAAAGGAAAATAATTATTTCTCTTTATATATCCACATTCATTTATTCTTTTATTTATTTCTCTTTATATTTCCACATTTATTATCGTATTCTTACCCAGATTTATTCTTTTTTATGGCACTCCTATGACTCCATAATAAACTGAACGTCTTCTTTTTCAGTACACTAAAAGCTGAGCGATCTAAACATCTTCTGGGATCCAGAAAACACCATCACTTTATATTCACATGTTAATATATCAGGATGTTTTGCACAACACAGGCGTGATATTTGATCTGATTTTGTCAGAATCAGTCGGCTCTAAAGTCCATTCATTGTGTGTCTGGTTGCAGTGCTGCCAAAGTTCGAAGTTATAATAGAAGCTCCGGATGTTATTCATCATGAGGACACTCTGCGGGGCTCCGTCACAGCAAAGTGAGATCATTTGTTTCATTCAGTGCAGTTTCAATACTTTTACATTTACATGTTTGTGTATTAATAATCTAAAACTGAGGACTGTTTAAGATTATTGTGTTTTCTTCCTCAGGTACTTGTACGGCAAGTCTGTCCAGGGACACGTGTATGTAACGTTCGTCTATCATTTTCATGGTATTCAAGAGGCCTATGATGAAGACAGAAAGGTGTGTAAATTTAGGATTTACTATTTGACCCATTTTCTATCAGTAGAAATAAAATACTTGACTGTTGGTCAGACAAAATTAGAATTTTGAACACATCCCTTTGACGTGGAAAACTGAGTTTTATCATTATCTTTGACCTTTATTTTTGACTAACCAATCAATCAGTCACCTAACAAATACTGTATAATCATTAGATGAGCTGATATCCTTATTGACATCCCTGTTGATTTGGTCTAGATTGACGGCTACACAGACTTGACGTTTGAAGTTCCCTATTCCCACATAATGAGGAAAAGAGCTACAGAAAGGGTCTTTGACAAATACATGGATGAAGAGTTTCTAATGATTGAAGTTCGTGTGACTGAACACCTCACAGGTAATCAGTTTTTACCTCACAACATCACCTTCAGGCTGCACTTATTTATTGCACTTTGTATTATTAAATGTAAAAGGAAGGACTTATAGATGTCAATCAGAACTCATAAATCAGTGTAAGTCAGCGAGAACACTGAGGTCCTCAGTATTTATTTTGAGAATTTTACATTTTACAGGTTGATTCCAGTACTTTTTAGATTCAGTATATTTAAATTTGACTACTTTTAGGCCAGCTAATTCATAAATAAATAAATAATTAAGTATTTAACCACAGTTTCATCCCTGCCAGTGTGGACAAAGGCCGGGTCACTCACATATTTAAAACAGCAAAATCAATTAATTTCAGCCGCAATTAGTGGATTCAGGGTTAATGATGTAAATCTGCAGACATTTTTCATCTCAAGTTAAAACTTTGGTGAACTTTGCCCACATATTTGCACCGTAGACCGAAAGCAAGCCGTCTTGACAAGGCTGATCTTTGAGGAACCCGAGACTGGAGTCCAAACTGGAGGAAGCTATCGTAGCTTATTAGCTTTGTTGCACCATCAACTTTTATTTAACCTATTTTGTAGGAGTAGCCTACAAACTGCTCCACAGATTAATGGTTTACACACACTTATGGAGACAGGAGGCGATGGTACAAGTACGTCTTTTTGAATAAACTGTGTAAACTTATTGTCCCGTTGCTTTTTTCCCTCTACAACAAAACTCTTTATTGAATGAAATGACGGTCCAGTACTGAGAAAATAGGAGCTCAGGGAGCTAATGGGACTGACTAGTGCTAGTATGTCGGGCTAGCTAGCATGTTAGCACCTTTGTTTCTGGTGCGACCAGGCCTTTAGACCTTCATGTTGGGAAATACAATTTACAGAGCACATAATCGAACTGTTAACTGAATAAATCAAATGTAAACAGATAAATTAAATAACAGAAATAACTGAGTGCTTCTCATATTTCAGGTCTGACATATAACAGTACAGCAAAGGTGTCTTTGGCAAAGCACAGATATAAAGTTTCCTTTGATGGCTATCCCCAAATATTAAGGCCCTCACTGAACTTCACTGCCAGGGTAAGGAAAGCTAATCTAATTTGGTTTCTAATGTTTTTTAATTGTTTAATTTTATACTTTCTCCATTTCCTTTTCTTATTAAAGATCACGTACTCTATTGAGTAAAATGTCTGTCTGTTGGGACTATGGGGGCAAGTTAGCTTAACATTGATGTTTTCAAAATGTGAATTGCACATTCTGTACCATCCATCCATCCATCCATTTTCTATACCGCTTATCCTCTTAGAGGGTCGCGGGGGGCTGGAGCCAATCCCAGCTGACATTGGGCGAGAGGCCGGGTACACCCAGGACTGGTCGCCAGTCAATCACAGGACTGACACACAGAGACTGACAAACATTCACACTCACAGTCACACCTACGGACAATTTAGACTCACCTAACCTAACCATTCTGTACCATGCACAATATATTTTACGCATTGTTCTGTATTTCTACATAAAGGATTCAATTTAAAGAAGCATACTGTCAACAGTTTTCTTGATTTCATAGCTGAAAATATCTACATACAACGATAAGCCGCTGTCAATGGAGGATCAGCTAAAGACCGTTCAGGTGTCAGTGATGCAGCGAAACCAAAGTCAGTGGAGTTGGGAAATGGACAACGTGAAACAAATGGTGCCTCATTCATCATACGCGTCAGGTTTCGATGCGATGTCTACTGAAGACGTGGAGTTTCCTCTCCCTGCAGACGGAGTCATACCGCTCCACATCCAGCTCCTGAATGAAACTGAAACACTCACTATCGATGTAAGATTATCTTTTTATAAAACCTTACCCTTTATCATGCCTACATACTCAGTCTAACTATGTAATGAGTGTGTAGTGCATTCACTGTAAAAATGACAAATGAAAAAGATTAGATTAGATTTTTCACTGTGATTTTGACACTGTTGAGTGTGCAATGCAATGCTAAAACAGAAACAGAGAGAATTCACAGCTGGAAAAATCTAGAGTCTGTCTCTAGGTTATGTCTACAAGTAAACATATTATTCAACATTATATGAAGAATAAAGTTTCCTATTGTAAATAGACAAATTGCATTTAATTCATACCAAATAACATAGCTATTTCCGGTATCCTTCCTTTATTATTCAGAAATTACAGACCTATAAAATAAATCATTTTTTATTTTCTGTATTATTTCCTATTGGTACGAACTGGCAAAGTACAATAATGTCTTGTGCCATAATGCACCATGAACATTATAACCTAGGGATTACTTTACTATTAAAATTTGCTCTCTTTTTGACTCAAATTAACTGAAATATAAAGTGGTGTATCATCCGCATAGAAGGGAACAAAAAGCCATGTTTACAGATTTCCGGAGCCAACTGGGTTCATCAAAGCGTTTATTTTTTTATTTCCTATTATGGTCCCTGTTTGATATTGTTTTTGTGTTAGAGCATTATGGCAAATTTAAAATATTTGAGGACCTGAACCTGACCTAGGTGGGAAGTGAAAAAGATGTTTTGAACACAGAGATGTTAACCACAGACAAACTGGGATTTTTTAAGTCAGCTGCAGATACCAAAAAGGTTTTCTGCAAGATTATTTAGCACCAGGAAAGAAAACTAAACTCTTTCACATATTTATCTATTTGTTTTTGCTTGTTTTCAAGGCGTCTTTTGAGGACAGCCACAACACTCTACAACTTTATAGAAGCTACACATCCCCCAGTGACTCCTACCTGCAGATTCAGAAACCCTCCAGACCTCCGGAGGTAAATATAAGGAACATGAGGAACTTAGTACAAGGTTACATCTGTGTCACATGTTTCTGTCTGGTAGAAACATGTGACAGAGATGTAACCTTGGAAATACAGTTGGTCAAAAGTAGTAAAAACAGGATGTACATTTACTTCATTGATGTTCTTACAATAAAGTGATACACACATAAAATAATCATTAAACATCACAGTCTCTTCTCTCCCTTCAGGTTGGTTCGCCCCTCCTGCTGCACATTGAGAGGAATTTTCCAATGACTGAGATTCACTACATAGTGAGTGCCATATTATGACATTATATGACACAATATGCTTTATTTATGTAATATATTGCATTTAATTGATTTAACATTTTATTCAATCTTCTGACTTACATTAAATGCAACTGTAGAAAAAACTTGAAATTCTCACATTATCTAGATCAGTCCCTGTTGCCATATTCTCTTTTTTTTTTTACACATTTTTAATTTTGCACTGCTATTTGTTTGTAATATTTTCTGTTTTTTTTTTTTTTTTACAACATGTCCATTTTACATGTTGTGCAGCACTTTGTGAACATAATTTTTAGTGGTATAGAACTAAAGTGCAATATCAATAACGTTTATTATTATATATAACTTTAGAAAGTCACAATAGCTTGTTTTGAAGTTTGTCTGCCCCCTAGTGGCCAGAAAATAAATCATTGCAGCTTTAAGTATAACATTTATAAAAGAATTAAGAACAAAGGCCTCACGTCTGCTTCCTGTGTATGAAGGTGAAGTCCAGAGGTCAGGTGGTTTCTGCTGGGAAAAGCTCCGGTGATCTAACTCTGGTCCCAGAAATCAGCTGGGCTCCTCTGGCCTGCGTCATCACCTACTGTGTGCATCCCAACGGAGAGATCGTCAACGACGTGATACAGCTTCCCATCACCCAAACGTTACAAAACAAGGTGATTTATTCTTTCAGTTGTTTTAAATGTTCGCTCTATTAAAAAAAGTAATTCTTTAGTTGTCCTGGCAGTGTGATTCTGAGCATTGTAAGTATGATGTTATCAAAGTGGAGAGAAACATTAGCCAGTGTTAACTAGCTTTACAGTGGCAACCTAGTTGATTTGCCTAAACCATGAGCCAATCAGAAGATTGTAAAATGTTTGGAAAAAGGGGAAGTTAGATGTTAAATTTGACTTTGTTCAGTCATAGTAGTCCGGGACCTGGACAGACCGGAGGGCGGACTGCCGGTTCACTGAATTACTGATTGTCAGAAAAAAATTATATTTATGAAATAATTCATCATTTAGTAGTAACTAAATTTATTGCAACAGATGTCATAAAGTGGTGCATGATTCTGTGTGATGTGTATTTAATGATGGTTTATGACTGACCGGCCTGTGATTGGCAGGTGTCTCTGAGCTGGAGCAACACTATGAGGAGGCCAGCTGACAAGGTCACACTGAGGGTCGCAGCGGCAGATCCCGGCTCTCTGGTCGGGATCCTGGTGGTCGACAAGGCGACACATGGGGCGGGATCAAACAATGACATCACCAAGGAGATGGTGAGAACAACGCCGGAGTCAGTGGTGCCCTCTAGTGCCATGGGCAGGTCAAAGTTTTCACTTATCCAGTGGAATAACTTGGCATCCACAAGATGGATTGGCACAAAACTTTGTACAGACATTCATGGTCCCCACAGGATGAATTGTGAGAACTTTTGGGAATCCCCTGACTTTTTCCCAATTTGTCCAATACCTTGGTTGACCGCCAAATATCTGCAAAACAAAAAAATTACATCCCCATCAGCTGCAGTTGTACGTTGTGTTTATTTCTAACTAAACTAAGATGCTGAACATGATAAACATTACACCTGCTAACCACCAGCATGTTAGCATTATCATTGTGAGCATGTTAGCATGCTGATGTTAGCATTTAACTCCTAAATACAGCCTCACAGAGCTGCTAGCATGGCTGTAGACTCTTAGTCCTGTTTAAACATAGTTTTTTCATATAAGCACCTGAGAAATAAATTTCTTTCTCTTCGATTGTATCGGGGTGAAGGCAGAAATCTCAGAGACAGAAAACCTGGACAAATCAAACCAAAACTATCATGGATAGAGACCACTAGAAGCCTGAGCTAGCTATTTGCTATCATGGGATTCAGAAATAACTTGTAAACTGAGTGTATTATTTGTTTATTAACTTGTTTCTAATAATTGAATGCCAAAAATGCTGCAAGCGAAGCAGGTTGCTGTGACTTCAATCTGACCCTCAGTCAAAGAGATGTTTCCTGCTTTGTAAAGACAGGAAAGTTCGTCATATAACATCCTTTGTCATTTACAACAGTCTATCCTGTGATCTGTGAATACTACGTTCTTCCATAACTCCCAGGGTCCTCTCTCAGCTAAATGTCCACCGCCCATAAACCTATATTTTTCATGGTACAACATCCCCTGCAGGCACTTCTATGAAACCCAATCTGCCCAGATCGGTCAAACAGGTTTTAAACAATAAGTGCTCTTCTTGTGTCCCTGTCTGTTTTGTTGGTCTTTGTGGGCTGCAACAATAGCGGCTCTGAGGATGTTGGTGTTGCTTTCACAGGTGCTGAAGGAGATGAGGGAATACGGCATTTCCGCAGCCGACGCCTACTCTGACATGTTCAGAATGGGAGATCCATACTCCGTCTTCAAGGTTAGCCTCCCCAGAGATACATCACATCTGTTTGTTCTATAAGCAGAGTATTGTTTTAACTTCCTGTTTACTCAGATGGGACAGTGTCCAATCATCAGTGATCATACTTCTGTCTTGCTTAAAGTCGAGCATTTAAAACTTCTTCCCTGCTTTGACTTTGTTACTGTTCTTGATTATATTTCTTTGCATTTAGTAGTGTATAAATTCTCTGCCATGCATTATCATTGCTGGTACAGAGAAATGTAGGCCAGACCATCACTAGTGAAATATCTTGCATGTTTTGGGGAGTGTACAGGAGTAAAGTCCTTGCCCACCACCATCAATCACTGGTTGCCTTACCTTGGCTTGATTGTGTTAATCTATTTATTATTTTGTCACCATGATTATGATCTGTTCGTCCTGGGAGACGGATCCCTCCTCTGATTTTTTGAGGAGTTTTTCCTTATCCAAATTGGGGGACTAAGAATAGAGGGTGTCGTATGCTGTACAGATTGTAAAGCCCCTTGAGGCAAATTTGTGATATTGGGCTATATAAATAAACTTGACTTGTTCCAATCAACACAGTTTGATGGTGGGGAGGCTGTGAGGATTCCCACCCAACTTGAAAAATGAGAAAAACTCTGCAAAAAAACCCAAAACGCTACCTACTGTATTTCCTCAAATAAAAACCGGTAGTCAAGTAAAAGCCGGGTCTCCAGTAAAGGCCGGGGGTGTGGCCGACATGAACAAATAAAGGCTGGCCTGCAAAATAGACCGTGGAAAAAACAAGGGTGGATAAACTCCTGGTTGCTGCCATATTATTTGCACGCCAACTACGGTAAGCATAATGTATATTTCCATCGCTTGAATTTAATAAATTCATTAATATAATCATGCTATTTTCAACAGTTTGTTGTTCTGGATTACTCATCTAAAGTGTTATTGTCCGATCTCAGTCACTCTGGATGTGTGTGTGTGTTAATGTCTCAGACAAACTGTGTGTTGTAGTAACGTACAGCGGCACAAGATGGCAGCAGCAGCTACATTTCAACCATGGGAACCCTTCAAGTCAGTGCATTTTCCACAACACGTTTCCTGCAGATGTTTCACAATAAAAGCCTTGTTAAGAAATTAAGGGTAAGGGTTTCTGTCCACTGAAACGCTATAGGGCTTTTAATTTGAAACTGATACAGGAAGTGTTGAGTGACAGCGTAATGCAGGAACTTTAACAGGGCAAACGGGACTGGATACAAATATGACCAATTATACTTATCAAACAGAGGGAATTAAAAATAAAGGCCTGGTACCTTCTGTAGTTCAGGTAAATAAAGGCCCCGGGCACTATTTGAGGGAATACGGTATTTTACATAGATTGGGACATCTCAGATGAGTTTAGGAGCATGGGACCTTAATGAAAACCGACCTTCTCAGAGCAGAGTTGGATAGAAAAGCTCCAAAATGACCCTTGTGATGAGTCAATTCTGAAAATGCATTTGAGACAATTTTATCAGCTTTCCCATCGTCGTGTGAACTCTAGGTGTTACTGGAGTAACTTAGTTCAGAATGCATTTCTCTTTGCACTTGAAGCTGTTTTTAATCCTTTATGAGCTTTCCAGCCAAATGTGGAGTGAAATGTGTGTTTTTCATGTCTTCCATGTCTTTGTGCAGACGTGTGATCTTGTGGCGTTGACTGATGCCAGTTTACACATAATGGAACATTTGCTGAAGCCTTTATTTCGTAAGTTTGAAAATCAATGTTAACAAAAAGCTTGCCTTTCATGGTCAGTTTTATTTACTATTATGACTATACATACAACGCTAATACAACTGACACTTGTCTTGTTAATAGCAGGGGAGGAAATAGTTCCCCTCTCTCAGACAGACAGTCCACATATGGAGAAACAACAGGAGCCACGAGAGCGCTGGAACTTTCCAGAGACCTGGATATGGATGGAAACCAACACAAGGTGAAGCCTCAGAAACGTACAATAACTAAAACAGAATGTAATGTTGCCTTCTTTTTAATAACATTTGGTGACTTCTCTGCTTTCTCTTTAGTTTTAGGTGAAGCTGAAAGACATGAACTTTTGATAACTTTAAGACAAACATGAGGTGTTAGTTCTTTGGCAGAGAATTTGGGGGGAAAGGCAGTAACATGTTCATCTCAGTATTAGGAAGGAAGATGAAATGTCCAGATATGAGAAGACGAACAATCAAACAACCACGCCCCTAAACCTACCCTTACCGTTACCCTGTAACGCTGAAAGTTTCCCCGCTGTGGGACAATAAAGGCTTATCTTATCTTATCTTCTTTAAGTCCATATATTTGTACACTAGGTGAGTGAATGACTGCAAAATGCATCTGTATGCAGACGATACCACTATTTATTCTAATTTTTATAATTCAATAAGCAAACAAAGGGATTTAATTTTCCCTAACATAAAAATATCAGGATTTATTTAAACAGCAGCATCTAAAGTGATATCTAAAACTGGCATCATACTGTATAGTGAGGGAAGTACAGATATTACATGCATATCAGTGGCTCCAAATTACACTTAGCAGTCTGCAGCTGATCATGTAACTGTACGAGGTAAAGACAGTATTTTATTTATACCATTGTTTTATATTAAAAATCATGTTATTTATCTTTTTTTTTTGCAGTAATTCAGGTGCAACAGAGATAACTCTGACGGTACCAGACAGCATCACAACCTGGACAGCCACTGCCTTCGTCATATCTGAGAACCTGGGCGTGGGCATCGTAGACAGACCTGTAGAGGTATTTACATCACTTCAATGACTTGAGAAGAGTAAAAAAGCACATAAAGGACATTTTAACCCTTTTACTTCTTGTATTACACAATAGCAAATTAATTATATCGGTGTTAGTATTAGTATTGTATATTGTCCTGTTACACCTGATGAGACACTATAAAGTTTCCATGTGATCTGCAGCTCACAGTGTTCCAGGATTTCTTCCTGTCCTTGAATCTGCCGGCCTACATTATCCGAGGAGAGGAGCTGCTGCTGGAGGTCATTCTGTTCAACTACCTCCCCCAGGACCTGGAGGTCAGTCTGCTTCTCCTCACACAGCTGGGCTGGAAGAGAACGGATGATTGCCCCAAAAAAAGCTTGATTTTCAAGATTAACAAGATAACAGTGAACATATCATTTCCCATGAATGAAGCAGTCCCAGCCTGGACCAATCCGGAGTCAGTACATCTCCACCTGCACACGGCCAGTTAGTGTTCGGAAATGTTTAAAGTGACACTCCACTTAAAATCTACCTTGAAAGGTGGCTGTTTTTTGTCAGAACGCTTTGTTGCTGCAGTTGGGAACTAAACACAGCGCTATAGATACTGAGTTCTTCTAAAACTGACCCAGAATCTGAAAGGACCTGATCCTAACTGCTGAATGTTTTATCAGGTTTCTGTGTGTGTAATCTTTAGCTTCAAACTTGACGTTAACTGAACATGTAACAGAATTTTAAGCTCTTTGGTTTGATGTTTCTCACTGAAATGCACCATGGGAGTCGTAGTTGACTTCTCTCAGTCAGTTTTTGTGTAAACATCTCAAACCTTCAACATTTTTTTCAAAAAACTGATATTTTCATCTTCCAAGCCTCAAAGTGCGTCAGCTGTCAGTCACTTAATATTGTTTATGTAGAAAACGAACAGGACTTTTACTTCCAGAGCATGAAATAATTGTTTCATGGTGTCAAACTACTCCTTAAAACACAAAATGGCGCTGCAATTATTTCGCCCTTCTTCGTGAAATAGGCAGTGTTGGAAGCTTAGTGGATATTAGCTACTTAGGGGGCTTACTGATAAGCTACTGTGGCTGCCGAGCTGACTAGTAACATGTTAGTGCTAGTCAGCCCAGCTTGCTCTGGTGTTAAGCAAGCTAGGTAGCTCGGCTGATAAAATGTTAAAAACACCTGTCCACAGGAGGATTTTTTAATTTAATTTAAAATAGAAAGAAAAAAAGGAAAAATACAATACAGGTACAAATACAATACAATAGAAATACAGGTGTGTCTGTACAGGGTTATTAAGTGTGAGAACAATGTTATTTCTTTAGCAATTTTGTATTTTTTGATTATGAAATACACAAACAGCTGGACTGCAGCAGGTGCCAAAGACGTTAATCCAGTGTCTTAAAAAATCGCGATGTAGGTCACTGATGGTCAAATGATGTTGTTGATGTTGGCTACAAGATATACCTGCTTTAAATCAGTCTGCTGAGTCTGACAGTGTGATATATGTCACTGTGTACCGACAGTAGAATACAGCAGGTGTTGGATTACAAGTGGCTTTTGTGGAATAAATGTGCTTCACTGGGTTAGTGGGGTTGTTTTCAGCGTCAGATTGCTATAATTTAACAACTCTGTTGTCAACTCTGAGGACGTGATGAAGACATGACCCAGGTTCTCTTTAATCTTTAAATCCTTCAACACATAAAAGCTTCATAAAAGAGCTCATTGAGCCCTTAGAGAGCT
The DNA here is from genome assembly GCA_005408345.1 of Macquaria australasica. Lineage (NCBI taxonomy): Eukaryota > Metazoa > Chordata > Actinopteri > Centrarchiformes > Percichthyidae > Macquaria > Macquaria australasica. The sequence continues at coordinate 185,792 of SEMN01000218.1, read as the reverse complement.
GCTGAATTTGTGTTTTAATTTGATATTTGGTTACAATAACACTCTTCCTTTGTTTCCTCCCTGCTCTTTGTGTTGTCAGACATCTGTTTAATGTGATCTGGGTGGATTCTTTCTGTCTTTGTTGTCAGGTCATGGTGATTGTTGCAGAAAGTGAGACCTTTGAGTTTACCTTCCCGGACAATGAGGAGCTCTCCATGCCCACTGTTCGTCAGGTGTCCGTGGGGAGTCAAAGCGGAGCGACCATCCTCATTCCCATCAAGCCGCTGGTCCTCGGGGAGATGCCCATCTCTGTGAAAGCCATGTCGTCCACGGTGTCTGATTTCGTCCGTGCGACGGTGCTCGTCAAGGTAACAATGAGAACAATTTAGGTACATTAGGTGATATAACACAGTGAATAGCAGAGTGAGGCGTTACCGTTATTTTCTTTGTTAGTTTATTAAATTAGGAGAATGGGAAAAAAACTAACTTTAAAAACTTGGATTGCCATAACAACATGCAAGGAGGTGTTACAGAAGCATCAGAGCTCATTTTGCTTGTGAAAAACAGGTCTGTTGATATGTCGATTGAAAGCAAGACAGACCAATCACTTCATGTTCAAGCCTCATTTAAATAGTGGATGAAACTCCCGGTGTTTCACTGGGACTGATCAAAGTTTTAATGAAACTGTGTTTTGATATAAGATACAAGTAAATGCTGAAATGACAGTACTACTTCTACAATACTTTTACAGGATGACGAACGTTTTATTCAAACTGAAGCTGTGATTATGATCCATAAACAGAATCTGGGAAAAAAGCATACAACTTGTAGCTATACCTACTCATAAGCCCTCGTCACAGGTCTCATACTGGACAGTATGTCTGTGAGCTGAGTTCAACCAAATACTTTTGAGATTGTGCTGAAGAGGCTAAACTCTCCAGTAATTCAAATTTTGTTTATCTAAAATATGTTTCTGCATTGATAATCACACAGTGGGGGGGTCCTAGCGAATGAACTAGTGAAGTGAGAAGTCAGAGGTTCAGCGTCTTGCTCAACAAAACGTCATGGATAGCAGGAGTTGAACCTGTCAGATTGTGTTTATCAGAGCGTCTGTCAGCCGGCTGCAGCTCCAAAACAAACAAAGCGTTTCAGACAGGAAACTCTTCTAATGTAACCGACCTTCATCTGCTGCTCCACTGTAACCCAAGAAATCTGCCTTTCCCAGAAATATTACTCACCAGGTTTGTTTGTGTGTTGTGTGTCCATTTCTCACGGCTGTCGATCCTGCAGGCCGAAGGAATCGAGCAGTCGTTCTCCACCTCGATGCTGTTCGAGGTTTCTCCCTCGCAGTCGAGCCTTTCCAGAGATGTCTCGTTCACCTTCCCGGCAGATGTTGTGGAGGGCAGCGAGAAAGCTTCAGTGACGGCTGTTGGTATGTAAACATGGCGAGGAAAAACCTTGAGTCACGACCTGCTGGGAAACAAACACAGATTCAGGCTCAGATCACCTGATGTCTCAGGCTGAATCCTGTAAAACAACAGAACAACAGAGTACGTCGATTCCTAACTAACAATTTACTGTATAAACACTTAAACACATGATCCAACATCCATCTTATTTTTCCACGTGGTCGTTAAACTACTGGCCCGTGGACAACTTGTACCCGCCTCATATTTTATTATAATTAAAAATTGTAAAGATTTTAGCCAGATAACAGTGACTGCCAAAAACAAATAAATGTTATCACGGCATGAATTATGCTAAATATGTTAATGATATTTTGGATCGTCAAGTTCTATCAAACTCAAGTTTATTGTCATCTGCATCTTCAATTTAAAATACTACAAATTTGAAAATAAATAAGAATAAGAGTGTGTGGACAAGAGTCTACAGCCGTGCTGGGAGGTGAACTAAATGCTAACGTTAGCATGCTAACATGCTGATGTTTAGCAGGTATAATGTTCACCATGTTCACCATCTTAGCGTGTTAGCATGCTACAGACATTTGCTAATTAGCAGTAAAGACAGAGTGCAGCTGAGGCTGATGGGAGTGTCTGTAGTTCTGCAGGTATTTGGTCATAAACCAAAGTGTTGGACACATTAACATGTCGACCTGATGGTGGCGCTAGATGAAAAGTCAGAGGATCACCAAAGTTATTACAGTTCATCCTGAGGGGAACATGAATGGCTGTACCAAATTTAATGGCAATCCTTCCATCGGTTGTTTCACTCACAACCAAAAAAGGACAAAAATGAAAAGTCAGGGGATCATCAAAGTCAGTAGGATTCATCCTCAGGGGAAAATGAACGTCAAAATTTTCAATCCGTCCAATAGTTGTTGAGATATATCAGTCTGGACCAAAGTGGTGGACCGACTGACTGACATCCACAGAGCCACACTGCTAGCATGCCTACAAATATCCAATAAAAAGTACAGAAAATAAATACAAACCAGTGAAAACTAGCTTCAACGAGTACTAAATCTTGGAATCAAAAAGGGTCTCAATTACTTTATTTTCATGTTAAGTAAATTAATGAAATTAAAAGGTACCGTGAGCCCTCTTAAGTGTTTAGAAATAATGGATTTTTAGATCAAGGTAGCTTTAATGGCAAATTTCTGTCTTATTATTATTTTAGAAAGTAAACAAGTTTTTTTTTTTCCATAATCTCACAAAATAATGTAAAAGTAATGTATCCTCCTTCTGCGTTAACAGCTCCTGTAGTTAATTTTAAGGTGGTTTGACAATAATTTAGAAGAGATCAATGTAAATGTGATGCTATCGATACAATTTACAAGAGAAACGACCAGATCAGAACCAGCGATGACAAAAATAAGATGAAACCACTTGCAGTTAATAGATAGAGATTTATTTGTCACACATCTGGACTCCAGCATGTTTCAAACACTGGACTCGCGTGTGCTCGACAACACGGATTAAAATAACCAGAGGTAGTTTCTTCATGTTTTGTGAAGCACACATGTTCAAACAGCAAGCTGTGCAGGAAGTTAAAGTGTTGCTTTCCCATGTAACGAGCTGCAGATGTTCAACATGAAACACACGTGTGAAACACAAGCTGCAGCTCGCTGAGGTCATACGTTCCTGTACGCTCAGGTGTCGAACATACAGGATATTTATAACAACAGCGAGACTCAGCACCGATGTGATGACAAAGGTTAAGTGTCGTGTCAGCAGTGATGAGGAAACCTGTGATAAAGCAGCTGGTTGTAGTTCGTCATGTGATGAGTGGAAACACGACTTCACACTCAGTGACGTCAACTTGGCCTTGTGCTACAAAGTTTGCAGGTGACAAAACACGTCCAATCAGATGACAGCAGCTACCTGGTGAACACACTGATGGAGGAAAAGTTGTTTTTAAGCATTAAAACAATCATGAAAACTGAAAATGCATCAGTAAGAGAAACACTTCTGCTTCTTTCATTGTGCTAATCAGCTTAGAGCTCACACACATAATGTCCAATTTTACCAAACTGCAAAAATACTGATGCAAAGGTAAGAGAGCCTCACCAGATGGTTTTATATTTTTAGACTTGACATTTTGATGAGCATCCGAAACGCCATGACAAACACACCGAGGACTTTTCTAATGAGATAACAATGACTCAGCAAGGCGTCAGGCATTGCTCCAAATATTCAGCGGCCAGACATCCTGCCTCAGTTTCTACCAACTTCCACCAAAAAACAAACAGATTTGTTTTAAAGAAGTCGATCAGTTTGAACTGATTTTTCACCCAGATTTAATGTCATGACGATCAAAAAGTTATTTCTCTAGCAGAAAACACTGTTACACCAGCATGGAGGTCGGCAAAAACACGTTTTTCTTGAAAGTAAATAGAAAAATAAAAATCCACATTGTGTTTGCCCCCCATTGGTGTTTTGATAATCCAGTTTTAACAAAGATTTATTTATTTTTGAAAAATAAAAACCAGTGTGACCTGGTGACCTTTGCTAACTTGTAAAGGAAATGCAAGAAATAGTCTGAAGACATCCAACAGTTTGATAAGATCTTGGGCTTTATTTACATAAATGAAACTGTGCAAAGCTCCTCCACTCAGCCCCGTGTGGTGTGATGTGGTGGTGTGGTGTGGTGTGGTGTGATGTGATGTGATGTGATGTGATGTGATGTGATGTGGTGGTGTGGTGTGGTGTGGTGTGGTGTGATGTGATGTGATGTGATGTGGTGTGGTGTGGTGTGATGTGATGTGATGTGATGTGATGTGATGTGGTGTGGTGTGGTGTGATGTGATGTGATGTGGTGGTGTGGTGTGGTGTGGTGTGATGTGATGTGATGTGATGTGATGTGATGTGGTGTGATGTGGTGTGATGTGGTGGTGTGATGTGATGTGGTGTGGTGTGATGTGATGTGATGTGATGTGATGTGATGTGATGTGATGTGGTGTGGTGTGGTGTGATGTGATGTGATGTGATGTGATGTGGTGTGATGTGGTGTGATGTGATGTGATGTGATGTGATGTGTGGTGGTGTGGTGTGGTGTGGTGTGGTGTGATGTGAGGTGGTGTGGTGTGGTGTGATGTGATGTTTAGGTTGGCTCGGTAAACACCAGTAAACATTACTTATCATGTCTGATTTGTCTGGTTTCCACGGTGATGAAGGTGACATCCTTGGCCCGTCCATCAGCGGCCTGGGCTCTCTGATCCAGATGCCTTATGGTTGCGGGGAACAGAACATGATCAACTTTGCACCAAACATCTACATTCTCCAGTACCTGAACGCTACGGGACAGGCCGACCAGGACACCACGGACAGAGCCACAGCCTACATGATGAGTGGTAGAACAACAACATGGATTATGTCACATTAACACGTTAAGCCAGTAATGTTAGTTACTGCTTCTACGCCTGTCAGGTTCTCCATCCTAGCACTGCACATATGCACGACAACTACAACAATTTGTGGTACATTTTGAGACAATAAGTCCTTGATTTCAGACGGAGGTAAACAAAAGAAGCGTCTCATTTCTTGTTGGCGCTGTAATTACAACCGTCACTCGCAGATTTGATCAGTTAGCTAGCTAGCATTAACAAGTTGGTTAAAGAATTAAGTAAAAATAGCAATACCACACTGTAGGAATACTTTGTTGGAAGTAAAAGTCCTGCATTCAAAATTCTACTTGAGTAAAAGTACATCAGCGAAATGTAGTGTTAAACGTAATTGACCTTTCTGACTTTGGCGCCTCCTAGTGGTAGTATCAAAAAAGACACTGTGGCAGGAAGCAGTGCTGTTGGGCTTCACTCGGTCAATGAAATGTGAATATATCAGTAGTTTTTTAAATGTTTGTTTTGTGTAACCAGATCTCACTGCAGCCTTTAAACTTTCACTTTTTCTTCTTGATGTGTCTCTTTATGTTGTTTATATAGAAATGTGTGTTTTTTTACTTGTAAGAGTTAACATCTCAAAAACAAGACAACAAAATTCTTGTAACAACTTGATTTATTGTATTTTGGAAATTATTTGGAAATTTCCAATTATTTGGAAAGTATTTTGGAAATTTGTGTTTTGCTTCTACTGAGTGAAATAATCAGATTTTAGGAGATATATTTATTAGTTTTTTTGGATTATTTTCCTCCATGTTTATCATTTGGGTTTGACTTCCTTATCAAAAAACACCCAGAAGAATCCAGAAGATGACCTGCCTGCTGTATAATCTGGTGTCCTTCTCACCAGGTTATGAGCGAGAGCTGTCCTATCAGAGAGCAGACGGCTCCTTCAGTGCCTTTGGAGACCAGGACGCGTCTGGAAGCACCTGGTACGTTATACAGTAGTAAACACATGTAGCTTAAAATATGGACAGAAAACCTCAAGAACTCCATCTCTGCAGGCTCTCTGCTTTCGTGCTGAGGTGTTTCCTGCAGGCGCGGCCGTTCATCACCATCGACGCCCACGTGCTCCACGAAGCGGCGGCCTGGTTAGGAGCCCAGCAGGGGGCCGATGGGAGATTCGAGGAACCCGGCCGGGTCATCCACACCGAGCTCCAGGGAGGCCTGGACAGCCCCGTCTCCCTCACGGCCTACGTCCTGATCGCGCTGCTGGAAGACAATGACATCAGGGTGAGAGTCAATAAATCAATAAAAACTTTATTTGTATTCTGTAGCGCCCTTCACACAGGTGAGTGCAATTCAAAGTGACTGACAAGCTGATAATAAGACAGGACAAATATAAACAATCCAACAATTTGAGACTAACACACACGAGAAATAAAAATGACAGAAATGTAATAATAAAACCAATAAAATTGATCAAAGTAGATTTAAAAAACTGTAAAATAGACAAAAGGCAACAAATAAAGTGATGTCAGAGGAGTTTGATTGCAGGAAATATTTCAGTAATCTGAAACATCATCAGTAAACGAACCTAGAGTGCCTTTCTATGCCGCCATTTTGCATTCATGTTTAACAATCATCAAACAATCGAGAATCTGTCTCAGAGGCCAATTTGTTCACCCAGAATTCATTGCAGCTACATAAGGTTTTGCATGAGGTGTGACGCCCACTTTTCTCTACAGAAGACAAATAACTTACTTTTGCACTCCGACCACATGTAAGAAAAAGAAAGATGTTTGGCTCTTAATTTGGAGGATATCTGTTTTCCCCACAGGGATCAATAAAGTTTGATCTTTAATGAGCAGTCTGTAATAACATGAGGAGTGAAAGCTGGACACACTAATACAGATGGAACAAGACGAACGGTTTGAGGTCCAAAGATGTTGCCTCATCACGCTGCGTCTTTATGATCTGATCTCATAAATGCCATTGAGCTGAAGTGACTGCAGACACGCTGCTGCCCTGTTCCCTGTCTGTCAGGCTCAGTATAGGAGCCAGGTGTCTGCGGCCCTGATGTTCCTGGAGACCCGTCTGGCTCTCGACGTCTCCAGCAGCTACAGCCTCAGCCTGCTCACCTACGCCCTGGCTCTGGCCCGCAGCTCCAACGCCAACATGGCACTCAGCGAGCTGATTGGACGAGCTGAGATGAAAGGTACAGAGACAACTGTGTGTGTGTGTGTGTGTGTGTGTGTGTGTGTGTGTGTGGAGTATACACCACCAAATTCATCATCTTGCTCCATCATGGAGGACAGCAGTTGCTTGGATTCTCAGCAGTTACAATTGACCAATCGCTAAGCCCCGCCCCCCTTAGTTACTGTTGCTACGCCTGTCAATCTTTCCAGTCTCACAGTGGAAGATTTGCCATCAAAGTTCATAGTAATTTTAGAAACAATGAGTAGACGAAATAAGGTTTCCTATTTCTAGCCAGGGATCTGTTTCTAGCACATTTCATCAGCTATAGCTAGGTAGCTAATTAAGCTAACGTTAGCTCCATGAATTAGTTGAAAACGCTGACTTTTTATTGTTTCCAAGTTTTAAAACAAGAAACCTATAAAAAGGCTCTGAAAGATTCACTTGTTGGCTACAAACATGATATTGTGCTAAAAGCCTGACACTAAAGCTAACAGGTCACCGTCCTCATCAGCTAATTAAACTGTTATTTCGTTCTAACATTAACCCTGTTTGGATGCTTATAGCGCTCAAACTTTAACGTTACAAGAAAAAAGGCTTTTCAGTTTTTATGATTTGGCAAATTCATTGAAGACATGACCTCTCGTTGTTTTTAAATAAGTGAAAGCCACAGCGCCCCTCTCTTCTGTAATAAACCAAATGAATCATATTTTCTCATGATGCCTGTATGTCCTCTGACTCTCCGCTGGGAGTAGATGGGGTGCCGATGTGGTCTTCCCCAGACGACGGCCTGTCGTCGTGGTGGCAGCCTCGCTCTGCAGACATTGAGATGGCGTCCTACCTGCTGCTCGCTCAACACAGCATGGGTCGCTTCACGGAGGGCCTCAGCCTCATGAAGTGGCTCAGCCAGCAGCGAAACCACAACGGAGGATTCGGGAGCACTCAGGTGAGATAGTAAAATACAGAAATACAGAAATAAATCAATGTAGTCTCATAAAATTGTGCGTAATGTAGATGTCAAAATAAATGTGTACATTTTTCATAATCCTACAAAAGGATTATGGGACCACACAGACCCACAGTTTGTGAACAGGCAACAGTTGGGCTGACAAACCAAGAACTTTGCATGTTTTTATTCTTCATATTTATATTTTGAAAATTCTACTAATGTGAAAATTTGAAATAAAACATTGGTGAATAAAACATTTTCATTGGTGTCAGATTATTTATAACATAATGGTGAACGCTGGTTGGAGGGGCCCCCTGGGAATGTTTGCCAAGGGTCCCAACAGACTCTAGCATCGCCACTGGGAACACAGCATGGACAACTGTTACCTCCCTCTGCAGAAATGTTCACATCATCCCCGTCATACTTGTGAGCGTGCTATTAGAACACAAACATCAAAACCAAAAACAAACCTCACATACCTTTTAAAGGATTTTAGAGACTCCATCTAAAGTTTCAGACAATCAAAAAAAATTTTTTTTCGTGTTGGTCAAACTGGATTCATGTAAAAAGAGAAATTTCCATCTGTGTCACTTCAGCAGAAAACTGTGGTTTGTGTCACGTCAGAAGGAGGCTGTGGCCGTCTGGGCATGTGGTGACTAAAGGGCGATTTAGCATGCATGCACAAACATGCATGACAGATGCTGCAAGGAAACACAAAAGATCTAAATACTGTGACAGTGGCTCCAAATACAGTACACTGAATAGAGCGCAGGGAGGTTTTTCTCAGGTTTTGTCCGCAAAAAATTGCTCTATTTGTCTGGAAAAACAGATGCACGCTCACAAAACAACACTCACATACACAGCTATAAATCAGCTGTAAATATCAAAGGAAAAGTCCATCAGCGACTGAACTGTAACAGAGTATTTTGGAGCAGATATGCAGTGTATGACTCTGAATCTGGTTTCCTCTCTCAGGACACAGTCGTGGCTCTACAGGCCTTGTCCGCGTTCGCAGCTGTTGGCAGTTCTCTCAACTTTGACCTCAACATCAGGGTGAACACCAACGCTTCGACCACCGTCGCCTCCTTCCACATCCACCAGAACAACTACCTGCTTCAGCAGAGCCAGCAGGTACACTTTGCACCATACGCAGGTCACATTTATCGGGAAACAAAAGCTGAGAGATTATCTGGCAGTTATGATTCAGCATCTGTTGATGATCAGAGAGAGCTCAGGTCATAGAGAGGTGAGACGGATGTGTGAACAAGATGAAACATTTTGAGTCCCGATATCAAAGAACAGCCTGATGAATTAGCTGTCCTACGAGCCTGAACAGCAGTGGAGCTAAATCTGTTAAAAGAAACATAATGGGGTAATTAAAATCAAAACCCTTTTGGGAACCACACTTTTTGGCTTTGTTCGGACTGCAGGCAAATCAGGTTTGTTTCTTAAATCAGATCTTTAAGACAGACGGTCCGCACTGTTATTCGCAAGTGATCAGATCAGATTCGTGTGTCAAGGCATCACCAACCTATCTGCATGGGTTGCTTTGGTTGCTTTCCAGCGTGGAAGCTTGAGAAATGGGGATCCATCATCTCGCCCTCCAGACAATCACGCTGCAGAAACCTTCGTCACTCTAGATTTGACGTTGTCGCTGTGTGTCGCGTTGCGAGTGACGCAAAAGACACTTTGAAATCCAATTTGAGCGGCCAGCGTAACGACTAGGGAACCACAGGCAAAGGACTCAAATGGACTCAGAGATGAGAGTTTGAAATCAAAAAACAGTCTTCACTTGCCAAAAATGTTCGGTACACAGAAGTGTAGAACAGAGCAGATAAATCCGGATCGGGACATTACAGCCAGAGCGTCCGGACTGAGATGCATCTCCGATTGGAATCGCACTTCAGACCACCTCCAAATGTGCAAAAACTCGCATTTCATGTGATTTGTTGCTGTCCAGACTTTCTAAAATCAATCTGGATACAATCTGGATATGCCAAAAATCTGGATTTGGGCTGGCAGTCTGGACAAAGCCTTTACCTCGTGAGTCCTTGACTTTCCCAAAAAGTCAACATCAACATAACATGTCGTCCATATGGTGCGAGTGGTGGTGGTCATTATCCTGAAAACCTTCTCCCCAAACTCTGCCAACAGGCCGCAAATCTTGCTATCTTATCTGTGATGGCCTTTTTTACGAGCTCCTGGTGAGGGTCCTGAGGATGAGTGTGGCAGTCAGAGAGACGAGGCTGTGCAGTCGATGTTGCTTCACTCGTTTCGGGTCAGCTCACTGGAGGCTGAAATTTGTCTCTCTCTTGTTTCAGATTGAACCGGGGGAGGAGCTGAACCTCCAGGTGACTGCAGAAGGCCGTGGACTCGCCCTGTTTCAGGTACCACGACAGAAATGTTCAAACTATCACGGGAACTGCTGTTGGCTACATCACTACTATAAGAGCGCCTCCTGCTGGTCAGCATTCACAGGCATCTCCACAGCCACTTAGTCACATTAAGAAAAAAAATTCTTCTTCGTCTTGTGATTGTCACATCCAGATAATTCAACAAAACAAAATGAACGAGAACATAAATTCATCAAGATCTGAGATCAGTTGTGTAGTTTGTCTGCAGCCTTAAGCTGTTTGTTCCTTGTTGAAAACACTCTCTCCTCTTCTATCTCAGCTGAACGTGTTTTACAACGTCAGGAACAAGCTGATGACGAGGAGGCGAGACGCCGACGAACACGAGGCGTTTCATCTGTACATCGAGCTGTTTGACTCACAAGACAACTGGGCACTTCTGCACATCTGCACCAGGTGAGCAGGTTGGCTCTCTGACGGTCACATAACGTCAGCATGATGCAACGCAACACTCAGCAGCATGTGTATGATATCTGTCAAACTCTCACTGCACCTGCTTACAAACAATAAAACAAAATCAGTGAAGCCGCAAGATAATCAATAAAAACACCAGATCTGAGAATTCGGGAGAGAGAGCAGGAGGAAAGAGAACATACAGCAGCACAATACAGTTCCACATAGGGATGTAAAGTAATAGTTGTGGTAATGGTATTGATGTTAATATTAACAGAAATAATACAAAGAGCAATATTATAATAGCAATACTAATAATAAGAGCAATAACAGTAATAGCAGCAGCGGGTGCAGAGCAGGAGCACGGGGGCAGCAGGCGGCAGCAACCATAGATCCAGACTCTACAGCTCCGGAGGCAGAAACACCTGCAGAAAGCAACAGAAGGAGAGAGAGAGAGAGAGGAGAGAAAGCACACAACTACGGGAAGAAGTTGAGTTAGTAACAAGCATTGATGGGATATGAGGGCGTACAGATGGAGAGGAAGAGGAGGAGAGAGGAGCTCAGTGCATCATAGGAAGTCCCCCGGCAGTCTAGGCCTATAGCAGCATAACTAACAAAATTACATTTCAAAATAAACTCTCTGAAGACGATAAGTATGTAAATATCCATTCACTTCTGACTGATATGAAGAATTCACTTCAAATAAATTACGTTGTATAAAGAATTTACTCTTTACTCTGTAAAATGATTCTGCTGGTATATTTGTGCAACATGTTTTAAATTTATAATCTATTAAATTATAATAGATTAAAAGAAATGTAATTTATCTAAATGTATTATGTATATTATATATGTATATTTATTTAATAATAATCATTAAGAATACACAAAAACAAAACTATTTTCTGTTCATTTTAATGTAATTAAATATTTTATTTTTCATTTATGAGCATTTTATCAACATATAAACAAAAATACAAATATTTTTTAAATTTTTAAAAACAATAAAAATAAATAAGTGGCTATATGAACAAAGTTTGTATATTGAAATTAAGTTTTTATACAAATATAATATGTATGTATGATACTAATAATTTAAATAAAAATATAATAATACAATAATGATTTAAAGAAATTGTTTGTTATAAAGTAGTAGTTTTGTATTTTATATTTTATTTTAGATATATTTTTGTTAATTAATGTATATTTTGGACAGATGAAATATGGTTTTCTAACATCTCCATGGTGTTGTGCAGTCTGTCAATGCATCTGGGTCTGAACGCGACGGGCATGGCCATCATGGAGGTGGGTCTGCTGAGCGGCTTCAGCCTGGCGCCGAACAGCATGCCGACCAGCGAGGTCCTAAAGAAAGTGGAGATGCAGCCGGGGAAAGTCATCCTGTACCTGGACTCTGTAAGCTTCACTGAAACGTACTGGATAATAGACACACTTACTGTGTCGGGCTGCTGAAAAGGCTAAAAAGGTCCAATGTGAATGTTTCCAGGTGACGACGGACGAGCTGTGTTTTAGGATTAATCTGGTCCAGGAATACAAGGTCGCCAAAGTCCAGGAAGCAGCCGTTGTCATCTATGATTATTATGAACCAAGTAAGAGTGAAATTTAACATCATCCTATCATTTTCATTTGTACTTTTCATACTATTACCACTCGTTTTCTGTAGTGAGAGGCGTGTTTCTGTTGCTAGGCTAAATGTAGCTACACAATCACAAACACAGCAAGTACAGACAAATTTAAACTTGCCTGAAACTCCAATCGCCCCACTAACTGATCAACAACTACAGCAGCCCCACTAACTGATCAACAACTACAGCAGCCCCATCCGTGACTCTGTGACTTGGTTACATAGGAGGGGAAAAGTCAAAACCTCATTGTTTGCCTGTTAAAAGCAACACGCAGGCGGTTGAAATGTTCAGATTTTACACACAAACATAAAAAAGGACCTAGAAATCTAACGGAGACTGAACAAACAGAGCCTAAATGTAGGTAGACTTGTGTTGAACCTTTGACCTTTCACCCTCTCTTGCAGGACGGATGACGGTGAGGACATATAAGTCAGACTGGAGGAGCGATATGTCCGTCTGCTCCTTCTGTGGTGAAGACTGCAGTCAGTGCAGCACAAATGACTATTTTGTCAACTCTGCGTCGCACAGCGGCCAAAACGTCCTGCTGACCACTTTACCGCCTGCTCTGCTCCTCCTCATCTTCATCATCTTCGGCGTGTAAATAAAGGTCCAACAAATGCTAGTTCAGCTTTGTAGATATTTAAATCCCTTAAGTTAAATTTTTTTTTGTGGAAGGCGTGAACTTTGTTTACATGTGTTGTGTGACATGACTAATTTTTTTTTCCAGCATTTTAATGTTGTTTTACGTCTGTAATCTGACATGTTCACTTTCTGACTGTCACAGTATGTTGCTACTGTAGTCTGAGAAAAAAACAAAAGTTAGTTTAGTGCCTCAGAATAAACAACAGATTCAGGAGAGAAACTGCTAAAATGCTGAAGTGAATTAATGGAAGTTTTGGTTAAACAAAAAGGATCTTACTCTTTAACAAACGGTCTGTCTCTGCAGGGATCCTTTTCATAATGTTGTCAGATACTTAGAATAACAGTCTGAACCAGAGTCAGACTGTTCAGACTGTTATTTTGTGCTTGTTTCTGCCACTGACTCTGAACCAGAGTCAGTGGCAGAAACAAGCACTTTTAGTGGACGGACTTTGACGGGTGCAGTTGCCCACGACGATTACGTTGGGATCTATGATGAGGCGATCTACTGGACTAGCTCAGGCGTCCCCCAGGGTTCGGTGCTTGGTCCTCTCCTGTTCATCCTTTACATGCTCCCCCCTTGCAACATCCTACATCGTCATGGTCTCCACTTCCACTGCTGCGCTGATGAAGTCCAGCTCTACATCTCCACTAAATCCATCACCACTGCAACTCACTCCACTCTGACCAACCTTCCTCAAACTAAACTGTAAATGAATCAGACATGATCACCATCGGTCTCAAATCCTTCACCAAAACCACTCACAACTTCTGCCTCGCCATCGATAACTCCACTCTGTGTCCCTCCTTCACGACAGTAACCTCTCCTTTGAACGCCTCATCGATCAAATCACTAGAGCTGCCCTTTTCCACCTAAAAAACATAGCTCTTTACATTCCAAAACTTTTGGTAACTATACGTCATTTAGACCCCAAAATGTGTAAATGGTTTAAGGTTTAAAAATACCAGAATTACCCTTTAAGGCTTAAGACAAACTATTTTTGTGTTTGCTTTTTTAATAGGAGTCTTAGCCTGATCTGAGCTTTCTGAGATATCCTGCTCATAAACAAACAAACATGGAAACAAGACTGAAAACTTGACCTCCTCAATGATCGTATGTGAGACACATATTTCATGTGAACTCGTCCTGTAACCCACTTTAAGTCTCTCTGTGATCCCTGGCTGGGTCCGGTCCCCGGGGTGGAGAACCAGCTGTGTTCAGCCTCACAGCTTCTCCTGCCCTCATCAGAATAATGACAGAGTATAAAACATCACTAAACTCTGTGGACATTAACCTCGGAGTCGCTTTAATCGAACTGTGACCGTGACGAAATGAAACACAAGCGGGACCTCCCATAAATCTGCATAATAAAGCAGGTATGCCGCCTAATGGTGCAGGAGCACAGTAAATCCCTGCGACAATCAAAGCGACGGAGGCATAAACATTAACGACACATCGCCGCGACTTCAAAGATCCCGCCATGACTGACAGCTTGAACTTTCCAGTTAAGAGAAACAGCGAGCGGAGCCGAGAATATTTGACCCACATGTGGACGTGAGAAGCAGGTGGGATCGATACTGCCGGTGTTTATCTGCCCTCTGGCTTTTTACGGCACAACGCCCTGCGGGTCACCTTTTCTCAAGAGTTCGAGTCAGCACGAGTCGTGTGAGTCAACATTTGTTATCAGTACAGTAGCCTAGCGTAGTAGTGCGTGCCTTTAAAGCTGCATCAGTTGACTTTGCTGGACGCTGGACGAAGCAACAAGCTGAAAATATCTGACCTGTTAACTGCAGTTAATTCTCACTGTTTGATAATGTGATGCCTCCAGCCATGCTAGCGGCTCCATGAGGCTATCCTTGGGCACAGCACTGCTTTGAGCTAAATACTAACGTTAATGTGCTCAAAATGATAATGCTAACATGCTGACGTTAAGCAGATATATTCTTCACCATGTTCATTATTTTAGTTTAGCGTGTTAGCATGCTAACATTTGCTAATTAGCACTAAACACAAACTACAGCTGAGGCTAGTTTTGCAGTCAGAGGATCACCAGAGAGTACAATTCATCCTGAATGTCTGAACCAAATGTTATTCAAAACCAAAAATGTGGACCTCATGGTGGCACTAGAGGAAAAGTCAGGGGATCACCAAAATCAGTAGGATTCATCCTCTGGGGAACATGAACATCTGCACAGAATTTCTTGGCAATGCATCCGATATTTGTTGAGATATTTCAGTCTGCACCAAAGTGGTGGATCGACCATCCAGAGCCTCTCCTATGGATGGCAACTAGCATGGCTGACATTAACATTAATCAATTAGGATGTTAATGCAACAACCCATTAAGTCATATTCCTTGAAAAACTGGTTTCCCTTCTTAGAATTTGTGCCATAAACACAAACGTCTACTGCGTTCAGCGTCCCAAGCTAGAAAAAACAACTGTGTGAAACTCTCGCTTTCTCTGTGAGAAAGAGGCGAGTGCTGATTATTTTGGACGGAGAAGATCCCACAGCGAGCACAGATCAAAGCCACCATGCTGGACCAGTGCGCTCATCACTCAGCCCTGAGAGAGTACCAGACCCTGTCAGAGTATAAACACGACCGCAGAGGCAAAATATTTCCTCCAAAGAGCTCCGCACTCCAAACACTGGCCCTTCAATGCATCATCTGTCAGCGCGCAGGGTCGCACCACATGTACATTACATTCAGTCAACACATGCACTGCAAACCACTCCGCTCACTCTCATGGACATCAAACAATGCAAGAATGTCACAATTACACAGCGCCGGCGCTACCATATTTCAAGAGAGCCCTTTGGACGAAGGAGATGAGTCATGAGAACGTGTAGCTGCCACCATCTGGGTTCCATCAGCAGCCGAGGCCGGACCAGAAAGGTTGTTTCAACTGGATAAAAATCTGACAATGCTCTCAAAAGCAGAAAAAGAAACAGTTTAGTTCCCAATCAGGAGAATAAGTGAAAGAAAAGTGGAGATGTGATTTTATTTTTTTACTGACTGCATGATAGAGATGAAGATGGAGAACACAGGGAGTCTTAGGTGATTAGACCCTCATAATCTTTCAAGTAACCCTCAAATTCACATGAATCTTTCCTTAATTCATGTCAAACCCCCTTGAAAGGAAGGGAGTTTTGAATGGTGGATGGTTCAGAGAGCCTGGAACTTGCCAGTGAAACTACCTTCTCACTAGAAGCCATGGTTTACCCACACAGGTGTTTCCACTTTGTGCCTGATTAGACCTCTCCTCAGGACTCTGGGAGTGGACACGGGTGTTTGATTGATTGACATCTCCCTCACTCTGCACCTGTTAGGGCGGAGTAACTTGTGGTACTTGGAGTTTGGTCACATAATTACCTTCAGAGCTCTGCCCACCTTCAGCCTGAGCAGAGGTCTAATCAGAATAACTGAAAACACCTGTGTGAGTGTGAAGGGCTTTTAGGAGGCTCAAGGTCCCTTGAGAATTGTTCCTGATGGAGCAGAGACTGAAAAACCTGCCTCCAGTTTAAAATTATTTAGGCTGCACCTGCAGTTGAGACAGACGAGCTGCCAGAGAAGAAGAAACAGACGTGAGGCGTGCGTCGAAATCCCTTCTCCCTCTACAAGTCATCATAACTCAGTCACATCTAAACACACAGACATGATGCACATATCTTTACATTCAGTTAGTTACTTACATTATCTCCATTGTCCACGCTAATAAATGTCCATAAATCTGCTTAAAAATCAGAGAAAAAAAGACGATCCTTTTACCTACAGAACTTGCCTGAGAATCATCACATTTTTAAGTTTTCTTCAGTGTCACAGTAATCCAGTCGTAGTTATCTGTACATTTATGGGTACACTGCAAACAGGAAGTGCTAATAGCTAATTCGGCATACTTTTAATGGTGCCAATTTGCCTAAATGTAAACAAATAATCTAAAATATGGGGCTCAAGTTGTCTCAGCCCACATACAAACACCTGAACAACAGAAAAACGGCTAAATCTCATGAACTCTACCTGTTAACCTGCAGTCATTCTCAAGCTGCAGAGCTGCTGTGATAAAAATCCTAATTTTATAATAGGAACGTCGTCTGACAAAATCAACATAAATCCAACCACACTCTGTTTTTTTTAAAAAAGGCTCAGTTTTGGGGATGAGAAAAACGAGGGCTTAGTGTGGACGGAGCCTGACAAGGAGAGAATGACTTTTTAAATGTAACCGTCTTAATGTGGACGTAGTGTAAATCATCAGGGATGTAGAACTGACACAACTGCTCTTTCATCTAATGAAATTAACCATAAAGTTGAATGTAAACACAAACATAATTAAAATGGCGTGATGATTTTGGATCTCTTTCTTTTAAAAATAGTTTGTATCCTTTTTAAATGTGTGTTGTTGATTTCTAGTTCTGTATTTCTTATTGAATATCAAATATTAAAGTAGGATAACGTCTATGTTCCCAATACAGAAACATTTTTTTAAGAGTGAAGCTTCTCCAGCTGAAGTCTTTTGTGGAAATGTGTGGCCCTTAATATACTTTAACAACAGCCTACCTGGTATCCACCTTCCACCGTCTGCATGTCAAAACATTATGTAGATGGGAATGTGGTGAATAAATTATATCTAAAATGAGATGTTTACGGTGCTGAAAGCTCACTTCAGTTCATTGTCTAATCACTAATAACATCTTTACATGTTGTTTTTTAAACTTACTGATAATTCATGTTTAACCCTCTGATAAACTGACACTGATCCCTCTGCTGTTCCCAGCCCTGCCAGTAGGTGGCAGGCTTGCTCAGGGAAAGAAATCCTGGTATGAACGTCTCCAAACGACAACTTTCCATGACACTAAAGTAACAACGGGAAACTTTTTATAGAGGCTTTCACATGGGCTGTGTAAGTCGAGTCTGTGCAAGAGTCGAGCCTCTCTGGCTGCCACCGTTAATGGGAGGCAGATGGACCTGGCCCGCACGCTGCAGACTAATGAGGGAAACATGGAACCAGTGGAGGTTTCACACAAGCAGGCAGACTGGATGCTGATTGTATATTTTGCTCTGTCGCCGTCAAACAGAGAGGAGGAGCTGATCCAGTTATTCTGCTCAGAATAATGCAGCTTGACATTTAGAGGCCATGAAAGAGACGGTCCAGGATTCCTGTTGGATAATAACACTTTAAATATTCCAGGAGATTAAAGAGTGATGATCTTACTTTTGATAATGTAAGCCCCGATTTTATAACAGGTTTTTTAATACGTGTATTTCCAAGAAAACCTGCATGCGGCCCACAATTATATGGAAACAAGCTGAAGTCATCTGTAAACCAAGCTGCTATTTTACAGCCTCCTTTGCAGTTTGAATGTGGATTTAACCGAGCCGCACTCAAAAGGCTCAAAGCTCAGAAAGTTGTTACACAAACCTGAAAGCCTCAGTCTGAGATGTTGATGAGATGAGAAAACAACACAGACATGTGTCACAACCCGGCTCAAGGCTGGACAAAGGAGGGGAGACCACACATGAGTTGGAAATAAAAATACATTTATTTCCATCCTGCTTCTTTATTTACAACATTACCCAGACATTAAAGGAACAGCTACCATAGTATTAATGCTATGTGATTTGATACCAGGTAAACGTAGAGTAGGTGTGATGTGCATCAAACCACATCTTGTCCGAAGGTAAATATTGCGTAGCTAATAACTCGGTATTTAGCGACCGGGTATCAGCCCCTAAATGTGTCACCATCCTCTTTTTTCCCCCCTAGGTATGTGTGCTTCATCACATCCATAAACTATGAGGGTAGGTAGGCAAAAACTAAACAGGTGACCATAAAATTCAGATCATGGGCTTTAAAAGCTGCAGTGCTCAAAGCCGTCATTTACTCTGGGGACGCTGGGGACATGTCCCCATTACTTTTTTGAAATGGCCGATTTTGTCCCCATCACTTTCTAAAAACAAAATGTTCTGAAAAGTAGCTTGCACCAAGAAATGTTAACAAATGAGAACGCTTTGAGAAAGGTTTATTTGCACAATAACAAAACATTCAATGAAATGAAAATATAGAAGAAACAAATGCGCATTGTCCACTGATGCATATGGATGACTGTTACTTGAGTATTTTCGTATTGTCGACTCTCTAGTAGCCGAGGCTCTGTTCCCTTACGGCCCCCCCGTTACATCACCTAAAATCTCATATGTTGAAGACTGTTACGCCTTTTACGTCCACACCACTTTTCAACACAAAGTTCAGTTCAGTTTATTCACAAAACAGTTAAAATCATATAATACATAATACAAATGTGTGAAATGAGACATCCTGATAAGCTATCTGACACTCAGCAGATAGTTTAAAAAAAAAAAAATCCTTATTAACACGTTGTCTAAATTTAACTTTATCCCTAACCTAAAAAACTACTAAATGGTCCCAAGACATTTATTCCATCAGTCTAAACATTGGTTAAATAGGTAAGATACAATAAATAGAGACATATGGCAAATAAAAATACTATAATTTAAATGGATTTCAGAGCAGAATAATTAGTTTACAAAGTCACAGAGTGACGCTCTGGAGTAAACTCCATTCGTCTGTCGTCTGAGGCGACAACAACAAACCTCGAAGGGAATCTGCAGATAGTCTGGGTTCTGGTGTGAGTTCAGCCTGAGCTTCACTTCAAAGAAACGTATCTGTGAGACTCTTCAGTTTCTGTCTCTTCTACGTGGTGTAACACAACATATAAAGCAATCTGATTGGCTGGAGATGGTGTCTCAGTCATGGTGATAACTCCCGTTACAGCATGACGGGCCAGGATTTATTGGTTGTTTTGGCAGCTCTCCAGTAACTAGAGGGCCAATTATCAAGGTTTCCTGCATGTAAACCACTTTGTATTAACCGTTTCAGACTGCATGCACTGAAATATGCTGTTTGAGTCAAAGTAAAAACTTGGCTGACCCTTATGCTCCTGCAACCACAGCAAAGGGTCCTATTACTTTTTTACCATTTATGTCACAGTGATGTGAAGAACACTACAGTTGCTCTTTTCATTGAGATTACATGAAACATTTATGATCTTGGAGAGACTCTTGCATGTTCCTTTTTATATAAAAACAGCACAGAGGTTCTTATCTTTCACGTTCCCTGAGAACGTCTGACCATAAAGAGCACAACGAGTCCGACACGTGGCAGCAGAGACGCAGTTTGTTGATGAGAAAAGAGATTTAGGGTGGAGAATACGTAAACACCAGAGAAGTGGTTCAGTGTGCTGGACTGATACGCTCAGGCTGGATGGATGGAGAGCGACCAATGATTTATGTAGTGAAGTTACTGTATTGGAAATGATAAGTGCACGCATTACGTTACATAACACTGCAGGGTGGGGGGAGATTTTTGTCTACAGGCTGCAGCTGTTGGAGCACAAGAGCAAAGATGTTTCAATCAGGACAAACTTTAATTGAAACCGAGGCTGAAAGAGTAATTAACAGACTGTAAATAAAGATGGCTGACGTGTCTCCTCTTCTTCTCACTACACAAATATTAAGCCAAAATATCCTGGATACAGTGGCTGCCATCTTGTGCTGGTGACGTAATTTGGAGCCAGAGTCTGCGCAGTAGAGATCCGGTATCGAGGTCCTGCCCATTCACCCGCCTGAACCAATCGTAAGCACACCACAAGTTGTCAATCATGCCGTTTTGTTAAAGAGTAACATCCTTTTTAACTAAAAGGTCTGAACCAGAGTCAGTGACAAAAACAAGCACTTTTAGTGGACGGACTTTGACGGGCACAATTGCCCGCAAGGATTACGTTGCAGCCATTGCAGCCTGTTCGCGGATGCCGGCGGAGGCGATCTACTGGACCAATTCCAAAACTTTTGGTAAGTATTTGTAAAAATAGGGCCCAGGTTTGAAAATACCAGAGTTTCCCTTTGAAGTCATAGACTATAAGTCTAGTGGAGCTTAAGGTGTATTTGCCTCCTGTCCACATGTCGAAGAGCAAGACAGTGAACCCTAAGTTGCTCCTGATGGAGGCCAGCACCTTGCATGGCAGCTTCGTCGCCATCGGTGTGTGAATGTGTGAGTGAATGGGTGAATGAGACCAACCTGTAAAGCTTGAGAAAGTGCTATGTAAGTGAAGTCCATTTACCATTTTCATGATTTTAAAGGTTTAATGAAATGAGGAAGTATTGGATGGGTGTGAGAAAGGGGATGAACATGGAGGAGGAGACTCAGTGTGGGGGATCCGTCTTGGGAGTTGAGTCATTCGAGCTGATTACGGGCCCCAGACAGTACCTGGAAAGATGGGAGAGGTGTGCACAGGATTGAATCAGTGGGGATGAAAGGAGGGAAGAGAGGGTGAATAGGGATAAGCAGAGGGAGGGATGAGGTCTGGAGGTAAATTGATGAAAGGGAGGGTGAGTCGAAGTGGACAGGATGAGTTGACCAGAAGTTGGCTTGACAGGTGATTAGAGGTGGCTTAACTTCCCGTTAAGATACCGTGGCCAAAAACAAAATACTCCAAAGACATTTTCATCCATATGAGCCACGATTCCACCACATTAACACTTCTGTACTTCAAAACAACAAAGTTACGGAAACGTTAAAGTGATAACATCTACCGAAGCTGCAGGAAACCTCACACGGAAAGACCTCCACTTTGGCTGGAGACCAGATGCGATGTCATAAGCACAAAAACAGCCCGACCTGAGTGGAAGCGCTCGTCTCATCATGAAGGAGTCATGGAAAAGTCTGCCTGGTCGTCGTCGTCCTGCTGCTCTCTTCTCTTTTAAAGCAGATTATTCATAATAACACAGTCTGGGGTTAATGATCCAACACAGACCTGCGCTTTGTTCCCACTACACTTCCACATCGTACTGTACCCATACTCTAGTGGAAGGAAGTACTCAAATACTATGTTAAAGTACTAATATCACAGTAGAGAATATACAGGTAAAAAGTCCTGCCTGACTTTCCCTGTAGCGCCACCAGCAGGTCAAAGTTTCCACTTATCTTGAGAAATATCTCTACATCTATTTGAGGTTCCCAGAGGATGAATCCTAACAACTTTGGTGATCCTCCTGACTTTTCCTGTAGCGCCACCAGCAGGTTGACATTTGTGGTGTTGACTGAATCATCTTGACAGATGTCCATGCATGCATTTCCATGAAATGTTGTGTCCAGGCAACCCCAAGGATGGGGCGTAATGGTTTGTAATTTTATCAAACACTTATTGCAGACTGAAACCTGACATTTTACCCCAAAACAGCGATATTTTATGAGTTTATATCATGCTGAACGTAAAATCTCGCTTTATAGCCTATAATCTGTTTCTGGAACAAACCATTATGGTGGAAAAGTTGTACGAGCAGCTGCTGGCCGAGCTGCAGGGATGCCGGCGTCACACCGACTGATGGACGCGCTCACAGCGATCTGAGGATAGATGGATACCAGCGTCTGATTGGAAGAATAAACATCTTTTAAATGGGGAGATGTCACCCACCACAAGAATGTTCATTGATTGCAGTTAACGGTGATGTAAGCAGAAAGCTTAGCAGTGATTTATGAATGGAGCCATAAAAGCCAGAGACAACCATCTATAACAGGATCAAAACCTCCAGTGACTGAGGAGGGGAGGGAGTGAAAAAAGTAGCTTTAGGAGAAAGGGTGAAAGGTCAGGCTACGGGGTTCCTGTTAGCGACAGCCAAAGGAATGATGGCTGGCTGAGAGAGCAGCAGCCGTGTTGTGGTGTCAGTGCGAGGGCTTCTCAGGGGCTGTTTCCAGGTTTGGTTTCGACCGGTGAGTAAAAAAAACACAGTGTCATGAAACCTCAGTGGTCAGAGAAGCGATGTGAGAGTGTTACAATGAACATATCTCTTCTTTTTCTTCTTGTACTTTTATTTAAACACTATACTTTTTACAACTTTTTTTAACATCACATCCCAAACGGTACATATTCTTGTAGTATTAATCCTGGAAAACTGTAACTGACACCTGCACCAAACTATTTATTTTATTTAGTTTCTTGAGATGATTAAAATGCAGAACAATTAAACATGAGAGCGTGAGGGGCACTCTGTTGTACTTCCACAAAGTTAAGGGACTTCCAACAAACATTTTATGAAGCAACATTAAATGGGAAGTCAAGTTTAAAGTTGGGAGGAAACTTTAATAATAATAATCACACTCATTATCATCATATCCTGACAGGTATTTTGCGTAAAAAAAAAAAAAGGGTCTCTCTGGTATGGAGCCTCAAAACTGACTAAATGTAGTAAGTAAGATTATCGGACAAGTCAAAAATATAACTGAATACATCAATAAATAATATTGTTAAATAATTAAAATGCAATGTAAAAAGATATAAAGTTTTTGGTTGATTTTCTTTTTTTTTTTTTTTTTTACATTTTATTTCATTTCTCTTATTTATCTTATACTAGCTTTTCATTTTTCAAGTCCTTCAACTTCCATTTTGTGTGTGTGTGTGTGTGTGTCTTGCCACACATTTAACCATTTATCTATTCCTTATTTATTTTCCCCTTGCAACATTTCCAGTTTCCCTGATGCTAAAAATACTTACCAGAAAACACTGGTGGCTAAACTCTGAGCACCAGCCTTTGCAGCTAGCTACCTAGCTGTCATAAAACTACACCAGCCTGTGCACGTAAAGTTAATCAACCACATACTGTCCTGCATGCTGCTGCCATCATTGTATAAGCTCTTTTAACAGTAGCCAACACATTATATTCAGAAAGCTAACACTAACAACGTTATCTAGCTAACGGCTCAGGCACCGTGCTTCTCATCATCACAATGGAAATAAGTCGACTATATTGTCTTTTCTGATTAATTGGGATTCTTCCAAGTCTACACAGCGGCTAAAAAGGATAAAGTTGCATTGGCTGCGTGGCTACATCAATAATAAAAGTTTGCTAACTGTAGCTAACGAGAAGATATCACAAGCACAATGATGTTGTAGTTCACTTCAGTGTTTGCTGTGTTTCTGGTAATAAATGGATCAATTGCTTAACACAAAAGGGTCAACAGAGGACAAAGATACTGATGAATTAAAAAAGAACTGAAGTGTTTTTGTGTGGGAACAGGAAAGTGAGTTTCACAACATAAATGTTATGAATATTAATTGTCATTATGGAAGTTGTCATTTGTCAGGCTAGTCTATTAGACAGGAGTCATCAGATGAACCTGGCTGATGCCCAGAAAATGAATCATAAAAACAGAAAACATTAGTCAACATTACAGTAAATTACAGCTGCGTCTTAATCAACTCAGACTTTCTGCTGGAGGGAATTCACACACACACGTCAACTATTGAGAGGTTTAAATGATAAACACATGTTTGCAGTTTGCAAATTTACAATTTTACAGTCCAGTGCAAGAGAAGAAAAAATACTTGCTTTAACCCCAAAATGCTGTGAATACGTGAGTACCTGCATCTACAGTCTCTCTGGGCAGGACAGGACCTGGATGATGAAGAATGAGTCATCCTCCTCCATGTGAAGGAAGGACGGCTTGTGGTCCAGATCTGTTGTAGCTGCAGAGAAAAGAAATAAAGCGTCGTGACTGTGCTCTTCTGTTTTTGCTCTGATCAAGTGTGTTTATCAGAGTTTACCCACACATTTGCACATACAACAGCACAAAGGGGGGCTACATTTGACATGCAAAGATAGTTTTGTTTAAGTCTTTAAAACTTGGCGATCTGCGACAATGAACTTTTTGTTTTTTACCCTGCAAAAGGACAAAAAATATTTTAAAATTGTCAGAGGTTATGAGTCTGGGTGACTTCTACCGTTGCCCTTCTGTGTAGTGTATGACAGCTTTCTTGGCCTGTTTATGTCTGCAGAGATCTGGGCACACTTTAATGGATCGGTAATCGGCTAAAATATCTGATCAAATGCCAATCCTTTCTTCACTGAGCTCTTCTGTGTTTTGTCCACTTCAGCCTGAAACTGTAATAAAAGCGGGCTCTACAGTAGAGTGTTTGCAAATGTGAATCTCCAACACTAACAAATCCGTAATCTACTCTCTTTCTCATTAGTAAATCATTCAGGTAGCAGCTTTTTGCCAGCGCTAACTGTCGCTTTCACCGATTTTAAAATGACAAACGTCGCCGGCAGCAAGATCGTATCAGCTGTCACTAATCAGTGCTGATTCTGTGAGTGACTTGATGACAGGTCAAAATTAAACTTGTCTGTAGTCTGTTTGTGTGCTGTACTCGCCAAAAAAACTTTGTGAGGGAATAAGCTCCACTCTTTTTTTTTTTCCAGGAGTTGCATTCTCCCAGTTAATCTTTTATTCATATCATATCAATAATTTAAGCTAACTTTAGAATTTTGAATCAGGACCTTCAGTATTTGGATCAAGTAGATGTGTCAGAGTAGTCTAAAGCTGACTCGGAATCGGCAGATACCCAGTGTTAAAGGACTTGGATCAGGGTTCGGGGTCAAAAAAAGCGTTCTTAGTCGTGTCGCTTTTAAAAAAGGTTTCAGTCTAAATGAGCTGTCTGAGGAAGACCATTTGTGGTCGAAACATCGTCAAGTCCATGCAGAATTAAAGAATGAATGTGTGTGATGATTGTTTAATCTAAATGAGACTTTTACCTGCTTAAATATAAGAAAATGACAAAAAGAGAGTAAAGTAAATCTTGTGATATTGAACCGCCAAACTTCCCTGTAACTATTTGTTGATCATTTTAAAAAAAAACCACAACCCACACTCCAGAGTGAAGAGTAAAAATAGCTACTACACTGATTTCCAAACTTCTCTTCAGCCTTTTTAAACAGGACAAAGGACAGTTACGTCAGACCCTGTGCATCAGTAAAAGGCAGAACTGTTTATGACATTACTTCAGGATAGATTATCTCTCCTATTCTTCAAAATCTCGGTCGCTGCCAGACAACGGAAACTGCTGGAGAGCCCCGGTTCAAGCCAGATTCCTATTAGCGGAAGAGCTGGCGTTTATATTCAGCCTGAGCCCAGCGTGGGTTTATATGTAGGCAGCTGCCATAGACTTACTAAATCACCAATTAAAGTAATGAGAAGCAGGCAGCGATGTTTATTTTCAGAGTCACGTGTCACCAGCGTACATGTGAGTGTTAAAACAAATGGACAAACATGGAAAAAGTGAAACTCTGCTGAATGAAGCTCATCTCGTCTAGTTCAGTGTCATCTAAAGAAAATGTAGAGAGAAATCTCCAAATTAAAGTTGTCGTCTGGGGTTTCATCCGCAGTACAAGCTGAACGGCTGCAGACAGGCCCGAATCAGAGGACACATTAATAACCAGGACCAATAAATATGCAGGATTTTGCCAAAATGACACAGTATTAGCTACCGGTTTCCAAGAACCAGCATTAAAAAGATGAATGCTTTCATTTATTGAGACTGCCTCATGCAGCTCTTTGCCCAGAGAGTCATTTAAAAGCCAAGTGGAACTGAAATGCCTGGTTTGGTTCTCTAGGTGGTGATAACCACACAAACCTACAGCTGTAAATCACATTCGATTGTCGTCCCATCATCTCGAAAAAATGTCTGCACTCTTCAGACGCAAAAAGGGATCCATTTATTTCATATAACATGTGAGACAGTCGGGGAAAAAAAGGTGAAATAAAGAACCATCGTCAGCACAAATTACAGATCATGTGACTCTAGAGGCTTAAATAGAAGGAGGTAAAAGGCAGAAGATGTATGCTTGCACCCTTTCTCCTAAAAAATGCCGCCTGGATGATGCTTTTTATCAACATCATGAGGAAACTATTTTAATTAACATATCTGCAAAAGGTTCACTGACAACGTATCATTTGTTTTCCTAAAATATACGCTCGTGCCAACTAAAGTATTTGTGTTTTTGTGGTTCTGTTTAGGCAACGCGAAGCACTTTGTTAAAAGAAACAGTGCGACATTTTGGGAAATACACTTATTTGCTTTCTTGCTAAGAGTTGAATGAGAAGATCGATACCACTCTCATATCTGTCCGTTAAATATGGAGCTATAACCAGGAGGCGGTTAGCGTAGCTTAGCATAAAGACTGGAAAAAGGGGGAAACTGCTGGCCTGGCTCTCTCCAAAGGTAGAAAAGATCACTAAAGTGAAAAAAGACAAGTTGAGGTTTAATGCTAGATTTTGTTACCGTTGGACAGAGCCAGGCTAGCTGTTTCCCTCCTGCTTCCAGTCTTTATGCTATGCTAAGCTAAGCTAACGCTCTGCTAGCTCTGGCATCATTTTAACTGTACAGACACGAGAGTGGCATCGACCTTCTCGTTTTAACTTTCGGCAAGCGAATAAGCGCATTTTCCAAACCGTATTTAAGATCAGGGAAAGATTGTGACTACGAGCACGAGACAGGAAGTGTTTACTTCTTAAACTTTTAACCAAAAATCCTCATTTCACCTTCCCTAACCTGCAGCAAAGTGTTTAAGTAGACGAAACCGAACCACATGCTGAACTCAGGCCGTGAACGCCAAACCACTTCTGTACAACTTCCGTGTGGCAGAAGAAGGTTGTACTTCCAAGACTAGAAAAAGCTTTACCTCAATTAAGTCTCCTCCAGAACGTATCTGGCAAAACCATTTGTAGACGTACAGTATGTAAGCGTAATTTCTGAGACATGTCTGCTGCACAGTTGGAGACTGCTGAAGTAGGCAGCTCATGGTCTGAATATGTGGAACTGTGTAAACGGTGCCAAAAAGTAAAATGGCTGCTCACCTGCCCCTTCCTGATTAAATCATCTTTACTGCAGATAAAAACGTTCTTTATGAAGATATGTTTTATGGTGCATGAGAGGTCACGTATTTTACATATTACACTCAGCGTCAGTTACCAGACTGTGGTCTAAAGTATCTCTGTGTTAATGTTCAAATGACTTATAACCACGAGATGGCAACAAGATAAGGTCAGCACAGAAATGAGACAGCTGGTATGTAATGGAGACATTTAACAGATTTCCTTCAATTTCTAACAAAACAACACAAATGAGTTCTCTTCAAGAAACACAGTCAGTGCTGTGGTTGCGTAAACATCAAATTAGATGATTAGTTATGTCAGTGTACACATGAGATTTAAAGTTCTATGTAGCAGTTTTAATTACATTCTTTCAGGTAACTTTACCTTCATGACCTCCTGACTGTTGGATGCTGCCAGAAACAGAAATCTTATTCAGTGACTGCACTCGCTGCCCCTGGTTAAACGTGATATAAATGTGGAAACTGAATGATGAACCTCAGGCAATGATTGTTCTCCCAGATAAATACACGGCATTGTGGAAATGAGCTCCTCGTCTGAACAAACATGCTGTAAGACCAATTACCTTTCATTGGGTATGTGTGACCTTTTAAAAACTGTAATTGAAACAGCGCCTTCCACAAGTGGTATCAATAAGAACACACATGTTTTGTTGTTGTTTTTAAGAGGCTGAGCAGAGGAGGAAGAACTCAAAACTCTTACTGAAGTATCAACACCATGCAGCGCAACAATACTCCATTAGGTCTAAAGTAAAAGACCTAGTGAGTTAGCATGTTAGCTCTTCCTGTTCCCTCGTCTGGAAGTCAGTGGGTTAGATCAGTTAACACAAGCTTAAGAGATTTCCACGTTTTATTCTACGACATAAACTCCGTCAGTAAATACTCCACTGGTGAGTTTTGAAGCTTCTCCGTGTCTTAAAAAAGTTGGTTGCTAACAAGAGTCTAAATGAGACTCCAGAGGCTGTCGGGGACGTTAAACTCATCGACTCACTCGTCCTCCTTTACAGCCTCGTTGGGTTTATACTGCAAACTGTTCTAACTCAAACTTTCCCAAAGGCTTTTGTAGAAGAGGTCAGTGCTGGAAGCTCAGTGGTGGAGACGCTGAAGTCATGTGACCGCGGTGCAGCTGGTTTACAGCCTAACGTCAGCTTTTTACTGCTGGAGGTTGACTTTACGCTTCAAACATCATAAAGTGGTGTTCATCTGTGAAGATTATCTTGCTGAACAAAACGTGTAAGTATCATAAACTTGTTTGCCACAGAGCTTATTTTCTGCAGTAATCCAAAATCCAATGGAAAATTCCCATTGGCTTTTTGTGGAGGGAACCAGGGCGATGCTAACTGCTAAATGTGGTGATCTACTGCTAGCAACAGGTGTCGTTTAGTGACGTTACAGCGACACCAGCAGTTCTGGAGTGGTAAATACTGTGCCGACCAACGCAGAACATGCAGCGCAAGACCCTTGTTTTTCTGCTGTAATGTGAATAATGTCAGCATGCTAACGTTAAGCAGGTATAACGGTTACCATGTTCACCATTTTAAGGTGTTAGGGTGTTAACGTGCTAACATTTGTTCATCAGCACTAAAATCAAAGTACAGCTGAGTCTTATGGGAATGCCATTAGTTTTGCCAAATCAAACCAACTCATCCAGTGGGGAACATGAATCTCTGTACCAAATGTTTTCTGCCAAAATCCATCTGGTAGATGGCGAGATATTTTGAAAACGTTGACCTGCTGGTTGTATTATAGGAAAAGTCAGGGAATCACCAAAATCTGTAGGATTAATTTTTTCATTCCTCTTGGGACCATGAATGTATAGAAAACATGGAAACAGTAGAAACTCAAAACTCTATTAAAGTGCAGTACTGGAGGAAATGTACTACAGTTACTTTGGCAGGGATCTTCGGAAAGAGAGACGGAGTGAAACAAGCTAATGCAGTGAAGTTGATATGCAGTGTACATGTCAAACCTGCATTCAGCTCTGTTCATTTTCAGTTCAAACCACCTGGTCAACACATCTCCTTCTTTTTCAAAGGCGCTCACACTCAACTTTTCTCCTGATCTGTTAATCTGAGAGCTGCTGCTGGAGACAAACTACAAAACTACATCACTGCCATGTTTTTCTTTTCCTTACTTGAAGTGAAAAATGATCAGGTCATCGTCGTGCTGAGTGAGCTTCACGACCACTGGAGCCACGAAACTGAATTTTTAAAAAAAAATTCCTGTTGTGTAATTTCAAAAACACATGCACGCTGTGTGGAAGGATTATTTTCCTCCTTGAAAAACCTTGCTCTTTGAATATACATGTTTTTTGTCCATCAGCAGTGATCTAAGAAATACTGCAGGGCTTAGCTGTATCCACACGGTCAACCCTGCAGCCAACTGCAGATCAAGTAAATCTCATATAGATGATGTGCGGACATTAAAGGAATGCAGGAACTTGAAGGCTCCACGTTTGAATTTACAGACAGCAGAGTGACGTTTATCAGGTGGATTTACTGTAAATTGCTGCTGTATGTCATACACAAGATCTAACAGAATTGTTTTTATCTTTTATTAGAAGGATCATTTGTGGCCATAAAGGCAGTCGAGCCCTCGTCCCTGTCCACACAGCAGAAGGTGAACTAAAGAGCAGCAAACCAGGAGATGGCAGGGATACAGTGCACCACTCACGGACACTGTGAGTTATTTTGAATGCTGTTTGCTGCTGTTTTACTCTGATATTATGGTGATATCACAACTACATCTGTGTCTCAAATCAGGGGCCGCATCCTTCTAAGGCGCAGCCTTCATAGTTCTATGAAGGCCGAACTGAGAGTTGTTAAATGACACGGTCTGGTCTACGGAGGATTTCCTTTTTGAGTCACCAGCGTCATGAAGCGCCGCTCCTGTCGCCTAGCAACCTTGACAGTTGCAGTTGAGGTTTGAGGTATTTTAACATTTGTATTGTTGTAGCTCTTTGAGTGAGTTGAAACCCAATACTTACATTTAAAAGTGTAATCCTGCTCGGCCACTGTTGACGCAATATTCTCTTGTGTGAAATGGAACTTGGGATAGGTTGGGCAGCGAAGGATACAGCTGTTGGATCCTCCAAATTCGGGAAAAGAGGGCCGCATTTGAAGGAGCCTTCAAAATGGGACGGTCTTCAAATGCAGCCTTCTAAGGATGCAGCTCCTTGAATTCAGACGCAGACTGTTTCCCTTATTGTCAACAGATCCCAAGACCAAAAACCAACACTAGTATGATCCTACTAACAAGTGTTGTGTGTGTATCAAAGCCTGATATATCTTTATTACTTCATCACCAAAAACACACACACTGTAGTTTATCTGGACTCCTGCTCTTTCACATGGCCAGCATGAACAAGCTGCTCACCCGCTCGCACAGGTCTTGTCCTGAGGTTACATCCAAACGTGTACAAATCTGGGCAAGGTGAGCAGTCAGGCTCACCTTGTATTTATTAGAAGCTTAGGGATGATTTGTGACGCCTGGATGGCTCCGCAAACATCCATCAGCTGTCCACTTTGATTCGGGGGCGAGATTATCGTATGTCAGGAATCCTCAAAGGCAGAAAATTGGACCCACTTATTTTTCCGAGGAGCTTTGCGACGTTACGTGAGGTACCACATGGAGCAGGATGCCAGATTCGACAGAATTGTTCTCTGAGGAACATCTGAGCTCCATGTGAAAGGTGCTGTCTCACCTGGGATTACAGTATTTTGTTACTTGCAGGAAATAACGAAAGCAGTCAGAAAACTGTGACTTGTGAACTCTTTTCCCCGGACAGAAAGGGCTTCGGCTCACTGGTACACTCACTAAAAGCTCAAACAGGACAGGAGGGACATGTTGTTGAGTTATTAAGATGTCTTGCTTTGAGCAGCACAAACTAAATTTCATTCAGCTCCATTGAACTGTTATGTACGACATAGTATCAGGGCAACTGTGAGGAGAAAAAAAATGGGAGATTTTAAGAATAAAGTCTAAATATTTGAGAGAAAAGTCTAAATTTTGAGGAAAAAAGTCACCATATTTTTAAAAGTCTAAATTTTACAAGATAAACATGCAAGTGTAATTCAGTCTACCCATCTAATCATTAAATATGACATTTAAAACCTTTTACAACCTTTTTCTCATAATGCTATGACTTCATTCTCCTAATATCATTACTTTTTTCTTGTAATATTTTGACATTTTTCTCATAAAATTAAAAAAAAATTATTTTTGTAATTTGGATGAACTGGACCTTTTTAATGTTAAGTTTCTAAAATATAATAACAATAAAAATCAGTACAAAACATGAATACTGATTGGAAAAAAAAAAGTTTTTATTTAAAGTCCAGTTTTCTTATTATGGGATGCTGCCAATAGAGCGTGGCACATATTTGCTGTTTGGTTAGCATGTGTTAGCATGTATTAGCATATAGCCCACTATTAGAAAACATGGATTATTTGTTTGATTATTTGTTGGAGTGCAAAGAAAAAAATAACCGTTCAAATCCCAGAAATTTTTTTTACAAAGGAAGCAACTCATTAGCGTCTCTTCTGATTTCCTCCATCTTTTGGAAACAATCGTAGACTCACTGCTTTCTGTCTCTTTTGTTCCACGCTGACGATTAAATCCTCTTTCTCTGCCTTTGTCGGTGGCTGCATGTGTATACTGCAGATCCTGCTGTTCACACACAACACATGACCGCAAATTAACTAGGCATGCATCAGTTATTCACAAGAGTACACAACACAAATGCTGGTCTCTGGAAGGCTTAAATACGTGTAACATATTATAAAACCAGCCGATCCTCCAGCTCGCACTTCTGCTCTCATGTTCTTGCAGGAGTGTAATGGCTGGGTGATTATATAATGAAAAAACACAAGTCATTGAGATCAACGCTATTGTATTAAGAACAAGAAACATTAAATAAAAAATAACGATAGAGGGAGGGTGAAGAACACGTTAAATGGGGACTCTTTAAAAGTCTGGTGTGGTTTTGAGGTGATGGATGAGGCTACATACTTTTCCTCACTCACTGGTGTGCAAATTACTCCTCTGATGTTTTGACCTTTTCTTTCGGGGCAACTGACTCACTGATCTCACAGCCGGTTAGTTTACGAGACGATAGGTCAAGTTCTGAGAGAAACAAGATATATATATAAATCACAAAAAGTGCAACTCTGACGTGATAAACTGTCATCACCTAAACGGCGGAGGATGAAGAATCACAGGCGTGTGCGTTTTTAAGTAGTTTGTGTAACTCTGCCTGCTGTCATCAGCAGACCTTCGTGCCACTGGCGTTTAACAGCAGCTAATCTGAGTCTGTCTGCAGCCCGGTGAGTAATGTGTCTGAACAAATGCACTCTTAATAAGCAAGTGTCGTCCAAAACAGTGAAGCCCTGATGGCTATCAGAGGGAACCCGAACATTTCAGTCACTCAGGCATTGATTAACTTCCTTTTTATCAACATATCACGAGAAAAAGATCAATGTCAGGTGGATGTTGAGTAAGAAAAACGTGAAGTTATATTAGTCTATGCTAGTGCTGTCACTTATGTTCAAAATGTGAACTACTGTTCAACCATGGGGGGGGCTAATTCTCCAGTTGGTGCCATTAAACCGTTGCAGAAGAAGAGGACACGAGATTAAGTATTTAAAGAGTGTCAGTCAAATCTCAAATGATGGAAAAATTTGGGAAAACCTGATGGAAAAATGACATTTATCTTTATACCAACTTTTCCACCTCAGCTAAGCATAAAAACTTTATTCCAATATTTTGACCAATTTTTTAGAATTTCGCATTTGGTGAGGATAGGCTACATGTTTTTGTTTTTTTAAATTACATGTTAATTCACATTTGTTAAATCTTTAGAAAACACAGCACTTATCTGAGCTTCTGCATCACTATTGTTTTCATGTCACTTCTGGCCACTGGTGGCAGCACTGAGCGTAATGCTGCTCAGCAGTCAGAGAGGAAGAAACCCTTGACCATCTTTGATTTAAATGTACCCTGTGGAATTTTCTTGTAAACACACTTCCGTTAACATTCAGCGTGTTTTGGTGAGAAACAGTGTGTAAGGCAGCGTTCTTTTATTGTTGCATTGCCACATTTCATGATGCGTTACTGCCACCAACTGTTGATCAGTGGAACAGCATAAAGCCTTTTTCAGGAACGTGTGGGCATGTGCCCGTACATGTGCATCCTCATACAAATGCTAGAGCACAAGATACAAACAAAACAGGGAGCCATTCATCAAAACATTGCTCCATAGCGCCACTAGTGGTCAAAAACTGCACAGGGTACCTTTAACATGACTTGTATCGACTTTAAGACTGTCACCCTTTTTCTGCCGGAGTAAATCATGTTTTTGTTAC
The DNA here is from genome assembly GCA_005408345.1 of Macquaria australasica. Taxonomy (NCBI): domain Eukaryota; kingdom Metazoa; phylum Chordata; class Actinopteri; order Centrarchiformes; family Percichthyidae; genus Macquaria; species Macquaria australasica. The sequence goes on along the minus strand of SEMN01000218.1, from coordinate 151,683 downwards.
TTTACACTCGCCTGACATTGATCCTGTCCAACTTATTAGTTGCTGAGAAGATTATCCTATCATCTGGTGAATTTGTATTTTCAACACCCTTCTTATAAAATATTTTTTATCATTGTCAGAATGACTGAAATGTTGCTCATTCCCCATGAATTGCATCTGGATTTTTTTGTTGTGCTTTTCTTCTTTTGTTGGTTTTGTGCTTATTTGATGTTATGTCAAATCAAATCAGGTCTGCTGCAGAATTTAAACCTGTGAGTTTACAGATTTAAATACAGGTGTGTCAGGTGGTTTTTGAGTTACTGCAGAACTCCAAGTTTCAAAGTTTGATAGAGTAATGAGATAATCCTCTATTTCAAACCAAGCAACAAAGGTGATGTCATGCATCTGCCTGTTAGAAGGATTAATGTGGTCATGTAGTCAGGCAGCCATTGGAACAGAGTATACCTGCTGCACATGTAAAACCAATCATCGTTTTAGTGTCATACTTGCCCCTTTAGATAAAGGTTATTACAGATCTTGATGCAATGTGACGGTTCATAAACAGCGACTATTGCCAGACTGCTGAGAACGAATCTGACATGAGGTAATTCATTTCATAAACGGATGTGACTGATGTAGTCGTTCTCAGAAATCTGTTCTCTGAAAGTTCTTCACATAAATTCTCGACTTTATGGGGCGTCAACATGGAAATATGTGTGAGAGCAGAATGACAAAGCTTTTAGGAGGAAAAGCCGCTCAGCTCCTCCCTCCTCAAACCCTGTTATTTAACCTCGTTAAACCCTGGTCCTCTGTAGCGCCAAGCCAAGATGTTTCTACATAGAACCTGTGGGTGCTCAGAAGCCCTCAGCCAATAGAAAGGTTCTCTCCAGTACATGATTCACCAGAAAACCTGTCAGTGCTGTAAAGAACCCTTGTAGAAATGTCCTCAGACCTGAGCTCAGATTCTCAAGATTTTTGGTACTATGATGAACGCTCACAGAAACGTTCTCTGCAATGCTAAACTCAGATTGTTCTACACAAAACAGTTTAGTACCGTAGAACCTTTTATTATTGTAGAGAAAACTCTGCAGAGTTGTTCCACTTAAAATGTTGGTGTTGTGTATAGAGTCCTGATAGGAGGGTTCTCTGTAGCCCCAAGCTGAGATGATCCATTTTAAAAAATAAAGGTTTTCCAAATAGAACTGTATTGGTGCATTAATGGTTCTGTGAAGAAATAAGATTTTATACCACATCAGTTATTCTAAATAGAACCTTTCAGTGCTGTATAGAAACCAATCTCTACAAAGCTTACATAGTTCTACGTAGAATCATTATAGGAGGATTCTCTATGTCAAGTTGAAATGATTCTACATAGAACCTTTTTTGGTGCTCTAACCCCATAAAAAATGTTATCTACGGTACTGTGCTGAAAGGATCTACCAGAAACCTTTTAGTGATGTAAGGAACCCTTTTTGAAGGGTTCTCAGCGGAGCCAAGGTCGGATGCTTCTAAACACTACTTTTTTGATACTCTGTAAAACACTGTAGAAGGTTTTCTTCACTACTAAGCCCAGATAGTTCTGCGCAGAACATTTTGTCCTGTAGAGAACCAATATATTTCTATAGCTCAGATGGCTCTAAATATAAAATGTTTGGTGCATTAATGATTCCTTAGAGAAAGGGTTTCTGTGACGCCATGCTATGATGATTCTACATAGAACATTTTAGTGCTAAAGAGAAACCTTAGAGGAGGATTTCTCTAGAAAGTTCATGTGGTTCTACATAAAATCTTTTTGGTGCTTAAGAACTCATAAGCTAGCACTAGCACAATGCTCAAATGATGTAAAAAGGTTCTCTGTCCTGCCATGCTCATGTTCATGTCGTACATCTCAAGTACAGAGTTAGAAACGTGTCAGACATTCACTCCTCTGTGATCACACACACACGAGAGAACAAACATTTTCCTTCCTGCAACAGTCGAGTTTGATGCCAGCTATTTTTTATTAACTCTGGGCTTTTCCAATCGCCTGAGGTGTTGGAATACTTTCCAGTCCAGCTACATAAACTCTGCTCCGCTCTTTTTTCCAACTCCTTTAAAAATCCATGCACGCGTTAAATTTACTGTCATCCTTAATCCTCACTTGATAAGCCTGTTCTGTTGTTTAGGAATCACACTTATCACAAAAATGTGTAGCGAACACCTCTGCTTCTCAAGTTTTTAACAAGTTCTTGTAAATAATCACTGTACCATATTACATAATTTGAAGTTTTATGTGTTAAAATTAGTAAAAGAGTACATTCTTTTAAAATTACCCACGTAACCAGCAACCGGCAGTACTGAGTGCCAAATTCCCAGAAGCAATTTCTGCTGTGATCATTGTTTTTCCCTCGGTTACTCTTGTTTTTATATTCTTAAGCAAAAGAGGAAACATGCTGGGTTTGATTTTCATGCTGTGTGTTCGAAGAGAGTATTAAGGACTCAGTTTTGCTTGAAGACACGTCACAATCCACACATGGGAAGAATTTTACTTGGATACCTTGTCTACAAGTGTTGTTTGCATGGGTGATCATTAACCAAAAAAACAAACAATATATGAAGATCAATATATATAAAGAAATATTGTTTTTATATCAGGATTTAATCATTTACCCAATGAGATTATTAATGTGCAACTCAACTTGCGATTGTCAAAAATCAGACTGAGGTGAGACTGAACCAAAACAATGAGCTGAAATAGGCTTGACACTTGATCTATTGTACATACTTCATTCTATTTTAAACAATGTGTTGGAACAAAGATGCAGCTTTTATAACATGCACGACATGCATCTGCAGTGTCGGACCCACCTATGGCTGAGACACTGTATTAGAATATATCAGATATCTACCTGCCAGTGTCGCCTCCCTTTAAATATGGAGGTTCCTCCTGCAGGAATGTGCAGTACGTCGTTTTTATTACATAGTTTATGCATTTATTTGATTAGTGGAGTTTGTTTTGTAAATCCAGTCTTTATTCACTCTAAAGACCTATTCATTCAGACTAATATATTCCAGATTTTCCCTTGTTTGTGCTTTTTAAGAGCTTCTAATCCCTGTGTCGAGCTTTAATGTCCCAAAATCTTTTTGATGGGCTTTTTCCAGCCAGACATAAATTCTCAAGTAGTCTCGAGCACTGTCTGTTATATAAGGATGAATGTCGCTGTGCCACTTTCTTTAAGACTTTTAAGGCATTGTTGTTGTTTGTTTAGCTGCTGACTTTGTCACGTTAAGCACATGCTTCGAGGGAAAGAGGGATATGCAGGGATCATCCTACTGACACGAACACGTAGTTAAAACCAAGAATAACAAAGATTTAAAAGCGTGTTTTTTAACCACGATGTTTGAGAAGTGGAGCATCTTCAAACAGGACTTAACAAGTGGATTTCAAAAAATGTTGGGAGTCCTTAAAAATAGTGCTGGCATACAATTTCTGATGGATGCCGAAGCTTCAAGAGGAAGCAAAAATCTGCTTTCTTGGCTCACAGATTTGATGATGTCGCCTGTTATACGGATTAATTTGAGCAGGAAGCCGTCGCTCACTATCCAGGCTGAGACAGGCTGCAGTAGAGGTGTCTCTCTCTCTCTGGACGGCGGCGGCACAAGAGACAGAAACGAGAGCAGGAATGTCTGAACCTGCAGATGGTCCGAGGCCTCCTCACTATCTGCACATTCACATTTCTCCTCGGATTAAAGAGTCATACATTTCTGGGAGCTGGGCTAGGTTTGGGTCGTTTTTTATTTTTTCCCCTGAATTCTCGGTGGCGGATTTATCCGAGGATCAGAATCCCCAGTGAGTTGAGTTGACTCGTTCTGAGCTGCAGTAACAGCACAAACACACATTCAGGCTCTGTCTTTATATACTGACGTCATGTTTTGTACAGGATGTGTATCTGTAATATCACCTTGGGATTAAATAATTTAAAAAAAACATAAGTAAAATAATTCGTATTGAACCGCTGCAAAACAAACTTCATTTGATTTGTGTTGAACTGGATTCTGGGACAGATGCCATGTGGACGAGCAGCAAATGTCAGGGAAGAAAATAAAATCATTGCTTAAACATATTTGTCATGTTTTTTTATGGATTTATGATTTTATGGATTTGTGCCTCCAGGGTTTAAAAGTTCACGTTAGAAAATGCAGCTGTCAGTTTGCAAAGGAAGTTCTCAGAATAACAGAACCAGGATGATGTGAGTAATGAGTTCAGTCTCTAATCTGTCCAAGATGAATCGTCGATAATGTCTCACATCACCACAGCTGCAAAATAATGTCAAGGACTTTTTTTTTTTTCCAGAGTTAAAAGTTTAAATGTAGAGGAAGATCCCTGGAACTATTAGTCAGTGTTCCGTTTTATATATTTTCAAATGAATACATTCGGAATAATTGCTGTCGTAACCCAGAGAGTCAGGTGAGCAGACACTTCAACATATCGTATATGGAGATTAAAGTTTTCAGTTTTTCCAATCATTAAGATTTTAAAGGTTTTTTTCTCTGGAAATCAACAAACTGCTTATTAACTCAACACAACAACCTGAACTGAAATACCTGAACAACTTTGTCTTTAGCACCCTGGAATGTAGCTCTTCTTTCCAGAAAATTATTGGGAAATTACGGACCAGTACAATAAAGTGTTACCGTCTTCCTCAAGTATTTTAGTCTTGTATTACCATTAAAAACACAAAGCGACTAACAGATTATTCTTCTTCTTGTGTTTTTTATTTACAATGTTCATTCTGTGTTTTTGCTTAATTTCATGCTTCAGCGGAAACAGACGTTAAAAATAAAGGAGCCGAGTCAAAAGTTTTCACAAACTTACATACTTACATAACTAAGCCCACTAACTTGGAAGTTTGAAAGGTGTGGTGGGAGAAGGTGTTCGACCATCAGACACCTGATATGAAGCATACCTACACCTTCATGCAGGAACACAGCGCAGCTGCAACAGGTGGACATCGTTCACATTATATCAACTAGAAAAGCTCCAGAGGAGCGAGGACGTACCGCGGGAAGGTTTTGTCGTTTATGAGCTGCAATGCTTCATGTTGAAATATGTGTGGTCTGTGAGCAGCGACACTCAAACCAGCAGAGACTCACAGCTGATTCATAGTCGGAGACTAAATCTCAATTAACATATTTCCAAACTTTGTTTTTCATTGAGAAAAAACCACAGCATTTATTGTGATGCTCAGTTCAAAACATGCTGCAATGATGCATCTATAAATCTCAAAGTTTGTTTATTTAATTCATTTTAAGTGCTAATATATTATGTGTTCATGAAGTACACATAAACATGTACTTGTAAAAAAAAATTATGTTTAGACTCATACAAAAGAATCCCGTCAACCTTTTGGTGAGCTACCAAGATCCTGATGCATCTCCTCCCGTGACTAATTCAGTTGGTAGATGACGGCCTGAAGAATAGCCACACTGAATATAATGGCTTGTGCAGGGAAGAATCCAAACTGCAAACATGCAGCGTCAATCTTCAATTTCATGCACAATTGCTGGATTTTGTCTTCCAGTGTGTCGGTCATGTATTAGAGTACCTTACATTTCCAGCAGGCCACTACATCTTTTAAACAAAGTCTACAACACCCGTCTGGGTCCCGTCGTAGAAATGTAGAGTATACATTTAAACCGTGTGAGCATTTCCCTTAAAGCTGGGGTAGGCAGTTTTCTTTTGGCGTCACTGGGCAAAAATGCCATATTAACCGTGCAGCATGTTGTAATTCAAGTGGTCTGAGAGCAGACCTCCATTTCAGCCCCCCCTCTTGCCTCTGTTTTCAGGCTCCCGTGACGGGAGACTTTAGCCAATCACAGGTTATTTCAGAGAGACGGTGTGTTCGTATTGGCTGAGCTACAAGAGCAGATGTGTGTACACGTCCCTTCAGACGGTGAAAACCTGATTCAGTGGAGGAAAATTCTGAAACTTGTGATAAATGTCCAACACCTCCTTTGCCTACAGCGGTGTATAGAACAAAACAACACGGAGCTTCAGGCTCATTCTGTTCGATGCCATGGCGCTCATAACAACGAGTGGCAAAGAGGCATGATGACAAACAGTGGGGAGTAACTGTTGACGGGGGACAGTGGTGTGTGTGTGGTGTACTAGCCTCTCTTCCCGCTGCTGGACGGCGTTGCAGCTGCCTCTGAAGCCTGTGGCGCTCTGCTCTGCGGCCGCAAAGCGCTGGAGGGGCGTCTTTGAGAAAACAAGTCACTGCGGGAGGGACCGCGGTCTCGATGAGGATCACGCCATGGAGAGCGAGCCCTACGAGGGATACAATTTGACTGGGGAACCGACTCCTTCTGCCGATCAAAGTTGTTAGTTTGGTGGGAGGGGCTTAGCGGAGTGATACGAGGCAGCAGAGAGAGAGGAGGAAGGTTTTGCTTAGGTTGCACAGATTTTGTCTCCTCCAGCTTTAAATCTTTTGGACATCATATTGGAGTTTCTTCATGTTTTATTCCTTTCTGAAGCAGTTTGATTCTCCTGTAGTTAAACAGCACTCTGTAATACTAAGGCCCCGTTAACACTTGTCATTTCAAGTGTCTCATATCCAGATAAAATCCACGAGATTTAAGACGCTTTCATTTACACTTAGCCACATATCTGCGTCTCTGTTGGCCAAATGATAAATCTGACAGCAATCCGTTTTCCCGGCTACGTGTAAATCAGGGTCGCTCCTCCTCCAGTCCAGAAAGAGGTGGTAATGTGACGCTACCTGAAGCTGTTTGGTAACCGACAAAAACACCAGAAAAAGAAGAACTTAGTTACAACGATAACAGTTAGCGTTAGCCAGCGATTATCCATAACCTAACCTAATACGAACATTTATGAGTATTTATGAACTATAAAAGTTTTATCATCTTCACGGCTCTAACTCAGGCCACTCTCTCACCCACACAGATCAATGCTCTCTCACCCACACAGATCAATGCTCTCTCACCCACACAGATCATTCAGTGGCTGAACTGATCAGGGATCAGATAAACAGCATCTCTGTGCACCCTGTGTTTGATTGCTGGAGCTGTTTTTCCTTGTTGCTTTAATAAGAGAACAAAGGACAAAGACAGCAGAGACAGATGGATGTATTAAGGAAATCAGACAGTGAGTTGCTATTTCCACCGACTGCTTGCTGACGTAGTTACAGTTGGAAACATTCAATCCGTCTTGAATGCTTCTTGGATGCATTCACACTTCACTTTTTTGAGATCCGATCTGCCCAAGACGCATGAAGTGACCTGCAGGAGAATCACTTAGCTTCCCCCAATATACGTTTGATTTGCACGACTTCTTGTTTCCCCGAATCTCTACAACGGAGGTGGGGGGTGTAAAGTTAGCACCACACATAGAGTCACAATAGCCAGGTAGAAATCTACCTGGCCCCTCACCTGGGGCCAAATGACCTCAGGAGACCCGCCCACCAGTAGCTGCTCTCCTATAGGGTCAACAGGGTCACGCAGAGCCACTCTGCCTTCACAGATGAACGTGTCAAACGAAAAGGAGAAGAAAGAAAAGAGGATTGTGTTTTCACTTGAGATCTGGTTTGTGGTTTTGTGATAAACTCAGTTCAGTCTGATTCAGCAACGTGGCGGAGGAGGACCCTCACAACACACACACACACACACAGGAATGTGGAGAATGCTGGGAAAACAAAACCTTTAACTGAACTGGTGTCGTCACTGCAGCGAGCAGCAGGGTGGAGGGAGACCTGCAGGTGAGATAACACATCCACATCAGTTTATCAGGCTGGACTTTGCTCCTTTTTGGGGTTTTGGTTTGGTTTGAAAACATCTGTATTTTTCCCTTGTGTACATTTTCCCATGACTTCGAAATAGAATCAAGTGACAACGGCGTGTGTGTGTGTAAACTCAGTTTAGTTTGACTTGTCATATACAAACATTTCTTAACCCTATGAAGTGAAGTGAAGTGAAACCTTTTATTTATTCACTTTTTATGCTTCCATGCCGGCGATAGTGCTTTTTTTATCCTTTGCCAATCACATCACCTGATTAACGTCTTTTCTTGAGGTTAAAAAGGCACTGATTCACATATTTATCTTAAAATGACACAAAAGACACAAAAATCTAATTCTGTTGTTAGTAATCTGCTTTTTGTTTCTTAAAAATGTATATTTAAGTTAAAATGTGGATAAACTGTTCTGCAAAGAAGTTGACACATTTAATCTTTCTACTTTGAATAAAGAAATATAAAATAAAAAGTATGATTTTAGGATTGAACATGAGACTGAAGTACTTTCATAGTATACTGTTTTTGCAGCTGGTACACACAAAAATCAACATCCTTAACCATTTTATACAGATTTCTTGTTCCTCCAGCCGCCTTTAGGGGTCAGCAGAGCTCTCTACAGGGCCTCACCATGTGCAGAGAGGGAGCGGGGGTGGTCGGTGGTGGTGGAGGGGCTGATGGGTAGTGGTCCACGGTGATATCATTTTCCATCAGTTCCTCTACCTCCTCGCTGCTCCGACAGGCAGCAGCAGAACAGATGAGGTGAGGAGGAGGAGATTTTTCCACTACCACATTTCACCTCCGGGCGACCGCGTCTGGAAAGACAATCTCCAAAAAGGAGGTCATCAGTCAGAGTGAACAACATTTAACCCAGCAACAGAGTGCCAGTGATTCCTGTCTTGAGAGAACATGCACGTTTTAGCCTGCAGGGAGGAAAGTGTGTGTCTCTGTGGATGGAGAAAACTATTTTATCTAATGCTCCCTTTCAGTCAAACAACTGCCATGAATCTGCTGCACATAAACTACTGTCACCCTTCTGTATCTTGGAATCGGCGACTTACTACATCAGCAGAAATTGTTGATCGGTGACGAAATTGTCGGAGATGTCCAAACTTAACTGGAAAAAAAACAAAAAACAAACTACTCGCCATTTCCCTTAATGGATAAATGTTTCTCCCGGTTGTCAAGATGAAAATTTCACTGCGTCACTGGTCTGCGGCTCTGAGAGCGACGCTGCCAAACAGACGTCCCAGCATTCACAGCATCTGGTCTGACACATCACCGAGCTGCTGCAGGAGAACTAAACCGTCTATCTTTAACCTACAGGTTCAGGTTCAGACTGTTTTCCATCATGCAAACGTGACAGTTTGACAGATGTTATGTAACTGACAGCTGCTGAGATCCAATGTGTTGAATTTTGAGCTTCAAACAGGGCTGCAAACTTTAGGCTTAGGATCCTTCAGTGCTGTTTCAGTTCAGTTTGCTACTTCAGACATCCATCCATCCATCCATCAATTATCTATATGGCTTATCCTTAGAGGGTCGCAGGGGGCTGGAGCCGATCCCAGCTGACATTGAGTGAGAGGCAGGGTACACCCTGGACACAGGGCTGTTTCAGATAGATGGGTCTATATTAATAAAAGCAAAGAAATTGAATATGCTCACTCATATCTAGGCACAACTCTGATGTATATATATATCTTCTGCATGTATAAATGTAAATACTCACTATGTATAGCCAGTATAACAACCCCAAGCCCATTGGTTCCTACTGAAGATGTAAATCTCATCTCAAGTATATAGTTTCATTTTTAAAAAAGGCTCCTAAAACAGCTGCTCACTGTAGTTTTTATCAAACAAACAGGAGGAAATTAAGTGCATTTGTTGGGGACTATTTTCAGCAGCGGATGAATCCATGTTTGGTGCTCTAGTGAGTGTTGGGGCAGCAGGACGGTGTGTGTGGGACTGAGTCCAAATAAACTCCAGTGTGTGTGTTCATGGTGATGAAGGAACATGTCACCCATGTTAAAATGTTGTAAAAAATAAAATCTGCTGTGTTTACAACATCTTTTGGAAAGTGGCTGCTGATGTTAATAAAATCACTGAAAAACAAAAAAAATTCTTTAAGTTTTTCATATGTCAAACTCCTGCATAATGAATCCCCGAAGACAAACGCTGCAGCTCCGTGTTGTGATGTTTTCTGACACTGTAAGCGTTTCACAGCTTTGTGCTCCCTTCAGCCGGCTCCGACCTTCAGAGCGATTCAGTTTATTCACTCTGCACAGCGACTTCCAAGCTCTCCATCAATGTCGGCTCCTGCTGTTTAAACCTGCACTGACAAATGAGACTTATCTTCGTTTTCCACAGCTGTGCGGCACAGAGCAGAGAGCTGGAGGGAAATAACAAAAGAGAACAGTGACCCTGAAGAGAGAAATAAAAAACTACCTCAGAGGTTTGACAGGATGACTTTATGGCTGTTATTGTGGATCAGATGGTTTTCTACAGCTTACCACCTCTTTTTACTTAATGTTGAAGTTCTCTAGATGCTGAAAAATAATGCAGGGCTGAAAAAAACGAATTTTATTTTTAATTGATTAATCAAGACAGAAAATTAATCAGCAACTACTTTGACAGTCAATTAAAATCAAAGCGCCTGGTGGGTGGTGTCGCCTTTCTCAGAACAAAAATAGAAAAATGTAAAATAAAAGTGTAAGGAACGGATTAAACGTGTTGTAACGTAAGCATGCCTAGCTAACTGGCTTACTGCCTACAATAGTAACTGTCACTGCCCGATCCGTACCGGGAACCCAATTTGTTCTTTGTTCCTTTTTTATTTATTAGTGAATGATGAAATTAGCTCCATATATTAGACACTTTACAAAACAAGAAAAACGTGTATTTATCTAATAAGAAAAATTTGAATCTTAGTAATCATAGCAAAAGCAAAGGTAACAGAAACCGTTAAACCGTAAATTGCTTCGACATACCTCCGACAGGAAGTAGCCGCATTTTCGCTCATGCGCAGAACAAATGGGGTTTCCCGTACGGATTGAGCAGTGACGGCAACCTGGAGTTACCTCAGAGGCCAAGGGTTAGCATGTCATTAGCTAACTGCTGTATTATCCTTTCCTTTGTACTATATTACACGGCACGGAGTTATCATGATATCATGTTTATAGCCATCGCGTGCATATTTAAGATCCTTTTGCAGGTTTTTCATTTTCACCACCAGCAACGTTAAAAACTCAGCTGGAGATATAATTTTTAACTAACTCAGTTAGTTGACGTGAGTTAGCTTGCTAGCTAGCTACAGCTAATAAAGACTGCCAGAATGAGAAGCTGCTTTTTGTCTACTTCTGTCTGAATCAAGGACCCATCTAGCTGCTTACATTCATCTAACTCTTTCTGCATAATTTGACAAACATTTATATTGACATTTCTCTAAATGTTTTCAGTCTGAAACTGGGTCTCCATGGGAACGGTCATCCTCCATGACAGAGCAAGAAACAAACCTTTCAGAACCACATTTCCTGCCTGCAGAGGGTCAAATCAATTTGCCAATCGCAACTAACTTGGGAAACCTTTGGATCTCCACGAGAATTTTAAAATACAGATCTGTGGGTTTGAAAAGGTTTAGCCAAACAGCATGAGTTTGTAAAGATGAAGCCTCTGGGTTCAGCAGAATTTAAGATGTTAAAATAGTTTGTGGCATCAACGGCAAACATAAAAGCTGCAGACAAATATCATACAAGAATCTACATCTGCAGATCTGTCCTCTGTGGTTCAGCTGTCACTCTTGACATTAATCTGCCTTTGTTCTATTAATTCATAACAAATGAGTGATGAAACCGTCAGTTCGAGAGGCCTGGGAGGTGAAACATATGTCCACGCAGGGAGTGCAGCTACACTTAAAGTTACTACAGACATTAAAATGATTTGTATCTGCACCAGAAGGACACATATGGATATTCAGTACATATGTAAAGTTATGAGTCACACCGAGGCCTTGCTACATCACTTAACTGTGGGCATTAACATTATTAACACTTATTAGCAGCAGCAGCCATAACAGAAATACGTCTTTTTAAACACATCTGTCCTCTTCTCTGGAACGTTTCATTTGTCACATAATTAATGCATTTATTTTGTCAAGATGTCGTAAAACAGCACAAGTGCATGCCGTCCCAAAGAAGACTGAAATGTTGCAGATGTTGGTTTTAAATTACGACTAAAGCAGCATATTGACAGATCGTTTAATGTTGATAATCCATACAGCCTTTTTGAAATTACTGCAAGAGAAAACATTTAATTATTAAAGCTGTATTCATATTTTCTTCCTCTAATAGAGGACAGACGGAGTCCCAGCAAGCTGGCAAACCCACAGCCCTGCTAAGTGTCACATTACCAGCATCAGCAGACACATTATCATCATCCCATTGGAGGGTTTGTCTCCACCTGATGGATGTAAGTCCAATATTCACCCTGATAGCCCTAGTTTGGAAATATCTGGCTCTTTAGCTGCTAAATGTTCCACTATGTTCACCAGCTACACAGCATTTTATTTAAGGACGACCATGTGACGATGAGGCAGATGATATCTTGGTTGTCTAAAATGGTTAAACAGTCATGCTAGCAGCTGTGTGAGGCTGTGTTTAGCCACAGTGGTGCTTTGAGCTAAATGCTAACATGCTCACAATAACAATATTTACGTGTTGATGTTTAGCAGATATATTTACCATGGTTACCATGTTAGCATGCAAGCATGCTTTACTTTTAGTGTGATTTTCACCGTAGCGATTGCAACCACTGCAGCTTCCTCAGCCACCATTTTCATAGGTTGGTGGTCCCTCCCCTTCTGCTACATTTGACCGTTGAGTACACCGTGCAGGTACTCAGTGCTGCATTTTGCCATAACTATCAGTGTGAACACACTTACGCACTCAAAATAGGAAGAGTAAGTACAGAAGAACGCAAACTGAGTCAGAGCTAAAGTAAAGATTCAGTTTCAGTTTTTTATTTATATAGCGCCATATCATAACAAAGTTATCTCAGGGCACTTTTTCGAATAGAGCAAGTCTAGACCGACTCTTTATAGATGAGGCTGATGTCATTTGTTTATCAGGTATTTGGTCATAAATCAAAGTGTTGGACACATTTAAATATTAACCTGATGAAAAGTCAGAGGATAACCACAGTTATTACAATTCATCCTGAGGGAACCATGAATGCACATGATTTCATGTAAATCCATCCAACAGTAGTTGAGATATTTCAGTCTGGACCAAAGTGGTGGACCAACCGACAAACACTCCCCTTCATAGAGCCATAGCATGGCTAAAAACCTGCCATTTTGTTTAAAATGGCACATCTTTCATCTTTTTGCCAGTCTATTCAGAAAACTGAAGACCTGCTGAACAAAAAGACTCTTCTCGTTGCAGTGTACAGACAGCAGCGTTGGTTAAAATGAAAACGTGCTATAAAGACAGATGAGAGTGCGGTAGGGTCACATTTAAAGCTTAAATGCCATTTTCCTTCCTTTTTGTGTTCAACCTCTTATTTCCTTTCGAAATAAAACCCAACTCACACGGTGGAATTTGAATGATTTATTTTACCAGCGAGTCTCCCCTAAAGGAGCTGGGAGGCAGCATCATGTGGTGTCGGCCGCATTACGAAAAGGTTTGTGGTCTGAGTGTCTGGTGCAGTGAGACCTCCACTGCGAATTCACCACCAGGGTTGTGCTCTCTGAAACAGCTGAGGCTTTATACGTTCCACCTTTTTGTTATCAAAGTGTTCCTGCAGGCTTTTTTTCCCTCCTCACCCAGGCTGACTGCTTCTCTTCCCGTTTCCTCACTACTTTATATGCCAGAGGAATTACTGTGGGTTAGAGCTGGCTAACAGGCTTCAACAAAGACTGATTGTGTGTTCTGTGTAGCGCAGAAATTATAGTACTTGCACTAACGACACGGGGGATTAAAGCAAAGAAACACCAGCCAACACTAGCAAATCAGGCCTCTGTATTGTAATGACCCTGTGTTCAACTCTTCAGAAAAGCAGCAATTTCATCACATTAGCTTGGATAGACACGTCCCTGCTACTGCACTAGGGTACCCCCCAACCCCTCTAATCCCCGCCCTGACAGGTGCAGAAACACCAGCGGGTCACGCCTCTGTTTTGGATGGTTATTCTACAGTAAAATGCTTTAGGGAGAACTTTTACTCGATCTCGAAACCCATCGACTATCATCTGATGACGATTTGAATGCAGCTAAATTTAAAAAAAGCTAATCTCTAGGGTTCTGTAATTGATAAAAAACTAAATCGTTGTCAGACGATAACCGATGGGTTCAGAGATTGCATTTTGGCCAATGCATTCGGCATCTTTTGCTCTCCACACAGAATGTTTATCTGCATGCAACCAAAGTCAGCTCAAACGTGATTGGTCAATACTATTCGGACTACAAACAGAAACCAGAACGCTTCTGATATCAAAATCTACAGATTCTACATTCATATGCAGATCTGTTTATAGAGATTAACTTTTACTGAACCCTGATCAATAGCATCATGGATCAGGGCTGTTACTAACCATGATGGATAGGCAGATAGTAGTACAATTAGGGATGGGGCTCGATAGCATTTTATCAAATCCGAATCCTTTCGAATCCCTTGTTGAATGTTTGGAATCAGGTGTGCTGCAGCTGCAGAAGCCGTAGAAGCTCAAGAAAAAATCATCACAGTGGAAATAATATTAATTCTACATTATCATTCAGAAAATATAAATTAAATAAATCACAGATTCTTCTGCATGCATGATGCACTACATTGATGACAGGTCACAGAATCCGACGGGTCACAGAAGACGGTGTAACAGCGGCAGTAGGCCGAGGCGGATCCACAAGATCTTACTTCAACATAACGGACGGTAGATAAGTATTTAAGCAAGGGACTTGTTTCTGAAGTTCATCCACACATTGGAACATTTAGGGCAGTCGGCCATGTTTAGTCAGTCAGTTAACAACTGTGTTGCTGAGTTAGCGCGTGTTTCTATACATCAACAGTTTACTTTTCTTTGCAGATGCCTGTAGTGTCAGAAAGAGACAAAAGAGAGAGATTGTGAATGAAAGACTCGATAAGGGATTTGTTGGCCTTAATGAATCAGGGTATTTTACTGGATCCAAAATGGAACTGGCTTTCTAAACCCAACCCTAATATAAGTACAATCAGGTTTTTGTTGCACTGACTGCATTTTTGAACAGGGCAGTTATGTCGTGTTGCACCCTCTGATTATTCGCTGCAGTCTGCTAAGTGAAGTATTAACACTGGACAGTCAAAATACACTTTCACCTGTTCTTCTCTGTTCTGGATTTGACATTTCTTTCTTCTTCACAATCACAAATTCATCCTGCTGATTTCCTGTTGTTTTCTCTTTCCAGAGCTTTGGTTTAGGAGTTTTTGTTTTTGGTTTCTATGTTATTTTTCCCAAACTAAGCATGAATTCTTATAAGAACTGGCAGATCGATTCAGCATTATTCATAAGGCTTATATAATACAGCTGGTTTGTGCAGCAAATTAAACACAGAAGCACGACTGCACAAATAAATGAAACAATGGATCTAAATATAACATTTTAAGTATTTTTTTCCTGTTGAAGAGACTCGTCGTAACTTGATCATATTTTCATTGTTGCTTTTTAACATGTTTTATTTCTCACACAAACTGATGTACAGACGCAACCAGCATCATCGGAATAAATACCGCCGTAATAAACTTTCACAAGAGCCAATTTAGGTTAAAATTAACAAAATTGCACATGATATCACTTCTTCCCAAACCAGTAAGAGAGCTAATTGCATCTCAACTTGGGTGAGACAAACCTGTAAAATATTTAGCGCGGAACATTGTTATTTGAAGGTTTTTTTTTGGGGGGTAAATGCATCAACCACGATGCTCCCAGTCGAATCCACATGTTGGGAAATGTGTAGATCTCAGGTCAGGACAGAAATGAGTGAAAATACAGCTTTTTTAATGGCCTTGAAATGCACAGAATCTAGACGTTGTATATAAGCATGAAAGAAGAAATAATCACTAATAGAAATCTGTTCTAAGAGGTTACAGTTCGCTACTCTGCAGAGCCAAAACTGTCATCAAAATGCAGATTCCTCCGTTGAAGATAACTTCACTAGTTAGGTAAATGAACACCTGATGGCTGATGAGGGTAAAAGTTCACTCAGATAATAAATTATCCAATTTGGGTTCCTCCCTTCAGACAGGAGCACGCAAAAGTGAGTTTAGTGTCACCGTGTATTATTATGGCAGGAAAAAAACGAGAGATTAATTGAGGCTTTAATTTGGGCCCCAGAGGGAGCTGGATAGAGTCAACTTAATGGATGTAATTATCCCGACGACTACCTCATTCCTCTCCAGTTTTACTCTCCATCTTCATGGATCTCTGCCCAGATGTAATGGAATATCACTCGCTGTCTTGATCTTTTGCACCTAAAGTTACACATTCATTTAGTTTTCTGTGTAATTATGTGTTATTTAGTCAAATTGTCTTAAAGGTTAATGATTGGCAGTTAAGTTCCTAACATACATAATGTTATCTCTTTTTGACATAAAAAAAACGTTCCCCTCATCAATCATCAATCTTTTTGTCATGTCAATTATTTGCTTTTCTTTAAATTTATATTGGATTATAGTTATTCTGCTGTTACAACAGTAGATGGCTCGATTTACCAAAAACTGTTGATTCATAAAACAAGTTTTATCTCAAGGTGCAGCTGGGGGATCCATCCCGGGAGATGATCGGGATCTCTTTATCAGCCAAAAAATAAACAAAATGCTATATAAAAATATTATCTCTTGTGAACAAATTTATCACAGGTGAGTCAGAAGTTTTACATTTAAAGTTTTGGTTGAGTCTCAGGGCTCTCATCAGCATTGTTTTCAGCAAACAAGCTCTAAAGCTGCGTTGAGTCAACGTGAATGGGAAAACAGGAAAAGCTCCTGTTATTCCGACTTGGGAGTGTTCACACATTATTCCTAGATGGTTACCCCTGCTGTTAGCCTTGTGCAGCCTCAGTGCTGGGGTTTGTTATTTATGAACGCAACACACAGGTGGTACATATTCATGTAGCCTAGCTAAGGATGGACGACCTCAAACTAAATTTGTCATCAGGGAAGTTTAAAAAACTACACAAAACCATGCAGGGAAAATCGACGGTATGGAGGCATTTTGATTTGCTTCAGCTTACATTAACTGTGTCAGGCTCAGGTGGGGTTCGGTTACGACTCTCTCAGACTCGCACTGCACTCTAGTCTGTACATGTATTTGGCCTCTGGACCTGCTGTGTAGCACTTTGAAGACTTTGTGCTCCAGCACAGATGCAACAAGTACCAGGATGCAAAGGTGCAGAGTGTTAAAGCGCAGATGGATGCAGCCCTTGAAACAGACGCATCAGATTGAGAGTCCGAGTCATCTCCTGCCAAGTTGGCCAGGAACCTGACAGTGTTACCTGCCACGGTTAATGTTGGCAGGTGTTCATTCAAACCCTGCAAACACATGTACAGGTACAAACACACCCAGGCACACAGGTTCAGATCCAGTGTAAGGTAACACTTTAGGTGTGGTGGTGAAAAAACTCGGACCATCAGTATGACTGAGGCAAACAAAGTGTCAGGTTTTCCTATGAAGCATGTGCTTCACATCTGGACAACGTGGACGCTGCTGCCTGCTCATCCATCCAGCTTAAAGGTTCAGACAGTAGCTCAAATCTCATATTCTTTCCATATCCAGGTAGATTTTAGTAACTTAATGTCTTTGAGTCCCAACAAGAATAGTTTGGAATCTGGTGTGTTGTTCATAAAGAGATTTGTGCAGCCAATTGCAGAGCAGCTATTCATCATTCTATCACTGTTTTATCAACTATTAGCGTTACTGTTTCACAAGTAGTAAGTGTTAACATTAGCATAGCATAGCTCTGCTGTACTTGAGCTTAAAGCTAATATAGCGACATAACATTAGCACGGCTCTGCCCTCCAAGTCGCTAACATATCATGCTAAGATAACCTTAAACTTCAAGTACACCAGACCATAAGCATACCCAGTTTTTAAGTACAACTTAGACAAATGAAAGTTGAGTCTGTCAACGTAGCTGAGATGTTCTAAAATGACCACCGTGACGGGAAACCCCTTTGCTGCATCCTAAGGGTTGGATAGTATGGTAAAATTTGGGTTTATATTACCTTGAACGTCAGATTTTGTCTGACGTTAGGTGTCCATGTTTGTATTATCAGATCTTACATAAAAATCTGAGTTTCCCAGCCGTAATTGTGACTGGGATGTTGACATGGAATGTCGGAAACTAGTAATTACATTGACTCTAATATGACATCAACACAGCATTTGGATTTATGTGGCTTTTGCCCCACAAGGATCAAAGAATACCAAAGTTGTCTCCAATAATCAAGGCAATATTTTTGTTTTTTCATCTGTAGGCTAAAGAACATTACAGCTTCATGAGGCCTCTGGTGTGGCTAAAGACACGCTAGGGTCTTTTTCAGTGTTTACATCACTGTGATTTCTTATTTACCACCTTTATTTCCAGCTGTTTCCATTCTAATGTGAGCGGACCTTTGATCTGATATCTCTAATTGGACAAAGATGTTGAGGATGAAATAATGAGTCTACTGTGGCTGCAAATATAATGTGGCACACACATTCTTAGAAGCATCACGAACAGGATCGGTTTAAAGAGCAGAAAACTTCCCAGAATTTGTCATAGTGGCATCTACACCGCTGCGACTTGGACAATTTATTTACTGACATATGATACAAACAGGATTTCAGACACAGTGCAGGGGGACAGGGCGTGATGACAGACGGTAAACTGTGAGATACTCTGCAGTCACAGCTGGCACCATCATGGAGGTAAAGTCCGGTGGCTCCCAGCCCCTCGGCCGTGGACCGTTACCGGGCCACAGAACGTCTAAATAATAACCTTTATCTCATCACCAAGATAAAGGTTTGTTTCTTAGTAAATTACAGTGTGGATATTATAACTACCCCCAGTAGAAAATCTCTCTCAAACTCTTTGTGGTTTTGTTTTTTACTCATGTTAGCTGGCTAGTTGCAACAGCACTGGAACACAGGTCGAGTAGCTAAGTGGATGATTGCTATTATTTAGACTACCCGATATGCTAGCATTTGGTCCTTAAGATGAATGTTAATTTTAAAAAGTGGTCCATGATGCAAATGTTGAGAACCACTTCACTTTCATAAGATTGATTTGTGGCTCACTGGAACACCAAAATGTCTTTGTTGTTACGGTATGCCATGCTGGCAACAGAGAGAGGACCCAAATGCAGACAGGCAGGAAGGTTGAGGATGTCCAAAGGTTTATTTAACAACAAAAACTCACAAAAATCCTCGTGACAGAAGGTAGGAGCACACACTCAGGGAATCACAGGAACATGGCATGACGTGGACCAGAACACTGCAAACACAAACTAACATACATCAATGACTCGACAGGGAACAAAGGGAAAGGACCGGTATATATAAGGGAGGAGACAACGAGGAAAACAGAAAGGGGTGCATGACAAGACCCAGGTGAAAACAATCAACAGGTGGGAAAGAACAAAGACAGGAAGTAAATCACACACAAGACACAAGACCAGGGAACCTCAAAATAAAAACAGGAAACAGTCCAACATTAGTCCTTTGGGGACCATGACATTTGTTTGTTTTTGTAGTTTAACTTTTGGCTTGGCTCTGTTTCAGCAATAACAGCTAGCTAAACTGTTGCTATGGAGACAGTTGCAGTTTAATACACCCTGCATACTGAGGTAGAGCGGGGTCGACGGGGACTATGTTTGAGGTCACCTGCCAGGAAAACAATCATTTTCCGTAGCTTGGTACAACGTGAACTAACTGTTAGCTAGCTAGCTAGCAATCTTCCAGCTTGTTTAAACAGAGACACTGATGCTGATGTGACTGCTAGCCACTGCTACCAGATGCTAACGGGCCAACACAACACACAAGGACCTCCATGGATGCCAGAGGATCATGTGAAGTTGTGTCCCGGTTCAGGGGCTGGATCCTGGTGAGTCTTGTCTGACTTGTTGGGCTGTTATGGCACATTCAAGTCTAAAAATGCAAACTGAATTTTGTTCTTTCCCTCTCCGTATTTCCTGGTGTTGCCAGGTGTTTCACAAAGACGCCAGAGGTATTATATTCAAGGGGAAATTATTGTACATTCAAATCCAGACTGCGACGCACCCAGAACTGAGTTTGCAATGTATATCCTGTGGTTCAGAATACATGTATGAGTTCACCTTGTTGTGGGCTCTGACTTCAGGCCAGTGTTTATTATGCAGCCTACAAGACGTACACACAACACATATTACATTTTTGTACCTTAAACCAAACAAAACAAAACATGAGGATAACCATGACAAATGGGTTGACACTAAAATCATACCAAATTAAATAATAAGATTGTAAGAGGTTGGGAGTGGTGACAGTGGTTGTGTCGTGATCTCAGCAGTTTTCCAAAATAAATTATTGATATAGTCAAGGTACAATAAACAATCAGGCTGGTTTCAAATCAGCTCCAAACCATTTCACTATCATGGGGAAAAAACGCTGTAACTTGTCAAAATTTTTGTCTGTTTAAGGGTTTTTATAATTATTATTTTTCCATCCAACAAACAGCTACATTATCATACAAATACGATAATAATTGTACACCTGTCAACACCAGGAACTGCCAGATAGAAACCTCAAGGAAGCGAGGATGGAAGTTCATTACAGATGCAGTGGCCAGTGACACAAAATCAACCAAATTCTCCCCCAATCATTTATCTGTGTCTGGTTTTGAAATAACACACCACACTTTAGCAACTGAAGGCAGAATAAATGTGGAAACTGAACCAAAAGAGAGAAAACAGCCTTAAAACTGGTGACCCGTTCCCAGGGCCGTTTACCAGCCTCTCACAGATAAATTATCAGTGCAGGATGTTACAGTAAACAGACATTTCCTGAGCCAATTAACCTGTTAGCTGTGACAGACTGTGATGAGACATGGCTCATTTAGTCCAACATAATGAGGAAACGATTACACCTGAAGCAATAAAGCAGCTACCTCGCAGAAACCTGGACACACACACACACACACTAACATCCTTTAATGATCTCTCCTCGACCTGCAGAAACTGTATTATCCTGTATTAAAGGCTCTTGTGAAAGATCGTTTTCTCTCTGTCACGCTGATTGCTCAATAATCCACAGAGCTTGTCTTCCAAGTCAGGAGTGCAGACTTTTTAAAGATAGAGGGAATTGTTACCATCTTGAAGCAGAGAAGAGTGTTTTTTTCAGCCTCAAAGAAAAACCAGGCAACCACATGTTCCTGGTTTCTTCCTGTCAATGTCGAACCAATTTGCATATTTCTGCACGCTCTTGGTATGGCAACCCGGGATATTTGAAAGGTATCCTCGTAAAGAGTGACATCAAAAGAGGGAAAGTGACGGACGGACACGGACTGAGCTGCGCTCTGAAGAAGGGATGTGTTTGTTTTTCGTCACATCTGTGTGTGTTTTCTGGGACAACATACACTCGTTTAGTTGTTCCTAACTGGCCTGTTTTCCAGATCTCATGAATCTCAGGCGACTGAAAAGAATCCTTTCTTTTTCGCTCCATATTCACTCTGACTCCTGGAAGCTGTCCAGTACAACTGATCTGTTGGGGGTTAAGGGGTTTTGCTCAAGGGCACCTGCTCGGTGGTGAAGAGGGAAGAACAGGTGTGGTTTTCCCCCATGTGGTTTTCTTAAACTCTCATCCAGACACAAGCCCGTTTCTCAAACCTCCAGGCCTTCGCTACCAATCACCGCTTCTACAGATCGTTCAGTGTTAAATCAATCTTCTCCACCTGCACGTGAATGTGTGCAGGTGTTGTTTGGAGACATTTCACTGGTTGTTAATTTTGTATTTGTACAGATTTTAGCCTGGAGGTCTGCAAAACATGTTGTTGAGATTTGAGAGTAGTACTCGTCCTTTTCTGTGTAGATCCACCCAGGCGGTTTTGTGTGTCTTTGCTTGGGTTGGAGTAGCATTTTATTGAATCTGAATCCTTTCAAATCCCTTATTGAATCCAGTTATGTTCAGCTTTAGTAACTAAACTTAGAAACAACAAAATGTTCATTTTAATTATGTAATTACCAGACATTAGACAGGTTTTGAGTCCTTTTGGCTTATACAGAATTAACTAGCTAGAACTGATATAATCAAACCCCGGTGACATTTGTCAGTTTAAACAACAAAATTGAGGTTAAGTGTTGCCTAAAAACAAGAAGCTGCTACCGGATTATTTTCTATATTTATCTTTGCCAATAAAAACAGAGGAGGAGCGATAAAAAGTTTGATAAGAGATTTTAGAGCATCTGTTTACTGCACTTGTAAATTATCAGTGGAATTGCATTTCTTGCTGTTCCTTCACTGTTGTAGCCATTTTGTTCTCAGCTTGTCACGTTTACATCTGATCAATATGTTGTTTCCTGAAGCACAGAGCTTTGTTTACCAGCTTTTTGTTATTTTAGTGCACTGGGAGGCGAGAAGCTCAACTTTCAGGGTTGCAACGTGTTTGACTCTAAGTGAAACCTCCAAACAAAACTCAGTGAAAAAGTCCAAAACTGCAGATAAAATATGTTCACGAAACGACATCAGCAGAAGCTCCACTCACAGTCCTCACCTAATGAAGTGAAATCACCGAAACTGAAGGGTGATGTTAAGAAAATGTTAATGTTGCTCATTACACCCTTTAAGGCTCCTGCAAATAAACTATTCAAGCTACACTGTCATCGCTCCAGAAACAAGGTTTTCAGAACTGCTTGTATCTCCAAACTTCAAGCATCTAAATCCAACATTTTACACAAGGACACAAGTGCACAAGGACGGATTGGCTCATTATTTAAAGGAAGACACACTTTTAATTCCTTATTTAGGCATTTATCTAACAGGTATGTGTTATGAATTATTCTGCATCCTGTATGAATGTTTGAGGAACGACTCAGCCTCCAGAGCAGAAGAGAAAATATTTTATCGCTGCTTTTCTGCCGTGCTGCTGTCAGGACTGATTTGATGAGGTAAGCTCTTGTAGTGACAGCCCAGACAAATGATTGACAGTCTATCAGATAACGTGTTTTAGGAGCTTAAATTCATAATCTGTGATTATTCAGGTCTGTCTCTGTGACTGACAGCTCACTTAAGACTCGACAGAGAGAGGAACGCTCCAGGTCAGGTTTCCACAGCCGCTCGCTGGCTGCGTCGTCTTCTCTTACCTGTTTACAACAAAACTACCTTTCCTGATTATTCAGACTTGTACTGATCCTGGATTGAGCCATAACTACATCTTTTATTTAGTTAGTTTAGTTCAATAATTGCTTAGAGACATTGTGTCAGTGTTTTTGTTGACAGACCGAAGGATTAATGATCATGAAGATGATGGATGGTGACGTGCAGAGGGTTGAGAAGTTCAACATCGACCGAATAAGCACAGAATTATTACAATTAGAGTATAATGTTATGGCAAGGTAAGAAGATAAATAATATTACATCTTTGGAAACATTTAACCTCTTAATCCCTAGGCCTCTGGTTCAGTCCCCTGCTCGAAAATGACATGCCCAAAATTAAAATAGAGTATATCTCTGCAACTACAAGGTGTATATGAATAATCTTGGTATCATAATAAAGGTAAGTCCAGCTCTGTCCTTGGATGCCCTCTGGACCCAGTGGAGGTGGTGGGAGGCAGGAGAATGGTGGCCAAGCTATCATCACTACTGGAGAACACTTCCCACCCCCTACATGTCACTTTTTCAGAACTGGGCAGCTCCTTCAGCGACCGGCTGCTCCACCCGCGGTGTCTGAAGGAGAGGTACCGTAGGTCCTTTCTGCCTGCTGCTGTCAGACTCTATAATCAGTACAACTCCCGGTAATCTACACTTGACTGTCAGTGTGCAGACTATTCACTACTATACTTCATCTACTGTTGTGCATTATCTTCATACATATATTGTATTCATGATGTTATCTACTTCATCTGTTGCTGTGAAATATTTTCATGTACATGTATATTATATATGTGCAATATTTTTATCTTATCTATTTGTTCATACTTACAACTGCACTCAGTCACTCTATTATTTATTTCTGTCTATACTGTGTACAGGACTATTTTTCTATTTTTCTATTTATTTTTTATTGTATTTCTATATATGACACTTTTGCTGGCTGCTGCAACGCTAAAAATTTCCCCGCTGTGGGACAATAAAGGCTTATCTTATCTTATCTTATCTTAACAGAGGTGTAAGCATTAGTATAGATGATACTGGGTCAGAGTAAATGGAGATGGAACACAGCATAAATTAAAGATTTAATTTCCGCCCAACAAAACTGTACACTTTTAGAATGAATATCCCCTTGGAATTATGCAGTTGCAGCCCAAAACCTCTAGCAAACTATAGTCACATCAGTAACATCTGAACATTACCTGTGCCAAGACTGATTCTAATAAAGTGAAGCAGAGCAAAGTTAGAGAGGTTTTAGTGGAGGCATGTTTAGGCGGAATCTCCAAATTGGCCATTTGGCTACATTTGGGCACCATCTGTGCCATTTGAATTTTCTCAGATAACAAACTGTAAAACTCATTAATTTTACTTACATGTCACTATAGGTATTCATTCCATCTAAATACAATTGTTTTTGGCTTTGTTTTGAAAACTCTGACCTCTATACATGTTCCCATTCAAAGAAAAGCACACAAAGGCAATGAAGTTTGACTCAAAACTGAGCAGATTTACATATAAGAAAAACAATAATATAATACAAAATGTTTTAACTATATACACGATTTTAGGTTCTCTCCTCTACCCATGGCCAACAAAAGAAAAAAAAAATGGGGCACCTGCTGTCATTTATTTGTTGTGCCAGTCTTTGAAGCAGTTCCTCTTAGGAGTGAAGCACAGAGGGACCTGGCACTTCACAGGTGTCTTCACCCTTTTGATGCCAGCATCCTGGCATCTTCTGCAGTACCTCCTGGATTGGGTCCCATCATCTCCATAGTAATCAGGCATGCAGGAGGTTGGTGTTGGTGGTGGCGGTGGTGCTGAGGCTTTGGCAAACTCCAGCATTTCTACAGCGCTTTTGGTTGAATGGCCTTTTCAGGGTGGGATCATTCTTCTTTTTGTGCAGTTCCTTGTGGAGAAGGAAGCTGTTGACCACAGCAATGTCCAGGAAATGGTAAAAGAAGGTCTTATACCATTTCATAGTTTTGTGGTGCACACTGTAATAGCCAGTCAAAGCATCAGACAGATCCACGCCACCCATGTGGCGATTGTAATTGAGAACAGGATCGGGAATAGTTACATTCTTGGTTTGCCACACACCAGCCTCTTTCACTTTCCTCTTTACAGTTTGCCCACTGAACGCTTCATGCACAGTGGAGCAAATGGTCACCTCACGTGTGTCCATCCGTTTTACAAACAGAAGTTTGTTTTGCTGGATCCATCCCCTTTCTGCATTTTTTGGTAGGTCATTGTGTGTGGTCTTTGGAAAGCCAATCCGGTTTTTCCTGATTGTCCCACATGCACCGGTCTTCTGTTTGTACAATTCCTCAAAGAGGGCAGGGCTGGAATAGAAATTGTCAACGAAGAGTGTGTAGCCCCGACCAAGGAGAGAGAATGGCATAAGGTCCATTACTGACGTATAGCTCAAACCCTGGCCTGGAACGTGCACGCTCTTCCCCTCATAGACAAAAAAATTCCAAGTGTAGGCAGTTGAGGAGTCCGCAAGTACAAATATTTTGTATCCCCACTTTGTGGGCTTTGCCTTCATGTACTGCCTCATACTGATGCGAACCTTAGACGCCACCATCCTTTCATCAATTGCGATGTTCTGGTAAGGCTGGAAATGTACTTTGCAGGCATTCACTATTTCCGTGTACAGAGGCGTGATCTTGAACAGCCTGTCATACTCTGCAGTGTTCCTTTTCCGGTCGTTGGCTTCGTCTTGTGCTGGGTTGCTCAAGTGCAGGGACCATAAGATGGATTCAAAGCGATCCCGTTTCATTGTATCGCCAGGGAATCTAAAGTTATATGGCTATTCCTTTTTCCAGTAGTCCCCTCTGTCATGCACTTTTTCAAGCCCTGAGAAGATGATAATGGCCAGGAAAGTGTAGAAATCACTCACTGTCAGAGGTTTCCAAATAAACTTCAATCCAGCCTGCAGTCTCTTGGCAGCATTTGCGTTTGTGTTCGTAATGATGGTGCGGACAACAGCTGGAAAAGTGAAAGAGGAGACCATGAGGCGGTGGTGTCAAGGGTGGGGCCAGGCTCCCTGGCGGGCATGAAGCTGAGTGTTTCTGGTCTTCTGTCTTTCTCCTCTCTGTTAGGCCACCTATGTTCTTCCCACTCTTCCTCCTCTCTCACTCTCGAAGTGGTAGACCCACCTCAGCGGCGCTTTGTTGGACGTGCTGACTTTGTGGATGGCCCTGGTGTGTAATCATCATCGTCGTCATCATCCTCGTCCTCATCTTCACTAAGGAAACAAGACAGAGGAGAAAAAAGTCAGGATTGAAAAACAAATGTATTCATTCACTGGCCTATAGTTTTGAAATTGTGACTCAAAAGATAAAAGTAACATATGGACTACAGTGATTTATAGTGAGAGGTAACAATAGTGACCAGAAATTGTAAACTATCATTATAGCATGTTAGCATGTCCGTGACTTGCCTTGTGAATGGCCTACATTTAGCCTATAAACTTTTGTTGATTTATTATTATACTTTTTTTTATACTAGCTGGTAAATGTCCACTGTTCTAAACGTTGGACACCAAATATATAAATATATCGATAACAATATAAAGATTACATACTCTTCCATCGGTGGATCTGGGACATAATCCTCTCCCTCGTGATCAAGGTCAGGCTCAGGCCGCAGCAAATCCTCGTCGTCTGACTTGGAATCGATGGGAATTTTGGCAGCTCCACTTTCCGTTGTCAGCATTTCCAGTATTTCTGGAACAGTATAAAACCGTTTTCTTCCTCCTCTTTGGCCTGACATGGTTTTTGTCGTTGAAAATGCTGTCGAATGATCACACGAAAAAAGACGCTACGCGTTGTGTGCACTCTGGTGCGTAATGATCTAAGCTAACATGAGCTCATTCTGTCATGACGCGCATCAATAGCTCGGGAACCTGTTGGTCGATCGACGGTTCACCCCTCCATGGAAAGTTCAGGACCTCTAGAAAATAGTACGCTTGAGTAAATCTGTGTCGATACCACGATTCAACCACTAGATGGAGACATAGGCCGTGTGTTCGCATGGAAGGCTGGTGCGTCGGTCTACTGCAATTCCTTCCCCATGACATGCAAATGAACAGAAAATCACTGGAATCGACTCAAAATGACCCAGAGGCATTGGAGTAGCCATTACTAGTGGTTTTAGGCGACCAGACACAACTTTTGATTACAAAAACAGCAAAGGTAAGACACAATTTGTAGTTGCAAATGTACGAAGGAAAGTTTGGTTTTGTTCTTCTTCGACGATGTATTCAGTGAGTTTTGGTCGTACCGTGATACGAGTTATACTGTTCTTTGAATCTTTAAGTGTTAATTTGATGTGTTGTATGGGGCTAGTGTAACCCTTTTACTGAAAGGCATACAATATTTGAAAGGTGGTAGAGAATACACCAGGTATGATATTTACTTGGGCCAGGAAAATCAGAAACCACTAAGAACGACTACAGAGCCAGGATGGACCAAACAATACACCAGGATCAACGCTGACACAATATTTCTGTTTGGAAAAGAAACAACTTTTCTTTTTAATGAGAAGTTGTGAGCAAATGAGTAGAGAAAAAAAAATAAAAATGCATATGCTAAACACAATTACTACCCGGGTAATTAAACCAAAAAAAACAATAGAATCAGTCTCTAAATTCAGAATCCAATTATAGACTTAAGTTTTCTTTCAGTCACTGATGTACTCACAGTCCTTGTGTCGAACACAAATCACAATCATCCAGGACTAAGTGACAGTTCTGCTCATAGGGGTGTAGGGGTGGCAATTATTTGTCCTACCGCACTTTAGAATGCGTTGGTTGTATGTGTGTTGAGACAAAATCCTTGAAGTCTGGTTTCAATCTTCTGCATGCAACTGAATTTCTAATTCCTCTCCACTGGGTCGTAGCTCGCCATCAAACATCCAACAGTATCCAGGCTCAAACTCCAGATAGGTCCAAAAAACCTGACCTGTAGTGGGCAAGGTCAGAACTCACATTCAAGCTTTCAATTTAGAATAGTGGACCATAAACATAAAAGCTGGAACACATCAAATTCTCTTTGTATCCTATATTACTTAAAGAATAACAATTTAAAACTAATGCAACATTAGTAGTTGTAAAATCTATTATCAACAAGAACACAGTCTCCAGGTTCAGGGAACTGTGGTTACTAAAATAACCTCTAACTCAAATTTGAAAAGAATATTAAAATATTCCTTCCTTCACATGGTAACTGGCATAACATAGCTACACCTGCGCCATGAAAACACTTTAACACCTAGCAAGTGTACCGTTTAACAATTAGCAAACGTACCATTTTGTGTGCTTAAAACAACATAAACGAACATTCAGTATATAACAGATGTACGAGGATTGAACACATCGACTCATTTTATAATTTGCATTGCACAAAGTTATATTTCCACTTCGTAAAAACACAGCTAACACTCTTAGCGTAAGTGAATGGCATTCGCCATTACATTTGCTAGCATTGGCAGCTAGCGTTTCAGCAGTCGGAAACGGGGCCCTCTGGTCACACTCACACAGGTAACGTTTAACGAGTTAGTGCAGAGCTGGTTTAGCTAACTTTAATCAACTCTAAAGTCTATTTTGTCTCCGGGGTCAGTGGTTGTGGCTCCTCACGGTGGACACCCTCCTCCTCCGCGGCTCTAGAGGAAGTGAAACCCCACACGAGTCCCGTCGGGTCACCAGATGGGAACTGACCACCAGCCTCTCAAGTTCACACGTAAAAACCTATAAAACCACCGGAATTTTACACTAATAAAGGAAAATACATTTTTAACTTTTCAGATAAGATTGTCTGTTTATTTTCCCTCAATGTGTTCATCTATCTAGAATGATTTTTGCTACGCAGTCAGTCAGTTGCCTGGTGTTTGACTTGTGTTTCGTTTAGGTAGAAATGGTTACGCTGGTTTACTAGTCGAGCTTCTACTGGTCAAAACGGTGTGTCACATGACTGTGTTGTCACATGTTTAAATGCCCTGTGACGCGTTTGCTTACACGGAGTCGGTCTCTCGTGACCAAGAGTTTAAAGTGGAGTTATTAAACCAATGAAGTTGTGCAGGTAACAATATGACATTTTAACCATTCACTGTCAAAATGTTTTCTGGGAAATGACGTAACATCAGCAGAGAGTTAATGGAGATATATGTAGGCCTTTAATTTGCTGCTACATCATTCGTACGGCTCAATATTTGGGATGTTTAGTAGCCACGCTAGCTGCAGGCTTCAACGGACAATCGATGAGTCTAATGCTGAGTCATGAATTCTTGCCGTGACTCGACCGAGAGCCGTGACAGACTACACGATGATCACGATACATCGTGCAATTTGTCATACTCGGAGAGAGAAGGCAAAACTATTCTGATGCGCTCGTCTTTTTGTCGGGACGTCGTGAGATAAATTTGTTCCCTTTAATGGATACTCTCTTTGCAACAGCCATTAAAAATACAACATGCATTATGAATACATGAAATGTGGACAAATGAGTCATTACTGACGAACATGTCAGGCTCCTGTTTGATTCCAAAGTTTAGTCTCACCATAAATCGACTTCGGCTGCTCCTCGACACTTGACGTTAGTGTAGCATTTAATCAGGTGGCACAACATGAAGAACCACTGCAGGAAGGTTAAGTTAGTGGACGTCTTTAAGGCTCTCACTACGGATACCCTTGATAGCTTCATCAAATTGAGTTGTTTTTGTGAAATAATAAAAGTCCTCAAACTATGTTTTAACACAGGGCCCCTCAACAAGACAGAGCCACAACATTAGGTAATAAACATCGCCTCAAGGCCCTTATCATTTGAGTTTACAGTGTGATTTAGTGGTGCAGATTCCAAAACCTCTTTGCACAAAGTCAAATGACCACAAACCAACTGACTCTCAGTAAACCTGACGCTCTTGGGGCTCCTTGAGGTTCAGGTCCCGGGGTTAGTTGTCCACTTTTCCCTCCTGTAAGTTCCTCTGGAGAGATATTTAGCAAACAGCTTTGTAAGAAGTACAGATATCTGGAGCAAAGTGATATTATATTTCTTTAAAATGGAGGCTCAGCGGCCGGCCCTCCCTCTTCCGTGTCGTCCTCTCTGGGCGTCTGCAGCTGTGCACCAGGCAGCCGCTCCCCAGAGGGCATCACCATGAAAGAGCTGTTTGGACGTCAGCTTTCATCACTAAATGAGGGTAAAGGGAGGAATGATGACCTCTATAATGCTGCTCCCTGGCATGCCGCCGTACTCTGACGCGTCCTGCTTTCCTGCGGTCTTTGTGTGCACAGATGTGTGAAGATCAGGTTCAGCCGGGGGGTAAACGAGAGGACACGTTATCATCTCCGGAGCTTTTACTTCAGAGAGCACCTGCAGGTTTAGGGAAGGTATTTCTGGTCAATAAGAAATAATCACTACTTCAGATAAAAGATAAAGTTTTAAAGAGTTTTCACGCAGCGTAGACCATCGCAGTGATCCATCTGAACAAACGTAGCAGGTGTTCGCTGACAGATTTTATTCCAAAACACTATAAATCTGTTTTGAACAAGGAAAATAAGAGAAATTGATCAGTTTACATTTTAAGAAAAGGACTCAACAAAGGATAATGGACTCTTAAAATGTGGCTGTTTTGTTAGCAGATGTCTGAAAAAGCTGCATTTTCAACAATGACGGAGGGCAGAGAATGATTTCAATCATAAAGCTTCAGGGTTGATTTGAGTATAAAACTGCCTCAACTTGCCTCCTCACCCACCTGAGAATTTAAAGATTTCATATGTCTGGTATCAGCACAGACTTTTAGTAGATTGTAATCTGTATGCTGTACTTTTTTTTATTAAGAAAAACAATTAAATAAATGTTTGAAAAACATCTGACGTTCTTTGTTGTACTTTTCATGTGTATCATGTTAGAAAAGCTCATGTACAATATATCTGTGGATATAATTGATTGTTTTTTGTATGATATTGGGCATTTATGTCCGTATACCTTTAAATAATTGATGATATTTCCATCTTTATATGGAGCTAACCTTTTGGTTTGTAGACCTGATTCTTGTTGGATCCTGGAAGAGCTTCGGACCGTCTGCAAGACAAAGAAACAGTTGAAGTACACACAGAGTATGTGTTATTTTATTTTTATTTTATTTAATAAGTTGTAGATGTTTAAATTGGGGGTCTAAAGACACTGGAGGTCGTATGCTGTACATAATGTAAAGCCCCTTGAGGAAACTTTGTGATATAGAGTTCTGCAGGAATGAGTCCTAAAACCCTGAAATGAGTCATGAGTTAGCATATTAGCATGTTAGCTCTTCCTGTTCCCTCGTCTGGAAGTCTTGAATGGGTTTTTGGTTCGAAGGCTTAAATAATGTCTGTGGTTAACACAAGCTGAAGAGATTTTCACATTTTGTTCTACGACATAAAACACGTCAGTAAAGAGAAATGATGTTGAGGTTTTGAATGAGCGCGTGGCTTTGGTCAGATGTGCCTGACGAGACTCACAGTGGGATCTGGTACGCTGCCTCGTGGGCTGAAGAGGAGATGGAAACAAGGCGAGCATCGGGAGGAAGAAGACGAAGGCACGAGGGAACCATTACACTTTATGTGTTTTGTTTATATAATTTGAAAAGGGAACAAATAAAAATGCTTTAACAGCACCTGCTTTATTCTTACTCTGATGCATGCATCAGAAAGTCTTGACTTAGCAAACCTGCATAACTGATGCATTATGCGTTACATACGTGTATATTTTGCATACAGAGCTGTCCACCTTAATCATTAATTAAATCCCATACTTACAGCATCTCCATGACAACTGAGCAAGGCCAGGAGATGTGTCTGAAAGCTAAGAAGGTGCCCCTTTTTATTAAGATTGTTTTGATTTGATTGATTTCCTGCACAGACATTTTCTCCAACTGATGTAATATCAGTATATCTTCATTAGCTACACCTGTATATCTGTCTTTACGGAGCTTTAAGAAGAAATGTTAGGAACACCTCTGAAGATGATGCAGCGCAGCACAGCTCCATCACTGACTGTGAACTCCAGGCTAAAACATATAACTGAATTAACACCTCGATGACGGCGTAAAAAAAAACTGAACATTACAGGCGTCATAAAAACAGGCAGCTGTTTTGGGTTGCATTAGCCTGTACAGGTGCACCTAATAAATATTTTGTGTAAAATGTCCAAAAACCAGGTGCTCTGTGAACGATTCATCTATTTCATATTAAGATAAGATAAGATACGATCAGTCTTTATTGATCTCCAGAGGGGGATTCAGGTGCTGCAGCAGCACAGGGACAGATATAAGTACACATAAATAGAGAAATGTAAAAAAATAAATAATTATAAGTATTTAAAATAAGTATAGAAATAGAAATATAAATTATACAAGAGCAATAAAACTGAAAATTACAAGGCAAGAGTGACATAGTGGTGTGGTATATGAATATATATTATATACATATATTAAACCCCATTTTTATAGACTTGCTTTTATGTGATGTCGTCTTTTTATTGCTTTTATTGTTTCTATTTGTATTTATTTATAATTAATTTTGTCCTGCTTTTCTTTTGTCTGTCAAAGCACTTTGAAACTGTTTTTAAAGGTGCTAGATAAATACATTTATAGTTATTACATTTGACATTTCACAAAATCACATGTGCCCATATCATACAGTATTTATCACATGTGAAATGTTATGGTGTCCCAAACCTATGAAATGTGTTTAATTTAGATACATAAAAATACATTAAAATATCTAAAACACAGGACAGGTAGAATGGTTTGCCAAAGAGTTAGTTTTGATGTAAAGTATATGTGATTTGTAAAATAGTAACTGGGCTAAAACATGCAAAACCACTGTTTAAAACTGTTTAAAAAATCTTATTAGTGAGCACAAAAGTAGCGATTTTATGATTTCAAACAATAATTGAAAACATTTTTATAGTCCGCTAAAGCTTGCCGTTGTTGATGACTTGGAGGATGATGCTGTGATTGGTTGGTTGACCTGATGACCTGATGCTCCTCACCTGTGTGACGGGAACTGACTGCATCATGTGTTGCTGTTGGCTTGTTCTTATTAATCAGCAGCGGGTGCTTCAACTCTTACATAACATAACATGAAAACATCTTGTTTATTTCTTTAATGACGCCACTGTACAACCTGTAACACTGATTATATGATCCACATTGATGTGTAACCATGCACACGTTGCAAACAAAGAGCAGCGTTCAAGCTCCTTGCCTTCATTTCTCTGTTCCAATCTGTTGTCAATAGTTCTCACGTTCAGTCTGGATTGCTTCCACGTGAGATTAAACAGCTTGAATCTGACAAACTGAGTTAATTCTTTGCGTCGTATAAAAGAAGGAATTCTCGTTTCAACGGCTCGCAGCAGCTCTTTCATTCGACGCCAGCAGCAAAACTCAAAACACATCAGACACCGTGATTCACTCAGTCCTGCTTAACACGGTTTGTTTGTTTGTTTGTTTGCTACCTCATTTACTGATCTCAACTAATTATTATTATTGTTTAAAGATGATATTTAAACCTGGTATGTCTTGGCTGTACATGAGGGTTGCATAAAGAAGCTGCGGGAACCAGTTTACTTTTTTAGGGTCTTATGAATGAGACCAATCTGTAAAGGTACCATTAAGGTTGAAAAGCGCGATATATGTAAATTTACCATTTACCATCTACCTGTGCATGGAAATTGTACAGTTGAGGAAAGATTGGGGTTACGGTTAATACTGTGACTGAACAAAACTTAAGTCTCCTGCATGAAAGTCCAAACTGCTACACACCCTCCACCACCCCAACCTCCACGCCTTTACTTTTCATGTTGCTACATAAAACACACATTACAGCCACACTACACACTACATTGGCGCTGAACTTTTTGCTCTGGACGTAAATCATGAACTGTGGCATTTTCCAACATGGACGTAATTACTGGTAATTATATTTTTAAAAAAGATGTTCAGCTTTCTGTAGGTTTGCAGCACCTGTGTAACACTTTAGAAAGCAGCCTCACTGTTTTCTGTAACAAAGTCTGTTGCTTCATCTCCTGTTAATGCGAGCTGAGCACTTCCTGCTGCTGCTTCATATTAAAAGCTGTCCATCAGCAAATTACTGGAAAGCTTTAATTGTGAAGCTAGCAACTGTGCTGCTACCAGCTAACATGTATGGTTATATTTAGGTGGATCCGATAAATTCATGTCTTTAAGGTTAGCTGCATATTTTACCATCCACTTCCTTTTGAATCGCAAACCTCTGGTGCCACGTACTGCTTCACAGCCTCGGTTCAAGTGTCCCAACTGTGCAAGAAGAATTGAGCATGGCTGTTCTGTATTTAGTTCAGTATGGCAGCCATTGCTATTAATGGAATATTGTCTTGTGATTTGTTGTGACAGAAGGAAATCTTGTGTTCAGTCACCCCTGAAAGAATCAAATGCCACATCTGTCAGTCAACACAAGTTGGATTGTTACAAAATGCAAAAGCAGGCTGACTAACATGACATG
This sequence comes from Macquaria australasica, assembly GCA_005408345.1. Taxonomy (NCBI): domain Eukaryota; kingdom Metazoa; phylum Chordata; class Actinopteri; order Centrarchiformes; family Percichthyidae; genus Macquaria; species Macquaria australasica. The sequence goes on along the minus strand of SEMN01000218.1, from coordinate 117,058 downwards.
AAACAGATAGCGAGGCAGTTGGCACGGGTATAAAAGGAAGGAGATTCAAACAAAGTGTAAAATGTTTTCAATTACGTCCCGTCACAAACACACTGCAAGAACATCTAATATAAGAATTCCTTTTTAAAAATGTTTTCACTGGAGACTTCAGAGGTTAAGCTAATGTTGTGCTTTGCACACTCTCAGGCTGAGCTCTGCTCTCAGTGGGATCCAGGTTCGGTTCGGCCGCTTTCTCCGAATTTAAAGAACGGGCCATTTTGATACCAGATGCTGGTATTTACAACCTCATTAGAGTTTCCTTTGAAAGATTTCTTTCGTTCTGTTTCCCACTGATTCAACTCGTTTGTTCCTGAAGTTCAGATTACTTTGTGGCATACGACTTCACTGTTATGTAATCAAGGTATGTAGCAATCCTGGTTTTATGCTGGCTGTTAGAGAAGTACAGTAACATCTTCTACAAAATGCTTCTACAGCAGAGAATAGAGAGACTCTGTAAGCCTGAATAATGTCTGAGGTCAACAGCAGCTGTAACCAGGGACGTTGGACTGGGGGGACTAAGATACATAGATTTTTATTAACAGAAATCTGGAAACAGGCTTTTCTGAATATACAGCCATGATGCCACATTAATGGGTAAACAGCAGTGTGAACAAAAGTCTTCATAGTAGCCTTGTTTCCATCCAAATGTAGAGTAATTTAACAGAATTTCCAGAAAACCACCAAAACAAAAAGGCAAATTAATGTGTGTTTCCATCCACTACTGTTATGTGAATATTAGGAGTTGGTTCATCAAGATAATCAGCTGGTGGCACCATTAAACCATTGCAGAAGAAGAAGACACAGCGAGATGATGTGATTAAAACAGCACCAGTCAAACGATGGAAAATCATGTGGAAAACGTTTATGGAAATACATTATTTACATTAATATATTACATTTCTGTTTGTATTAATTTGAGGAAGGTTACAGTCTCCTCATCGCTCCACGCAGATCTGATGTTTTAGTCTCGTTTAAGTACATCATGATTTATTCACTAAGTATGTTTCTGTTGCACTTTGTTTTTTTCGATACATCAACTTTCCACCATTGTCAAAGACTAAAATGTGTGCAAGTTGGTGGAAACTATCTTTATGTACATTTCAGCTTGTCTGCAGGTTAGTCCCAGGCTTTAGACAGCACCCTCCACCACCATCACTAAAGCACCAAATGAGGGAATATGTTTGGGATGAATGCTCCCAGTAGAGTTCAGAGACTTGAACTGAAGTTGTTCTGGAAGTTTACAGTGGCCCAACACCTTTCCTTTAATTAGTCACCCGTGTGTGTCTAAATATTATATTCATATAAACAACAACACACACTGCTACTTTCCTCTGGCGAGTCTTTTATCTTCTGGCAGATCTTTCTTCCACTGCAGAGCAAACTGCTGCAGCCTGTTAGTTGAAACTTGCTGGAAAGAAAAAGTGACATGAGGAAGTTTTGTAACTAATAAAAAAATAAACAAATAAAAGTTGAACAAACCTTCAGTAATCCTTTTTTACCAGAGTGAATCAGTCCGATCGGTATGTTTTGATGTTCTGCAATGGGAAATCTATAAAACGGTCCTTTCTTTTACAACCTTTTCAGGCTTTGAGTTATAAACCATAAAACAATCTATAATTTGAAAGGATCCTACTCTACATAGTAAAACCACTGCATGCTGTGAAAGGTAGAACATACAATTCTCATGTCAAATTCTTAAGAGGTTAACTTTGATTTTTAGGTTTTATTCATTCTGGTTTTCAGCAATTGGCGCAGGCTATTTTTCTAAAATCCCACGAAAAGACCAAAACCAACAACACGTTAGTCCGTCTCTCAATACCTTCTGACTTCCTGTCTGTGGCTGTCAGCTCCAAACCCACTGGTTCCTACTGAAGACAGAAAACAGCTCACAAATATAAAGTTTTAATTTTTCAAAAGGCTCAGTAATTTCCTAAAACAGCTGCTCACTGTAGTTTTTATCAAACAAACAGGAGGAAATAGTGCATAGGTTGGGGACTATTTTCAGCGGTGGATGAATCCACATTTGGTGCTGTAAGGATCGCTGGTTTGGGGCTTTTTATGGGATTTGTTGACAAGAAGAAAAATATAAAATATCCTCAGATGTATCTCTGCTCAGCTACAACCTCACAGGCCAAACCAAACTTTGTGTTTATTGCTCGTCACAGTCTAGACACTGATTCCTGCTCCTGGACTGAATTATCTACACTCAGGGGTTTAAAATCTTGAGCCAAAGCTCAGGGTGACTGAAAGCATCAGTTTCCTGAAGTCTAATCTCTCCTCGCTGGTGATGCAGCTGATAAAGTGTGTCTGCAGATATCTGGAGCCTCGGAGAGTGAAAGAAACCAGACAAACCTCAAATGCCCCCCCCCAAAAAAACCCCCCCAAAAAATACAACAAAAAACCCCCCAGCTATTTTGCAGATGTAAGTAAAGCAACAAACACACATTTGAAGACAGGAAATGTAATTCTAAGCATCATTTACTTGCATGACTTTGAAATGTAAATACCAGTTTTTGCAGAGACTGTCAATAATCCCTGAGACATATTTTTAAATTGAACCTTTAATTGAACTGATGGCAAATTAACAGTCGTGTTAACTTACTATAATTCAACTGTGTGTAGTTTAGTGAAAACAGGTTTTCGTGACCGCTTTTTTGGCAGCTTAACAAAGTAACTTAAAGCATTCAGTATGTGGGCCTCAACTTAAATAAGCACTCAATGAATCAATTATCAAACAAATGTTGTGCCTTTTTATTGTATATATGTAGAGCAGAGTTACAAGGTGTTGTGCTGTAAAGACACTTAGTCCATTACATAGAGGATATTACATAATACGACTTTATTATACCATTAAAACAAGCAACATAAGCACAACATAAAGAGAACTCTTGTGAGTCAACACTGAGTCAAACATTGTTTAGTCAGTTTATTTTATTATTGACTTGGAAACGTTTCGCACTAACTGTGAGACAAGCAGGTGGATCGACATTTCTATTATACTTTCATTCGTACTCCATATTTCTATGCCTGTAATTTGCAGTATTCAGATTCTTAAGTAAAAGTTCCAATACAACAATCTAAAAATACTACATTACAAGTAAAAGTATTGCATTTATATAAGTAAAAGTACAAAAATATTAAACTATCAAGAGTAAAAATACTCATGCAGCAAAATTTCTCCTGACTGATGCATTGTTATATACAACATTAGATAGACAACATAGAGCTGCATTTTACTGTTGTAGCTGTTCGAGTTAGCTAGTTTTAACTGCTTTATACAGTTTGCTAGTTTAGTCCAGTGGTTCCCAACATAGGGGTTGGGCCCTCCAAAGGGTCAGTTCTGATACACAAATCTGTTTTCAGTTTTCAGACTTTTCTCTAATCTTCGTTTTTTTGTGTGAAATGTTTGAGATTTGAACCTCTTTGTTTTCAGTTTTTGGACTTTTCTCTAGTCTTTATTATTACAGGGGGTCTCCTGATTTACATTTCAGTTTATCATGCACTCTGTCCGCCGTAGATTAAACACTGAACTGCTGAGTAAACCTCTCCCAGAGATACAGGTCAGGGCAGGTTTTAGGACATAAACCAAGACTCTGAGTCGCTCTCTCCTCCTGATTCCTCGTGGTTTCAATAAAAGCTAACTTTCCATGGAGACCAAACCTCCAAAACAATCTCAGAAACACACTACCTGTTCAGAAACATGTGGTCTGACTGCTCTCTCAGTGACTCATGGTTTGCTTACACTGGAAGATCCTTTAGTATTTGACCACACTCTCACCACAAATGGCATTACTGGACTGTGTTTAAAAACACAAGGGTTTTAGGTTGCGCTCAAAGGTCAGAATTCCTATTAAAGGCCAGGAAAAGATTCTCAGAACAAGAAAGCATCTTGAAATTTGACTGACCTAATTCATGGTAAAGTGTAAAGTGCCTGTTCAGCGGCATTTGCCTATTGTATGAATGTGCTTGAATATATTGGAATGTTTTTATTGAGAAATGGTGAAATTTGGATTTGAAAACAAAACCCCACAAAAGTGAAAAATATACTTTTTTAAACAGTTCTTTTTACTTCAACAGTATATTGTTTTAGATTACTTGGAAAGCTCATAAGAAGCAGCTAATTTACATTTTCTTCCCAACTGTCCTTCCTTTCATTCTTACTTTACATACTGTAAACTGTGGTGAACGAATGTCTTCTTAAGGAAAGAACAACCCTCAGATGTGCGAGGACACAAAAACTGAGTGAAAATCAGTTTAAAGGGGTGTGTTTCTTTTAAAATATCCAGTAAAAAGAATCTGTTAAAAGCGATGAGCCTTAACTGTGACCAATACTACTTTGGATGTAACCTCTACCATCAATGTCAATGTTTTTTCTTTTATTAATATTTTTTTGGGCTTTATTGGATATACTACTTGGATAGCCAAGTAAGGAGGTGGCAGAAAGAAAGAGACCTAAAAGACTGACTTGTAATTTGCTTATGAAGACTTCTACTTGGGTGTCCTGTTTGGTTTCCATCATGTTCAAACTGGAGATTTAAACCTTTTGAGCATCAGTATTTCACATCACTGTTTTATATATTCTCAGATATCCAGCTATCTTTTTCTTTCAGAGTATTAACCCGTGTTTAACCAGCTTTTCCAGGCTGCATAGTTAGAGGGTCAGGAATTCCTTCAAGCTTTTTAATTCTGGCTCACAAATGCAAGAAAATAAAATAAAAAAATCTTCTAGTTGCTGGGAAATTCTGTGTTATGAATGTGTGGGAATGTGTATAAATGATTAGCTTGATTCAAAAAGCTTACATGAAAGTCAAAAATGTTCCCATGATGAAAAGATGTTAAACAACAACAAAATAACCACATTTTCATTATTTTAATCCAAACTGTAATCCTCACCATCTGAAACACCAGTTACCCAGATGGGGGAAAAAAAGCACATGGTGGGTTACGATGAAAAATTTAAGTCATTTCAAGACATTCACTCACTGCATAGTTATGTTTTGATGACAGAAGAACCTGTTTGTGGGGAATTCACTAAAAGAAATTTTCCAAATCGGATAAAATAAACAAATTGTCATCATGACTTCACAAACAAACAAAGCACAGAGTCTCCTCTGAAAGCTGTCGTCACTGGATGAGTAAACCTGCGTCTGGGATTTCCAGCTCGCTAATTTTATCCACATGTGACACAGGTGCTGCACACAGATTGCAATAACGAACAGGATCACATGTTGCTCATGTCGGATGAGTTTTCACAGCTTAAGTGTGGACAGCTTGTATGTATGTATTTGAAATTAGATTAAAAGATTAGATAAGAGATCTGACATGAGTAATAGATCTGTGGTAATGTGAATTAATTTACGAAAATGAGAAAAGGAAATTGCAGCTACACGTTTGTTGATCTTTTTCCATTCCAAACGTGTGTGAAGGAGGATAAAAGGAGGATAAAAAATGCCTTGGTCGTTGTTTCTCATGTGTCTATTAGTCTGTGTGCTGCCAGTCTGTCAACATTAAGAAACAGTTACCAGATGGCACATCACAATGTCATCAACCTCGGTATACTATTGTAGATACATGGCCTGGTAAAATGGCTTATAGAGCTGTGAAGTGGAAGATGTTATTTTCCCAGTTCCGTCCAGTTTTCTGGAAGCAGACGATGACAAAATGACTGACAGTTGGAGTTCTTCAAGGCTTTAGTGTTGGACACCTCTTGGTGGCGCTAAATGAAAAATCAGGACATAACCAGAGTCAGAAGGCTTCATCATCTGAGGATGATGAATATTGGTACCAAGTTTCATTGAAATACATGTTGGACCAACTGACCACTATTGCCATCAGCCACTTTAGCCACGCTGCTAGCATGGCTAAAATAAACATGTAAATGATATACCTGCTCATTTAAAGACAGATAATAGACAGAATCTACGGTCGTGGATATTCCAGCTTGCTGCCTCACCAACAATAATCACGTCCACATGGAACAATAATTAATGTCTGACTGGAAGATCCTGCCCTGGAGCTGATCTCTCTTTTTAAAGCAGAATTTAGTGGAGACGTGATGTTTTAAAATTTGGTTGGAAGTTTAGAACAGTTTTGGAAAGTGTTTTGTTTATTGTGATTTTTATGCTTTCATTTTCTTCTTTCTTTAACTATTTGTGACCTGGCTGCTGTAACACTGCAATATCCCAATATATTAATAAAATGCTCGATCCATCTATCTATCCATCTTTATCCATCCTGATGGAGGTTTTTGTGCCAAAGATGATCAATATAGGCTACATATTAAAATAAATACTGTATATACATACAGTATATAAAAAGACTATCTATAGCCTACATACATAAGCAAAGGCAATTCAAAGTAGGCTACTTCACAATGCATTAAAAACAAAAGGAAATACAGCATGGTACATAAAAATGCTAAATGTTAGACACACAATAAAATAAAATAGAATAATATATTATAATACAATAAAATAACCCCTAGGCCTAACCTCTAGGTTGGGAACCAGTGGACTAACTAGCTAACTGTATATAACGTAGTTAAAACAAGCTAATACTTATGTACTTTTACTCAAATTGGATATTGAATACAGGACTTTTACAAGGAGTAATTTAATATTAATGTATTGGTACTGTCCTGTCAGATGTTCTACTATTATTTATGGTTGATTTATTGTTTATTCAAATCTTTATTTTGATCTTTGCTATGTCTCCTTTTTGTTTTTTCCTATCTTAGGTGTTTTGTTCTTTTCATATGTGTTATTTTACATGTACATGTTCAATTTTGAAAAAGCTAAATAAAATAAAACGTGTTTTTAAAATGTTTTGCCACCTCTCTCCTGCCAGCAGTGCTTTATTATTAACAGTTTGTTAAAAAAATGAAGATGTATTCTTTCTGTTTTTGGTAATGATGATATGATGATATATTGATGCAACACCGGAATATCCTTAATGGATGAAATTCTTTCACCAGCTGCGTCCTCTTTATTTCAAAGAAACTTGATTGATTCATTTGTTTTCCTCACAGTAAATTAAAAACACATTGGAATAGAGCTCTTGATATGCTGAGCAGTTTAAATAGTTTGTTCTCAATAGGTTAATGTTATAATTAAGTGTCGATGTAGCAAAGCAACATATATAAACCTCATTTTTAGAATATGACATATTATACACTATATGGCCAAGTATATGGACATGTACTTTTGGTCTGGGGCTGTTTTGGCCCTTTAGTTCCAATGAGGAGACTTCTTAATATACAGCATACAGTAATATTTTAGATGTGTTGGACCTCACTAATACTCTTGTGGCTGAATGGGAGCAAATCCCTGCAATCAGGTTCCAAAATCTGACAGAACCAAAAAGAGTGGAGGCTGTTGGTGTATTATTATTGATGTGTCCACATACAGTAGTGTAATATAAACAAATTAACACTGAATTTGCAATAAATACCTTGTTTTCACAGTAGATTAAGGATAAATGTAAGTACCAGTCTTGCAAAGATGCAAACATCTAGTTAAGACAATGCATGCATGAAATAAAAAGTTAATTGATTTTCCTTCATTGTTTTATTTAGACTTTTAAATGTTGTGGAATTTCACTAATCTCCTGTCAAAAATAAAAAGTGGAGGAAAACTAGGACCCTAAACAGTTGTTTATGGTGTTTTACAAGAACAAATATAAGGCAATTTACATATAATTACACATATAAAAAGGTGCAATTTGTTGAAAAACTTTCTCACTTCTTAAATCTAGATCATCCTGTTGCCCAGATGTTTATTTTTTCAGGACTTTTTTATTTAGGAATTTTATGCAGAAGTGCAGTTTATCTGATTGTGCCTCAAGTTCTGACTCTCATAAAATAAAGTACAATAAAAGTGACATCAGTCTGGAACAATCCCTAAAAATAAAGTTCATGCTGATGACATCTCTGTAGAGTAAGAGCAGGCAGAGTATTGTCATGAGTAATTACTCTTACACTAAAATAGTGAGTTGTGAGTGGTTAGAAATATCCTTTAATCTGTGTTGTGGGGTTGTTTTATGTATTTTCCAGAGGACGACTGCTGAGTCTGCATGTGATCTTTCCATGAACACTCACACTCACGTTCATGCACTCAGAAAACACTCACACCAAGGAGCTGCACAGTGCAGTCAGAGCTGAGGGGGGTGGCGGTTAACCTCCTTGAACCCCGGTTTGTCCCATAAATCTGAGCATTATGTTTTACTTCCATCTAAACATGGAGCTTCATGTGAATTAAGTTTTCCTTTTCGCTAAACCACACTATAAAAATCAGGCCGTTTTTCATCCTAAAGACAAAAAGAAAAAGTCATTTTAACATCATCATCGTCGACATCTGTTACACCTTGGTTACCTGCTTCATGTTTACATATTTTGTATATTATAATATTATATTGCATATATATTAAAACTGGGTCAGACTGGTCAAAAACTTTGCAGCAAGACGTGACACAAAACCTCATTGGCTCTCTGTCACCTCTTGGATTGATTTTCAACATTTTAAATTTGACTTACAAATTAAAACACAACCTGGCACCTCGATCCTTGCTTGCATTTCGGAGTTGCCCTCATTTTGGAGCTGGAAACAGACATCAAGCAGTGGTGTATTAATGTGACTTGAACACCATCAAACAATACAATACGAACTACATACAGTAATAAGATTTGTCCCAATTCAGGGTCTGGATCCTCCAAAAGACAAGGCCAGTGTACATACTGTATATTTTTACATATACACATACGGTATATTTACCAGTGATCCTTGATAACCTGAACAGAAATACCCACTAAATACCATATGTGATATTAAGCAATTCTCCATTAAAAAAAGATTGTCACACGACAGAGTAGGACACTAACAGCTGCAGAAGATACATTTAGTGTGTCCTCTGAATTTGGGCCCTTATGATGTATTTGGTGTAGAAGAGCAAATTTTGGAGGATCTTGCCCCCTTATTTTGGGATGCAGCCAGAAATACTGGCATTTAGGGGTGTGGGCGACCATCTTTTTCTCTATCTAACCTCTCATGTTAACAGCATGCCTTGCAGAGATGGACATGTGTAGCTCTCTACCAGCCGTCATGATAAAATAACCATCATCTGTTGAAAATGCCCAAATCAGTTTCATTATCCCCAAACTCCATTGACTATAGACAACAGAGTATGTCGCAGTTCGTAAACCATATTTTTGTTTTCCACTGTGTTACCAACACTTGTGCAGATCCAGTAAACCTTCTCAGGGTCTCTTCTGCCAGATAAATATCCATCTAATGAACTCCTGGCTTCTGTGCTTTAATTGAACCATTTAGGTCAAAGTATCGCTCCCAATAACGGCTGGTAAAACCCACTGCCAGATACAAACACAAAATCACACAGTTTAAATATTGTTTTTTATTGAGGCTGGAAATTATAACTCTGTCTAATGCTGTTTGGACTGCACAGGCAGATTTGTGTGTGTTTATTGGGTGTTCTAATAACCTCCCTCATTCACTGCTGTCAGAATTATTCAATTTCATCATCTAACATCTAATAAATGGAATTGTCTCATATCAAAATGCAACATGTATTCAAACTTTAGTTTGTTTGTGAGGCACAGACTGTCCAGAACTGAGTTTATGGAGCCCAGAGCCCAACACATAGCTGAATAAAGTAGCTGCATGGGGCCCCCAGGGGTCACCAAACCAGAAAATTACAAATCATAGTTTCATTGTCAACAAATAGATAAGATATAAGGTCAAGTTTTGTCACTGTCTTAATCATCAGATAGTTTGCCTTGTTGTCCTCACAAGTGTTGAACTTCAGTAGTGTGATTACAGGCGGCTGTGTATGGGAGATGAGATGGTAACCCTTTGTCGCTGGATGGTGGCTGGTTTTTAATGCCTGCCATAAGGAAACTAACCAGGATCATTAATCAGTTATGATAATCAGTTTTATATTGTTTTTTTCCTACTTAAGCCCTTAAAAATGTTTGGGCCAACTGATGTCATATGATATAATAAAACAAATAATACCTAATACCATTTGTTTCTAAATAACAATGAGGTTTAAATATGCCAGTTTGCAAAAAAAAAGTCATAATCACAACCATTTGTTTACGGTATTATATAACAGTAACACATTTGGTTAAAACATGTCCACAATATCCATCCATGTTTGTCTAATTATTTAATAATAAAGTGTCAGCTGAAATGTTATTTATTCCAAAACAAAAATCATCTCATCCTGTAACGGTGCTGCAGAGAAATGCTGCTTTGTGACTGGACGGTTGTTGATAGTGTACTTGGAGAGTTGAAAGTGTACACCTACTCTACTGACGTGCCCTTGGGCGAAGCACATAAGGAGCACACATAATACCACTGTGGCTGCATTTCAGTATACACACTCCAGTGAGGTTAAATAAATACAGACACCTGACCTCTGACCTCTCTGGCAGCGGTAACAAAGAGCTGTTCAAACTGATACAATGAGGGCAGAGCTCTGACCCCGGCCTGTCAATCACTGTCACCCGCAAAAATACAAAGAGATTACCTACAAGCAGTCCAGGTGCTTCCCACCACTCTAGCCTGCCCACTTGTCAATCTTAAAACAGAGAATTCAACAAAACAGTGACTCACCAACACAGCTTGGCTTCTTAGAAACCACAGTAATCTTTATTTTAACTTCCAAGGTGCACACGTACGTTGTTCTGCCACCAGCAGTTGGTTTCAGTTGAACATCCTGTTGCTACTGACCGGGTTCCACAGCAACTGACATTGTTGCATCAGAGAGTGTTTACATGCGCACTACTATCCTGGTTATGCTCAGGTTTTTGGACTATCCTGGTTATGTGTTGCACACGTAAACAATCATTTCCTGGTTTCAGAAACCTGGATAATGCTACCTGGAGTACTCTGATAGAAACCAGGATACGGTGGCGTGTAAACACCTGATCCTGGTTTCTGAACACTCTTTGTTGGTAGAGAAATGAGATGGTGAGAAATCAAGGCGCAACTGCACACAGATGATCAGAAACCTGGTTACTGTCATGATCATGTACACAGGGATTTAAATAACCAGGTTTCTCATGTTTCATGTAAATGTCATGTCCTGAACAAGATCAAAACCAGGATAAGACTCAAAATACAGAATACTAGCATTTGTGATCGGGCTAACAGAGATCCATACTGTTTGTGTGGCTATACAGTATAAGTACAAACAAAAGTGTAAATTGCATCTGGATTTTATCTGGATACGAGACACAGGTCAGGTGTAATTGGGGCCTTGGTGAAATTAACAAATATATATGTGTGTGTGTTTTTGTTGTTACATGCAGCATTAAAAATTTAAATAACTGTAATTTAATTTTGAATGTTATGTAATATATTTGTTCTGCAACGCTTGTGCACAGCGCAACGAGTCCTCCAAATTAAATGACAAGTTCGGTGGTGGCCCAGGGGTTGACTGCTTGTGTGTGTTCCCCCATTGCACCTATTTTTAGTGATGTAGCCATGTTCAAAGACCAGTGTTATCTTTACAGATAGAACTGATTGCCAGAGCTGCAAAAATAAAATTAACTGTAGAAAAGATTTATTCCCTTATTTTTGTACTACTCTATTTTTTTGCTCTAAATAATGGAACTGCAGGTATCTTAGACACAACTCGTATTTCCAAATAACAGAACAATTTATTAAGAGGAGATTTTCACCACTGCTGCACATTAATTAATCCCTGAGCAACATATCAAATGGGACTTTGCCTTCATTTCACCAGGCTTCAGCTGAGGGGAGGAGGGACCCCCTCTTAGAAAGGCCCATTCATTAAGCAAGTAAATGTTTCCACTGACATCATGTCCATTTTGGAAGCACAGAGTGTAAAGTTAGAGGATCTGCTCCCGCTCTGTGGCACGACCATCTCGCTTGATCAGCGTCACTTGATTCACTCAAACTGAAGCAGCTGTCGGCTCGTTGGCACGCTGCAGCCGGCTACCTTTTTGCCATACTTCCACCTTTAACTTGTCCACAACAATATCTTTGTACAGGAGCCCAGCAGGCTCAAATTTAAGCATAATAAGCTCATTGCTCCTGCTGAAATGCCTGCTGTGTGCACACAGATCATAAATCATCACTGCAACTGGACTGTGTGATATACAGCTCGGATAAACAGATAATACATATATTGAGTGAAACTTTACTGTATTATTGAACTCACACACAGAAGGCAAAGTGCACAAGTCCCAGTGGAAGCACTTTGCACACTTCATATATAAGTTAAGTTGTTGTCTAAAAATGACTGAAATAACTGATTTTTTTACCACTTGGGGGCAGCAAAAACAAGCTGTAAAAGTAGACATATCGCCTTAGAAAGTTGATGTGGAAACAGTTGCCTGTTTACACATCCAGCAGATGTGGAGCAGCATTATCATTAATTTGGAGTCATGTTTGTGTCCACCTGTCCAATATTCACTGTCCCTTTAGCTCTGGTTTGGTCTCCATCAACTCTTAAAGGAAATATCTGTCTCTCTAGCTGCTAAATGCTCCACAATGTTTTGTGAATTTGGCCCCAGGACTCCTTTATTATTGAAACTAGCTGTCAGTGTCACCTTAATTAAATGATTGAATGCTTTTCTTTGTCACGTAACAGCAAGGGTGTAATTTCCACTGGGGAAGAGGAAAAGTTTCAGTTTGATTAACTGAGTAAGCTGTGCAGCCCCACAATCCAGATAAGAGAAGCTCTGACATGATAAAAAAAAATGCTCATACGTTCATCTTGGTCACCTTCAAATATTCCCTTGGGCCCACAGCAGAAAGCTTTAAGAGCAGCAGCAAGCATCGTGTGAACTTTTTCTGCCCTGGGTTTCACCTCTCAGGAGATGGTCTTACCGTCTGTTTGGTGGAGTTTGTTGGGGCAGCCTGAGATGAAGATCTGCAGACTTCACAGGGCAAAATAAAATTTAAAAAATGCTGAAACTGCTACATGTTGTTTTGGAGTGAAAAAAAAATCTATATTTTTATTTACAGTTGACAATGAGTAATTATAATATTCTTTTAAAGTGACCTCCAGAAATGACCAGCAATGAAACCATTTTATGCAACTTTATACTTCTACTCCACTACAATTCAGAAACAAAGATTGTACATTTCACTGCACTACATTTGGGTTTTAGTTACTTTTCAGATTATACATTTTCACACCGCTCCTGTCCAGTGAAAACCATGTACCTCCCAATGTGGTGATTTTGAATGATAAACTGAAGGATGAAGTGTTCCTTTATGGGTTGAGAAAATCCTCCTCCTTCTTAAGCTAAATAAACTTTTTAAACCCCCCATTAATCCAAAAACATCACTTATAAAAGTAAAACACCGACAGGGTCCATTGTACTGCACGATACTTTTGATTCTGTAAGTAGGCCTACATTTTGCTGATAATACATATTATATTTGAATGCAGGACTTTTACTTGTAGTGTAGTATTTTCACAGTGTGATATTAGTACTTTTACTTAAGTATCGGATCTGAATGCTTCTTCCACCACTGCTAATTCTGTTGTTAGGCTGCCATTATTATGGAAAGCACCATATTCAATTTCATTATTGAGCACTGCTGTTTTCATTGGGTCTATCCAAATGGATGAAACAGCGCCCCTCTGGTTTGTAATAGCGGTGAGACGTGGTATTGCAGTCCTACGATCATGTTGAGTCCAGTGAAAGGAAGCCAGGTAATTAAAGAGTAGTTTTAAACGGGCAGGTGCAGTCACTGTAAAATCCACATCGAATAACGCGAGTCAAACATTTTATTGATCTGTCTGTCTCTGTTAGCTCTGTGGCTTTTACTGATGTTTAAACGGCCCGCCGTGGCTACAGTACGTCTGCTCACTTCTTGTTTAGTTAGTTGGCTGTTGAGGTTATGGAGGTTACATTGCCTCATTTTACTGTGTCTTGATGTTGTGAAGGTTTAAATTGCATAAACGCACCATATCTTTCCTGTACACCGGGGGTGTCAAACTGAAGGCCCGCGGGCCAGAACCGGCCCGCCAAAGGGTCCAATCCGGCCCACTGGATGACTTTGCAGGGAAGTCATTAATTCCAATTTTTCAATAAAATGTCCTGTCCTAATAGGAGCAGCAGGCTCAAAGCCTTTCTGGCACAAGATAAGATAAGATAAGCCTTTATTGTCCCACAGCGGGGAAATTTTTTAGCGTTGCAGCAGCCAGCAAAAATGTCATATATAGAAATACAATAAAAATAAATAGAAAAATAGAAAAATAGTCCTGTACACAGTATAGACAGAAATAAATAATAGAGTGACTGAGTGCAGTTGTAAGTATGAACAAATAGATAAGATAAAAATATTGCACATATATAATATACATGTACATGAAAAATATTTCACAGCAACATATGAAGTAGATAACATCATGAATACAATATATGTATGAAGATAATGCACAGCAGCAGATGAAGTATAGTAGTGAATAGTCTGCACACTGACAGTCAAGTGTAGATTACCGGGAGTTGTACTGATTATAGAGTCTGACAGCAGCAGGCAGGAAGGACCTACGGTACCTCTCCTTCAGACACCGCGGGTGGAGCAGCCGGTCGCTGAAGGAGCTGCCCAGTGCTGAAAGAGTGACATGTAGGGGGTGGGAAGTGTTCTCCAGTAGTGATGATAGCTTGGCCACCATTCTCCTGCCTCCCACCACCTCCACTGGGTCCAGAGGGCATCCAAGGACAGAGCTGGCCTTCTTAATCAGTCTTCCTATCCCTGGAAGAGATGCCACTGGCCCAACAGGTCACCCCATACAAGACGGCTGATGCCACCACAGAGTCATAGAAAGTCCTCAGGAGCGCGCCCTGCACCCTGAAGGCTAAGTTTTTGTGCCTTTGTAGATCCACTGTGATTTGTAAATTGTAAAAGTGGAAAAACTGGGACATCTTGTTGAAACTGCACTTGTTTTTCTTAAGACATCTCAGGCTGTTCATCATCTGTTTAGTAAATGGGTGGTTGATTAATTGTGAACGTTTTCAGAATGTACTTGTACTTATTTACATTAAAAAAAGGGAAACATTTGGAGGTAATATTATTTATAGATTATTATGCAATGGTTTTACTGGTCCGGCCCACTTGAGATCAAATTGGGCTGTATGTGGCCCACAAACTAAAATGAGTTTGACACCCCTGCTGTACACTGAAGCTGTTGTGGTGTTGCTGCTGACACAAACACACTAAAATTCTAATTTAATTTAATCCATTTTGAATTTTTCCAATGTTATATTTCTTCTTTGGCATATCACCTGTTGACTGTTGGATTTGCAGTTGTTTGTGCGCAGAAGATCTGGTTGGTTAGTTGGTTGTGATACATTTTCCTCCTCTTTTGCTGTTAAGCTGTGCTGTATAATCAGTTTTAATAAGTAGCTGGAATACTTGTAACTTTAGGGCTGCAACTAGCGCTTATTTTCATTATCCATTAATCTGCCAGTTATTTTCTCAATTTATTGATTAGTTGTTTGGTCTATAAAATGTGGTGTAAATGCAGTTTGAAAGGCTTGTCCATCCTGACTAGAAGACACTTCTTGGAGAATAACTTGAAGGCTTACATAGTGAATACTGGCATTAAATGTCTGTATAATCCTTTCAGCCTCATTGTAATCTTGACAAATTCCATTACGGCTCGAGCAAAAAGTATTCAGCCAACCACAGCAAAGCATTTCAAGGTCAATTTAATCCACTTTTCTGCAATTGTCACTTCACCTAACCCTGTGAGTTGTAGTAAACCCCACTCGACTGGGCCTCCCTGCAGTTTAAAGCAAATAAATGACTTCTTGAATCAGAGTTGGACACGAGTTGTAGGCCCACACATATACATACATTCACATACAGTTAGCTGATGGGGTTTTTTCTGCCCATTTTGGCCAATAAAAGTCACAAGTTCAGCATGTAGCTTGTAAAACGGCATGCGGCCTCACAAATGTCACCCTGAGACCAACGTTTATAAAAGGCCAACAGGATGTTCGCACATCGTCTACTTAAACAGTAACCGTTTCTGAAGGATGTCAATCACATGATGGACTGGACTGAACAAAGTCAGTGGTCACAGTTTTGTTTTTGTGCTTACGAAGCTTGGCAGGAGTTTAGGAGTTTCAGAATCAGGATTCAACGTGAAGTCAGTTTGCTGCTCCTTGTCTTGTCTCTGGCACAAAAAGATTGTAGGCTTAGTGCCTGATGTTCACTAGGAAAAAGCACAGCGAAGTTCATTTACGTGTCTTCATGAAATGGGTGGTGCTTGAGGTTTGCTAACACAGTGACAGCTGCAGGGCTAGGTGGCAAGCCACTGCAGCTGGTGAGCTAACGGATAAAGTACTAGCTAGCTAGTTCAGGGGTTCCAGACCAATGAATGGCCAACTTGCTCATCGATTCAAATAGATCTGGTGTTGTGCTCATTGACAGCTGTTTCCTTCTGTTGGAGAAACAACTGGCCAATCAGAGGTTTGTGGGCGGGATTAAGAACAGGGACATCATCTTCCTGTGCTAGAACCATCGCACGAGATTGAATGGAACTGACATGTCACTCAGTTTTGGTTAGTAGGCAGGGCTTTCCACGAGGAGATGGAGTAGCCAGTCAGTAGCAACAATTAGGCATGGTTTAACTTAACGTAAATTAACTGCTGCAAATATATAACCCAATTAAAACAAATATAGGCTACATTTCCATATATCTAGTGTAACTACAGAGCTAGCAGTGGGGGTGAAAATGGTTTGTTTTCCTGTTCTTGTCATTCTTCTGACGTGGCCTGAATGCAGCATATTGCCGCCTTCAAATTGAACTGTATATGAGCTTGTATTTTTGGGAAATCAGGTAATGATATGCACGGTATTCAAGCTTAGACAAACAAAACTTATGTCGTCTTGTTTGGTTTTTAATATAGGACAATAACTTTGTGTGTTCTGCATTTTAGTGCCATTGTAGGAGCAAAAAAAGTTAACAAATGAAGTAATAAATTTAAAAAAAACTTAAAAAGAAACTTCCACTGGTTCTGACATTTAAATTCCACAGATGCTGCAACTCGTGATCTCTGAGCTTTTAGAAGCATTATATATATATATATATATATGGGTCGTTGAAATGGGCTCTTCTGGTAAACACTAAACCACTTGAAGGCAACATATGACTCAGTGGGTTGCAATGGGGTCTTCTGGGAAATGTAGGAATTAACTAAATTAAACATGAGAAGCCAAGACAGGTTGATTGAACATATTTACAAGCACTGCAATACAAACGTGTGTGTGGCTGACAGTTTGTTCATCTGTCTTTATTTCTCTAAACCTGACATGTTATTATGTGTCTTTATATGTGTGTGTGTGTGTGTGTATGGTATCACAGGTGTTCACATGGTGAGTCCGTATCAACACGGGTCATGCGAGGCAGCACTTTGCCTCTCTGTTGCTGTGAGAGCCAGCACTCCCACATGGTGCTGAGTGAACATGTTTATCTGCTGTGTAAATAACAGCAGAGCAGAATGGATTTCGATGTGTGAACATGCTGAAGTAATAAGTCACAGCAGGTACAGGAACTGAGAAACAATGAACGTCTGTCAGGATGTGGAGGGAATTTAATCCTCTAAAGTTATAATGAACTACATGAAATAATTAATTTGAACTATGATGCACACATGTGGAGTCAACAGGGGTAAAAGCATCAATGATATCGATATCAGAATGAGTGATACTTAATGTGAAATAATGCTAAATAGATATCTATATCCACTCAGTTGCCAGTTTATTAGGTCCACCTATCTAAAACAAATTCAGTCTAATACACTAGTCCTGCAATAAATCCTCCCTTCATGAAGGCTTTAATGTTCAGCTTATGTTGACACTGTTTTAGAGAGATGTATGGTCATTTTGGAGGCTGTAGTTTGTAGCACTGTTGAATTGTATTGCGTTATACTGAGAGGTAATAATATTTAGTCTACACTCATTAACATAAATAGGGATAGTGACGGTAGTAGTAGTGGCACTCAAACCACAGAACGGGCTGTAATGGCTGCAACATAATCCTTGTGGGCAACTGAACCAGTCAAAGTCCGTCCACTAAAAGTCCGTCCACTAAAAGTGCTTGTTTTGCAACTGACTCTGGTTCAGACTGTTATTCTAAGTGTCTGACAACATTATAGAGAGGATCCCTGCAGAGACTGACCGTTTGTTAAAGAGTGAGATCCTAGAAACAGAAGTCTCGCTCTGAAATCTCGTGAGGTTGAGTAGTTGCAGGAAGAAAACGTTGTTTTGGTTAAACAAAAAGGATCTTACTCTTTGTTGCCTTACTATTTGTATGGCATTACTTCCTAACTGGCATAAAGGATTTTATCCATATTGCCTACCTCTAATGCTTGATTGATGTTGTTCAGGGAACAGTTTAGATTTTTCTTCAATGTGTATTTTGTCACTTCCTGTACTGAGAGGGCGGATGTCAGTATGCTTCAAACAAAGTGCTTATCAGATTGTCAAACAGCGTCTTAAACTGTGACAGCCAAACCTTTGTGGTGTCAGAATTCGGCGAGGTTGTGTCCGACAACTTTCGTAACTTTCCGTAACCGACAATCTCACGATTACCCGCTTCACGCAGTGATTGGTCAGGTGTGTGGAGGTGAGACAGTAAGCATTGTTTGAACTTCTCGCTCTCTTTTTTCATTCTTCCCACATCTACTTCCATCAAGTTTTGCATATACACATGAGTGCAACACAATGAAAGCCTCCCAGGGAAGATTGTAGTTTATATTTTATAGCATCTTGTCCTCCTCCATGGTGGCCGGCTTTTCACCCTGCTTTCCAGTGTGACCTTTCAGCTATAAACACTTTTGCCTTCAGACGTGGTCGAACAACATGTCGCACAAACTAATTTGTCTTGAGAAAACCCCCGCCTGAATTCCCATCACTGATACCAGATTTCCATTTGGGTCAGCGGGTTGAATCCACTGCCCCAGTTACATGTTGACGCTCCTCTTTGTTCTGATTCAGGCTCAGACGTTGGGTGATTTTGTGTCTCACATTGTCCCAGCTGTAGCTTTGGGTTTTCATTGGGATAAAAAGACAATAGGAGGCATCTGAACACGGCCCATCATCCTGAAGACACTAATCAAAGTGCAACATCTGGCATTTACTGCGACCCCTACATCGCTCCAAATTACTATCCTTTGCTGCTCTAACAGCTGTTTTTTCCTCACTGGTATGAGAACTGTACAGCAGTGAAGGTTGTCAGACCAAAAAGCACATTTCCCCAGGAGATCTGATATCTGCATGCAACCGCTCTTTAATCAGGCCGTGGGCGGGAGTCATGCTTTCATTCGCTCTTTATTTATAACTCACAGAGAACACAGACTCATTCCCAGGTGTGAGTTTTGAGTTGGCGAAAAAAACAAGAGAGAGGAAGAGTTTCACCAGTCTGGATTTTCCTGAGCTAATGTTAAAATGTTCTGCCAATAGTTTTGTTTCTTTAAATTTGATGATTTTCATGTTAAAAATGACAAATATTTGGTTTGGCAGAAGTTGTCATAATTTTGCAGCCTGATCTCTTGACATTCATTTTGCAATCTTCTTGACTGATGCACCTGCTGTTTGGACATGCAGTCTGTGATTTGGCCTTTCTGTCAACTGTCTGCATATGACTAACATATCTTGCGCTGATTGCTAGAATTGTTTCATGCTGATAATAATACTGATAACTGCTGGTGAACCTGATATGACCCACTTTTGTTAACAGTGCGTGTCTTTTTACATGGTGTTTACAGCTGTTTGTCTCTTGTATTTAGATGAAAGTGTTGCAGATTATGTTTTCAGTCCAACTCACAAATATTAAGATGTTGAACGGTGTGACTGTGAAGCAGGGTGGATAACAAGCGTGTATACATGCAAAGAGTTTGTCTGCTTGACTTAAGGATATAAATGAGAGTGAACAGGAAATAACTGATAAAGAACATGTATATACTTTTGCATGCTGTTTTAAATCCCTGATTGCAAAATACATTATGTTTCATATGTTCTTGTAGTGTAGATTGTGTCTTCTCCTTTTTCTACAGTTTCTCTACCTTTTCTGGACACTTTAGTAAATCCTAAAGTCCTGTTTTTACTTGGCAGTCGCAGATTTTTGAATATGACTTTGACTGTGGCACACTTTAGTTTGTATTTTATTAAAAACATGGACGGTGATCCAAGTGGAAGTAATAAAAATATAAAAGTACATAAATACAAAATGTGTGTTTGCTACCAAAACTCACTAGTTTATTTCTAATTACTTGCTAAAGAGTTGCTACATGGTTACTAAAGCATTGCTAAGTGGTTATCACAGTGTATATGGGTGGTTGTCAAGGTTTTACGAATTTTAAAATCACAAAACCTAAACAGTAATATCTCAAAAAGTTAAACAGATCTCAAAAAGTTGACTTAAAGCCATAAAGTTTAAATTGTGGACACCTGTTTAAAGTCTGAATAAAGCGTCTAGGTTGGGACATATTGCCAACTGACTCCCAGTATTCCCAGTGGGCAAAAAAAACATCCTTTTTGCAAAAATATTGCAATAGTATAGATGGTTGTTGATTGATCATGTGAAAACAGTAAGAAAACACTGAAAAACTGCCCATCTCAATTTCCCAGAGCCCAAGATGACGTCTTTAAATGTCTTGTTTTGTCCGACCAACAATCCAAAACCCAAAAGATATTCAGTTTACTATCATCAAACATAGAAAAACTGCAAACTCTTATATTTAAGAAGCTCGAGTCAGAGTATGTTTGGCATCTTTTGTTTGACAAATGACTTAAACAATTAAATAATTATAGGAATTATTAATTTTTCTAATTGACTATTTGATTACTGGACTAATTGTTTCAGCACTAGCGTTGTTATCCATGCAGCGCCCAATCTGTAGGGGGACAACATTAGTGAGTGTTGTATCTTTTTGAAATAAAGCAAAGCAGAAGGCCATGGCAGCTCCACGATGCAGCTGGAGGATCAGGAGGCTCCGAGGTGTTGCCCCCCGTCAGACTGCTGCTCTGGACTCCGTCAGCTCCCTCTGCAGGGACTCAGCAGCCGGCTCCTCCTGGGGGGTCGGCTGTTTGCTTCTGGCAGCGAGTTCAGGAGAGGAAGTGGGGATGATGGGGAGCCTCACTGTTGTTGTTTTCTCTCACACTATGCATGGCAACTAAACGTACACAAGACACTGAGAGTGGGCCCTAGGGCTAAGACTATAACGCAATAAAACTCTTTCAGTATTCTGGCATTGAAACTTTAGACTGTGTTGGCCGCAGCAGACTTCACATTGTATAACTCGACTGTGATACGAGCCAGCACATCCTGATCATTTGAGGTAATATCTACCAGCTCACTGGATGGAGCTGTAAGTTTGTCACCAGTGAGAGTGAGTCACCACTAATAACCCGTGAATGGTGGAGAAGAGGCTCATTAATCACCTAAATAGCTCCTCTGAAAGGGTGTAATGACACACAAGAGGAGAGAGGTGGTGATCAGGCAGAGACGTAAGTGAAAACAGAGCTGCAGACGCTGCGCCACTGATTCAGATCTGGGACTGGAAACACATACGAGAGACAAACAGTACGGGGTTCTAGGGACGAATAACAGAGATTGAATTGAATCAAAAAACTGCACAAGATGAGAGATGTTTTGACCTGTCTGTTACAAATGATTGCTTTTCTACATAATGCTCCAAATTGATGAAACTGAAATCGAGCCCTTCTGTGGCTGCAGGATGAGATAACGAGTTGGACTGAAACATCTGCTGAGAGTGATGTAACGCCTTGTCCACACAAACCCGCAAACTCGCCACGACACTTCAGACCTGAACCACATCAGTAATCATGTGTTGCAGCTTTGACCCAGACTGGTTTCCCACAGCATGAGCATATGACTTGTACAACACCAAGGTTTTATAGTCTGTGACTCTGGGAACCAGCAGGACTCGCACGACTTTTCACTGTTTGTACTTATGAACCCAAAGAACTAAAATCACAATCAGAAATGTAAGGACTTGCCACATGCTGGGGTATTTGGGAAACATTTGGCTAAAGCTTTGGCGAAAGTTCACTAAAGTCCTTTTCTTTCATTCACGCCTTTTTAATCTTCCACTTGTGATTTGTTTCGGTCTCTTCTTCTTCAGTCTTGATTCATATACGTCCAGCCTCTCCATCATTTCGTCTTTCCTGTGCTGTCAGAGCTCCTCATTAGGGCTGCTACAAGGACAGTGAATATTGGACTGACATTCATCAGGTGGACACAAATAACGTGTGAAAGTAGGCAACTGTTTGCTTACATGTTGGGCATAATAACTTCATAAGTTATAATATGTCTGTCAGCTTGTTGTGCAGTTCGTCTGCCTCATAGTGATCAATAATTGCTAACTGCACCTTTTAAAACTTGCTTCTACAACACACCGAGTTGGTGATGTTTATATTTTAGCAGTCAAATCTTTTTGTGATTTTTCAGTAAAGGTTTTACAGACGAAATGAGAGTAATCTGGTCATATTTCCAAAACTTCATGCTTGAAGATCAATCTCCCTGTCCGGTCAGACTTGTGCTGGTCACACTTTGTGATATCCAAGTTTCCCAGGAACCAGCTGCTGGTGGCCGTGAAGTCAGAGAGGGAGAGCTGTGTTTTTTTTTTATTTTGGAGGGGTGATTCACTAATGATCTTTGGACTCAGGAGGGTGTTTTCCACTGCTCGTTCATCACAAGATAAATGGCTCCCTCACTTAGTCGTGGTCAACATGTGTCTTGGCTGTTTTTCACTCCATTTGCAGAGTCAGCAGCAGGATAACAGGCTGCTGACGGCTCTCTAAGTTGACCTCTGACCCTGATGTTTTCTCTCACGCTCTCTTACATTTCACCCTATCAAGAAATAGTTGAGAACATTGTTGTTGATTCAATATAAACCATCAGGATAGCATTGTATAGGATGTGATCATTTGCAACACTTTCATCTAAATACAAGAGACAAACAGATTTAAACACCATGTAAAATTTTTACAAATTTATTTTACTGCTTTGAGCTGAACGCTGGAGCTAACAAGTGATAATATGGCATGTTAGCATGTTGACATGAAAACCGTTAGCTTGGTATCATACTGACATGTGGCACATTAGCATTCTAATTAGAGCTGTAATGATTAGTTGATCAATTGAAAGATTTACTATTTTGATAATCAAATAATCATAATTTTTCACAAAATCTCCAAACATTCTCTGGTTCCAGTTTCTTAAATGTGAGGATTTGAGTTTTATATCATTGTAAATTGAATATCTTTGGTTTTTGGACTATTGATCTCAGTGTGAAGACAGCACCTTAGTCTCTTGGAAATTGTGACATGAAAATAATTGCTACATTAAAGCTGGGGGAGGCAGAATCTGTGCAACCTGTGCAAAACCTTCCTCCTCTCTCTCTGCTGCCTCGTATCACTCCGCTAAGCCCCTCCCACCAAACCCACAACTTGGACCGGCAGCAGAAGGAGTCGGTTCCCCAGTGAAACTGTATCCCTCGTAGGGCTCGCTCTCCACGGCGTGAGCCTCACCGAGACAGCGGTCCCTCCCGCCGTGACTTGTTTTCTCAAAGACGCCCCTCCAGCGCTTCACGGCCTCAGAGCAGAGCGCCACAGGCTTCAGAGGCAGCTGCAACGCCGTCCAGCAGCGGGAAGAGAGGCTAGTACACCACACACACACCACTGTCCCCCGTCAACAGTTATCCCCCACTGTTTGTCATCATGCCTCTTTGCCACTCGTCATTATGAGCGCCATGGCATCGAACAGAATGAGCCTGAAGCTCCGTGTTGTTTTGTTCTATACACCGCTGTAGGCAAAGGAGGTGTTGGACATTTATCACAAGTTTCAGGATTTTCCTCCACTGAATCAGGTTTTCACCGTCTGAAGGGACGTGTACACACATCTGTTCTTGTAGCTTAGCCAATACGAACACACCGTCTCTCTGAAATAACCTGTGATTGGCTAAAGTCTCCCGTCACGGGATAGATTTTCTGAAGCCTGAAAACAGAGGCAAGAGGGGGGGCTGAAGTGGAGGTCTGCTCTCAGACAACTTGAATTACAACATGCTGCACGGTTAATATGGCATTTTTGCCCAGTGACGCCAAAAGAAAACTGCCTACCCAACCTTTAACTGATAATAGAAACATTTGTTACTTGCAGCCCTAATTCCAAAGTTGGCAGTAGTAGAATTTTTGACCTCCTGGTGGTGCAAGATGTAAAGTCAGAGGATCACCAAAGTCTTTAGGATGCATCCTCTGGTGAACATGAACATCTGTACCAAAATCCATGTCTATCCATTGAATAGTTTTTGAGATATTCAATCAATACTGCCTTCTCCAGATGGCTTTAAAGCCTCTGTAAATAACTATGTGTTGGTTGTAAGATATGTCTGTATTGACCTTTATGTTTAGCGGGAGAGTGAGTTGTAGTTTTTCATGGTTTGTTAGAAGCTTGTTTTCCTCTCAGTGAATCTGTCATGATGCAACAACACACGTCCATGTGAACTCAACTTTAAGGTGACTTCATTACAGCAGGAGCAGACTGAAAAAAAAATGCAATCACTTTAACCACTTTTTATTGGGGAATAAAACCCGGAGTGTTTACCTGCAGTTTGTCGCGTCCATTTAGTGTCTCGGTGTTGTGATCAGGCAGGAATGTGAGGCGTCTGTCAGCCTTCTCTCAGATTATGACAGGGGGCCGTAAAATGATAATGGACAAAATGCACAGCCATTAAATGCTCCCTATTTGTTTAATATCAACATTTATTAGAGCTGCCGTATAATCCTATATGAGCTATAAACTAAAACTCATAAACACGACTGCAGGAAGAGCAGCCAGCTGTTTACCTCGAGTACCCCGAAACCTGGACGAGGGTTCTGCTCCGGGGCGGAGGGCCTGTTATTTTGGTTAAAAATCCAGCTACTGTAATGACAAGATGAACATGCTCATAATGTCAAATATACTGGTAGTCAAATATGTACAAAATCCTCGTACTACTGTTCTTGAATGCACCTCAGATCTGTAATGTAATGCAATAGTTCACTTGCTCCACTCGGGACCTGAGAAGATGGGACGTCATGCAACTTTTTGTTTTTTACACGGTTTTGAAATCAAACACGATAAAGATGATTGAGTTTCCTCAGAAAATGTCCTTAGAAAGTATTGAAAAGTCTTAAATTTAATTTACAAAAGTCTTAAGTGTTTTCTCTTGCCTGCTGTAGGCAGGAATGTTGATTATTAAATGTTGTATCTGTGCTGTCGGGAGACGTTATACACCTAAAGTGGGATTGTTGTGACAGAGGACTGTGTTGCAGGAGGCTCTTCAATCCTTTTTTTGCGGAGTTTCAGTCAAACACTGTTACTACTGCAGCTACAGCAGCTGGGAAGCTGCACTCAAAGGGTGCGTGTCAAAATGAGCAAAAACTTAATTTCTCATACTGCAGTGGTTAATCCATCCACCTCTTTGCTGCCGCTTTTTACGGGTCCAGGTCATGGTTATTGTATTAATTATATCATAAGAATTACTGTTATATACTGTTGGGGAGTATTGAAAAATGTGATATAATAATAAATAATTGTAGGCCACATCGTCCCTGCTGGTTTTTGTTGATGTCTTTCATACTTTGGACGGTACGACTGAAACCGGTATTGAATTGCTTTCTATGTGGAATTTAAAAAGTCTTGATAAACCCTGCAGAAATCCTGAAGTGACATGCAAAATATGGCTTTTACCTGTAGGCCCAATGGAGTATTTCGATATTGCAGTATTGCCTTTTTTCCTTGGTAGTAATTATAGGATCTGAATACCTCCTCTACCTCTGATCAGCTTCTCCCTGTAGCTCGTGACTGTCGTCAGTGTAATGATGTTTTCTTCTTCTGGACAAAGTTTAATAATGTGTTTGCTTCACATATGTAGTTGAGTGTGTGTTCGATTAGCTAACTAGTAGTGTGATAACTATACTCATCCATTTCATACTGCTCCATGAAGCTCGCATGTGATGGATCAACAGTGTGGGGAGAGTTTGTCCTGAAGACAGCTCTTCTCATGCCTGGTGCTGTTTTACTCCTTATGTCCTTATGCTGCATGTGAGGAGGCTCTGCCTTAAAGGCTGAAGTCAGGGAACAAAAGTCTCCTGTGTGCAGTTAACGCCACAGATTACATGAAATATACTATAACCTATACTATAACTATAAACACGATTGGCTGCAGACGTGCTCTGCAGGATGGCTACTGATACATCTCTCTCTAGGTAGGTATATGATAAATGGGTATACGCTGTATACCTGCGCACCACTTCACCTCTCATCCTGAGTCAGGTTGGTTTGTCAATGCAGAGACACTTAAAGAGTCTCTGTAAAGCTGCTGGATTCTTCAGGACACAAACATTTTCTTCAAAGAGAGGAGAGGAGCGTCACATGTGGCAGTCATTAGAGGATCTTTGATTCCTTCAGTTGACTCCTGGGGATGGTTTGTCGTACAGCGAAAGTCAAAATCTGGACTGGGGAGTGACGTTTAGTCCTCAGTAGAAGATGATGTTCAATAACTGATGTTATTGGCATGTTCATGTGTTTCTTCATGATTTCATTAGAGTCTGAATGGAGACAATTTTAGACTAAAGAATCTTTGATGTCAGAAGCTCACACTGGACTTTAACTATTATACTTTAGTGATATCGAGTGATGCAGATGATGATGTTGATGGTTTTCTTTGGCATGTTTCCAGTCAGGCGAGACAACAGAGGTCTGCAGGCAGCGTCAGAACTACTAGTCAG
Source organism: Macquaria australasica (assembly GCA_005408345.1). Classification (NCBI taxonomy): domain Eukaryota; kingdom Metazoa; phylum Chordata; class Actinopteri; order Centrarchiformes; family Percichthyidae; genus Macquaria; species Macquaria australasica. The sequence goes on along the minus strand of SEMN01000218.1, from coordinate 90,218 downwards.
AGTCAGAGTCTCATCCCAAGAACGGAATAAACGGCTCCCAGTGCTTCATCAGGGTAAAATGAAGAGTTTTGTAATTGTTGCTTCTTTTTGTTTGTCTGAACTGTTCAAGTTTCAAAACATAAATCCTACTCAGCATTTCCCTCCCTCTCAGATTTGATTCAGCTGCAGTGAGGATTTTCAAATAAGAGTGACAAAAATATATTTCCTCTTTTTTTTAAATGTAAATATTGAATCAAAAATCCCCAAAAAGATTGTGTATTCTGCCACACAGACATTGGTCAGTGATGTACAGCCACTAAAATGCTTCTGCAGGGTGCAGGGTGGTGTTGACCTCAGTTCCTCCTGAGTCAGGGGATAGTTAGAAGTAGCATTAGCTGCTAACGCTAGCATTACTTGTGTTGACTGCTCCTTTCGGGAACTTTACTGTCAGCACACGAGAAGCGCGGCTTTTGGTTCCACTGGCAAAATAAATGATACACTTGCATGTTTTGAAGGTAGATTTCACACAGCGTTGTACACAGACATTTCTTTCAGTCTTTCATTTCTTCTCTCATGTTTAATACCAGTGAAGACAACACTACAGACACAGAATTTTTTTTAAATCGTGACTGAAAGCAGCTTTTTACCCTCAAACTCTGAGCTGCAGTCTCTTCATGTTTGAATCAGGACAGACAGTTAATTCTAAACAGTCAAACCAGTGAAACATCTTTTAAAGTAAATCAGTTGAAACTGTGGATACTGTGTGTGTGTGTGTGTGTGTGAGAGATGAACCCAGAGATGAATGAAGTCCATCTTCTTCCTCTCAGACTGAAGACGAGCTCACCAACAGTCAGATCCCTGCTGTTTGCTCTGATGCCACATTTCCACAGGCACGATGTCAGAGACGTATTAGTTTGGGCTGCTTCACACCTGATTTTGCTTCCAGTCCTCTCAATATTCCAACAAAAATGAATTTTAAAACTCTAATTTAATATATTACATGTATTACTTTCAGGGACTTTGGCCCATAAAGACGATCCTGAAGGAAAATAAGGAGAACATCTAATTTAATGGCAATATTAAATTTCCATTTCATACTTTGCAGTTTGGTTTATCTGATTGTTTTTATTGCTAAAAGATCAAAAAATGCAAGACTTCATTCATATTGTGCTCAGTGATTTTTCATGATCCTTTTTTTGTTGTGTCTTGTTTTAACATAAATGACTTGTGGATGTTTTCCACATTTACCAACATGCGTCTCTGTGAGACTTGTTTCAGTGTCTTTCAGGCTCCATCCCCACTAACACATTTTCGTCTTAAAACTCATAACTTTTGCTACTTTTACACCTAGCCTCCACACTACTCTGGCGTTTTATACCACTGATTCGTCACGCCCCTATCATGTGACCCTTTTCAGCCTTGACTGTCAGCGGTTAATTCAACATTAATAACGAATCACAACACTTCCTGTCAGTAACAGTTCCACCTGGTCGTCGGTCCAACACAGAAATTTCTGCTCTGACTTTTCTCCATCGCTGTTCTTCGTTCTAGTATTTTCTGCAGCTGCAGAGCAGATGATCTGCTTCGTGCACGTGAATGGTCATGTGATATGCGTTTTCAGGCGCTCGTGTGGACGGAGATCGTTTTTGTTGCAAAGTTAATAAATCAAAATGACCTGAAGATAAAGATCATTTTAAACATCCATAACAATTTTTGAAGTTGTGATTTTGACATGTTGTACTGCATTAGATTGTCTTCCTAATATTTTAAGATACCATCGGTGGGTTGTTAGGCAGCTGAGCTTTAAAACTTAAGCTCTACAAAAATATGCAGATGTGAAATACAAGGAAATTAAAAAATAAATGATGCAGAAGACATGTTTGACATGTAATATAATGGCACACCCATATAGAATGGAAACTTTTAAAAAAACGAATTTTTAAGCTCCTAACTGTCATGATATTGTTCAGTTCTACAAATCCATGAAAAGTCAGTCCTGCATTTAACATTTTAATTTAATAAAAGTACAGAAATATTAAAGGCTGCAGTTATTCTATGAGAAAAGTCCAATATTTTCATGTGAAATGTGGTGGAGTCGAAGTATAAAGAAGCATAACATGGAGATACTTAATGTACAAGTGCCTACTTTAGCAAATGTACTTCTCTAGCACTGTGTGTGTGTGTGTGTCATAATATTTGCTAGAAACCAGAAAGAATAACCTGAAATTATGGAAAAATGTCTGTAAAAACCAGCCAGCCTGCAGCCCTGAAAACAAATGAAACATATGAACATGAGACATTTTTATTGGGTCTCTGAAATGATATAAAGCGCCTTAAATCTGTTCATATGATTTGTTCACTGTGACGACCATCAGTGTTGTTTCACACACACACACATTCAGCTCCTCTGTGTCTTTGCAGCCAAATCAGACTTAAAAATCTGCTGCATCATCGTTTAACGTCTCGGCCAGAACGAGAACACAAGATCTGGATGTGAAGCAGACTGTGTGATAGTAAACGATGCCTCGCTATCAGATTGTGAGGAGTTCGCATAAAGTTTTGCACAAAAATAAACCTCCAATATTGAGCTGAACTTTTAAATTTCCTCCGCAGATCATCTGACTTTTCTTTGGATGAGCTGCAGCTGCTGATTCGGCTCATTTAGTGAAAGTTCATTAACGATTTATCAGCCGCCAAATTGCAAAACGCCAGCAGACGTTTTCTCTGGGTCGGGCCTCAGGCGGCTGTGTTACACTGATAGATTAACTCTCAAATCAATAACACAGGATACAGTAAATAAATTTTATAATCTTTACTGAGGAGCTCCAACTGATCATAATGTTGATAGATTAATGTGGATTAATTGGAAAGATTACACACGGAGATGGTCATTAAATCACATTTTCTGACGTTAACTTTCATTTTTCCAGCAACTGTGATCGAATACTAAACTTTGTTAAACACAGAATCTCACTGGTTCAGTTTAAATTCTCTGGTTTGGATCTTACTGTATGTTTCCAGTTTTATCTTTTAATAACCGGGTGACATGAAGTATAAAGTGTGAAGCCGGTTGTTCCAGCTGTTGGATAGTTTCCCTGCGTACGTCACGCTGTTCACACTGTTATAGATGCAGAGTTTGTGGCCAAACGATGAGGTTGTGTTTGTCTCATGATCCCCATTAAGTGTGTGTGCTGTGATCAAAGAGCAGGGTGACGTCAAGGAGCAGTTTAATACCCAATACAGTACTGCTCAGTACATTACTGGGTACTATTATCTGTGTGTCAGTGTATATTCAATATATATATTGGAGTTAACGTCATGGTCCTATTGGTCTATGCTCTTTAATCTATTTTATTTAATCTATTGTACTTATTGTGTATAACTTATTGTATATAATTTGGACATATCTATCTAATCAAGGTTCACTTACTTTTCTACTCATTTTCCAGAGCTTTCAACCGTATCTCACACGCAGACTTTCTTAGCCTGTGGAGATTGCTCCGCTCTCTCCGTGACGACCTCAATGGCTAATACTCTTTTTAAAATGTATTAATTCATTAATTGGCAAACACTATAAACTCGAGCTGCGTCCTCCAGGCTCCAAACCCATCAGACACAGTCATCATGAAAATCTACAAATAAAATCTAAATCTATTTACTCTGTGTGGGGGGGGGGGGATAGTTTAGTTTATGGAAACATCTCCCACTACATGCAGAGTCAGCATCTGTCTGAGAGCTGTGGGCTGCTGACACACCAGAGACCAGGTCCAGATCCTCTGCAGGATCTGAGAGAAACCCAACCACCTCCTCCTCCTCCTCCACACCGCTGAACTACAGCTGATCAAACAAACAAAAAATCCATTCCAAATGAGATTTAGGGCATTTTGAAACGTTTTGCATGAAACATTTATTTTAAGATGGAGTCCTGTAAATTCCATGTGGACTGACCAGTTTTCACATGTTGCCCAGGCGACGTTTGAGACGTTCAAAGAATCACTTCCAAGGATTTATCTCTGTAATGCTTTATGTTGATGGCAGCAAGGAAAATAGTGTTGAAAATCAGAGCTAGATCGAATCCATAAATGTTAATAGAGGATATATCTTTGTCTGTGGCCGATAAGTAACAAGAAGTGTCTGTACAGAAATGTGTTTCTGTTCTTTTGTTTTAGTCTTTTTTTATTTGCGCACACACACAACAAGATAAACCCAGATAATAGAGACAGATGTGACAGGAGAGGTCAAGAAACCACCAGATCAGCTCTGGTTCTTGAACCGGTTCCGTTCTGGACTCTTGGAACCTTGGTGCTCTCTAGAGAACCGGCCATTGTAATCAAGAGGAAGGGAAGTAAACAGTAGGAGCAAAATGGCAGATCTCATTGATTACCTGCGAGCTTTTGTTCTGTTATTACAGATATTTGTTTTTGGACCAGCTGAAAACCCGCTATATTTTTGGGAACCAACTTTTTGGGTTCCGAACCAATTCGTTTTTGGTTGAAATGGTCCAAACGGTGCAAAAACCGGAACAGAACTGGTTCCATGTTGGTGGAAAGGGGGTATTTTAGAAAATGTGTCGTCCATATAGTTTGTCCACTGGGGGGGGACAATGAGAGTTTTATTCACTCACAAGATCTAAAAACGGCAAAGTTTCCATCCAACAGTTTTGTGTTCTGGTGCTTAATGAACATCACAGCCACACAGGACGTTTAATCTCCTTAGATAATGATACCCCCCCGCCCCCGCTGACCTGCACGAAACCCTCTGTAACAAATCTGTGACTAATTCTAAATCACAGGGTCGTAGGTGGAATGTAACATTAACATGGAGACATGAGTCGCCTCGGCTGCAGAATGATAAAAGTGCTGGTGTTGTTGTTGTAATATTTCTCTGAGTGCTTCTTTCCCATCATGACACCTATTCTGACCTCAGACATGACCCAGATTATTTATTCAAAATATCAGCTCCACACCACACGACTTGTTCTAGTTTGACTCCAATATTCTGCCAAAGCGATCTGCATTTAAAGTGAAGATACTCGAGTCGGTACAAAATGGAAAAATAAATAAATAAATCAACTTTGCTTCAACACAAACACTGCTGCAGAAGAGAGCAGTGAAGCTTTTGTTAAGTGTCTCATAAACTGTCTAATAAAACCTTTTATTGTATCTGCTATAAAGAACAATTTTCAATAGAGCAAAAAATCAGATAGTGATGTATCGACTGATATTCTTTTTTGTGTTTTACATTGAACTTAAAGAAGTCTTGTGTCATTATACACCAGAAAACAGAATTATTGAATGGATCAGAGGTTATCTTAGATCTTTACGGCTGGTGAGGGAAACGTGTCAAGTTTGTCCAGAGGGTCATATCGCAATCACAATATCTGTCAAAAATAATCGCAGTTTGATTTTTCTTGCATATCGTTCAGCCTGACTGTGGTTCCTCGACGCCGTCAACTGAGGCTGCATCAGCCAATGAGATCAGCTCTGCCTCCAACTAATAATCACACTAAACTCCAACCCGAGCCGTCCCGTCACGTCTTGCTCTGACTCTGTATCTGACAGCATCGATCCCGCCGAGACAGACTCCTCTCAGATATGGTAGTTGTGGACTGGAGGGATACCGGTTGTGGCGGCTGGTGGGACGCCTCAAACTGAGCAAACCAGCGCTGCTGCCAGACTTTCCATGAGGTCATCTCTGGCCAGCCAACCTCTGTGAGTTTACAGTTCTGCTACTGGGCTGAGCTGGAGGATGAGTTTTTACTGCACTTAACAGCGACATGTAAACACTGCTCGGCTCTACGCTGAAAGGTGTCATTAAATGAATCTGGATTGATTGTATAAAAATTTGACTTCATGTGTTCCAGATAATTTGGTGCTCCTGAAAGCAGCGTCAGTGTTTGCGAAGCAGCCGCGCTCCATCAATCAGAGAGCAGCTCGCTGACAAATGAGGCGTCACTTTGATTATTTTCACCAAATGTGAGAAGGAGGCACGCGAGCTGCGATCTGCAGCTACAAACACTTCTGTCCTGCAGACGCAGAGCTGCAAACACTCCTGAATCCAGAGGAGGAAGAACTAAATACTCAGTACTGGTGAGAACAAGGTTGAGGTACTTGTACTTTGGTTATTTCCATTTTATGATACTTTATACTTCAATACTGAACTTCATCTCATAAACAAATATTGTACTTTTTACTCCACTACATTTATTTGACACTTAGAAGTTACTTTGCAGATTCAGGTTCAAAATATAAATCAATAATAAATGATGTATTATTTTAGGTTAAGCTAACGGCAGTATATAAAGTATATAAAGCAATTAAAATGAGCTCCACCTTTTACCAGCTGCAACATTAAAGTGATGAACATGTGAATGCATCAATAATTATAATCCAGTAATATATATGATTCTGAAATGTGCCACGGTGCATAATTAGTACTTCTACTTTTGGTACTTTTAAGTATCTTTGATGCTAATACTTGTGTACTTTTACTAAGTAAGATTTTAAATGCAGTACTTTTACTTGTTACAGAGTATTTCTACACTGTAGTATTGCTACTTTTACTTAAGTAAATCTGAGTACCACCGCTGCCCAAATGTAGGAACTCAAAGTTGCACTTATCAATATTTTTATCAGTGGATCCAGTGATTATTGGATGGATGTGCTGATATATAAGAGTTGTTATTTCTGTAGGTCTGCTTTAGAGCTGACACAATTAGCTGATTAATCGATTGATCAACAGAGAAAATGAAACCAGCAGCTGTTTTGATAATTGATTAATTGTTTCTGTGTGACAGCACACTGATGATATTTGGGTTCTGGTCTGTTGGTCAGACTAAACAAGCAGTTAGGAGGAGTTGCCTTGAGGTTTAGGAAGTTTCTGACATTTTACAGAGGAAACAATGAATCGAGAAAGTAATCAGATGATTAATTGTCAATAATAATCGTTAGTGACAGCCCGAGTCGACTCACAACAACCTGTACAGCTGCATCAATCATGTGGCTGTAGGTATGTAGGTAGGTAGGTAGGTAGGTAGGTAGGTTTTAAGCTCCTCTTTCATCCAGCTGTGATTGGACAAACCTGTGACTGTGAGAGATGCTGGACGCTGGTCCGACAGATATTCTGTTAGAGCCGAATAATAAATCATTTAAAAATAAATTTGGAGATATAATTACTGTAAAGGAATCCGGGGAGAGGGCGCTGCTGTCCCACAACAAACTGAGCCGAAGCTCTCAGAGTTTCTGCTGATGGTGCAAAAAATACTTGTCTACATGTTTATGCTCTTTAGTAAAGTCAAAAGGAAATCCTTCAAGCTAAGAAGCCTCTTTGCAACCGGAAACAACAGGGTTTATGGGAAATGTGGTCTTAATTTGTAGAACCATGTACTACTGGTGTTAGACTGAGGATACCAGTAACCTTTGATTTATATTGATTGTATATAAAGATCGAGTGGAATATGAAAACGTCCTTTCCTTTGGTCCTCGTAGCGTCTTTAATCAGATTTCCGCTCAGCAGGATCAGGGGAACGTGTGCGTGCAGTTTACAGTTTATTCCTAATGACCTTCAGTCGTCAGCAGTTAGAAAAAAAGAAATGTCCCAAAACATTTCATCGTGCTCAGATATGTTTTGAATTTTGCCACCATCACAGATCGGATCCTGGTCTGTATTCGTTTGCAAGGCCAGGGAGGAACTTCAAAGCTGCTGATAAGCTCGACCCTCGGAGGGAACCAGACTGTTCTGCCTCCTCATCCCGTTCCAATTAGGCCGCAGGAGGTTTCTGATTAAAAACACCAGATACTACATTTTCTGCAGCGCTTGTTTTTCTTTTTTTCAGATTCCTCAGCGCTCTGTGGACGCTGCTCGGTGTTTCAGACTGAGGAAAATATGTAGAAGCTCTTGTTTAGTCTTGAATCAACAAACCTTCTTGTCGACTATCATCCTCCAGGAAACTGTCGGGCCTTCACACACTATTAAAGCAGGACTGCAACTAATGATTACTTTTATTATTCATCAATCTGCAGATTCATTGTTTAGTCTATGAAACGTCAAACAGTTGTGGAAAACAGCCATAACAGCTTCCCAAGATGTCTTTAAATTGCTTGTTTTATCTGACCAACGGGTCCAAAACTAAAAAATATTTTATTTACCATCATGATACAAATCCTCATATTTGAGAAGCCGGAAGCAGCACATTTCTGGCATTTCTGCTTGAAAAATGACTTAAACGATTCATCCATTATCAAAATAGTTCATTGTCTTTTGATCGACTAATTGTTGCAGCACTGTATTTTTACTCTCCAGATATTTTGTTCCACCTTCCAACAGTTAATCAAAAGTACCTGAAAATCAGTAAGAGGATTATTTTGAAGTGCAGAACCAGAAAAGCAAAACTAGTGCAGAATTTAATGAGTGCAGATGTGATGTTGAGGCCAGCTGGTATTTTTGATTTTTCCTCTCTGATAATCTAAACTGTTGTTACGGGATCATTGCCTTGTAACTGGTAGCTACAGATGAGTCACACTCGAGTAGAGATGAACTCATCTGAACAGCAGAGCGCCGATGATGAGGTGTTTCCATGGTGGAGATGTGATGTTTACAGCTTATAGATGATTAGTGCGCTCAGCTATTAAGCTTTATGTTTGTGGCCGTGATTCAGGGGGAAAATATCTGAAGAGAAAATAGCAGTTAGCTAATTCTCAGCAGCTTCAGGGTCGTAAAAAAATGTGAGCATTCAAAGAGGCTGAGCTGAAAAGCACTTTAAGACACTTTCCCCAATTTCCTGACTGCCCTATTTACGCCCGCCTTTCCAAGTTTCCACTCTGGGATGGAGGTCTTTCCCTTGGAGACATAACACAGTGCAAATGTGCAGATGAGCCAGTGGCATGCCCCGCTCCGAGTCCTGAACTTTCACTAAACCCTGGTCCGTCTGTGCCCGTTAAAGCTTAATGTCGTCAGTCATTTAGAAGTAGAGGAGCTGCCCAAGTTCCACTGTAGTCTGACCAAGTGATGTTACCCTGTGGTCCCCCCAAGTTCCCCTCTAGTTAACCAAAAGTACCTCTTATTCATCCCAAGTGCCCCTATATTTGGTTCTGACGCCCCTCTAAATGGCCTAGATGATCTTCTAGTTAGTGCAGGTGCCTCTCTAGTTGGACAAAGTGCTCCACTAGTCAGTCCAAATGTGCCTCTAGTCAGCCCGAGTGCCGCTCTAGTCAAGTGCCCCCAGGTGCTTCACTAAAGTGCTGCTCTTGTTAGCCAGTGTGCCCCGCTGATCAGCCCAAGCACGTTTTAAATTCCCCTTAAGTCATTTAAGTCAGCCCCTCTGGTTGATCCTCTCTAGTTGCCCCGAGTGCCTGTCTGATGGGCCCAAGCCAAGTGCCCCTATATTTGGCCCTGATGCCCCTCTAAATTGCCTAGATGCTCTTATAGTTAGTGCATATGGCCCTCTGGTTGATCCAGTAGCCTAAGTGTTATTCTAGTTAGCACAAATACCCCCCGATCGGACCAAGTTCCCCTCTGTACCTACCCTAGTTAGTCCAAGTGTCCCAGTTGTCTCAAGTGCTGCCCTAGTCAATCTAAGCAACTAGAAAGGTCCAAGTACCATTTTATTCAATCCATGAAGTCAACCTCTAGTCAGCTCAAATGCCAAACTACCCAGTTCAAATGCAGATTTAGTTTATCAAAGTGCTGCTCCAGACTAGAGTGGCCCTCTGATCGGCCCAAGTGCCCTTGTAGTTAGCCAATGTGTCCCCTAAGTGCCCCCTTTAGTCAGTCCAAGTGCCCCTCTAGTTTACCTGAGTGCCCTCTGAGTCGATCCCAACACCTAACTAGTCAGTCCAAGTGCCCTCCTGGTCAGTCCACTCTGGTGTGACCTCCAGACAAAAACAGACAGACTCACAGATGCACAAAAACCACACGGGTGTAAATTTTCAGTAGTTTTATTGAAAAATGCCTCTTCTGTTTTCAGAAATAAATAAGAAAATAAGGCTGTGGAATTCACAATCTGCAGTTCAAACATGAAGCAGCAATACCATTTCCATAGTCTTGCACGCAGGTTTAGACTGCATTCGATACTGAGAAAATGACAATAATGACAACAACTATATTCTGGTTAAAACAAAATGAAATGTAACAAAAAACATGTACTAAATATACACCACAGACATGCAATTCCACATTTGTTAAAGTTAGCTGTGACGGAATAAAGGAAAACTGATAAATATTAAGCCTAGAGATACAAAATGAAAGCGGTGTTTAACTGCCATAATGAAACTGAACCTCCTTTAGAAGATGACGCTGAATGAGAAGGATTATATTTAAACATACTGGATGAACTGTGACAGATCTGATGTCCCGACACTGTGAACAAACTGTATTTTCTTTCTTTTTCTTTGTTACAATGAGTGCACTGTTCAACACTGCTAGTTAATACAAACCTGATGCAAATATGTTACAAGCAAAAAGACACAAGTGGAAAAAGAAAGCTCACAGGGTTTTGTTTTCATGGATTTCATTGAACTTTTTTTTTCTTCCATTTTTTAAAAATCAGTCGCCAAACTCCCTCCTCCCCCTCCCTCCGTCCGTCCACACCCTTCACCTGCCACAAAAATGAATATTCACATACGTTTTAAGGCACTTAAAGGTATTTTCCAATAAAGTCGAGGTATCAAACCCCGTTTTTTTTTGTGTGTATAATGTGCATAGATCCAACAACAAAACACAGGTTGAACAAGGAAAACAAAAGGAAAAAGAGAACGTGGCTTGTCTTATGATGTTGGCCTATTGGATGCCTTTCTTGATAGTGATCTCTTTCGACGCTGGTTTTGCGACAGCTCATCCTCCTCGGGGACTGGGACTACTCGGGTGTCGGGTTCAGGTGGGTATTGGCCTGCTCGGAGATAGCGTTTGGGCCAGTTGAGCACAAGTTGACAAATTCTCTGTTTCGTCTCAGCATGCACAAAAAGAACGAGTTCAAATGCTGCTTTTCTATCAGACCGCTAGCTAAAGCACTGATACAGATGGTTAGTAAACAGCAGAGGCGTGTCCACAGTGTGTTTGGGGATGTTTGTCTTGGGTGATACAGCAGGTGTTACAGTGTTACAAGTTATTCCCATTTTCCACTCGCTAGTTTACTAAAACAGGAGGAGTGGAGCTACCGAAGGACTGAAAAACTAACAAACAAAGCTAACAACATTAGTCTGGCTAAATCAGCTCGTTTCAAAATGCTCCTGCACTCAATTAGTATCTGAAAGCATTTTTACATTTAACCAGCATGCTGCTGCACCCACTGTGTGTCGATCGACAGAAAATTAATCAACAATGATTTTGTAATTACTTTTTTAATGTGAAAATGCCAAATGTTATTTTAAGGATTTGCCGCTATCCTTTTTTAAATATTTTTTACCGTGCTTTTGCAGCTTACCCAGGGTCGGGGTTTCCAGAAGCCGGTTCCACTTTGGACCCAGTTTCTGGTCAGTAAAATACTTAGACTTGTTAAGCTCTGAAGCAAATGTGTCTCTTATGTTTCTATTAATCTCTCCTCACTCTTTTGTAGTAATGTAATGAAGTAATGAAGTAGTAAAGAAACATTTGGCTGGTGTCTGGTTGATGTTCAGGACCTCCACTATTTGTAACAAGTAGATTGTAAAAAAGAAAGGTAAATGTTAACAGGCTACAACTGTTATTTTAACGTGTGAGATTCTTAATATTTCATATACCATGAGGTGAGTTCATCCTGTCAGGTTGTAAACATTAATAATCTTTGAGTTTGAGTTATTTATGACTAAAAGCTAAATCTAATTAGATTTTTTGATAAGGGATTCGAAAGGATTGATAGTGGTACAGCTGAGCATCTTCACTTTAGTAGAAATGATCTTTAAATCATAAAATCATGTGATACTAGGCGAACGTGTTGTACGTTAGTTAGCATACATTACTTCCATCTTTTTAATGAAACGGTCTGTTATACGCCTCTTACTTCCTGTCACTAGTTAGTCTCTGAACGCTGCTCAGGATCAAATGTTGGTTAGCGTAGTTTGGTTGTAGCGTTAGTTAGGGTTAACTGAACACTGTAGAAAGGTTTTTGTGAAACTGACTAGCTGTGTCGTAGCAGTTACTGGTGCAACAGGCTGCTGGTTATTATGATAACTTCCAAGTTGTACAGTACAAATAATACGATTTTATAATGATACATCAGAATACTGTTTGAGTTATTGATGCTGAAGATATTTTATTTAGCTTTTTTTCTTTTAACTTGCAGGAGTGCTTTGACTGTGATGACTGGCCGAGATATCGCCAAATTCACAACAGTAATGAACCAATCAGCTGTCAGATTTAGGCTCCGCCCCTGGTAAACATGTCAGTGCGTTTCCCTTTTCGTTGATGAAGAATTATTTCCCCACAACTCGTTCATTTACTAAATGAAACAAGATTAAAATCACTTCTTTAGGGTTGCATTGTTAGTATTTTGTATCATACAGATACAGTATAGCAAGTTTGGGGAGAAAAGTAAAATCAAACTAAAAACAGGAAAAGCTAGATCCTTTGTTTTTGTACATTGAAGTGGCAAATCTACGCCTCCAGGGTCACATGTGCAGGAGTGATTCAGTCTGGCCCTGAGCAGTTTAAAACAGCTACAGACACATGGGCAGGAAAATAAAAACCATGAAAAAAAAGAGGCGTTTTTGTTGGCATTCAGCAAGCAGCAGGTTGTTGTTTGCAAGGCACAAGCTTTAAAACTACAGATGTTAAAAACTAAATTTAGTGGACTTGGTTCAAACATCATTTACAAGGCACAAATTAGTTTATTTACACATGTCACCTGGAGAGAGAGGCTGTTAACAGTTGTTGCTGCTGCTGTTGCTGGTGATGTGGTGGTAGTTGCACTTGTTTCTCTGTTACAAATCCACCTTTGTTAGTATTTGTTTGGGTTGTTTGTTGTTGTTGTTTGGTGCATGCTCCTCCACTGAACACAGCGTTTCTTTGTTTGGTCTTTGGCTTCAAGATGCAAACAGGCCACTAAACAGGTGGGTGCCATCACCGCTGCTGCTGGTGGGGGTTTGTTCTACTGGCTGTGAGTCGTTGTTAGTACTGGTTTCCCTCTTTGTTGTTGTGCTGTTTTTCAGCAAAGTTTGTTAATGGTTTCCTTTGGCAGTTATCCTTTTAAACAGCTCTAGAGCGTGTGAGCAAGTGTTTCAGTTACAGGACTGTTGGTTTTTTTTGGTTTTTTTCAGGAAGTCAGTGAAAGCAGCACAGGCGGCATAGAAAGTCTACTATGGTGAACCTGAAACAGGCCAAAGAGGATGGAAGGTGTCAGTTTGGTCAAAGCAGAAGACAGCGAATAAACAACTTCAGAGTTTCTCTAATGATTAGTAACTATAGGTTTCAAGACTGTGGATTCCAACATGCATTAATCCTCATGTAAACTCCAATGATGGCTAGCAGTTTCCCCCTGCTTCCAGTCTTTGTGCTAAGCTAGGCTGAACACATCCTGGATCTTCTTTCTCTGTACCAGTCCCATAATCTCATTTGACCCGGTGGGAGAAATAAGTTTCTCTCTCAAAATGTCGGAGTGTTCATCCCAAATTGAAAAACCCACCAGCTGATTATTAGCAACATTTAGCAGTTACAGGATGTTATTTTATCAAACTCCTCTCAGAACACCAGGCTAACGGATCCCGTGCACCTCCTGATACGTACCTCCGTATCCCTGCCCGTTGTAAGGAATACCGACACACTGAGAAGAGTCACAGTATCCAGGAGGTCCAGGAGGCCCACGGATTCCGGCGTATCCTGGACGTCCGGGGGGACCACGAGGTCCGGCAGAGCCTGAAGGGCCTGGAGGTCCTGTCCTGCTCTCTCCTGGTGGACCTGGTGGAAAAATACAGAGACTCCTTTAGACCAGAAACACATCACAAGGACGTACTGGAGGGAATACATCAGGGGCCGTGATGGGTGAGGTAGATCCATTTCAGTGTTAAGTGTTGCTTTGACAATATGATCAGAGTTTGTCAGTGTTGATTGGAGAGTTGTTGTTAACTAACAAAGGAGGGTGCAGACTTGTGATTTGTACCTTCTCAGTCAAATTCACACATGCATGCTACAAATTAAAGGCTAAACCTAATTCAGTCCTAAGTAGGTTTTTGGTTCTGTAGCATTTTATCAAATCTATTTAGGTTTAGCCTTCAACAATTTTCAATAAAAGAAGTTCTAAATAACTTAATATTTAGAACACATTTGTCAGAAATATTGCATATTCTTTGCTAAATGAGGAGATTCAAAAAGTACATTACTTGAACTCTAAACTTCACACATTTGGGTTTTTACTAGAGCTGAGACGATCAATCACTGAGTCAATTATCAGCAGAAAATTAATCTGCTATTATTTTGAAAATTGATTAACTGCTTCTCAATCCTGATGATTTCTTGTCTTTGATTTATGTGATAATAAGCTGAACATATTGGATGGTTTAGGGAAGTGTGACGGCGTTTTTCACTATTTTCTGACATTTTATAGACCAAACGATTAATCAATGAAAATAATAGTTTGTTGTAGCTCTGTAACTTGTAACGGGACCTGAAGCAGAGATGGTGCTGAGAGACAGGAACTTTCATCTATATTTGTCAAATCCTCAAGAGGAACTTAAATTTGAAGATGAATCAAATTAAACAGCCCTTATGATGCACACAGAAAGTTTACAGTCTGCTGCGCCGACATTTGATCAGTTTGTGAAGCTTTAATGAAGTCTGCTTTTGAAAAATGATGATTCTCCTCCATGTAGAAAACAGTTTTAACAACTCTTGTTGTTTGATTAGTTTAAGAAATGAATTTATGTTTCATTATATTTTCGTAAACCTGCCCAAAGTAAAACCTCAGCGGTGTTTGGTGATAATTGTGCTTCAGTATCATCGTGCTCAAATTCCAGCTGGAAAACATAAGAAGTGTTGCAACTGCTGCTGACAGTCTCGGGCACAACATTTGGAAAGTGGAAGTGAAAGAAACTAAATTATGAGAGGAAAAAAAAAAAGGAAAAGGCAGGATCTGCTGATCCTTCTCCCCCCTCTGCGTTATGTCTAGACATGGACAAAGCCGGCTTGGAAAGTTTCCCTGATGCTCCGTCTCCTCCTCGCCGTCCTCAGCATGTGTTGTGAATGAACCTCTTCCACCATGACACTGCTGTCCACTTCCTCCTTTTCCAAAGACCGTCCTCCTCCACTCTGCTCCCACACTTTACACAACTTGACCTTGTTTGCTTCAGGAAACTATTTTTTTTCTTCCTCCGTCTGACAGACTGGACTGGCCCAGCGCTGTGAGGCTGCAGTCGGGGTGCTGGATTACAGCCGGACTGGATGGATGTGTGATTAGTGGCTTATGACATCATGATTTTGTGGTGGTTGTTGTTTGAGCTGATTTTTGCAGATCGAGCTGCAGCTTCAGAGTTTTGTGGCATCTTAAACTGTGTTAGTCTGAGGATGCAAATCTCTGTGTAAACTTAGCCTCTATCTTTAATTCCAAAACTGCGGGATTTGAACCTTAAAGTTAATTTTACAAGTGTGAGTTCCCTGAATTATTCAGTGAACAAACAAAAAACAATCTTGGTGCAATATCTATAACGTTAAATCATCCGCCATCGTCTTGTCGGTCAACTCTCCTTTTCGTCACCTGATGAGTGAAATCTGACTCCTGCGACTTTGCTGCTGTACGGCAGTGGGCAAGTAATGTAATTGATGTGTAACCTGCGTATGCCGTAACACCGTGTAACACTAAGGGTCCGTTTAAAAAAAAAAAAAAAACTTTCCCTGCTGGTGCATTCAGGGAAGCTTGGACATCTGAGATTACAGAGTTTGCTGCCAAACGTTGAAAAGACCAAATTTACATGATCCATTTCTTGTTTGCCCATTGGTTGTCTTCTGGGTCTGAGTAGTAGCCGGTCATTTTATAGAAAATATGATAAAGCAATAATGTGAGCAGGGTGTCAATGCAGAGTTAGAGCCGTACCAGCAGGGCCTCTCGGTCCTTTCTGTCCGACTCCTGACACTCCTCGGTCGCCTTTCTCTCCTGCAGGACCTGAAGGAAACACAGGGTCAGAGTCTGTCTGCCAAAGAGCTGAAGGCTCACAATACTCCTGCGCTTATTGATTAATAATGAGGATTTTAATAATGAAGACTGGTGTAAAACACAGCACTTGATGGACAGAATTAAATAATTAAACAGCATTGGTAGTGTTAATACAAGCCAGTCCTACTTTTCTTCTGTGGTCAAAGTTTGTCAGTTTAACAAATTTTTGCCTTTAGCCAACATGCAGAACAAACAACAAGAGTAAGACCTTTCCTTTCCTCTACATACTGTATGAGTCAGTCAGCAGTTACTGTGATCGAAGGTCAACTTTTAAAACCAGCTGCTCGGTGTTAAACCACACGGTGAAGACAAACAGAAAAAGCTCAAAATGAAACTTTAAAAATCACCTAAAAGCATTGCTAAAGTTTCAGAATCAATCAGAGGACGTTTACATCCACATCAGATGAACCGCTGCCTTTTCTATAGGCAGTCAGAAGGTTCTGGGTAAATTGAAATAAACATAAGAAAGTAAAGATATTTAATATTTGCTGATATTGTCTGAGGGTTGAACACCAGACTCTTGGTATCTTCTCTGATTTGTCTGTACTGCAGCCCGCTTCACTTCGTGCTTGATTCAGGGGTTTATTTGCCCTCAGTCTGGTCTTCTTCACAGGATCAGTTGGACTGAGGTCATGTGACTGACTCGTTCAGTCAGGAACACTTCACTGATTGGCCCTCCATAGTTGCTCTGTCTGCATGTTAGGGATCATTGTCCTGAAACACTGTTCACTCATTAGGGATGTAAACAGCCTTAAATCAAAGCTGAGAGCACTTTAACTTTTAGTCATCGTTTCATGTCTCAAAGCCAAAACAACAGAAAACACGTCGCTGTCATGAAACTGTTGAGAGTCACTTCTTCTTATAGTCATCGAGTAAACACAGTGATGGTTTTCTAGTGGAGTAAGTGATGGAAAGTATCAGCGGAGGAAAACAACCCTCATCTCCTCTACAACATCATACTGTTGCATAAGAGCTCCTACTTCTACTAAGCCTCCTCCTCTCGTATGATGAACATCATGCACTGTGTTACGTGCAGCTTTACTGTCTGTCCTGTGCAGTGTTTCCTGACTTATTACGTTTTAAAGAGACAAAGGAGATTCAGACTTCAGAGCAGATCCTGAAAGACGAGTGGAAGGCAGCGTGTTACTCGAGTGAAGATCAGCGTTTACTGATGAAGCCAAGCCTCGTTAGCATCCTGTTATGGCTTTGTGCTTTTTCAATAAACCTGCTGCAGTGTAAATAATCCCCGTGCTCCCACTGTAGGAATCATTACGTTTATTTCTTTAACTCCTCGTGATGAGAGCTGTGTTGAAGAGTGTCGTACCTCTCTCTCCCTGTTGGCCGGGTGAACCTGGACTTCCGGGGAAACCGTTACTTCCTGTGGGGCCGGGCTCTCCGCGGGGTCCCTGCCTGCCGGTAGCTCCGGGAGGCCCTGGAGGGCCCGGGTTATTGCTGCGGTACATGCCGTTGGGGATCTGGTTCAGTAACGTGTTGACACGGGTCATTTGTGCTGCAACAGCAGAGGAAAAGAAAAGGGAACACAACAGTAAGTGAAGAGTTCTGGATCCTGAAAGACAAGAGCCTACTGGAGTCTGGCTGCTCAACGGGACCAGAAACATCGCACTACTCACCGTTTACTAGCTGCTCGCAAACTTGTCTGGCAATGGATCGCATCATGTTCTGAGGAGCAAAGTCGCCCTGGGTACAAAGAGGAGGATTGAACATGAAGATGAATGTTGCCTGAGGTTTCCTTTACTTAATCACTCTGAAATCTACCGACTCAGTTCCCTTTATCGGTTTTTCCTGATGTTTGTGCATGTTTCCTTCCCTTTGATTACTCCTGCTATGTATTTCCATTATTTATATTTCCTGATTGATCGATTTCCTGTATTAATCAATGAAAGATTGTATCTGTGGAGCTTCTTGTGTATTTAGACCTCGGGAACTATGATTGTGAACTGCATTTCCCATGTGTACTTGCATAAAAAACGGTGTGCTCCTTCAGAAGTTCCCTTTTGTTAAAAATGATGAAGTTGAGAGACTGATTAATAAAATCCTTAAACAAGCACACCAAGAAAATGTTGCCTGTCCCACTAAGTCATTTAGCTTAATGTCTTAAAGTCCCAAAACAATCTGCCAAATCTGTCTCGTTTCAAGATGTTAAAGCTTAGAATGAAACACAGGAACAACTAAAGTTTTCTTGCCACATTGGCAAACAATACTTTGACTTGTTTTGTGAAAACAGTAAAGGCTTGAAAGAAATGTACGTCCCTGAATGACTTGTTTTCTTGCAGTGCAGCATCTTCTGTTCTCACTTTGGCTTAAAACTTGTCAAATGAAGTTTTTGAGTTTCTAAGATGTTCAAACAAATATTCGGATGTACTCACTCTCTCTCCCTTGTCTCCCTTTGGACCAACAGAACCCTAAAAACAGAAAATCAAAAGCGTTCAGTTGTCAGAAAACCATTTAGAGTCAGACCGTGCTGGCTGCTTCCTAAACAGCTGCCATGAAGGGGGGACACTTACAGGTGAACCAGAGTCTCCAGGGTTTCCTGGTTTTCCTGCAGGACCTGTTATTCCAGGAGATCCTGGAGGTCCCTGCAAAGAAACAGAAGAGAGACCACTGGGTTAGAAGACTGAGCCAGAAAACAATTATCACATTAGCCAATAAGAAAGTGCTTCTTCTCTGGAAATATTCCCTAAACAAATCACAGAAATTGAGAATCCTCTGTGTGATCAGAGAGTTCAGTGAACACCGTCAACTTGTTAAATCTGGGTGCAGGAAATAAACGAGTCATGTTTCCTCCTCTTTGTCCTTGAGCAAGGTACTTAGACGCTTAATTGCTTCATCCGGGTTTACGTGCCTTGCCGACCGGCCGACAGTGCAGGCAGAGGCTCCCAGATGTACATGCGTCAAAGCTTGAACTCCCAACAAACCATTAAAACTCTTACCATGGGCCCTGGGGGGCCTCTGGGTCCAGCTGGTCCTTCCTTTCCTTGGGGGCCCTGGAAATACAAGAAGAAGAAAGACTGAAGAAGCAGAGCGATACTGTTCATGTTTAAAGAATTCAGAGAGCATGGTTGCCATTAAAAGCAGCCTGTCTGTACTCACCCTCACTCCAGCTGATCCGATGGGGCCAGCAGCACCAGAGGGACCAGGTGAACCCTGCAAACACACAAGAAAACTACTCAGAGCCCATTTCACCTTCTTAACTAAAAAGCTCACCTTTGCTCCGACCAACCATTCAAACATGTTTGTCTCAGCGCTGGATTTCTGCGAGTCGAACCGTAAATCTTTATTTCTTTGCGCTCATTTGCTCAGAAACCCTGCTCACGGCTTTTACTGCCAATCCTCTCTGCTCTTTGATGCCTTTGCATCAGATTTACAGGGAACATAATTTATTCCAGATCTGTTTTATTGCCCATTATAAACCAGGACCCGCGTGGTCTGCAAGTCATTAAATGCATGTTGCTATAGCATCTGCTCCAACATGGTTACCTGCCGCCCACCCGCTCCATCAACACCATCCACGTGGAGGTGCAGTCTGCACAGCTCTGCGCTGAGTCTGCACGGAGGGAGGAGGCTGTGATGAAGGCCACAGACTGATAACTGAGAGCTCACAGGTTTGATCCCTGTTCCACCGTCCTTGAAGAGGAGGTTTGTCCCTACACGTCCCTCTGGATGAGCAGGAGGGTACAATGGTTCCAGTCAGAGAAGCTGGTGAAGCGTTTATTTTCCTGGTTAAGAAGTTGAAGTAACATTGTGAAGCCTGGCCTTCTGCTCTAACAAACAAACATGTAGTCCAGTCATACCATGGACATGTTAATCAAACATGGCTGCCCATTCATTCCAGTGAAAACTGTCTATTTTTCATCCATCTTACTGCACCAACACTGACTCTTTACCTCCGCCTCTCTGCAGTTCTGCTACTAAGAAATCTTTCAGCAGTTAAAACTCCAACCTGCTGAATGTAAAACAGCTAAAAGCAAGAAAACTGATCTCTCCTACGTCCATGCAAAGATGAAAAAGTTCACTCTGCATCAAGGGGTAGGGAGGGGGTTCTTTTAAAATCCACTAATGCAAAACTCCAAAGGTTAAAGCTTGAAGAAGTAAAACAAACTCCACTCCACAGGTCAGAGGAGGTCACGGGGGCGACTTAGTATCTGCCTGTGACTGAGGCTATAAACAGATTTAATGGAGCGGATCTCCACTGAGGACTTAAAGTGACACATAACACTGAAGGAAGAAGCTGAGTCCCTGCAGCATTTAGGGATCGTTTACCCTCTTATGAGCTCAACTGCAATCTAATGTTGAACTGTGCTGGAGGACACCAGTCCAGCCAAATCACCAAAGTCACCTTTGTGGAAGATTTGTAAACTTGTTTTCTTCACTTTTCATTAAAAACACACGTTTATGATTTAGTGTTCTCTGAATCTCTTTGCATTTATTTTTGTTAAGGTACAACACACAACTTCCCCGAATGCTGCTGCAGTACTCATGAATGAGGCACAGGTAGGAGAGAAAAGCTTTGAAGTAATTCAGGGAAACTTTGACTTCCATCTTTCACCACCCCATAAAACTTACATATGAGGGGCTTCATTCCAGGAAGAAATCAAAACGGCACCTGATATTCGTCCTTCAGTATTTCAAAGAGTTTCATCCTGTTCTGGAGTCTCTGGATGGCTCAACGCTTCAACAGTGACCCGACATGTTCTTTCCTTTCAGGCCAGCAGTTGCTCTGTAAGCTTAGCTGTCATTTTCTTTCCAAACCCTGGATATCCCAGGTTGGACCGCCGCTCCTCGTATATTCCCAGATAAAAAAACTTGCATTAAGAGGAGGATGTAGCCGCTGACCGCAGGCCAACACTTAACCAGCGCTGTTAATCAATCTGACTTGTTCTTGGCTCTTTCTCTGCAGATATTTAATTTAAAAGTAATATTCATGAAGCTGCTGCAGAGAGCCGTACTCCCTGTCTTCTCTCCGATTCCTCCCCAGCTGGAAAGCCGTGTGCATCCGGCCGGCTGCCAGACTAGTAGTCGAACTGTGAATTATCCCCGTTTCCTGTTTGAAATCCCCAAAACCTTTTTTTCAGCCAGAGCTGCACTTACTTTCTGACCAGGTAAGCCGGAGTCACCGGGGTCTCCCTTTGGTCCAGGGCGGCCCTACAGACAGAAAGCATCAACATGAATGAATGAATGAATGAATGAATGAATGAATGCCGTGATCAGTGGTGGAAGAAGGCTTCAGATCTTTGGTTAAGTAAAAGGAGCAACATGTAAAAAATACAAAGTCCTGGATTCCATGCACACTACTGGTCTAATGAAATAACCAAACTTGTGTCTCCTGTTATCATCTCCTAATAACTGTTACCTCTTATCCACCTGATATTAACGTGATCTGCATCTGGATGTCACTTCCATTGTTTTATGGATTTTATTTGACTATCTGTATCTTATTTTATTGTATTTTATTCACTGTATTTTTTATTTGTTGATTTCATTTAATTGTGGTGCAGATTTGTTTACATTGTTTTCCTTTGTAACATTGATTTAAAAGGTGCTATATGAATAAAGTGTATTATTATCATTTACAGATGTTAATGCTGGTGTAAAAGCATTCAGAAGACATAACCATCAGAATGTGGATTGGATCAGACCACACGTAGAAGTGGTCTAGTATTTTCATTAGACCTCAGCCAGGTGGGAGGCTGGCGGACTGTCAACAAACAGGGCACATCACAGACGGGTTAGGGTTCAAGACTTGCTAACTTCTGCTAGTTCTTGTAGCTTTCCCCGAGCTTTCTTATGCTAGAAGACGCAGAGTCAAACTGTACAGCTTGTGTTTACGCCTGCCTTCTTCCTTATCCAGATACAGATCCCATGTTAATGCCAGCTGTAGATGGGGTCTTAATGGTCTCATTCTTCAGAAGAAAAGTTGAAAGATCATCTAACTCTGTCTTAAACTCCCCGTCAAAAAGCAACATGGACTCTTAGGGAGACTAGCCTTAAGCTAAAAGAGATCCAAATAAGCTCTTCCTCTGCAGAGGAAAACTAAGCAGAGCCCGGCAACATCGCTTCAGTCGAAGGTGCAAACAAGCTTTTCGACTGACTGATGACCTTTTCAATCAGATGGCAGTTAAAGTAGCATTAGCCTAGTTAGCAAGGATGTCGAAAAGTAGCCTACGTTTGTCATGCGACCCACGCCTAGCACGATGTAGCGGCCCCTTGAGAGCATCCTGCATCACTTCCCTTCACCTGAGACGCACCACGTTTGTTCACGAGTCTGACAGCTCCACCTACCTGATCTGCATTTTAAGATCCAATCGGAGAACACTTATTAATACCAGGTGTAAATGCAAAGGGTCTGTTATCAGATGTCATTATCCAGATACAGATCGAACCAGGTTAAAATGAGGTCTTTGTCGTCATTCCAGGCTTAAATCTGGAAGGCCATTCAGGTTATGAATGTGCTTTATGTAATATTATAAATTGAAATGATTTTGTTTGGTTGCAAATTCTTATTTTTGTTAATATTCCAAATCCCCTCCCATAAGTCTTCTGTCTCCCCCGCAGCCTCGGGTCTCTGTGGGACCACGTCTTCCCCTCTGACATGAAGGAATGTGAATCTCTGCCACAGATAATCCCCAGCTTGTAAATTCCCTTCATAATAAATCGCCAAATAATCCCTGCTCTGGTGTGCCGAGGCATCCTGGGATTTATGTTTGGTTGCTGAAAATGGCATCGCCTGTGTGGCTCAGACCAGGGTGTGTGTGTGTGTGTGTGTCAGGTGTGTTTAGACTCACAGCCTCTCCTGGAATCGACAGCCCGCTGGGTCCTTGAGGGCCGGGCAGACCCATGGGCCCAGGTGGTCCGTTATCTCCACGTGGGCCAATCGGTCCCTGTAAAGAAAAGGTGAAGTAAACACAGGAGGAATGTGTTGCTGATATCAGTTTACTGCTGTTGCAGTCTGAGGAAAAGAGCAACAGAGAGGAGGAATGCTGCTTGAACCGAACCTCCTCTCATATCAGGAGAAAAAGAAAAACACGCATTCAATAAGTGGAATCAGATGTTCTTACCCTCTTCAAAGCTTTCCTACTTTAAACAATCTTTCGTTTTCATCGAGGGCTGATAGCTGAAGTATCTGATCCGGATCACACTAAACTGCCACGAACTTTTTCTTTTCCCCCTTTAGCATTTAATTAAAAAGGTGAAGTTTTAAAGATGACAGAAGAGGAGGGTACTTACAGGAGCACCGGGTTCTCCTCTCTCACCTCGGGGACCTTTGCTGCCGGGGGCACCCTGAGGAGGAGCAACATTTATCATGTTAACACAACAAAGTCAGGAGAACAGACCAAAGGTGCAGCTGTCAACTTTGACAAGTATCAGGGGCTTTAAGGCGGAAAGAAGTCCACCTTAAAAGCCCCTGAAAACCTGGTTTCAAGTCTTAGAACTTTAAAAGTTCCTGATAAGTACGTAATCAAGTCACAAAAATATCTTTAGGTGTTATTTATCAAAAGTTTACCACTCAAAACTTAAGTTAATCTACTTCATCCGGCCTGAGAATGAGAATTAATTTACTTAAGGCTATAAAGGACACATGTGGTGATATTCTATATTTTTCTTATCTGTGAAGTGTTTTTAAAGATTCTTCAGTAGGAATAAGTGAAGTTGGAGCTGAGAGCCAGGACTAACATGTTGCTGGTTTGGCTCTTTTCATGGGATTTGTTGATAATAAGAAACATATAGAATGAATGACATTAGAGCGGTCCGGGCGGAGGAGAGGAGGCTGGAGGTTTATCCATCAACTGTCAGACAGCTCAGCCTCCGTCACGCTGCACCACAGTTTACCTTCTCCCCCCTCTTAAAAGATTTTATGAGGCATTGCAAAGAAGTTTCCCATGGTTAATGTGCTTCAGGGTGCAATATTCTCCCTTGTACAACATACAGTGTATAAATAACCATAAATAACCTGACAAGGGAGAGCTTTTACGTACGTATAAGTAGTAATACCACAGCAGAAAAATGTTCCATTACAAGTAATAGCTCTGCATTTAAGTAAGTAAAGAAAACTAGTATTAAGAGTAATATATGCTCAAGTTAAATAAAGAGGAGAAGTGCTCACTGTGAAAAAAGGTCCCTGGCTGAATGTTAAATCCCTAGAATTAGAGATAACTGAACACTAAAAGCATAAAAATCCCCAAAATGATCGGCTGAAGGATCACATGCTTCTCCACAGGTTCAGTAAAGTCGTTTTAATAAAGTAAAAGTCATCGTGCCGTTGACCAGAAACAAGGCAGCCGTATTTATCTTACGTTGAGTGTAAAATTAAAATCTACACAGTAACAAGTAACTCCAGCTTTCCAACCCTGTTTCTTAGAAATTATGTTCATATACCACTAATTAACAACAACAACAAGGTTAAAAAGGAAACGTAAAGCTGCTCGGATTATCTTTTTTAATCAACATAATGAGGAAACACTCTTAATGAACGTATCTCCAAAAGGTTAACTGTCAACGTATTTAACTTGTCATATCTCCTCATGGCAACTTTCAATATTTCACCTAAACCATGATCTTTCCTTAAAGGGGAATCCACTGATTTAACACATCAGCGTGTTTCCAAGTGTTGTAGAGTTCTACTGCATATGTTTTAAAGTAGCATAAAGCCTTCAGTGTCTCAAAGGGAGCTGAGTGATGTCTGATAAATGTCCTCGAGTGATGTCACTTGAGTCAGCGTCGGTTGGGGCTGAAGATGAAAACAGTCTGTTGGTGTGGAGTTAGAGAGAAGTGAGCTGACCAGACCTCTGCAGCCCAACGCTCATCTCTGCTGCAGGCTACAGGCTAACCAGCATAACACACCCCAATCTCACCTATAACACAGTCAAGGTTTTGACAGCGTTATAGGTGGAGTACTCTTTAACTTTAACTCAGTTGTTTTCGTTTCCTGAACCTAACATATAATGGGAAACAGGACGTGAATCCTGGTGTTTGGTGTCAAAGTCCTGCACTCTGCACGCCCACCATCCACCCCAACCACCTAAGATTCAGTGTGGAATAAAAACGTAGTACATCCTGGTTTGGAAAAGACGTTGCCAGTGAACATAATACAGGCAGCAATTACGTTTCCTCCAGAACATGTTTGTCAAAAACCATTTAGTGTATAGACATCATTTCTAGGAGACAGGGTTGAGCTGTCAAATAATGGCGTAAAAAAGTAAGTTTAGTTAAAACTTTAGTTAAGTTCTAGTTACTCCCAGTCTCTGAAAAAATTGTTTTTCAGAAAGATGGATTGAGGTGATTCTTACCACTGGTCCCTGAGGCCCTGGCAGCCCGGTGCCCTCTGAGTTACAGCTGCAGGAGTTGGGAAGAGACGGACACTTCAGCTCATCTCTCTGGTGGGGAAAGAAACACAATTCAACATTAAAAAAACAAAACAAAACAAAGGCAGTCGCTGAGTGAACCTTCACACTGAGTGTCTGAAAGAACTGAATTGTACGAGCCAAAGAAAACCGATTCCAAGTTTCAACTGATTTGACTTTGGATTGAGGGCTGGAGCGGAGTGAACTTCTAACAGCATCCATGTCACTTCATTAGCAGCACATGATTCATACAGTCACAGTTCAAAACATTAACAGCCACTGACATAAACTGAGTGGGCGTCCTGAAAAGGTGTCCAGAACAAGAGAGCAGCTCAGCAGACGTAAAGTGTTTCTTTTAAGGATCCTCCAAAAACATTCTGAACACAGTGCGTCTCTGTTTGCCCCTGAAAGATATTTCCCAATGCTGCTTTTCACTCCAGAACAGTTTAGACATCATTTCTGTAGGTTAAACTTCTTTTGCACAAGACAAAGAGCAGAGCCAAGATGCCTTGAAGTGACGTTTTCTGGAGCCGCTCCACCGACAAAGAATACCAGAACAAATCTGCGGCCACAGTGACGGCACCCTGGGTGATTTTCCAGTAAGTGGGGGTACATTTTCTGCTTCAGAGATTTCAACACAACAATGAAATGAAGCTTTTGTGAAAGTAAAACCTCAAGAAAACAGTTCAGCAATCTTAAATACCCGGACTCCTGGAGAGGAGGACTTTCACGGGCGCCCAAGCGGGAAGAACCTTCCGGCTAGGCGACCTGGATACTGGATCAACGTTAGACAGGTAATATCTCCTCAGGTATCCAGAACTGTAGAACAGCAGTCCTCCTTTCAAATGAAGAACTGCAAATATCACTTAAATCTGATGCTTTAACATCAACAAATCATTGCCTGCGTGTGAAGCTTTATTCTTTGTTCAAAACAAACACATTAGCTACATAGCAACATATTAGCTTTGTTGTGCTGAGAAGTTGTGTTTCTGGGAAATGTTTAGATCTTTCTCTGGATCTCTTCTCTGCCTAACACTCCTGTCATACATGTTAACATGAATCTTTTTGATCATCTACGTCTTGGGCTTCGTCCCATATTCTCTGTACAAGTGGAGGAAATATTAGCGATATACATTTTTCAGCTAACTATATGTTGCTGGGTTTAGAGCATCACCAAGTGTCTACAAGTTTGTAGACGAATCAGTTCATGCAGAATATTTCCTCCACATGGATGTGAAACTTGCTGTTCGGGTGTATACATTTCTCCTGAGTTTGGATCATTTAAGAATTTTCTGCAAAACAGCCCAATCAAGCAGCTGTCCTCGCTCTGCAGCAACTGACATAATAATCCACCAGAGCTGAATCCTGTTCAAAACCTTTTGGACGTCCCAACTGCAGACGTGCTGCGCTCAGACAAAGCTTTATTTGTTACAGCGTCTCCGGAGATCTCTGCTGGGACCGAAGTGAGAAACCTTCACATTGACAAAGGCCAGAGTCCAGCCACTAAACAACAGCCTCTCACACTGGAGCTGCTGCTGATGCCCAAATATTTAACCGCTTGCAAACAAACGTTTCTCTCCTTTTAGCCTCGCAGTGGTCCTGAGAAACACCAGAGAAGGAGTTGATGTGTGAGGGACGAAGGAGAGAGAAAGGACTTTTCTACAGTGTAAATATGTTGTTCATGTTTGTGCGTTTATTAAAGTTCTTAACTGCCTACAAATTATCACCAAAGTCTGTTCAGCTTTTCTGGTTTCTTTCTCTTCAAGCTGCGGTTCATCAGTGCTCCACAGGACAATCTCTACACACTTTCCTCCCCAGCTGTAAGCTCACTGCAGGCTGCTGGCTTCAGCCTGTTATACAATGTTAACACCAGGTGTGTCTGTCAAACCTCTGTGGGTGTGGTTAGGTGTGGTCAGGCGGTGTTCAGGCGGCAAGTTGAATGTCTGTAAGCTGATAATCGAACATCAGCAGGTGGTAGAGATGAAGTAGTAAACTTTGATTTCATCGTTTAATAATAAACTGACTTTTCACAGGTTCCACAGAGATTAAGTATGTGCCATTCACTGTGCCAAACTGGAGCGCAAACCACACTCAACTGGCCGTGTGCCTGTAACCACACCCACCAGTGATGTCACAGTGAACTGGCACACCCTGGAGAGCACTTCTGTATCACTGCAACAAGGTGTGAGGTGGAGCTAAGCCATTTTTTAATGCGTTTTTGTTTTTTTGTTTTTTTACAACCTGGGTCTTTGCTGCAACACCGGCAGCAAACTCTGTTTGGGTCAACAAAGACGACTGAACAGTTTCTCCCAATTTAACCCAATCATCTCAACAGCCAGTCAAAACATTTATATTAACAATGGATCACATGCTATAACTATAACTGTGTGCTAGTTTTAAAAACTAGTTTGAAAGCTGAACGTGAACAAAAACAACATGTCTGTTCGTCATCCAATGCAGTGTAAAACTACAGAGGACAGTTTGGGTAATAAGTTGCATCTTTGCCTTTATGTTCATGTTAAGATATTTGGGTTAAACTGCACCTGTCTGACTGCTTGTGCACCTCATGTCTTGTCTGATTGTAGCATTGAAGTTGGAGAGTAAAGTATAGTCGTAACGTTAACATAACCAACTGGAGTGATGGTCAAAACCAAGAAAACGACACTCAGGTTGTAAAAATCTGTATGAAAATGTATGAATCTAAGTTGCTTTGCATTCTGAATCTCACGCTGTGTTTCATATTATATCTCACGCCCTGTTGACCTTTCATCAGCTACATATCATATATACCCTGTTTATTTTCCTCTTTGATTCGAGCCGGTTCTGATTCTGATTACGCTGCTCTGAGCTTTGATCTGCTGCGGAGTCTAAAAAGAAAACCAAGGAAACACTCTGATTGCTGAGAGCTATTTGGACCTGCAGCTGGGCGTCACAGCACAAAACACTCATCTGCTTTTTACTGTCAGGAGGTTATAATTACTTCCACTCTTAACTGCGATTAAATGTGTCATTAAATGTTTTAGCATCGTCCCCGAATTTGCATACTTTCTTCCAAAGATGTTTGAGGGAAACCAGGAGGCCTGACGGTTTTCTATAAGATGATCAGTTAACACACAGAGGACGCACCACAGATGTAAAAACAAACAAACAAACAGGCGCAAAAATGCACTTACACACAAGCAGATGTGAGTTTTGGAGATTTTTGGGGCGTCTTTTGGATTTAGAGCTGCTCCGGACACAGAAATAATCTCAGCACAGTGTATAAAATTAAATCTAACATCAAGGTCATCAAGAGGCATCTACACTTTCTTTACTTCCTGTTTAAAAAACAAGATGTGCACTGAAAGCATACCCTAAGTCTCATCAGGCCTTAAAATCCACAAACTCTACTTTGCCAAAAATGTAGATTTTTTTGTTTGGGGCTGAAATCAAAATGATATCAGGGAAGAAAATCATCAGTCTACAGGCCAAAAACTCCATCAGCCATTTCTATATTTTGTAATCCAAGGAGGTTTTAGGAGCAGAGGAGATGCTCCTCACTACAGTTGATTATCTGGATTCTAAAGTCGGAGCTGCAGCCAAAGATTCACCATATTTGAGCTGCTGGCTGCAGGTTAAAGAGGCGAGAGGAGGTGCCGGTAGAGTATGCACACATAAAGCATGTTAAGTTAAAAGGCCCTGTGTTTTCTTGGAGGTGGGGGTTCCCTTACCATAGACGGGAGGTCACAACATCTGTCCCTGCTGGTCCAGCCCAAGCTGCAGACAATATCGAACATCTGGAGCTGGAACTGTGGAGAGGAAACGAGAAAAAAAAAGAAGAAAACATGGAAATGGTGTTGTGGTACATGTGTCTCTGATACGCCCTTCACAGCTCCCAGAAGACAAACACAGAGACAGCAGAGAATGCAGCACAGCCGAGTCCCATCAGCCCCGGGAAAGACAGGAAACGTCTCATGCTGCAACTACGTTGTACTGGTCCACTGCTGAATATGATCATTTTAATGAAGTTCAATCCACGATTCTGTTAAAGCCCCAGAATCCTAAAACTCCCTCCCAGCTAACTGTTGCTGTTGTGAAACTCTGAGTTCAGCTTCAAACATGAACTAACGTCACACTGAGCTTCAACAAAATCACATGTTTAAGTAAACCTTTAAATCGAGTGCAACTTGAATTAATAAGCTAATATTAACTAATGTTAGCAAGACGCTGCTGTGTAGGCTGCTCAGTGAGCTTACCAACTTTAGAGAGTCATGAAAACAGTTTTATCAAACTACAACAAGAAGAAACAGGCAAGTATCATGTTCATTACTAGAAAACATGTTTCTGTGTGTTTTCTCCATATTCTGAAATAAATGGGTCTCTGCTACTGTACTGCAGACTAACATTTAAACACCTCAAACTTAAAACAATTACTATTTTGTCAGCATTCAGAAACTACAGCTCCCATGAGGCTTTGACAACAGGCTAATAGCTAAAGAGAAACCCATACAGACAACGTTTTTAAAAGCATTTCTAGAGCATTTTGACATCAAAGCACGAGTGTGTTCTCCCTCCTTTTTGTCTGAACTATTATTTAATTATATCTCTATTGATCGATCCAGAGCTGCAGTTTCTCGATGGGCACATAGAGCCACTTTTTGTAATTACCACTTGTGGCCACAGGGGCCGCTGTTCAGCACAAGTTACACAGACTTTTTCTAATATGAGAAAAATGAAGAGCTTATGACGCGTTACCACTTTACCAAACACAGTCTAGTGATAGTAGCTCCATGCTAACACTGTAGCATATACTGTAGACTCCATGATATGCTTTTTTAAGAACTTTAAGCTACTAAAATCCCCAAAATACATGTGAATGTTGCTCCCTTGAGGCTGGATGCTGAGCTTATGGTGGTTCAGCTCTTGAAATCTGATTTATTTTTATGACATCTAACTGCCGTTGTTTGGGTTTTTGTTGTATTTGCAGAGTGCCAAACATAATCCTCGACGGGGCATTAACATATCATTCAAATACTAAAATTACAAATGTCCAAATTCAAGTGAAATACATTTAAAATCCTGCTCTCCTGTTTGTGCAAACGCTGCAGGATCAGAGCTGACTTACAGTTGCTGACTCTCCTTTGGAGCCGATGGACTTGGACATCTTGCCCAGGACCTGGTAGCCATCGCTGGATGTGTTTCCAGCGGCCTTGATCTCCTTCTCAGCCACTTCTTGGCAGTCGATGTTGAGTTTGACGCCGGTGGATGAAACCAGGATATGGAGCTTCAGAGAGAAAGGGAAAGGAAGAAGAAGAGAATAGATTTTATTGGCACATTCTTTGTTCTACGACCAAGTCTTGTGTCTGGTTTTTATCCTGATGGCCTGCAAATTATTAGGTTATGCCGAGTCTGCCGGTGGAGCCTGAGCTCAGGGTGGACGTGTCTCGATCGTAGTTCTGTTTATTTAAAACACTGCAGGAATGTAAGAGAGCTCACTCAGAGGAAAACCAGCGCTTCTTTCTGTTCATTCAGAAGCAAAAGAGCCAGAGCACGGCTGCAGAGAGAATTAAAACTCATGTGGTGCTTTGGACTCCTTCCTGTTGCTCTGAGCAATCTGAGAATTTTAAAGTTACAATA
The DNA here is from genome assembly GCA_005408345.1 of Macquaria australasica. Lineage (NCBI taxonomy): Eukaryota > Metazoa > Chordata > Actinopteri > Centrarchiformes > Percichthyidae > Macquaria > Macquaria australasica. The sequence goes on along the minus strand of SEMN01000218.1, from coordinate 59,150 downwards.
AAAACGAATGAAAACATCGCTTCTAGATTGTTGGTCATTTTCCATGTTGTTCCATGTTGCTCCCCATTTAAAAATGCCAAATGCCCTAAAAAACTGCAACTTTTATTACCGTTGCTTTTATTTTCAGGAAAACGAGCATTTAAAAGATGTGCCAGCCAGTAGGGAAGCAACATTACGACAGTTTTCTGTTCCGAATCCAACACCTAAACTCAGGATATCTGAAGTGCTGATCAATGCTCTCTAACGCTGCCTCATGCAGCTCCAATCATTCTTAATGTAAGTTAACACATAACGTCTTAACTAGGAGTAGAAATGTTCATACACCATCATTCTGTTTAGGCTTTTTGAGGACACGTTATAGTAACCAGGGAGTGATTTAATGTTTTAATGCACCAATGTCCATTCAATTTTTAGCATATCCAGACTCGAGGACAGACATCACGTTCTGCTTGTCTAATAGGTGCAACAAACAGTAAGACTCCTGGTGGATCAGAGTCCATGATGCTGCACTCGACCACGGGACAGCTGAGGTACTTAATTACGCTTAATTAACTTAACTGCATGCTTCTGCATCCTGTCTTTGTTTCTTCTTGTTTCTTATGAAATAAAACCAAACTTCTGAACAGATGTTAGAGCTCCTTTTACTCTACTTCCTAAAGGTTGATGTTATTTTTCTGACGATTTCCCCACAAAAGGTGCGAAACATTTACTTTCATATGTCAGTTTTTGGTTATGGATGCATCGGGGCCATGACATGACTGATCCACGTTAAATACAGACTCGTTCTCAGTTTCATTATAAAGTTCAGTGTTTCAGCTACATTCATTCAGTCATGACAGGTTAGCTAACATTAAAATGATTCCAATGAACTCCACACAGCCAAGTTTACAGATTTTAAATTCGGGAGAAAGAGAGCACTGATATGGAATCAGTATCGAGAGAGAAAATGTTCCTCAAAAAAGTAGATTTGGTTGTTTTTGCTAACCGTGAATATTCCAGTTTCACAGTGAAGTTCTACATTAAAGTTCCCTTATTGTGAAAGCACATGCAGGAAGTGATGGCGTAGTATCAGCACTAGTTTTAGTCCACCACAGCAGGAAGGTGGAGCAAAGAAGAAAGCGATTTACTGTGGATTCGTCATGTCACGGCCGATACCCAATTTACTTAACAAGGTCAGTATCGGGGCCGGTACTGATTCAGTGGACTGAATACCAGTCGCTTTCTGTAAAAAATTCCCTTTGGTCATCTGTTGTGACATCCTGCTCAGACACATCTCAAAGATTCCTCCCTTCGTTTTCCAAAAAACCTGGAGATGCATCACATTTTTGAAGCCAAATCTCCCCAAATTCCTTCCTTCCATCTCATTGGGGCATCTTCCTCTGCTCCAGCTCTCAGCTGTAACTAACTGAGGCAGCAGTGGATTTATCTCTGTTAAACACACACACACACACGACCACAGTGCATTTCTCCTTACTCAGATCTCCCTCACCACATCTCCTCATGATGTCATTTTGCGGTAAGCCATGAGCGCTGCCTTTACAACAGCTTTTCCTCTGAGGCAGCGGCCGGTCAGAGCGAGTCCAGCTGGGAGGAGGGGAAATGTTGCTGTACAAAGCCACGGGCAGCCGCGGCTCGCTGCTCGTGGTCAGTCAGCGTCTGCGGAAATGCAGAGGCATGTTTAACAGACCGCGGAGAGCAGACGGAAACACTGAGGCGTCCAAGAAAGACTTGAGGGAGGGAAGCACAGTGGCATTTCCATTTACACTTTAGATTTCAGGCATTCATCTGATGCTCAGCAGCTTTCGAGAAGTCAGCGGGTTCTGGTGAAGCTTCAGCGTGTCGCTCTCAACACTTTAACAGGACGCACTCGTCTGTAGACGCTGGAGTTTAAGGGATACGAGTTTCCAATAACAACACTGATGGTCATACTGAATCTGCCAATATTTAAATGATGATATTTAAATGAAGGGATCAGGTCCGCGCCAAAACTCACTGTTTCACTCAGATTTTTACCTCGTCAGGCTGGAAATTCCCCTCAGATTAAGAGGAAACTCTGATACAATGTTCCTGTAGAACACAAACTGATGTACTGGTCTCATGTGGCTCTCTCTCTCGTGGATATTATCAGCTATTACTGGCTTCAGACCTGCCACAACAAAGGCGGAGCTGGATACAGAACTTCATTCATTTTTCAAGCTGTTCTTCCAGCTTTGGAAATCTTTTGAGCCTCACTTTTGGATTTGGATTTGATCAAAATTGTATTTGACGTTAAAGGGAAACTCTGGTATTTTTAAACCTGACCCTATATTTCTACATATTTTGGGGTCTAAATGACTAATAGATACCAAAAGTTTTGGAATTGGTCCAGTAGATCACCTCCGCCTGCAGCTGCCAAACGGGCTGCAATGGCTGCAACTTGATTCTTTGGGGCAATTGCACCCGTCAAAGTGCGTCCACTAAAAGTGCTTGTTTTTGCCACTGACTCTGGTTCAGACTGTTATTCTAAGTGTCTGACAACATTATGGAAAGGATCCCTGCAGAGACTGTAAAGAGTAAGATCCTTTTTGTTTAACCAGAAACAGAAAGTCTCGCTCTGAAATCTCGCTGTTGTTGCAGGAAGACGAGAGGATGTTACTCTTTAACAAAACGGCACACCTTATTTTTCACGAGCTACTGAATACTGGAGGTCCTGGTTCAAAATGATACACTTTTTAAGCTTAAATTATTGATATAATATGAATAAAAGTGACGTGACGCGATCCGCTAAAGTGAAGACGTCTCACTCTGTTGGAGTTGTTGGAACTACAGAAACACTCGCGGTTGTGCTGCGGTGTTGCAGAGTGGAGCTTAATCTCCCCTCAGAAAAGATCTTTGGCTGAGTACAGACACACAAATCCGACAACAGACACGTTTAATCTTGGCCTGTTATTAAGTTATTCACAGGATTAATGCTGATTAGTGACAGCTGATAGCAAAAGCTGGCTTAAAATAAGAAGCTGCTCCCTGAATGTTTTGCCAACCTGTGTGTCAGAACTTAATAACTAGTATTGTTTGTCTTTTTACCGCTGCCTTAAATTTGAGTCTCCAGTGTGCAAAAGTCTCTGAAATACAGTTTCTATCTGTTCAGAGTGTTGTGTGTCAGTTCACAGCACGTCTTTAAAATGTATGGAACTGCTGGGTCGCATTAGGCTTTTACATTAGATTTATGTGACAGTAAAGATAACCGACTGAAGTGATAAAACATACGAAGACAATCAGTTGTCTTTCAGTAGCTGCAGTGAGGGAGGAACTCACGTTAACTGTACGAGAGCTGGGCAACGAGATTTATCTAAACTCAGTGAAAACTCTCACAATCTAAATCTTCACACTGCTCATCTCTCTCCTCTCATTCGTTACCTGTTTCGGATACGAACAGTCTTTTTAAAACTGTGTTAAATTAACCTGTAAAATCACCATTTTCAGACTCCAAGATGTCCCCGTCAGTCAGAGCATCTTTATTTCCTATCTTTGTGTCTCGAGTATTGAAAGCACAGTTGCTGGCAGGACTGTTGATCTGTTTCTCTGCAGTTGGCTGATAGTTAACGCAGAGCTCGCAGGGAGGATCTTCACTCTAATCCTTGATTGGTCCCGTCGGACTTTTCAGGTATCCACAACTGATCTGTGTGTTTGACAGATGTCTTGCTGTTAAACACATCTGGATCCATCTGGTGCTGAGATATCTGGCTGGTAAAATGCTGCGAGGGGAAAGGGGATTAGAGGAGTCAGACGTGGCGATGTGGCGGACCCTGACATCTCTGTGGATCGGGCACAATAACGCACCCAAACATCAACTCGCACCGAGGCTGCAGTCGGGTCTGACAGGCTTTCAAATCTCAACGTTTACAAAACAAATCTTCAGTCCACTTATTTTTTATTATCGCCGCAGGGTTCAGTGACAGAAAAAGGCAAAAAATCCAGAGCGAAAGAGTCAAAGGTTCAACCCTTCATGACGTGCGTGTGTCCTTAAGCATGGTGCTGATCTGCAGGCAGCCATCTGCTTTATGGCCAACTGTGAACTCTGACCTCTCTGTGGAGGGAGCGAGGAGGCAGAAAAAGGAAGAATTTCACCCTCAGGGATCAATTCTGCACCACTTTCTATAAGTTTTATCACAACTGAAACAAACATGTCAGTCAGTTTTACCTTTTTTAATCTGGAGCTTTAGAGTAATTTTTCATGACTTGTGTTGAAGAAAACTTTGCTCAAAACGTCCCTCTTTACATTCCACAACTGCCTTCATGTTTCCTGCCTGAGGGAGGAGAGAAACCGCAGAAGAAAAAGACGAAGAAAAACTAAATTATGGCTGAAACTGCCGAGAGGGGCAGTATTATCAGGGGGGAGCTGTCACCACAGCACTGCAGGTGATCTACTGACAGCCTCCTCTATTATTACAAATTGTTCAGTGAGAGCCTCCCTGCTGACACGGACGTCTCGCCCTGCAGCCGACGCCGTGCACAGAGGCATGCTGGGAGGTAAAACCACGGAGCAGCATAGAATCCCCCAGGTGCTCGGCTACCAGAGGCAACGGAGGCAAGACCGAGCGCCTGCGATCCAAACCTCCTCCCGAGCCGACAGGAGGGAGGAGGCGCTGCAGAGAGAGAGAGAGGTGGAGGAGAAGCACCGCCTTCCTGCTGGCGCTCCTCAGCTGCTCTGATGTAATTGTTTAATAGCAATAGCAGTGACCCAATATTTTCCAGGCGAGCGTCCCAGCAGCGACTGCAGTCCCCCCCCTCCACCCACACACACACACACACACACACACACACACACACACACACACACGCACACTCTCACTCTCAGAAGAGATTATGGATCCTTGTGAAACTTTATTGTTGCTCGTCTGTCCACACGGCTTCCCCCAGCACTTCGTCTTGTAAATGAGAGTCGCTATCAGCAGCACCGCTCTGACCTCCACTGCAGTATCCAACACAAGTGTCCTTAAAGCCAGAGCTTCACTGCAGAGCGTCAGTCGTCAGGCCAAAGAAAAGGGTTTTTCAGAAAGAAAGAAAAGCTGGTGCACTAACCACAGTTTGCGTTTCTTCTGTTGGCTCTGTGTTGTCATTAAATCACGCTGCCATTTTGGCCAGGACGATCTCCAAAAACAGATTTAAATCTCAGGTGACCATCACGCTCCAATATAAAAGGTAAAAAATGTAATGGTTGATTTTACTTTTGCAAAGTCACAGACGCTGTAGGAGGCACCGTTGTATTTACAGATGAATAAAATCCAAACTTGTGGTTTGGCAACATTTGAAGACATTCCTCACAGACTTTGTAGGCGGCCCATGACACTTTCAGGGCATGAGTGAATGAGTATCATCTTGTGAAATGAACTAAAAATCTATTTTTCTGTGCAAAAGGATGAAATATTTTTCATGTCATCTTTGAGGAACCTTGAAATGTCTTCAAAACCAGGGTTAGTGTTCCAAAGTCTGGTTTTAAGTTTTATTTGAGAAAAAGTGGCTCATTCTGTGTCTGTAACTCAAATGTACAAGTGTGGTATAAAATGATGATCACATGAGGCACAAACTGGAAGAGAGAGAGTCTCTTAACCCTTAAATTTCAAATGAAAATCAGCAGCATTAGTGTCCATCGCTCCACCTCTGGCTGGATATTTAAACCAAACCGTTTCAACATGAGTCAGACTGTCTTGTGATCACTTTATGATGCACACAGCTGCCTCCATCAGACAGTCTGAGCTGTATGTAATCAATAAAAAGAAAACGCAGCCTCACTCCACAGTTTTTACAACCTGCAGAGGACCATCTGTTTGTCTGAGCCCTCGTAACTTTTCAGGAACACGCCTGTAGTTGCATGTGAGGTGCACGGACTGTAATATACAACACATTTGGAATCTCAGGCATCCGCAGAATCTGCATGACCTTGAGACGTCCAGCGAGAACAAAGTGGGAGCGATTCGATTGATGTGTCACGCCGCGGTCACGCGCATAATTCAACCATTAAAGACATATTTGACTTTCAGCTCCGTTCTGTTCAACTTAAATATGATGGAAACCAAAAAATAACCCGAGAATGGAAACATTTTAACATCCCTGTTGTGCGTTTAGTCTGCTGTCTTTTCTGCACGATGAATGCCATCTGTTTGTGTTTGTTTCCTGCAGCAGGTTTGTCACTTCTTTAGTCTTTAATCCAGCACAGGTAAACAACCAGGTGTCTGTCTGATGGCCTCTACTGTAAAGTGCTGTGCAGTTCGCTCGTGCTGTTTTTACCTTGTGGAAGCTTCCGTGGAAGATCCTCTTCACTTGATCGGTGTCGAACGTGACCCTCTGGATCTCACCACGCGTGTCTTTGTTGTAGAAGGACACGGTCTGGCTGGAGGCTGAGCAGAGACACAGAGATGTTACACACTTATGTATGAATACAGAGGTCAACATTCAAAGAACCTTCCTTGAGAGAAGATTTGTGATGTTTCCATGAGGAACAAACCGCAGCTACTGAAGCACATGCAACGTTTTCCTTCAGCTCTGAGTTTCTCTGTATCTGTCCTTTTAAAGTTTATTTCAGTTCTTTTAGGTTTTCCCAACTGAAAACTGAAAACATCAAACCTGTGTCAAACCCTGACTTGCAGGAAGTTAAATCAGACACAATGAATTAGTGAGCACTTTGCACTTAGTCTGGATAGTTAGTGTTTCAAAGCATTAGTGAATTTGTGAGCAGGATATTTAGATTTATAAACATCGAGTCATTAGATAAATGAAGAGCAGCAGAGGACGTGTTCACCACACTGTTACCAACCGATCTGCCATTCTGATTTGGTCACTTTAAGCCAGTAATGTGTCATTTGTAACCCCATTGTGTCCAATGACAGTCTGCAGTCGTCATCTTGGAGCGTTTTTAGTGTTTGGGATTCAGATATTCTGCTTTGTGTTGTGACTCTGTTGGTCAAAAAGAATGGTCGAAAGTGAAGAAGCAGAGATATTCTAACTTTTAGTCCCTAGTTTGAATCAAGCCCCAAAGACACTGGATCCTACACTTCCCATGATGCAACTCAACAGCTTCTTTAGTTCATCTTTCAAACTCTACAGGAAAACTTTCTGTTAAAAAGGTCCGATAACCCCAATGACATTCTGATTATTTTGTCAAAGCTCCTCCAGATTTACAGACGACATTGTACAGGGTTCATACAGCTTTTTAAAAGTAAAACTGAAGCACTTCTCAAGCACTTTCAAGGTACCTAAACCAAAAATGTCCAGACTCTTGACATCTAAATTGTTACTATAAATTCCAGGAGACAGCAAAGAAATATGCTGACGGGATCGTTTCATTTCAAATGTTAAAAGATTTTTGGTTTCCATGAGTGATTGTGTCGATGATGAAACACCAGATTATGTTGAAAATCAAGCATTTTCAAGGAGTATATTCGAATTCAAGCATATTCCTAACCTTGAAAACATAACAGTTAAAATGAAGCATTTTCCAAACTTTCAAGACTGAAGAGTGTTATATAACAGTGTGATCATCTGAACATCAAGCTGATGATTTCAAATTTTAAAAACATTTGTCATAATATAATCGAAAACAAACAAATTTAAAGCAAAAGTTTGACATTTTGGAAAAACGCTTATTCGCTTTCTGGTGTGGAGTTGAGATGAGAAGACTGATAGCACTCACATCTGTATGTTGAACATGAAGCTGGAGCCAGGAGATTAGCTTAGCTTAGCACAAAGACTGGAAACAACCAGCAAGTTACCTTTGGCTTTGTCAATCTTCTCGTCCAACTCTCCGCCAGAAATCGAATAAGCCTATTACTGTTCCTTTAATAATGCAGAGCTGGTTTCTGCCTGCAGAGGATCTGAACCTCGGTGTCATCCAAGGGTTTTTACTCAACAGCCAGAACAAGCAATCGTCACCGAGGATTTCTACTGAAGCCCGGCAGAGAGTCCTGCTGACAGACTGAACCCAAGGCTTTACGAGAGCCAGCTGAGCTCTCGATGACATGCGGTTCTGGTGGTAAAAAGGAGTCGGCTCGGTTATCAACTGAGACCGAAGCAGCCGGGGGGCACAGCCGGCTCATTACACCCCACTCAACTCTTTTCATGGACAGATATGACACAATGAGGCACAGCTGCTCCACATATCCGCACACATTACCACGCTGGGTTTTCATGCCAGCGCCCTCCTTCTCTCACAACACACACATCACTGGATGAGAATAGAGGGTGATATTTACAGTCAATAGTCACGCCGGTCTCTGGCTTATGATCTTTGTTTGACACCTGCCAGATGTCGAAGGCCTCGGTTGGCGAGTCGGGCAGGAGACGGAACATCAGGATGATGGTGTAGGCGTGGGGAAGACCGTCAGGGTGGATCTCTCTGTTCATGACAAAAAAAGAGAGACGACGTGTTAGATTTACTGTAAATATGTAGGGGTTTACCCGTCGCTCTTATCCAGACTGAGTGACAGCAGGTTAGAGTACAACTGCAGGTCGTGGGTCACCTCAAAAACTTCAAACAACGAGGGTCCACGTTCAGGTTCAGAGTTCACGAAGAGATTGAGTCAAGGAGAAGAAATGAAACCATAAGTAAAAAGAGAGGTGAAGGGGATATTTGAGAGGCGGCAGTGGGTAAAGAAGAGAGGAATGGACAACAGAATTAGAGCACCTGAGTACACCAGGTGAAACTAACGACAGGTGACACATTAAAGAAAAGAGTGTAGAAACATAACAAATGCAGATGTTTCTATAGAGAACATGAGGGGAATGATGTGGATCATATGTTATGGCCTTCACAGTCACCTCTGAGTTGTTAAGTCTGGTTGAATCAGATTCTGGTTCGTTTTCCCTCGTTTGGCCAGATCTGAACACAGCGAATCATACTGCACTGAGACCCTTTAGAGGATGTGGGTCTTGGTTCGATCATAAAGGGAACTCTGGAGCAGTTCGTTCATGGCGGGAACATGATATTGCCTTCAATCTGACCCGAATACAAGGCGTTCTCTGCAAGTTTGAGTGAAACAGCATTTTGGTTCGCTTGATTTTTTTTTTTCTGTGTGAAAAGAAACAGAAGTTGACCATCTCATCCACTCATTCAGACCAGAGGAAACAAACTACAGGATAGCGCTCTCCACCACCATCATGTAAAACACCTAATATCTTTCGGAAGAATGACGTTCATCCATCAAGTAGAGTTCAGAGACTCGGAGGATCTATGACAAGAAGCACTGAAGCTGTTCTGGAGGCTTGTGATGGAGAACAGCTACTAAATGGACCTTGTGGTGAGATTGTTTCCAGGGTCAAGAATGAACTTTGAACCTCAAAACTTAAATTAATTTACATACTTATCTTACTTTACTGTAGCTCAAATCAGACTACGCTCTATTGCTAGGATCAAGTCTCTAAAATGAGTACCATTTCAAACCAAACCATATTTCAACTGCTAAGACATTTTTACTTTTACTTGTAATGAAGTGTTGTTTCATTGTGGTGTTGCTGAATCTACATGAGAAAAGGATTTTAATCATTTTTCCACCACTGGCTCATTGTTTTTTTTTTTTAAATCAGAGCAGGATGTTTCTCATTTGTCCCTCTGATGTCACTACACATTTTGGAAAGTCAAGACTTGGTAAACAGTCAGAACTCAAGCTGTTTTCCGCCACTTTGGTGTTGCATGAGATATTCTGGATATGGGACGCCTGTGCTGGGCGGAGGCCAGTATTAACAGTCTAGTTTGTGGTTGGGTTTGCACTCAGTGGCCTGACGGAGGCTTGTTGTGTGAAACAGCTTCAGAGTGGACTGAAACACTGTTTTAAAAGGCAGGCTGCACTCCGTCAGGACCTGCAGCTCAGTCCTGCTGGACCTCACAGAGCATCATAAATCCACTGACCCCATTTTGCAAAGACAATGAGCTCAAGCAGTCTGGACGCAGCTGGGCAGGACGCTCCATCTGAGTGACATGAACAACTTGGAAGTGCTGGAAAGATCAACACTGACAACAAGTCTGCAGCGTCACCGGGGGAGCTCCAGGAAAAAGTTCTGGTTGAACTCATTTGGTTGAGTTCAGAGGTTTGGGTCTACAAACTTTTCTCGGAGGACGTCAAGAACAAAATATGTTTGGCATTTAAGTGGTTTAAGTTGTGAGATCATTGCCTCCAGAGCAGCTTTCTTCCAAGACATATTTAAGTCAACCTCGAATCTACAAATCTATGAATGCAAAGCAGGTCGGTGCTGGAAAAACATTGTTCACCCAAACTTCGCCAGAGAAACGGAGATCAATCGAGTGAGACTTACGTTGTGGGCTGAGTCAGGAAGGCGTTTTTGTGGAGTCTGTACGCGGTGTAGCTGTTGAAGGAGCCTGGCTCCATTGAAACACCTTTAACGTAACTGTAGGTCTTCTCTGTCAGGTTGAAGGCCTCGAGCATCCTGAAGCCTGAAACACAACAAATCAGGAGTTTTGGACATCTGACTGAGGAATTCAGGACAAAGCTTCAAGGCTTCCTCCGTCATTGTTTGCACTTACCAGGTGAAGTAAATCCATTCAGGAAAATCAAGGGACACGCTGTGGAACAAGAGAGACAGACATTCATGACATTTTATCACAAATTCAGCATCACAACCTTAAACAATTTCCTGGCTATTTTGCTGCAGTAGGTGTCGTGCAAACTTACATGATGTTGCGGTTTCACAGATGAAGGTGATCAGGTTTTCTTTGATGGTGTCAAAAGCATCAAAGTCGTCCACGACAAAGACGTGCCTCTCGCTGGGTTTGCTGCCGATCTCCTGCAACTCCACGAAATCCACGTCGGCAACACCGATAGCGAACACACTGTAACCTGAAGACGGGACATAGAAATAGAAAGTCAGAATGCAAACTAACAGACATTAGGAGGCAACATATGATGTCTCCAGCAGCACCGAATTCTGTCAAATTATCCCAGAGCGAGGGAAACAATCCAAAAATTTCTCTTTTCTAACAGTGGTCACCCAACTTCAGTCATCATGGTGGAAATTCATGCTGGAAAACCCACGCTGCAGATCAAAAAGTCATAAAGAAGCTAGTAAAGACTAAGATACTGTAGTATATATTCTGGTGATAAAACACGGATCCTTTTAGCGCACTCAGTGCCCGTTTACCTGCGTGCTGCAGCTTGGCAGCGTTCTTCTTCACCTCGTCCTGAGAGCGTCCGTCAGTGATCGCTACGACCACCTTGGGGACATTTCTCCTCATTCCGTTTTCAATAGAAAAGGCCTTCTCATATGTGTGTTTCAGCGCCACTCCTGCTCAACAGAAGAAAACTGTGTCAGAAAAACAACTGGCTGACTGTCTGTCTGTCTGTCAGTGTGGCACGTGGTGTGTGATCGAACCTGTCTTGGTGTTTCCTCCTTGGTAGCGGATATGATAAAGCGAAGACATGGCGATGCCTTTGTCTTGATAAGCGTTCAGCCTGAACTCTGTCTTTGCGTTGTCGCTGTACTGCACAAATGACACCTGTTTGGAAAAGTCACATCACTGACATTAGCAGGAAATCAGATCCCAGGAGGCTTCACCACCACTACAGCGTACGGCCACCTCTAACCTTAGACGCTTGATTAATTGATTGATTTTGAAAATGAAAACACACAAAAATTGACTATCAGAGCAGCAGAGTTACAAGAACATTTCTGTATAATACAAGACAAATATAATCATGTTATTATGTGTGAAAATAAGCTAAATTAACACTGAGTTCTAGAAACTGTCAGTGCGTAGGTGCTGCCTTCTTTTGCATGATTGAACTTTTCTTACGCGCTTAATGTATGAAAATATAAAATACTGGAAAATAAACATGAATATAGAGAAATATACTCAAACAAGGAGATATGTCACTTCCAGCTATGAGCTTTTTATGGATTATCGAACAGAGTCACAACTTGGGAAACCAGTTACAGATATTTTTTTAATGTGCAGCAAACAAAACATTTATTTATCCAGATGGACCGAAAAGTCTTTGAGGATTCTGGGAAAATCTGCTCAAACCAGCTGGAAGTGTTTTTGAACAACTTTCCAAAACAAAAAGATGAACAGGGATTTATCTTTCAGAAGAACTGATGCTTTGCTCTGAGACTCAAATGTAATGATAATACAGGAGAGGCACAAACTGGGGCAATATTACAGAGCAACATACTACTATAGACACTATATTATATACTATACTATAGTATATATATAAACAACATGTAGTTATGTGTACACATTTAAAAACAAATAGTTTTAAGTGTAAAAGTTGGAGAGTGCACATCGTCCACACTGACAATATTTGTAAAAAGTTTATGAAAACAGTTGGAATATTTTAGAAGTTCACTCATCCAACACTCTAGTTATCCAAGTTGTTGCATTATAATTAATTTCATCCACATATATAATTATTGTAATATTGTCTGGGGTGCTGCAAATCCATCCAAGTCAAATCAGCCATCTGCTGTAGAATAATAGTCTTACACGTCTTCAGAGGACTCACTGTTGTACGTTTTGGTATCAATATACTAAAAAATACAGAGGTCACTCTCTCTGAACAGTTTAAAATCAAATATAAAGTCATCTACTTAATTACATGTCTGCAGGATTTAGTCAGATAAGCTTTATTATCATTTTTTCCTCCTCAGTCTTTTGGTGTTGATGTTTGTAAGTTATCTTTTTACAGTATTTTTCTTTTACCTGTTGCTGTTACTCTTTATTTGTTTGATTACATTTGATTTAATACTTGAGTATTAAGTACTTGATTTTTAAGTGGCTTCCTTCCTCTCCTGCACAGATCCAATGAGCTTTATTACTGTAAGTCTTTTACCATCGTGTTTTAATTGTTCAAATAAAAACAAAACAGCTGTAGCATGATGTCAGAGCGCACCACTTGGATCAACGTTTGCAACGTTACCAACCTGCATTCCTGAGGGTCCAACGACATCGAAGGCACCGATCATGCCGGAGACAAAGTGCACGACTTTGGTGAAGCTCTCCTCGCCGATACTCCAGGAGCCATCGATGAGGAACACCACATCTGCTTTGGCTCCTCTGCAAACTGTGAGGCACGAAAAACAAGTCAATATGGAGCTTTAAAGACCAGCGGCCAGACTTTCAGGGCAGCATCACAAACACCAGCAGAGAAAATGGCACCGTCACACGGCATAATTATTGTTTGTGAGCCGGAGCGCATTAAAAAGAGGCAGCTGAACGCGTGCAACAAAACAAAACGATTGAGAAAAATGACGAGATGGGGCCATGTATAGTAATTATGGGTTTCACCGATAAAAAAAAAACTACTGGCAAAACAAAAGAAGCAACATTTGGTCACCAGAAGGATTGAAAGTGAGCTGTTGTTAATGGGTTCCTCTCAGACGAAAATGAATTGGACAAAAAGCTCTGATTAATCTTTGCCTCATGTGATGCAGCACACGTTGTAATCTTCCCGGTCAGAGATTTATAAACAAGTTTTACACAACACCGAGCGACACAAACAGACTCTTTGAACTGCTCTATCTTCCTTTTTCAACACCTAAGTTGTTGGTTCTTAACAGGCGTGTTCCCCTTCATGTGCCCCCACAGGGCCAGCAGCACATGTGGCGGCTATTATTCCTCTGCTGGCACCAGTCGGATCCAGAAGGAGTCAGCGTTCAAACCGTCGCCTCGGCCAAAACGCTGCACTGAGGAGTTTCCAATCAGAGCCGAGCTTGAATGAAAAGACTCGATCCATTCAGTCCTGGGATGATCCAAGAGTTTTTTTGGGCTAGCGGTTATGTTGGACCTAGTGTTTCTGAATGTGGCACGGCATTATGGAGTCCTGGGAGGATATTTTCAACAATTCACTTCTGCGCTTCCTTTAGCTTCCGCTGACCCCTTTGCTAAATCTGATCTATAAAAAGACTCAATTTACCTTTTCACACAGTTTACATAAAAGACATTTGTACCATTGATTGCTGGCTCATAACTGTCTGCAAACTGCCTCTCTTTTGTGGAGCAGTTTATACTCCGACAGAGGAGGTTAAATAGAAGCTAATAAGCTAAGATAGCTTCCTTCACTTTGGACTCTCCACCTCTGCGTCCCCTCAAAGGTCAGCACTGTGGATGGTGCATAAAAAAAGAAAAAAACATGAAATATAATTTCAGTTTGACAGCAAAGGATTTCGGGTGCCAGGAGACACTTACCTGCCCATGCTGGGGGGATGGTGGGTGGAGGGGTTGGGGTTGGTGGGAGCGTTGGAACTGGAGTTGGCTTCACCACTGTGAGAAAGAAAAACAGTGACAAATAGCCATAAACAGAGCTGTAATAAATAGAGAACAACAGTAAACATGTCGTATGATGAAGTCATTGTTTTGGATCAGTCCTGGGAGATGATGCAACTCTGTTTGTCCAGTGCCGAGTGTTTGAATCGTGCTTCATATCTCAGACACCACAGGTCACATTTTCACTGGGCGTGTTGGGAAGATGCAGCCTGTCACTACAGTCATGTTTTCACAGAGAACAAAAAACCTCCCAGTGCAGTCAGGCAGCATCTGAAAACACTGATTGTGCTAATGTGTCCAGTGATAAGAAAACACTGAATCATTCATCTTCTGACTATCACATGCAGCAACTGTATCATTTGTCTAATTAATCAATAAGTACATTGCTCTACATCAAAAGAAAAAGACAGCAATGAAGTAAAAATAATCTGCAACTTGTGTTTGCATTTTTATATTAAAACAGATATTTTAGTTTACTTCAGATGCTTTTCCTGCATTTAAACATATATACGTCTCTAAGATTTCATTTTAGTATTGATCGGGTGTCGCCAATGAGTGTAATGACAGAAGACACAGCACCAATAACTGTCAGAAATGTAAGATTTAAGTGATCATAAATAGCACCCTCATTGGGGGAACTGGGTCACACATTAACACGCATCATGACTTCTCCTGCAGTTCAGCCTCAAACATTTCCCTTCATATTCATTTCCAGTTAGCTACCTTTGAGAAACAACTTCTTTAGTCGAAAACCCTCCAGTCTGTTGCATTTCAAATGAGACAACAACTTACACGTCCTCTCTTTGGCACTGACCCCTGGACCTTCCAGATTTGGGGTCTGAACGAAGACCGTGGCGGTGTACAGAGCGTCAGGGGAAAGTCCGTCGAAGCAGTACTGAGGCAGACCGGCGGGGATGGTGATCTCATGTTGTCCTTTACTGGAGGCTGCAGAGGACGGAAACATGGAGATCTTTTATTTCAGAGTAAGAGATTAATCAGAATAAAAATACCTCACACAAGCACCCCAGTCAGGTTAACTGAATTATTCTAAATCTTTTACATTACGATCAACAAATGAAGATTTTCTGAGTAGTTACACACTTTCTGAGCATGCACAACCTCTTCAGTTAAGTCAAAGATGTTCCACTGGGAAGATGCTCCACTCTCTTCCTTTTATAAGTGTTTTCTCAAGTGGTACATCTTTCCAGAGTGGGAAGCCATCTTTGAATAAGTGATGTTACCAGATTTTGGGGTTACTTCAGTAACAGTATATTCTGATAAATCTGTTGCTTTGGTGCTAAATTAAAAGACTAAACCAATCGTAGAGTGCTAATGGTGCAGCACTCGTATTAAACAAACATAAACAACTGATCATTTAAACATTTTCATGGGAATCGATTACATTCAAAGGGGAATATTGACTCATGGACTGTGACTGGCCACTAAGTGAAACAGAGAAGGACACTGTGAGACAGAGGAGCTCCAGAGTTTCGTCCTGGACGGCTGGAAATTCGTAGCTCCAGCCTTGTAAACCACACCCAGCGGGTTTTATATTGTTTTTTAGCTCTGAATCATCATGAAAGATTAATATAAGTGCTGAAAAGTTAAGATATTTACTCAGTATATGTATCTCCAGGGGTATGATAGCATTAATGATAATTACCAATGACTCAAAGATTACTTCCCCAGGTGCTGACATTTCTGGCTTTTAAAAACGAACAACTGGCCTCGCTGGCTTGTGATGTTGGAAACTTCAGCCTGAATTTAAGCTTCGCAAATGACGCAAAATATTTTTTATTTTACAGCATTTTGCCGTTTCTGTGCTTCATTTCCAACAGTCCATGTTTGGATTTATTGATAAATACTTGGTTTATTTCACAAATCTTCAGTATTTCTCTAAAACGTTTAAGTTTCTCTCAACTCAAACATGTGTTTTGCATATTGTTACTTCTCTTGATGTGGATGTTTGAGCTTCACTGTGCAGACTGATGTGTGAGCAGAGTTTGTTTTCACATTCATCTGCTGAAGCAGGAAGGTTAACACCTGGACGTACCTGCAGGATTTTGTGAGCCAATCACGGTCCAGTATGAAACTTACATAAGTGTGACGTGGAAACTTGAAGCCTCCAGTGCTCAAACACTGAGAATGGACTTTTCAGTGAAGAAGAAAACATCTTGTGTCCAACAGTTAAACTTTCTGAGATATTATTTTTAAGAGTTTAAGGACTGTGTCGGTGTGGTTTGACCAGATTTGATTGACTGCAACCAAACAACATAAGTAGACAAATGTGATTCAGATGTGGTCGATCCTGATTGGTGCATGGACGTACGTGACATCACCTTTTTTGAACTGAGCCCCGCCCACTCAAACCAGTAAAAAGAGCTCAGACAAAAAACTCAAATACAGAAATCTGTCATGTGAAATTACAAACTTTTCTAACTTTGAAGAGAACTGTGTTCATGTTGGACAACGTCGCTCAAATTAGGAAACTGATTGAGATAATGTGTTTTAAGGACCTTTAAGTTGAGTCTCCGAACTGCTTTCCTTGTTCTTTATTTTCGATTTTGTTTCATCTGGTTTGTTAAGCGCTTCTCTAACTCTACGACCACAGTTGTGTCCGTTGCGAGCCACCGTCACACAGGGAAACAGTGTTTTGTAAATGTCAGCGCTGCTGTATTTTCTGTTTTGTTGCTTACGGGAGGAAAATAAAAGAGAAATAAAAAGTTAATGCTGCTTAAATTCTGCAAAAGCTCTTATTCTTGTCAACGTCTCCAAACCCAACAACCGACCCTTTCCAGTGAAATGTTTACATCCCTGCATGGCTGGGCAGTGATATATTGATAATAAGGTTTCCTATTTACACTGTGCATTCTAGGAAGCACAAACAAACAAAGCTTGTTTATTGCAGAGACAGCTGCCATCGATGATGATCGCTACTACAGAACGACTCTTCAGTTAGAAGGATTTCATGATTCTCTGTCAAATCGCAGAATCCAGCAGCCCTGGTGACGCAACACTTTCAGGACGAGCTCTGTAATATCAACAAGTTCTGATCGATATAAATCGTTCTGGGAAAACATCTCGGCCCTCTCGTCAGATCTCCTCCAAAACAGTGGCCCCTTGTTTATCAGGATAGAAGTAACACATGGATTTGTCCAGAGAGGGATGTTGACAAAATATAATCCCTGAAACATCTCAGCTGGATATTAGATAATTCTGACTCTTAAAAACTGGCAGCCACGAGTTCTTCTTCTAACCAGTGTTTCCACGGCTTTTTAATACGGAGGAAATATCGATGGAGGAGACCCACTCGCAGTTTTTCCACTTACTCATCTCACCACCGTCTCCGACCGCTGTTTGCGTTTCCATTTGAGAACAAACAGTCGAGTGATTTGTTGACTTGAGAGCACCGTCTGCTGCTCTTCACCAGGACGGATTCTCAGGGCGGAGGATTTCTGATCCTCTGGTAGTGGTTAACCCGTCATCTGTCTCACGCTAGCAGACCCACATTTGTTCTGGCAACCCGTCATAGTAATGACTACCATATAGATATTCAAATATGGCTTCCTGGTTTTTCCTGCTCTTTAACCGCTAAGCCGTGTCCATGTGCGGATATGAACCAGATGGGATTCAAAGACCCTGCAGTAATTGAAAAGGATGTAATCTTTTCAGACAGAGACACAATTAAAGCTTGGTGGTCGGACGCTTGCAGTCCACGGCCAAAACTTTCATCCTGCTTCGAGTAATAATCACAAGGAGGAGGCCTAAACATAAACAGTCTCTGAGTCTAGACGCAATCCCAACAGCCGACACAGTCTGCTAAACCCTGCGAAGGATCTGACGCATCCACGGCCACAGAGATGACCTCATCTGGAGATATGCCTTCAAACATCTGCTGGGAGTCTTATTGCACACATAACCGCATGCATAACCTCAAACAAGTCACCTCCGATAAAGATCTGACTGTTAAAGTGGACCACACCACCGCCATCAGGTGCACACATGAATCTAATGCATCTATAGGGAGGTGGAAGTATTGATAGGGACAGCTGATGAAATGCTTTACAAGGAATGTTAATGAGAAATAAATGTTGTGTTCTCTCCTGTAATCTATTCAAAGTGGAATTAAAAGGAGCATTTACAAAGAATGAATAAGCATCAATTTTGTTAATCGATTACTCATTTAGGTCGTTTATGAAGTAGTAAATGCCAAATATTTGCTGGTTCGAGTGCCTCAAAAGTCAGGACTTACTGCTGCGACGTTCTGTCCAACCAGCAGTCCAAAACTCCAAGAAAATAAATTATAAGTAATAACATGATGTAACGTTTGTATTTGTTGTTCACTGTAATGGATTACACAACTCTGGTGAATGTAAAAAAGTCTGTTAATTGATATTCATGTCATATGGAAATAAACCGAAACCGACGGCTGCCAGGAAACGAGGGAAACATTTAGCAGGAATTCAGGAAATGGTCAGAAAAAGTGGCGGATGTGTTAATTGGTTTAAAGTGAAAATGGAGGAGACTTACGGTCCACAGGGTTGAGTTTGATACGGTACGATGTGGCCGCCCTGTGAGGAGTCCATTTGATGCAGAACTTGTCGTGGTCGACGTTGAAGGTCTCAATGTTGGTGACGTTCAGGTAGACTGAGGACAGAGATTCACATTTCAACAACTCAAACGTATCAGAGAGACAGTTTCAGCGTTTGTACAAACCAGTCTGACATATTTTGCCCTGGTGCATGTGAACTTTACATGATACATGCATGAGTACCTGTGCCTTTAAATAAATGGTACACCCTTTTATCCTTATTGGTATGTGCCCAAGCAGATCATTTCAGAGGTTTAGATATCTCCACTGCTGATGCTTCCAGCTGCACCTCCAACACAGTGGAGGTGCAGAGTATCTGGGGCATTGTTTCTGGAGACACGTTGCTGTTGAGTTTTTTCAGATGTACATTTTCGATGCTTTTCAACCATTTTTGTAATGTTTCAATACACCATAAACCAGAGCTGTTTGTACAAGTCCAACACAGATCTCGAGTCCAAGTCACAAGTCTTTAAATGAAGATTGCAATTGTCTGTTGGGTCTCTGAATGCAGACAATTATTATGGACTAATAGTGTTTTTAGAAAGTCTTGAAGTCTAAAGTCTAAAGTAAGTCAAATCTCTCAGCAGTCACATCCCCATCAGAGATCTCAGAATCTGAGCGAAAGCATAACTACACAAATATCTGCACGGCCAGATGCCACGAGGCGTAAATGGGTGTGATTTGGAATAACTGACTATTTTCTTGACCATAGGACTCCTCAGTTACTGTACGTACGCGTTGTTCCCTGTCCAGGGAGCGGTCCACTCATGCCGCCGGTGTACTGAGCCACCACTTTGAGGTCGTAGATGGTTCCAGGCTGCAGGTTGTGCAGAGTGTAGGAGGTCACGTCGCCCACGTATAAATCTATGGGCTGTTCTGTGCCTGGAAAGATAACAGCACAAAAGTAAAAAAAGTCAGAGAAAGTACAGGACTGAATCATGTATAAACAAAACACTTCCACTCATCTCACAGTCAGAGAACAAACATCAAACAGTGTTTGCAGAGAGAGAGCAACTATCTGGGAAGCATTTAGCAGATGCTAACTCGCAGCAGAAGCTTTTTATGCTGTATTCTCGTGTTTTTCTTGTTTTACTTAAAGAAGTTGTTCTCAATCTGGACAAAGACTCCACCAAGATTTATAAAACAAAATTCTTTCTCTCTTTTCTGTAATCTTTCCCTTTTAACAAATATTCAACATACACAACCAACTTTGTTTTACAGAGTAAACAGCCAAAACGGTTATGAGCCACTGTCTTAAATCCTTAATTCACCTTCCACAACATCCACAACATTTCACCAGACGAGCAGTGTGACGTAAAGACGTGTGTTCATGAACTGTGTGGATGTGTTGATGTGACATATTGTCTCACCTGAACCTGCAGGAGAGTAGATGAGTCTGTATCCCTGGACAGGAGCTGGCACCGCGTCCCAGGACACTCTGAACCTGGTGTACCACTCATCTGAGACACGGAGGTTCCTGGGACTCAACAGACCGACTGCGACAGAGAGGAGACACGAGTCAACAACATAAACAACCATCTGAATCTTCACGTTTTATTTCAGTTTTTCTTCTCAGACATAAAATCTGCAGCGGGTCTGATGTAGAGTCAATGCCTGAAGCTCATCAGTATCACCAAAATATCAAACATCCAGTCTGCGGCAGTTTAAGGCTGCTATGATTTTAAAAGAAGCATCTATTTAAAGTTTTAAAGTTGTGTTATCAATTATTTTGCACATTTTCGAAGTTAAATGTTTTTGACACAGCAGAAAGGAGGAAAAAGGGAGAAAAACTTGGCAAAACTAGTGCTTGCTCATGGTGGGAACTGTTGGGTCTCTGTAAATATAAAGAGTCGGTCTAGACTTGCTCTATTCGAAAAAGTGCCCTGAGATAACTTTGTTATGATATGGCGCTATATAAATAAAACTGAACTGAACTAATTTTTATTTCTTTAAGAAACAATGAACTGGTGATCGTTCTGTCTTGTTTAAAATTACTGTTATTCTGATCTTTTTATTAAAATAAGCCATTCTGACTCTTTTGCTTTTTCAAAATAAAACCTAAAAACTGAACACTGAACCACTTCCTGGATGAACTTTTCTTCCTCCTCGTTAGCCAGTCGCTGCTGATTTATTTCCCTTACATCTGTTCATGAGATTCATTATATGTGATACTCGTGTTTAGATTTGGGTCCTTACTCAGGCTTGTCAAGCCGCCGTGTTCTGACTTGGACTGATGCCTGAAAGTGCCTGACTGACACACACACTGTTTCTATTGTTTGTATAACTAATGCTACTGCTCACCAGTGAAGTGCTCGCCCAGTTCAGCTCCTGTGAAATCGCAGTGGTCTGAACTCGTCACGTTAACACGTGTTGGCACTGTTGACTAATGTATGTCTACTGTATTTATTTTCACTGGACAGACTCCTCTCTCCAGTAGAGCTGCGAGCTCTCAAACTGTTGCATCAGCAGCAGGCGGCGGCTCAGTGAGAGTGGGCCGTAACACAGAGTTCACAGGTTCAATCCCGGCAACAAACTGTGGGACCACAGCAAGATACTGATACAGACGCAGACTGAGAATACTTTCCTTATCGAAAATGTTTCAACTTTATGTAAGTTTCTGTTTCCTGAGACACTTTATTTAAACATTACAAGCTCCATTCTTAAAGGAAAACTGCTGAGAATTTATCTTTTAGGTATCAAATATACTTTCTCCACAACAGATCTAAATACACAACCGCCTCCTTGTAGCTCCAAAGCTCCACTGGAAGTTGTGTGTGTGTGTGATCTATTGGCAAAGGGACAACTGTTTGTCACACACTGATGGTATGATGGTAGAGAAGTGGATTATGTTGCAGGAGCAGTTCAAGACGCTCCTGTTGATGTTTTGTGACTTTTTTTGGGTGGCTATTAAAATTGACGGAGTTTGGGTGGAGTATTTCTCTAAAGATACACAGCAGCCTCTTCAGTGATCTCAAAAGAATGAAATAAAACTGCTGATTCTTCTGCTGTTTGACTGGAAACTGGTCACTTTTGTCACTAATAAATCTGATTGACTTAAACCTTGTTTGCTAGCTATAGTACATAGTATGGAGCCGTCACTGAGTTGCTGTTAGAGCTGTAACTTTCAACACATTATCACCTTCTCCAGGAGCGAAAAAGCTCATTAAAGATCAAAGATTGCAGACGTGCTGAAGATTATGAGAAACCTGCTGCCTTCCCTTAAATCATCCCTTTCAGCTACTGCCCTCAGGTCCCCTGTGCAAAGACAAACATCTATAGCAAACCATTATATCTTAATCTTAATCAGTAGGGACAGCCAGCCTGTTACCTTTTGTCTTTTCTTTTCGTTCTTAACCCTGATTCAGTCCTCACCATCGAGTACTTGGTGCTCCTTTAATGTAGCTTCTGTTATGTTTTTACAGTAAATGTCTGGATGTTATATGTTCTGTTTTAATGTGCCCTTTTTAATAGCAGAATTCTGCATATGCATGCAAAGACAAATTTCTGCTGTTTGCACGCAAAAGGTAGAGAATAAAGTATGTTCTATTTCTATTATTTAAATCAGCCGCCAACCAACTAGCAAAGTGTGAAGGCTTCTCTCTTCTGTTTTATCTAACTGCAGTGGTTGTGTGTTGGACTCAGAGCGCTGCCAAAACACAAAGGAGCCTGAACGCATCGTGTGTAGATACTGATGGAGGACTGAAGCTGCTTCTGACCTGCTGCTTTCACTACACCACCTGTGTAGACACGGTGTCATACTACTGGACTGAAGCTGTTGAAACATCCTGTTCTGGTTCTGTTTTAAACACTGAAAGGTGCGACCCAGCAAGCTAATCTACATTTGTCGACAGCAGAGAGTGCAGAGTTAAATCTGTGGCTGCCTCACCTGTGCGTCCGTTCCCATTGAGGGACCCTCCGGGGCCCTCGGCGTAGACGGCCTCTACAGTGATGTTGTACGGGGTGTCAGGGAGCAGATTCTGCAGCATGGCGTTGTTTCTGTTCCCTGGAACCACAGTCTGTGGATCAAAACACCAGAGAGGATCTCAGACACAGAGGAAAACATTTGAGCAATGAAGTGTTTTTTTTGTTGTTTTTTTTTACATCCACAGGTTAAGTTATCCTTTATTGATCCATGTAGGTAAATTCATCCAGAGAGTCCTGAGTGACAGGGAGGTTGTTTCTAGAGAGAGGTTGTGACAGCACTCTGGTGGGTTTGGGTTGTTTGCTCTTGCAGGTGTAATTGGTAGGCGGGGCCGTTCATTTAGGCTGACACTGGGTCCCAGTGCTCCCAGTCAGCCGCCACCTCAGGCCACTTGGAGAGACTCTTCCACTCACTGACACCAATCATGTTATGACATCCGCATCACATCTCTTCTGCAGTTTGATTTATTACATAAATCAGTAATTTTTTATTTTGTTGTGAGTTTTTCTGAGGTAATTTTTTAGGATTGAAGAACTTTGTACTTATTGTTACCTACTTGCTGACTAAAAGTTTTCACGGTGGAGGCGTCAAAACTTTCCTAAATAAAACTAAAACTGTCTTCATGGCATGTTGCCACAATCAGTATGTGAGAAAATATAAATTCAAAGTACAATTTTTTAGGTTAAACTAAGCGTTTCACATCAGCAGTTCACTGTCAGTCGCATTCTCTGTGTTGCTCCTCACCTTTAAATATTTAAACATGAAAATACATTTTACAATACAGATAAATAGAAATTAATTAGCTTAACTCTGAGACCCCCAACAATTATTTGATTCTGAAGTCTTTGGAGGGTTCTAGGTGTTAATTAGTGAGTCTGACACACTGGTTAAACACTTTAATGTGAACTTCTGCTTAGTTGCCA
Source organism: Macquaria australasica (assembly GCA_005408345.1). NCBI lineage: Eukaryota > Metazoa > Chordata > Actinopteri > Centrarchiformes > Percichthyidae > Macquaria > Macquaria australasica. Next base: position 35,463 of record SEMN01000218.1, on the reverse strand, counting down.
TGAGATTTTAGCCCATTCAGTAAGACATGATGTGATGCATAAACATCCCTTTCATCAAGAACTGAAAGTATAAACAGTCCCTCTGTTTCAGACTGATCTGTCCACACGGATGAGCAGTCTGAAAGTTGTTCTACCTTCTAGGCTTTAAAAATTGGTTTCCTTTACTTTAGCGGCGTAATCTCTAACAAACAGGAAGAAATCATTTTGCCAGCGTCCTGAAGCAGAAAATTGCAGCTCATGGAAGCTGTGTACAAACACAAACCTTCTCCATTAGTCAGCCACAGATGCTAAATTGTAATAATTGCGTGCATTTATAATCGGTAATACATTCTCCCGTCAGTCCCAGTCTGGAGAAATCCTTTCATCGCCGTCCCTGCGCTGCAGTTAGCTGACTCATACCGAACAGGTGCTTCGCAAACAAGCGGAGGGGGAGCACAGCTGGGCCGTCTCCGCCCTCCACCGCCGGTCCAGCTCATTATTTAGGACTATTAATAACGTTATTATGGCCCAAATTGTAGTGTTTGTTTAACAGAGCCTGTAATTAGTCTCACTAATCGGTGATTTATGGCCTGAACGAGCCAAGGGAATCCTGGGATGTGACTTCACCGCATAGTCTCCGTGGAACGTGGAGAGTGTATCAAGAGTTTATCTGAAACATTTATCCAAAACAAAAAAACGTCATTACCTGAAATTAATCTCTCATTGTTACTAAAACGTACCGGGGTCGAGTGGATCTTACAAGACAGCTCGCTTCCCAAAAACTGTCATGAGACAGAAACATGTCACTTCACTAGTAAATGCACCGGAAAGAGACATTGAAGTAGTTTAAACTTGTTTAAACCTGTTTAAAGGATTTATACGCTTTACAGTTATTTCTCTATTTGCAACCCACAGCAGGAAGTTCCTCTTCCAGGACTTTTGCTCCATCTCAAACTCTACTCTCAGTTTTGGTGCATGGTGATGTCATTTTGGCTACACAGACCCTTGTGATTGGTGTAAATCAGCCTCGAGTCTTCATGGTCATTTTTTAGCAGTGTACTCACAAACTCGGTGATGGGGTCTCCGGTCATGGGAGCGTAGGCGATCCTGTACTGCCTCACAGGACCCTCTGCGTGGTCCCAGCCGATGGTGAGGGTGCTGGTGGTGGCATCGAACACACGCATGTTCCTGGGACCGGCACGCGGCACTGCAGCAGAAACACATTGGACAACACGCTTATACAATGTGTTTAATGATACACTGTGAGTTTCTGTACACCATAACAAGTCATTTAATCTGGTACTGAGTTTAAATATAATGTCCCTTCTCCATGTAGACAAATCCATCCAGCTTTGCACATTTTAAAGGATTATAATGATTGAAGAAATTAAATAAAGACTAAAACATCTAAATTCGATTTGACAAACTACTGTTGCAAAGTGCATTAAGAAAAGGTCTTTTTTTTAATCAATCAGACAGATGTTCTATTAGGCTAGCAAGCTAATTTTGTTTCGTGGTCAATAAATTAAGTGATCCTGAAGTTTACAAGCCTTGTAGTAAATCGTCATGTTTTACTTTAAATTGTCAACAAGTAAACAGGACTAACCAGCATATTTTCATCATTTTGTTTAATCTGTTTTTTTTAAAGCTGAATTAAACAGACAGATGCTGCAGCAGTGCTAAGGCTAGTCAAAGAAAGTTTAATGGTCAGTATGTCAAACCGAGTGTTAACAGCTTTTTATAAATTTTTGACTTATTGACTACTTATCTGAGGCATCATTTTAACAGTGGATAAGGAAACAGAAATAGAAGTTATCTGGATGTAACTCTGGTTTTAGGAGTACATAAGTAGCCAGTTACGGGGCAGAGTAGAACTAACCCATATATCACTTGATAAAGCTTCTTATTTTGTTAATATGAACTACTAACAAAAAACACTATTTTGCAGTTGTGGAAAGTGGGCTTCTCTGGTCCGGTTTGTTCCCTGTACTAGTTGTTTGCTTTATGATAACCACCAGTGAAGTACCACTGAATCATTGAGTGCCACTCGTGATACGATATCATCATATCATCGTCATGAGAGAAACTCTGTTAGCGACTAGATGTTGTCACTGATTAACTTGCTTCTTGAGATGAACACTTGTTGTAGTGTAGCAAGCTCTTACGCATCCAAGCATATGACTTAATGTAGATGTAAACAATGGTCAGCATGAGTCAGCCACTTGATTGTATACAGTGTCAGCATGTGAGATTGCTGTTATTCTTACGTGTTTTGCCGGTGCCTTTGACCGGCGAAGCCTCTCCATCGGCGTACAGAGCGGAGACAGAGACCGAATATGGAGTATCTGGGATCAGGTTGTCCAGGAAGGCATTGTGGATATTTCCTGGAACCAGGACCTTTTTGGAGGAGAACCCCAACAGTCAAAAAATATATAGACATCATCATCATCACGACAGCCACAGCGGGGAGGCTTTGCCTATTCAAATGAGCCTCCTCATGCATTACATAAAGGTCTGGCAGTGATAATGTACATAATGACCTCACTGCTCATCCCACATCCAGTTATCTCCCCGAGCTTTCTGCTGCCAAAGTCTTCATGAAACACTAACAAAGGCCTGGGAAGTCAAACGCCAAACAAATCATTCATTCAGTAAGTGGACTGACGGATAAACAGTTTCTGCTAGGAAGCAGCTGGAGAGTGTGGGGTCTGTCAGCGACTCTGAGCAGGTTCAGACATGTAGCTCGACGTGTTTTCTAACAACAAGGATGACTGCAGACCGTCTCTTGTCACTGGGATTATCACAGCATCTATCCGCTGCTTTCTGAGCCATAAAAATCAGGGCCATTACATCATCGTGGGAAATATATCTGCTGGTTGAACCCTCATCTAGAGCTTTTGTTTTGGTTAAAGCAAATATCTCAAGGGCTTTTGGACCCAAAGTTTCTGGCACATTGGACCATGAAGCAGGTTCCTCAGCGATGATGTGGTTGAGATCCCACAACTGGAAGCACACATGCGCCTTAAAACCCGGGGTCAAATCCCTCCAGTCCACTCAACAGTAAGACTGATGGATTGGCCGTTGTCCTTTCAAAACACAATGAATTACGTTAGACTGGAGGTGTAGTCATACAGTCATTTCCTGAAGGCAGAGCTGCTCTCAAGGGTTGAGATGTAACTCACTGGTTGAGGAAAACCTCAGTGAATGGAGCCAAAGAATCCCAGTTCTTCTGGGTAATTAATGGGATTTTAAGAGGCATTGTGATTACTGTGCTAAAGAGTCAACTTATTCACGACTTCCTAAGTACAACACTTTCTAAAAGCTCTAAGTTCAGCTGTTATGTTTGCTCATTTATATAAAATGTAGGAGCCCATGAAGAAAAGAAGCATTTTCATTGATGACTTTTGTTGTCTACCCTTTTCTTGTCACAAAATCGAAAACACAAAGCCTAGTGCTTTGCTGGTCCCTTTAAATATGATCTAACAATGCTAAGGTTAGCTCATTGGTGGTCACAATCCCTTTGGTTGTGCCAGTGTGGCTCCTTCCACCCTACAAGGATTAATTGCAATGAACACCCATTCCTTGTGTCATTTTCAAAGTCATTTTTTAGAAGAAAAGTTGAGGAATGTGGCTCTGACAATGGAAACTTTGTAAGTTTGTGCGTCTTTTACAAATCTAGAGGGCTTGTTTTCTATTCCCTGAAAAATCTGCACCTGGTTCAGCTAGATGGGTAGTTTCCTGACTTTCCATCAGTCAAATGAATAAAAACAATAACTCAGAAGCATGTACATTACTATAGTTTTCCCAGTTTGGTGTAGAACAACTGGACTGGTCTGCACTGAGCCCTGACCTCAACCCAGAAGTCAAGACCAAAAAGCCTCAAGTCAAAAGCAAGTCAAAACCCATCCAACACCTTCGGGATGAACTGGAACTGTGAGCCAGACCTGATCACCCAACATCAGTGTTGGACCTCACTAATGCTCTTATGGCTGAATGGGAGCAAATCCCTGCAGCCAGGTTCAACATCTGGAAGAAGCTATTATAGCAGCAGATTAATGCCCATGATGCAGTGTATATTTTATGAAGTTTCTACTCTAAAGTCTCGTTTTTGGTTCTGCCCACTTAAGTTTAACTACCAGTGATATCAACCTAGAATTTTCTCTTTCAAAGCAGCACTGTCTCTTAGAAATATTACAAAATAAATTCCTCTGATGGTTAATATGCTTAAAGCAGCTTCAGGGACTGAATTAACACATGTGATGTAGAAATGAGGCCAGTTTGAGCTTAATTATACTGAATTTGTCATCAAGAGTTGGTGAATCTTTGTATTTCTGAGCTCATCTTTGTGTCTTCTCTGTGTCCAAACCAACTTCCTCTCAGACCAAAACAAAATCAAAGTTAATTAAAATGAAATACAACAGAAGTGAAAATAGATAGAGGAAATTGTGACTACAAGGAATATGAAACCACACAGTGTGGTGACTACTGGGGGAGAATAAACTGTGCAGCACTATTAGCTTCACAGCATCATCAAAGCAGATCCTAATCATCAAAATGGCCAAATCAGATTACCTAAGCCTTGTGGCCCCAAAAACTTCAACCATAGGAGCTTTTATTGATGTTAGTTACAGATGTGTCCGCCGTGCATTATTTCCAAAGTTCAATCACAGAGTTCAAGCTCTTTGTGGGGAAATAAAGCCCCCCTTTTCGCTCCCTGCGATCCAGATATTTGCACTGGTGCATGAAATCAGTGTTGATGGAGAAATACAAAAAGCTGACAAGTCATGATTTCCATATTTAAGAGCATCACCATAATAACTGCTGCTCAAACATCTGTGAAACATCAACACCAACACTTAGTGAAACAAATGGGAACTGCCAAAAGGGACCACCTGTTGTTTCCATGAAATAGATCGACCCGGTGACAGCTATGACCCTGCATTGATTTCACAGCTTTAATCAGATGTGGAGGAGAGATGGATAAATCTGATCTAGACTTTATAGTTCACACTCAATATACAGGAGGGAAAAAGTCAAGACCTACAAGTCTCAAGTCGAGAACAAAGAGCTTTAAGTTAAGACCTAGTCAAGAACAAGTCCCAAGTCAAGAACCAAGTCAAGACATACAAGTCTTAGGTCGAGATCAAAGTCAAGACCAAAAAGCCTTACGTAAATAATTAAGTCAAGACCTACAAGTCTCAAGTAAAGTCCCAAGTCAAGACCTACAGACTAAATGAACAATCTAATAATATGCACAGATGAGTCAATAATGAACATAATCAGCCCTATCTGTCATGACATCCTCTTTATCTTAGAAAAAGCAAGACAAAAACTGCTTGTGGGATGAGATAATTCCCCTTTTTTCCAATGTAATTTCACTTATCTCCAACAAGAGTTGACCTACAGCCTTTGCAACAAGTTGATTTGCAATGGGAAAGAAATGTATTATCTGATCTCACTAGCAGATTTTTATAACTGTTCAAAAGCAAGATAACATACCAGAGTTTGTTATTTTTCTTGTCTTTACATTTGTAGCTGTAATCCCAGCATTTGCCCTGAGACAGAGATATCAGGGGAAACCACCTCTTCCTGCCCTTGAGGCAAATTCTGCCGCTAATGACAGTTTGTGTTTTAACAGCTTGGCGAAAGTTACTCACCGACTCGGTGGGTCTGACTCCGGACAGGGAGGAATAAGCCACCCGGTACTGATGAACCTGGCCTGAGGCGGGCTCCCAGCGCACGTTCAGGCTGTTGGGGGTGGGGTTGTACACCTGGATGTTCCTGGGTGGCGTGCGAGGGACTGCAGGGTCACAGAGATTAAGAGAAAGTGAAGTGAGGAAGGGGGAACTGCTGACTTTCTTCACTTAGCAACGAAACGTCAAAATGAAGACCTTGTTCCAAGTACGTCCCATTTTAGGACCCAGAAAATGACGGCTAATGCTGCTGGATTTACAAACACAAGTGATTACATTCCTGAAAATGTCACTGTTAGTAAGTAAAGTGCTAAACAAGAAATGGAGCGAATGTCAAGCCACTGATTAGACTGTCAGTTTAGGTTTTGCATTGTTAAAAAACTACAGAGCTAATTTTGAACTAAATTTTTCAGTTTATAAATGGTCAGAACCCCAGTGAACGTTTTAGTGAATTAACTGTCTGTTGTGTTCTGTTAAAGCTTAGAATTAAAACAAGCTGACTTTTTTTGGTACGACTTCCAAAATCTCTGGCCTTTATCAACCTTTAATGGAAGAATAAATTGTCTTTGCAGTGCATCACAGTCAAACTCGAGGTTGAACTCAAATGCTGAGTGCAGCAAAAGTCTCCAGCAGCAGAGTCAGTTTATAGTGTCTATGTGGAGAATGTGTAGAGAGAAGTAGCACAGTTCTGGGTTTATGCAAAAGCCCTTAACTTCCCCTTTAAACCAAACCAGATGTGCATATCCCCTTGGTATTTGGAGCTTTACCCAATAAAACAAAACTAGATGCAGTAGGTAGACTTAAACAGTGCCTCCTCCACAATAAGGGAAAAATCTTTTCCCTAATGTTGTATAACCTCATTGAAAAAAAATCATCATTTAATACCTTTAAAATACAGAGGACACAGTCTGTCAGGATGTTTTACTTACTATCATCCAAGGACCAAATTACCTTTCATCCTTCAGAGAGGTTTCGTAATCTTGATCTAATTTTGTGTTATTAATCGTTTTATAGCAGTGAGCGCCTTTTTTTTATTTTTATTTTTGCACATTTTGGACTGAAACACTGTTTTTCTCCAGACGAAATGTGACAAATTCCTCCTGGGATGGAAACAGTAAAACTGGACGGAGTTACTGGTAATAAAAGATCATTAACGTCACACACAGGCTCATATTCATTGATAGACCGACTCACAAAGAGGACCAGCATGTCACTGCTGTGATGGAGAGGTCGCCTAACCTGCCAACAGACAGATGTTACTGCTTCACTTCTCGCTGCAGACGACACATGTGACACTTAACACGTTCTACTAAAGCATCCTCGCTGTCATTCTGCAAAAATTAATGTTCCACTGCCCAAAATGTTAGCACAGCCTTTTCAAACAAAAGAAGGACGAATAAATGATAAAAGACAAACTGTACTTAGCATTAGCCCAAAACCTTTGGTGAAAAAAGCACGATGTACTGGAGAAGAGTTGTGCAACGTGTTTTAATTTTGATTAAATATTTCACCGTACGTTACGGTACGAGAAAAACTATTCGAAGGAGAAACAGACTTTGACACAAGACCGTTTTGAGTAATAAATCCATGATTGATGTTTAACAGACACAAAGTTATCATGGCAACAATTATGGTATCCTGCACGAGGCCACTGTGGTCTCATCGAAATGAATAAGGGGGCTGCGTTTTCTTTTCCACATCCCTGAGTAGTGTAGAACATATCACAAACCCCCCCACCAAAAAAAATTCACTGCTACATGTTTCAAAATTGTGCCAATAGCCAAATATGTCCCCTGACTGGTACATTATGTGTAGTATAAATAAGGCTTCAAAACCAACCAATAAAAACACTTTTAGTGGGACGTAAACTGCTTCACGTTATATCTGGATGACTCGACAACGAAGCCTCCAAACTGTCCTGACAAGAAATAAAATATTCAGGCTTATTGGAGCAGTCTGTGGGATCACAGTTGTGCCTCCAATTAAAAAACCCCGGGATGCATTTCTGCTGACTGAGCATGGCATGCCGTCTGGGCAGAAACGAAACCAACACACACAACGGGACATCAAACCACACAGACGCAGAGCAACCAGCGACTCAACAGTTCTCAGAACAGAGGATGGATGGAGTCTGTGAGAGTGTTTCTCCATCCAAAAGTTCCACATTGTCTTGGTTTTATTCTCTGCTATCTATCACTTTGTTCCATCGACTCATCCTGAGGTTTCAAGGCTTTTTGAGATTTAGGGCTTTTGGCTAATTCTGCAGATTACAGTAGTTTTTCCACCTGGGAGATATTGTTTGTCTATAAAGATGTCTCTGATGTCTAACTTTGCAGAAAGACCGAAAACGAGCTGAAAATAATGAGTTCAGGAGCTGAGTTCACTTTACCGTGGTTACATTAGCGCAGAGAGATAAACTGTAAACATTTATCTCAGCAAAGGAATCACTGCTCTGATCTCTCTTCAGTCCTGGTGCTCAGTAAAACCACGACCTTCGACCTTTACTTCACCGCTGGAGGAAACGGTTAAAAGTCTTGCTCGAGGGAACAGAAGTCCGCTGACATCAAAAATACCAAGTTTTAAAGAAGCTAAACCTCTTTTGTACCTCGACTTCTCTCATTAACTGCTTTAGATGAAACAAACACTGTATTTGCCCAAATAAACAGTAAAAACGATATTTTTCTGGATTCTACTTGGCATCATATTATATTCAGCAGATGTTTTCTTTGAATGGAGTTAGTACCAGCCCCTCCGTTACAGGGGGAGCCTGTTGCATTATGGGTTGTTTGTAGCCTTAATGATGCTAGGCTAGCAAGTTTCTTTAAGTCTGTTTAGAGAACATCTTTTAAGAGTAAATCAGCCCTGAAGTGCTCAAAAAGACTCAAAGTCTGACAAATGATTTCAAGAGCCTGTGAGTATGTGACTGAATGAGGGATTAACTGCACTTGAAAACACATTTGGACAAACAAACAAACGTGGGATTTATGTTCCGCTTTAATGGAAGAATTTCACGTCTCACTTTTACGAGAGAAAAGGCTTCAAAGACAATTTCATCCTTGGACTAAAAGGATCTTTTCCCCCAGAGGACAAGTCTGAGAAAATGTTTAGTATTTTCCGAAAAGTTGTTTTCTAAAAACAGATGTTGGAAAGAGAAGGTTTGTTTCATAATCAGGTCATCTATGTGTTACAGAGCGGCTTGTTACTCTAAGAAAGTGTTAACCTTAATGTTGCTAGCGTGCAAGTGTGTCTGCGGGAGTTAGTCAGCCATAAAAGTGTCCAGTAAGCTCAGTTTAACCCCCAGAAGTTTTATAAATGGGTGGAAAGCCTGTCCTGATGTCTTTACTGCTGAAATTAAGATTTCATTTTTAATTAAAAAAGGGGCAACAGATCATTTTTTGAGGGCGTCTTCAACCCCTAGTTCTGCTTCTATCCATAAAGCTGCAGGATCTGATGTTGTATGAAATGTCAATGTGGTCTGAAGATATGAACTTCCCAGTGTCGGATCAGACGGTGTGAGGAGAGTCGAGGACTTACGTGTCTTTCCGTTGTCGGACTGACGCAGACCTTCTCCCTCTGGGTAAACTGGAACCACAGTCACAGTGTAGGCAGTGTCTGACAGCAGGTTCCTCAGTATGGTGTTGGTGGTGCCGCCCGACACCTGCTCCTGTTCACACAGACACAAAACAGGATTATTATCCCAGAATAAACTAAAAATCACAAGGTCTGTGCCAAGATCACAGGTTTATTGTAGGTGAAAATAAAGACTCAAGAAACAAGTAGAGAAAAGCTGTGCAAAGTGCAGATTCTACTCCTTCATTCAATGATACCATAAAGTCTGTAGACGGGTGAAAGTGGAGCTGTGATCTCTGGGAATTATGTTATTATTTTACAAAAAAAAAGATTCTTAAAAGCCATGAGAGCTGTAGAGAGCGAACTTTTAAAGGTGAGTATGAACAGAAAACATGATGCTGTGAATTAAAAGATGAACTTTGTTTACCAGGTAAATTAAGACAAATTTAATGTAAAGAAAATCACGACAATGACTTTGCCCACAGATGGATAAAGTATAAAATCAGTAAACAAAATTAATTTCCCTTTTTTCCACCATTCTGGTTACAAAAACATTGACTTCGAAGATGATAAAGGACCAGTGACGCAGTGACGAATGACGATACAACTTCAAGGCTGACAGTCTACAGCCATGCTAGCAGGGGGGCTGTACCGTAGCCACATGCTAACAATGACAATTATAACATGCTGATGTGTAGCAGGCGTAGTGTTTACCATGTTCACCATCTTAGTCAACATCTTCTGTGTGTTTAGCACTAAACACACAGAAGAGCTGAATCTGATGGGAAGTAGTTTGCAAGTTATTGGACAAATTACATTTTTGAGCTGATGATGGCGCTACATGGATACATCATCTGGGAACCATGAATGTCTGTATAAAATATCATCCAATAGTTGTTGAGATATTTCAGTCTGAACCTGAGTGGTGGACCAACAGAGGGACCGACATATATCTAGTGTTGGTGCTGTGAGTCAACATGCAGTAGAAATTATTCTTCTTGTCAAATTATAACATAAAAATAAATCAATCATGCTTGAATATCCTCAGACACCTGCAGTCACGTAAGACAGAGTTACAGACAATCCTAACTCTCTTCGACCCTCTTCGATGACATCAGAAAGTAGCAAGTAACAAGTCAGTGATGAAACAGGAAGTCAGTCTGAAGACTCACCATGTCCTCGGCGCCTCCGGCCGCGGGAACGTAGAAGATGCGGTACTGGCGGACGTTGCCCTCCGCCGGCTCCCAGCGCACCTTGAGGGAGCTGGTGGTGGGATCAGTAACCTGCAGATTCTTCACTCCGCCCAGAGGCTCTGTCAACACCACAGAGAGCCGTTAAATGTTAAGTGATTGTCAATTTCCTGTTTGACTTGCAGCCACGGTCACGTCAGACCAGCAGCTATAAATCACGGGCGAGGTTTACCGCTTCAGAGAGGTTCAACGAGTCTGTTGTATCAAGTGTCAATCACAGGAAAGTGACATCTGTTGAGTTACAAAACACTTCTCTTTGATTATCTAAACTTCCTGCTACTACACCAGATTATCTTGCTGGTGCTCTGTCATGCTTCCAAACCCACTAGATTTGTGACATTTCTAACATAAAGACAAACGTGACGCAAGGAAGTTTTATAATTTCACTTTTCTAGAACAAATAAGACCATGTCTATGCTGTAAAATATCAATACCAACAGGTTTTTAATGTTATATTCAATCTTAAAATCGTATTATCTTCAAAACAGGTGAAAAAAATCTAACATGTCACATATTGGTTGTCAGAATCTTGATTTTAAGGCTTGATTAGTGGATGATCTGCAGTCTGTGGGCTCTAGTTTCAGACAAACTGAGACGAGTTTTGGCGAAGCTCTTTGTGAGCCAGATGTGGTTACAGCTGCTCTGCTCTGGACGAACTCACTTGTCTTTCCGTTCTCCGACGTGCGTTTCCCCTCCACGTCAGTGTAAACAGGCACCAGCGTCACTTTGTATTCGGTGTCCGGCCGCAGGTCTCTCAGCACCGTGTTGGTCGACATACCAGACACCTGAGTCTGTAAAGGACAAAATAACACGTCTGTAAAGGAATCTCAGCCATGGAAACACGACGTTCTACACTTCATTAGTCCATGGTTGGTATTTATTTATGTGTCCTCACATCTGTCAAGGTGTAATAAGCACTTTAATCCCTTAACATGCAGTTTACCCCTTTTATGTCCCCTAATGTAGCTTTAATGTTGAAAAACTCATCTTTATGTTGTGTATCTTCTTGTTTATTTAAACCCAAGACACCATGTTTTCATGGCTGCACCATGCCATTAGATGTCTTGGATCTAACATGTTTGGAAACTTTGCAATCTCCTCTAGAATTTGAAATTTCTGTATGACTGAACAATGTTTGGCTGCAGAATATGGGTCAGTGAGGTAGGAAGAGAGTCTTAAATCTCAATCTTTCCTATTTGGCTTCAGTGATCTCGACTAAAGAGCACCTTCTTCTACCTGTTCTTGTTTAAAAAATAAGTCTGGTGATATTCTGTATTTTACTTTGTGTTAACAAATCCCATGAAACCCATGAAATGACTGTATCTACTAACAAGTACTGTGTGTGGATCACAGCCTGATGTGTCTTCTTCCTCTGTGCCACTGAGATCCATCATTGTCCAAAAACTGTTAAAAGCACATCAACGAGCTGAGCAGCTGAATGCAGCTGAACAATAGTCAATAACTGGTTCCATTACTCAACGTGTTTGAATATCAGTATTGGGATTTGGCTGAAAGAGAAAAACCTCGAAAACAGCATTTTGACCATCAGGGGAATCTCAGAACTGATACTGTTGAGATTATTCTCCGGCTTAATTTAGTTTAATTGAGCTGAGAATGAAAGTTCATCCTTGACCTTGGAAACAGTAGCTCACATATCGATTTCACTACAAGATCCATTTAGTAGCTGTTCTGGAGCTTTTGACCGCATCACACGATGCATCCATCAGCATATGGAGTTTGCTCAGTTGTCACAGAAATGCAGATGTTCTATATGCTTTTTTGTTTTATATGCTAACATATAAAAATTCCATCTGCTGAGGACGATCTTGAAATACAACCGAAAGCTCCAGAACAGCTACTAAATGGACCTTGTAATGAGATTGTTTTGTTAGCTAGTTTAATTCAGTTTAGTTGGATCCCTATTGGCTTCGAAAGGTCCACACAGAATCAATATCTGAGTTAAAAAAACTGAAATAAAATGGAAAACAGTATAGAAACTCTGAGATATATTTTCTTCTTTGATAGAAGAAGCAATTTGCAAAACATAAAATGCAAATGAGGTTCCATTATTATTATTTTATCCCAACAGCAAACCGACCATGCTCTCGGTTCCTCCGGCGGCGGGGACGTAGATGATGTGGTACTGCCTGACGTCGCCCTCGGCTGGCTCCCAGCGAACCCTGAGGGAGCTGATGGTGGGGTCGATCACCTGGAGATTCTTCACTCCACCCAGAGGCTCTGAAAGAGACGGGACACGTCACAGTCTGAAGCAACTGCTGCACGTAATCCTCGCTGTTTGCTTCATCCTGCAGGGAGCACCGGGTGGGTGGGGTTCACCTCATCAGGACAGTCCAGATGTCTCAAAGTCGGGGAGGTTGTCAAACACAGAGGAGTGTCTTTTCCTTTCCTGTGACTTGTCTAAACTTTCTGGTATTCTATGAGGCAAAAACATCCCTATTAAAACGTTTTTTTTTAGAATTTCTCCAAGACGAAAAAGCTTAACTGCTGCAAATAATCCTTAGCATTTGTTTTATCCTGCAGGGTGCACCAGATGGGTGGGTTTACCACATCAGGAGTGTCCAGATGTATCAGAATCGGGGAAGTTGCCTAAACTTTCTGGCATTCATTACATTCTTTTGTGAGCCACAAATGTCTCTATACACGAGGTCTGTATCCTCATTCTCAGTCTTAAAGAACCAAACCGCTGGTTTTCTTCCATGTTTTAGCCCATTAACTACAAACTGAGATTACTTTACATTACTGGCAGGCTTTCACATGGACCTCCTGTCTTCCAGGCAGCCAGTGGTTTCAATTCTCTGGCATTAAAAAGTACATTTTCTCAAAGGTATGTTATTGTAGTGTCGTAATGCTGTTTTGTGCAGAGACCATTTTCTAAACTGTCCTTTTGGTGGTGGAATCAAGAATGCTGCAACAACCACGAGTCAGCTGCTGAAAAGATTACATTTACTGTATATCTACCAGTTATGCTGTTAGGAACACATCACTCAAGGAATTTGCTTCTAAAAGCAAAGACATGACCACAGTCTCCTGGTTAACGGCAAAACCTCAAACTCGTGAGCAACAGAGCGAAAGAGTTAAAATGGTTCAGGTCAGGGCGTCCTGGAGGCCTAAGGGTTTAAGGGTAAGGATTCCCTGCAGCTTCTTATAATGAAGCCGCCTCCAAGAAGAAATTGTTATGTTTTTTAGGAAATATAAGGCTTATTAAGCTTCAGGGAAAGCAAGCAGCGGAGCTCCATCACACAGAAAAGGCCACATATTTAAGGAATGAGGCGACTGTTTAAACCATTATCTAGTTACTACGTCAGCTGCGCTTCATTTGACACCGGGCGGAGAAACCCGGTTAAATTAAGTGCAAGCGGCATATAAGACGGCTGGTATGACGTTGAATCTCTACCAGCTTACCACCACGCTAACCAATTTCTTGGGGGAAACACTTTTTGTCTGGCCAGAGATTTTTTCTGTCCTAAACTCTCATAAAGGCAGAAAATGGTCCAAAATATCCTCTCCTGTTCTGGAGAACAGAAATATTTATGAGGAGATGGGCACTACTTGCAAAGGCTAAGCCACAACTATGTTCATAAGATTAATAGCACCTCTGTTGTTTTGTTTTTAATTCATTTTCTATTTTTTCTGTAAAAAATCATCCCCTCTCCTCCTCCTGCCTGTGTGTCGAGTTGAGTTGCAATAAAAAATAAAGTTCAAATGAAAACAAAGATCCAACAGACAAATAAATCATGCAAACAACAATGGCATGAAAACGGATGATGGGAGTTTTATAGCAGCAATAAAACACTGGTTCTTTGGATGTTGGATAGTCCTTAAATGCACCAACAGGGAGAGATTACCGAACCAGTCCAAACTAGTAACTGCATGATCACCGTTGGATGGTTGGAAGTTAGTCTGACTGAGGCTATTTAACGCAGGTTAAAGACTCCATGTAGGACTTTAACTTCCAGGACAGTGAACAACAGGTTCATTTCAATTCTGCATCAATGTTTCTCTCACTAGCGTCTTTTCTTTGCATCTGAGTCGCTCCCACTAACGACACAACGGAGAGAAGCGAGGGAAAGAGGAATCAATTAATTTAAACATCCTGAAGCGATGAGTGAGGACCAATCAACCAGATTATGTTGAAAAATGAAGCATTTTTCAAGGAGTAGATTCAAATTTAAGCATATTCCTAACCTTGAAAACGTAACGGTTAAAATTAAGCGTTTTCCGAACATTCAAGACTTCGTACGAACCCTGAACAAGAAAAACATCACATTAATGAAGTAAAGATGACATCGCATTGGATCTTTAATGGCCCAGAACTGGTAGGATTTCTGCCAGTGAAATGAGATGTCATGAATCTTGAACAAAACGAGTTAAAAACAACCCTCAGTGTTCGTTGGGTCCTGCAGGGTGCACCAGATAGGTGAAGTTTTGCACATCAGACTAAAGGATCATTGTTGCCTCTCAGATACATTCCTGTCTTTCTTCCATCTGCTAAACTCCCATCTGACACAAACAATCCAACACAAAGCATGAAGGGCACTATCAGATTTGATCAGATTTGTCTCTCTGTGGAACAATACACACATGCTTTAAGGAATGTGAGCTCGGTCCGCTGTTGCACTCGTTGTTGACGAGAGCTGAGTATCCTCATGAGTCACTCACTTGTCTTTCCCTTCTCCGCCTGCCGTATGCCCTCCACGTCTGGGTACACAGGAACAACAGCCACATTGTAGATGGTGTCGGACTCCAAGTTCCTCAGGATGGTGGTGGTGGTGCCTCCTGACACCTCCTCCTGTTCAGCAAAATGTTAAAACCCCCGTCAGCAACACAACAACTTAATCTGATAATGGTGAGAATGTCTGAGTCCGCATGCCGAAGTGAACGGAGGAGGAGCTGTATCGAAACCTTTTAAAGCTGCTGACAGCGTGTAAGAACCTGGACATAACTCTAAAAACAGTCTGGGTGCATCATAGTTAAATAAAACAGTTCCTACCATTCGTTCTTCTCCTCCTGGTTGAGCTGCGTAGAAGACCTTGTAGCTGCGGACGTTGCCCACCGCCGGATCCCAGCGAGCCGTCAGAGTGCTGATGGTCGGGTCGATCACCTTCAGGTTCTTCACTCCACCCAAAGGATCTAAGAAGGAGGAGCAGTCACAGACGTTTTGATGATAGTCTACTCATCGCATGACCCCAGTTCGCTCAGTAACACATGACGTTGCTATGTATTATCTTGCTCATAACTCAGCCACTTACCAAAAGAAAACAGGGTCAGCTGCTCAAATCATAATCCATGTTTCAAGGTTTGAAGAGTTGAGTTTAACTTATAGTTTGTTTAGGTTTGTTTCAGTGAGAGTTATTATCTGGTAACGCAGCATCAAGCTTTTCTTCTTTTACTGGTGTTTTAGTGTTTTATTCCTGTCAATCAATAAGTCACATGTCTTTGTGTCTTTGTTCAGTCTTGGTGAGCTAGAGATAGTTTTCGGCCCAAGTGGGCAATAAAGTTGTGTTTTACTCTATTCTATTCTTTTTCCACATTCAGGGAAATGAGTTCTGGCTCAGCGTTGTTCTTCTCTCAAGGTCCAGGTCACGTCCTTCAGCTACAAATCAATCAACAGGAGATCAATCATCTGAACTCACTTGTTTTCCCATTCTCCGACTGCGGTTTGCCCTCCATCTCATGGTAGACAGGCACGATGGTGACGGTGTACTCTGTGTTGGGCTCCAGGTTCTTCAGGACGGTGGAGGTGGTGGTTCCAGACACCTGGTCCTGGTCGAGGAGGAAAGAAACAACTTTGAACTGGGTGAACTCTAGGATTTGGAGAACACTTACAAAAGCCATTATCAAGAAAAGACGGGGCTTGGCAGACGCAGAAACACTCTCAGACTGAACAATGTCACAGTTGAATGTGTTGTGAGCCCAGTTTTCTTGGATGCAGCTTCAGTCAGTAATGGTCTTTGTGCGGCTCAGCAACAGGAACAGTAGAAGCTCAGAGATAAAGATGGATTTAAGCAGAAAGCTTCCACTTTAAAAAATGAGCAAACCACCAAACTGGCAGCAGGAAGGAGAGTTTGCCTTCCTCTGCATGCACTCCTTCGGGCTGCTGCTGCAAATATACATTTGTTCTTTGTCCATTTAATCTAATATTAAGTCCTAAAATCTGCCAATAAGCTGAGATAACTTCACTTGTTTCCAAACCAAATCATCTCATTTCACGCCATTTCTTAAACCAAGTGACATAATCTTGAGGGTAATGAAATGGACCCCCACAAGATATTGTCACTGCTTTATAGAAAACAGTTGAGTTAAACTATCCCACATCACTGCCAAATGTTTTCCATTAGTTGTAAGTAAATGTAGATTTTAAAGACAATAATATTATCCAGCGGGTTTTCATCTTTTTGATAACTTGATATTGCACTTTTTCCAGGACAAGCAAAGAAGGTTCTTGCATGAAAATCTGCCTCGGGAACAAGTGCAATCATCTCACGCCACTGGCATTTCTCCATGTGTGTTGAGAAAACTTGAATTTGAGGCCAAAACTAAGAGTAAGCTATTTGCTCACACAGTGCAGTACCTGTTCTTACTTAAAAATAATAGTTGTACTTTCTCTGTGAGGATATTCATGGCCTGCAAAAGAAAAATGTCTCACTTTGGGATTCACATGAACAACATCATCAACATTATGTCTGTGTATTGATTTTCATACTGTCTAGAAATGAATGGAAACCTGCAATGGTGCCTGCAATATAAAAATGTAGTAAGTACTACATGGCGTTTGCAAAATACTCAGCAGTGAGGTAAAGTTTTCTCAGTGAAATGCAACTTAAGCACAGGAAGTGTGTGATCTGTGATGTCCGAAAATTAGCAGACAATATTTATTTAAGTTTTAACACTCTGATTGCATGCTTCTGATATTATTGTAGACTGTCCATACATCTAGTTTTAGCCTTTTACTAATTACTGGTGTATTCATCAGTTTTTAATGTCCCCCAGGAAAATCAGTGGTGTTGTAACTTGGTTCCATCATTGTGTTGGACTTGCAGCATTCTTGTATTTGCTTGTTTTTTTCTGTATTGGCAGCACATTTATTTATGTCATGTATGCTTCTTTGCTTGAGTTTCACTTATTTGTAGGGTTTTCTTATGCTGCCTACGTGTCGTCAAAGTGGTGCAGTGGTATAAATGGGCGAAAGAATGCAAAATCCCTGGTATGTTCCTTTAAAGCATGCAACACAGCATCATGCACTAATGGCACAACAAAAATCTGAGCACTTTAAGAGACAGGTGCACTCACAATAATAAAAAATGAATAATGGTCAGTTAGAGGGACAGAAAGAGAGGATTTTTAATCTCAGATTTTCCCAGTTAATTAAAGGTTAATATGTCTCTTCTAACTACCACTGAACAATCATTTGGACTTTAAGGTAGCTAAAATCCCTCAGAGTGGTTTGAATTAAAACAACATATCTCATTTCACATTTCAGGCAGTCAAACAAACCAAGATATAATGGGGCATGGATGAAGTTCTCAGCTTCTGGTAAAAATCCAACATCTGGAACTCGCAAATCGTGACAGTTCCATAAAACTGGCAGAGTCCTGCCTACCATTGTGCCATCAAGTGTCTCTTAGTTTTCAGTAAAGACCAACTCGTCTTACGAATTGTCTTAAACCTGGTGACATAATATCGTGTAGAGTCAGTCTTACCACTTCCTGCGTTTCTCCAGGAACGGGCACCCAGATCACGATGTATTCACGTACGTTCCCCTCAGCCGGCTCCCAGCGGACGTTCAGGGTGCTGGTGGTGGGATCGGTAACCTGCAGGTTCCTCACAAACCCCAGCGGCTCTGAGCAGAGACACACGAAGCAGGAAGACACGTTCGATGGTTGGATCAGAGCGTCACACAGCTGCTGTCTAGTCAGAGGTTACTGGTGTCCGGGGGGCAGTTTGTTCAGATGTTGGACGGCTGGAAAATCGTTGTTGTCTGGCTTATTTTTCCTTTAGGTCTATTGATTCAGACTCTGCTGTTATTGAGATAGATGCTTTTGTATATTTGTGTCACAACTGGGAAGCTATGCTCACTGATGTCATTAATAATTAATCAATAGTGGAGTGTTTCTGTATCTATAGCCAGATTAATTAGTGGAGATTAAAGCCAAATAACTTTAATACTTTTCCACTTTTATTAGTAAAATACATTTTGCACACTTCACTCCTTTGACCAGTTTTTATTTGGAGAATAACAATAATAAGACAAACAACTGACGCTACTGATAAGGTACAACTTCACAGAGACACAACAGCTACTAAAAGACTAACTCAAATACAAATTAGACTGATAACTAATTCATAAGAGACTCCAGAAGAGGAAACAAAAATAAGTAAGAAGACTTTTCTGCACAAATTGCTGCTGAAATGTTTAGTAAGAGCTAAAGCAGCTCTTGTTCAGAACGAGTCGGAGAGGAAATGGTCTGTTTGATGATTTCTTGGAGGCTCAGGTGCTTTTTAAAGGTTCATGGAAGCACTTGAACTGAAATATATAAAATCTTAAATGCCACAGAGATACTCACTCGTCTTCCCTTCGTCGGTCAGGCTGGGGCCGTCTCCCTCTGCATAGACGGGGACCACAGTGACGGTGTAGCGGGTGTCCGGCAGGAGCTTCTCCAGGACGGTTTTGGTGGTGCTCTCTGACACTTGCTCCTGCAGAGACACACATGGTGAACTCAGCACCCCGCAGAGCTGCCCTTTAACAAAGAGCCCTAAGATCCCTGACCTTTGACCTCCAGCAGGATCAGCAGAGTTCAGTTTACTGCACTTCTACTGAAATTACAGTTCAACTGCTATGAACGTTTGAAGGCTGAAACTAATATTTTTTTGCTGTAGTTCCAAATATTTTGTGATAATATTCAAAACATCTACACTGGACTTTTTTATTGCACTAAAATGACAAGAATTTAGTGTTTTTTAGGGCAGAACAGTTTCTTAAAAAAGTGTAAGAGAGTTTTCCAGGTTGTAAACTAGTTTTTTTCTTAAGAAAAATGAAACTACTACAAACATGACTGTAAAACTTCTGTAAAAAACAAAAGGAAATGAAGCTTTCAAAAAAAAATTACATTTCAAAGGAAAGTTTTACTGTAATGTTCATGTGATTTAGCTGTTTCTGTTATTAAACTTTTGTTTTTATGGTTTATTTTCCGTGTTGTCTGTGTGAACCTTTTTCTATTTTCTGTTTAAAAAGATTTTACAAATTTAGTTAAACTGAACTCAAATGATTGCAGTTATTCCAGGATGTGCAGCTTGTTCTTAACTGAAGTAGCAGAATATGAAACTACATGAACAGCATCTGGCAGAAGAGTTAATAATTCCTCTGTAAAATTGACTTTGACACACTAATCGGGGGTAAAAGTTACGTCATCGGTGGAGACAAATGAAGCATTTCTAAACAGACAAACACGAGCAGCGTCGTCCACGCTGTGAGCTGTTATTTCACGGCTCTTTACAGTCTGAGCCTCATCGAGCGCTGATTAACAGGATTTACATGTACTTGTTCTGTGCAAGCTGCACTCCAGAAATATAAACCCCACCGACGTGCCATGCAGCGATGAGGGATGCTCTATTGCAAAAAGGATTTAGACGCTATTGTGCGTCAACTGAATGATGGGATTATCCTGTCAAAAAGCATGACATCACTAAATCCCCGCTAAGGGCTTTGATCATTTTGTTTCTTTTGAAGAACGACGAGTAAAACAGTCTGACAGCTTTTTTTTATTAACTTCTGCTGCAAAACCTGACACATTTCAAAACGGAGTACGGATGGTTTCTTTTTTTAATATTTTGTCTGGAAATTAGTTTTTTTTTACTGCAAGCATTGACAGGTTTCCCCAGAATCTCATTTTATCAAGTTTAAAAACAGCCAGGAGGCAGTTTACATCAGCATTAGACACTGAGAGCAGCTGTTAGAGCCCGAGTACTGTGTCCAGTATTTCAACCAGCGGACGGCTGGTCACAGAGCGACGGTGTTAACAACCCAACACCGTGTGACAAACAACATCTGAACATTTTCCAGATCAGATTACAAAATTATCCAGCAGCAAACTGCGACAACCAATCAGATTAGAAACCACTGAAGACGACACAGGTCTGAACTCAGTGTGTTATTTTATAGATGGGTCAGATAAAAGAGCTAATCTCAATCTAAATGCCTCTAAATCTCCTCATGACAGTCAGCACTGACTAATATCCAGCTGTGATTAAAAAGACTGTATCTGCTACATATATGATGACAAATGATGATATATCAGTCTAATAAAATTAAACTTACTAAATATTTTACTTGTGTTATTGTCAGAATGTTTGTGCGGTTGTTATTAGCTGGTCTTTGAAATTATAACGAGATCATTAAAAATTTAATTTAGATTAATTCAGTTTTAGTCAAACTAAACCAAACTTAATTAAACTCAACTCAAGTCAAATCAATTCAACTCGACTCAAGTTAACTGGAGACAAATCGAGTTAACTTGACTCGACTCAACTCAAGTTAACTTGACTTCAGTTAACTCGACTTGTCTCAAGTTAATTCAACTTGTCTCCAGTTAACTTGACTCAACTCAAGTTAAACATAACATTATTTGTAACTTCACACGTTTATATTTGATCATATTTTAGTAACAAGTCTAACTGTTTTCTGATCTGCTCCTCTCATGTTAATTTACTGTTTGTTGTTGAACTCACTGAATCAATCAGAATTAATTTATTAGTGAGAAAATAATAGACTTTCTGTTTTTGTCTTTCTGTACATTATGATGAATTTAGCATTAGACCCATATTTTACAAGCATTAATACTTGAGTTGTTTCCCTCTTTTGTATTTTTGCATCAGACTGGCTGTTGTTTGGGTACCAGGTTTTATCTTCTCTGTAAACCAAACAAAGGAGCAAGAAGATCTCACCACAATCTCCAGTCCTCCATCGACAGGAACGTAGATCACTTTGTAGCCCTGAACGTTGCCATCAGCAGGATTCCAGGTTACAGTCAGAGTGGTGATGGTCGGTTTGGTCACCTTCATGTTGCCCACTCCGCCCAAAGGCACTGGGAGCCAGAAAATGATTGTTGTTGACAAACTGTCTTAACTTTTCTACAATCCAGATATATTTTACATTCACTGGTTACATCAAATCAGTAACTTACATGTCTTTCCTTCCTCTGACTGGCGTTTTCCCTCCCTGGCAGGGTAGACCGGCAACACCGACACTGTGTATGGCGTGTCGGGCATCAGGTTCCTGAGGATGATGGAGGTGGTGCCTGTAGGAACTTGCTCCTGTTTCCCAAGATTAACAATAAAATTAATTAAGGTGGTTAGTCTCCTAACTGGCTGCTTCCTGAACGGCAGCCTGATCTGTTTTTGGTGTAAGAGAGTCTCACCATCTCCTCGAGGCCACCAGCAGTGGGCACAAAGAAGACCTTGTACAGGCGAACGGCTCCTTCAGCCGGGTCCCAGTTCACAGTCAGGGAGGTCATGGTGGGGTCGGTCACCATCAGGTTCTTCACTCCTCCCAGGGGCCCTGAACAAGAACACAGGTCAGGTTTTAAGACCTGATATCTCAAGATAAAGAATGAATTATTTCAATATTTTGAGATTATATCAGTCTGTTGGGTTTTTATTATGATTATTATTATGTTTAAGGGGTTGTCCATGTACCAGCTGCCAGTTATTAGACTATGAAACACAAAGCTATTGATTGGTCTATAGAATAAAGGTGGTGGTGTTTGATTTTGTTTCATTTCATTAAGATACTTTTACGATATCCTTTTTTAAATATACACGAAAACGTACGTTTTGGGGTTGAGCTACTGTTCTGTTTAGGTTATTTTTTAGTTTCAGCTGTTTCCAAACTCTTTGTTTAAAGAGTAACTTTACCTTTTACTCAAGGAGACTGAATCAGTAACTTTACCTTTATTTAGAGAAAATAAAATCAGTAAAGCACAGTAAATGTACCATTTGGGTATGTCAGTGATTCCCAACCAGGGGTAGTTGTACCCAGGGGATACTTCTGAAGTTGCTTTGGGGTACGTGGAAAGATTGTAGCTCAACTAATTTAAAAAAAATCTGAAATTACGATTTAAAAAACACATTAAAGCAGTTGGTTAAAAGTGATGAATAAATGGTTTAAAAGCTAAAAGTATGGATAAACAGTTGTAATAGCTATAAGTAACAGAATGTTTGAAATAAATGGCGATATCGAGGAAGGGGTACTTGAGTTTATCTGACAGGGCTGGCGGGGTACATCTGGTGTAGGTGACTTTGCATGGAAAAACCCAATAGTGGGTGAAATGTAACTTTCTTCTTCCATTTTGTGGTGTTCAGTCTTACTTGTTTTTCCATTTTCAGACATTGTCTTTCCGTCTCCTCCGGCGTAAACCGGCACCAGAGAGACCGTGTAGAGGGTGTCGGGCTGCAGGCTCCGCAGGACGGTGCTGGTGGTGCCGGCAGACACGGTTTCCTGAGTTTAACAACAAATCACACAAATCAGCTGCTTCCAAACCCAGACAGGAGACAGAGGAACAAGAATGCAACTAGAAACAACATTACAATGGCAGCGTCATCAGATTTCAGTATGCCTTTGAGCAGTGCAGTTAACCCCCAGTTAACTCTCCAGTCCAGTTACGCTCCAACAGTAACAGACTGGTTGTAGCTAATGTTTCGACTTTGTCTCGCAAGAAACTCTGAACAGGTGCAGAGACGTGGGGAGAAATCAGTTTCTTTACAAACATTCATGGTGGAACATTTTTGAGTAGAGCGGGACGTGTTCAGACACACAGGTGAATGATTTGGCTTCAGGTTTAACACGACAGCAGATGGTTGTCCTACCAGTCCTACCATGCTCTCAGCTCCTCCGGCGGCGGGAACATAGATGACTTTGTACTCCTTCACTCGGCCCTCGGCCGGCTCCCAGCGCACGTTCAGGGTGGTCATGGTGGGGTTCAACACCTGCAGGTTCTTCACTCCACCCAGAGGCTCTGAGGCAGCAGAAACACAGGTGTTTAACTAGCAGAGGTGTCTGTTTATTTACTCCACTTACTGAACTTCACTTTAATGTATCTATTTTGGGAGATTTTCTACTTTTTACGGCACCACATTTTTTCTGAAAGCTGCTGTTTCGGGTTATTTTACAGATAAAGATTTTATATTCAACGCTCCTAAAATAAAATGTTTCTTTACTTCCTTCATTGCTACTGTCTCTTTGTCACTGTCCTGTGAAAACCATGTATTTCCCAGACATCAACATTTCATGAACTATGAAAAAAAATCTGCTTTGTGGCAATGCAATTTTCTGATAATCAAATTCGCTTTTACCTTAAAAATCAGGAGAATTTTCATGACCCATAAAGGGACACTTGCCAGGGACCAAACCATCAAATTTGGAAATACGTGGCTTTAATTGGACAGTGATGCCTTGTTTCCATCTCTATCTTTTTTTCTTTTTTCAATTGATGAGAATGCATGAAAATCAGTTTTAAACAACAGAAAAACTACGTTTCATGAGTACACGTCAGGTTGATGCTTGAACTGAAGAAGTATTTTTCCTCCTGTATTACTTCTTTTACTTAATAACCTGAGTACTTCTTCCAGCAACGTCGGACACAGAAGTAGCAGAAATGGATATTCAATGTTAAACTTAAAAAGCCCTGACTGCAGCACAGTGAGAACTATATTCTCTGAATGTTTCCGAGCTCCTGTGACATCCGACTCTTACTGGTTTGTCCTTCGCCGGAGATGTCTTTGCTGACGCCGGTGGGATACACGGCGGCCACGGTGACGGAGTACTGAGTGTCGGGCTCCAGCTTCTGCAGGGTGATGCTGGTCTTCTTCCCTCCGACCTGCGTCTGTTCGAGGGAAACATGTCAGCAGTGAGACTCGGAGACTGAAGACTGTCCCAGCTGATAGACTCGTCCCTGGCAACAGCTCTAACACATTGTACTGGTAAGTAGTCTGTGTCAGTGTCCTCAAATGTGGGGTTACAAAAGGTCAAATGAAAGCTAGAAAAATGCAAATACTGACAGGAAATCTTCATTTTTCAGGACTGGTTCATCCAGAAATACTTGACAAACTGTTTCTTCCCCTGTTGTTTATCAATAAACAGAATCAAATTTTAAAACTTTAATCTATCCCAACATTTTAAGTGAGTTTTCCTTTCAGCTATCTCTTTATCAGAGCATAAGGTCATCTTGCATACATAACGGAAACTTTGTCATTAGATAATACAAAAATAAAAATATGAAAGATATGAAATAATGTAACAAAGGTGAAATGAGCAGAAAGGACTCCATTAAACCTAAAAAACAAATCTACAAAATTGCTAAAAGAAACAACTTAAAGTCTCTGAATCTGTAATCACTTATCCCTTCTGTCATCGCTAACTCTTCCAAAAACTAAACCGAAACTCTAAAAAGCAGAATGATTCTCAGTGTGTCATGTTTTGGAGACTGAACCGCTGTTTCTAAAGGACAACGTCAGCAAACTATTTACATTATTTATCCATGAATAAGTTATGTTATTTCTCTGGAAGGAAATCCAAGTAGGCCTCTGGGACGTCCTGAGCAAAACTACTCAGCAGTATATCATGAAATGTATACGACAGTGTAAACACACTCAGTTTGCCTGGTAGCTAAGAGATGAATGACAGAAGGTATCACATCACATTTACATCAGTATTTTAGGTATTTGGCTGAATTTTTAATCTGAGAAAAATGCAAAGCGTCAGCGTCTTCCTCAGGCATTTTGTTTAAGGGATCATGAGGTAACTGAACTGCTCATTTCATAACACTGTATTGATCATAGAAGCCATGTTATTATATTATAGTATTACTATAATATAATATATATTATGTATATTATATTCTAGTATTATTATTTTTTAACAAGAAATCAAGGAATTTATTTATCTTAAATATTAAAACGTATTGCTTTTTCTTACTCTATTATTTAATTACTTTGAGGGACTAATTTCTGTTTTCTCTTTGTTTTTGTCTTCAGTTTCTGTTTTCAGGAGCATTTTTGTTTTCTCACGACAAGAAAAACCTTTTTTTCTGTAAACTGTGGTGTTTTTTTGTTCTTGCAGCAGGAAACACAATGACTTTTAAATGTGTTGAAAGATACATTTTTTTCATTTCAAACTGGTCTGATGATGGTCGTAAAAACATCCGGGTATTTTCCAATTAAAATCTAAATTCTACATTTTTTCCCTTTTGTGTGTGTTTTTGTTTGTTTTTAATTCTCTGTCAATCATTTATTCATTTTTTTGTCCTTTATGCTCTTTTGAAAAAAGCAAATGTTATTTGCATTGAACGTATCTGTAAAACTGAAAAGCCTTCAGACTCTCACAGGGATTCTTCACATTATAATCTCTGTGAGTTCCAGCAAGACTATCTTTCTTCTTGACTGTATAACTATTTAATAATATAACATACAGCATCAGCACAGACAGTAGTTGTCCAAACCTTTCCATAATATTTGCACGATTCCTGAAGCGGACGTTTACTATCTTTCTACATTTGTCGGAGCATTGAGGAAACCCTGAGCTCATCCTGCACAAACAAACATCCTGTCTGATGTTAAAAATAACAAGCCTGCAGACGACAACTCGACACCAGATGCTCTCAGTCTTCGGGGGGGGGGGGGCTGACATCATGATTCGACCCTGACACGTTTGTTTGGGGGAACACTGTCATAACATCTCAGAGACACAATAAAAAGTGTAACTCACTGAAATTCTTTTCATACAGCCCACAGTTTCCTTTAAGCTCAGGTCCAGCGCTAATCACTGTTCAGTCATTGTGCAAGAATGTGAGTTTGGCGGCCAAATGCAGGACTCCTCTAACTGTGCAGCCAAGACGCGGGACACTGTCGTAAACCAAACGTCAAAATATGATGAGGGAGCTCAGGATGGCCAGAAATGTGTTTCGCTGAACACCCTCAGGACGTCTTTGTTCAGCTTCTACTGTAAATGCAGTGTTTTTTTCCCTGATTTATTGAATTGTTGTTCTTGTTAAACGATGATTTCTAATCGCAGTCCATCAATTTCTCCTTTGATTTTGATTATACTGTCTACACTCCACTGTGAAGACAGAGAGGATATCTATACTGGGTAATGTCTTCCTGTATCCACGTCTTCTTCAG
This sequence comes from Macquaria australasica, assembly GCA_005408345.1. NCBI lineage: Eukaryota > Metazoa > Chordata > Actinopteri > Centrarchiformes > Percichthyidae > Macquaria > Macquaria australasica. The sequence continues at coordinate 8,780 of SEMN01000218.1, read as the reverse complement.
TCCACACACCTGAAGTTCACCTGTGTCAAATGTGTCATTTAAAGGTCTGTGTTTTTATTTTACTTCAACACAGGGACAAAGTCTTTCGCAGAAATGATTAAAGGTGTTATCTTATCCTCAGAAACTCAGAATAGCCTGGAATTTTCTTTCTTGTTTGCATTTGTTGTGGCCCTTTGCACCTTTGTCTGACTTTGTTTAAACTATTTTTACCTGTAAAACAAACACACACTCCAGTTTTCTTTGACTTTTTAACATAATCTAGAGGAAATTTAGCCAATATGTGATGTAAAAGTGAAATATTGTGAGTTTTGGCAGGCAAAAAAATGTTAATTTGTCCAAAAACATCTAAAAGCATGGAAACCCCCAAAAGCAGAGATACAAGGTGAAAGTGTACTGTAAGTTTACTGCTGATTGTGAACTTTTACATGAATAAAAGTTCAGTTTTAGGACTTTTAATTGGAGTTTTTGTTGTAGTTTAGTTTTTTGGTACTCATGTTCTTCTTCTGCTCTGTGTTATTTATACATACAAGAAACATGAACATCTGTCTTTCGAAAGTGTTCGGCTCTGATTTATTAAATTGTTTTTGCAGGCATCTCCAAATGTCTTAAACATTCCTTACTTCAAATTACCTATTTTATAAAAACTATATGAGCCTTTTCTTTTAGCTTCTTTCCATGTCTTTTTTCCGTTTTGGACATCCTGAAAGTGTTTCTCCAGAGGGAGAGAAACTTCCCATCATATCAAACACTTCATAATTGATTTATTTCTATAGGTGCACTGGGACTTGTACTGGAAACTCCTCTGAGGTCTCCATCATATTGAGATATTCATCGATTTGTCATCAAGTGGCTAAAGCAGGCTGGAGACGTTCCCAGTGGTCAAAAAAGCAGCACAGCCGGCATCACCGCACCCCAAAAAGAGCAGAAAAAATACACTGTATCTGGAAAATCCACCCTAAAAAGGAATTCAGTCATATTGTTCTTCTAATCCTGGACAAACAGATGATACACAGTGTGCCTTCAAGGAAAGAGGGATTTGTTTTCTGGTAAACCTCAAATTTACTAAACGCTCCATGAACTGAAGCCAACACTTGGGTGTAAAAACTTAGACAAACATGTTAGAAATCTCTGAAGTGAATCTATTGTTCGATGTTGGTGGAGCAGCTCCAGCTCTGGTCTCCTGATAGAGTGAAGAGCCAAGTGGTTTTGTGTGTGTGTGTGTGTGTGTGTGTGTGTGTGTGTTTAAAAAGATTTTATGTGTTTATGTGAATTCTGCTGCTTGGTTCACATTTACATTAGATTTATGGCTAATGAAAATGTTATATTGAGGTTAAATCAAGTATATTGACTCGTTACAGTTTTGTTTTCCAGGAGAATCTGGTTCGCTGAAATTAGGAATACACAATACATATACCAATACCTACATTATTTAAAAAAAGACCTCTTAGTTGACCTTTTATTAAACTATAACTTATCTATTTGTACTTATTCCTAACTACACTGTAACTGCACTGAAACAGCACTTTTATTTCACTTTATTCTATTTTATGAATTACATTTTCTTTATTGTGGCCTTTTATATATTATAATATTGTTTTAAATACATTTCTATGTCTTATCCAAAGCACCTTTAACTGCCTTTGTGTTTGAAAGGTTCTATATGAATAAAATTATTATAATTATTATAAATACAGCAGCCTTGACTTGCTTGGTGCAGAAAACATCTAAAAAACATGTTTCACTTGTCCCCATTTGTGACTGAATGCTACGCTACATGCTAAAAACAAAAATTACTTCCAGTTTTTTTCATTCTCTTCCTGTTTTTCTCACCACATTTTAATTTGTGCAAATGAGACAAATGTACAGTGTCTTATTTTAGGGGAACTGAAGAGCCATTTTTGTGATTAACGTATGCTGATGACAGCACTGTATTTTTATCTAAAACATGTTGCCCGGTGTTATTTTAAAAACTGTAAAATGAGCAGTGAACTCACTGAGAGAGGCTCGCCTCCAGCGACAGGCTTGTAAGTGATCTTGTAGTTCTGGACGGAGCTGGGGGCGGGGTCCCACTTCACCGTCAGTGTGGAGGTGGTGGCGTTGAAAACCCTCAAGTTTCGTGGAGGCTCAAGAGACACTGGGAGCGCACAGATTAAATCCAGTGAGTTAAAGAGAAAAATCAAATCAGTGCGTCCTGTGTTTGATTAGCGATGATGATGAAGGTGATGATGATGGTGAGGATGATGATGTCAGAGATGTTGATGCTCCCACAATCCAGCAGGTCACAAAAGCTGGAAGGGATTTTAGGGTGAAAGCAGCGGGATGATGAAGGTCAAAACAAGAGCAGCAGTCTGGTCAATGAAGCTGTTCAGAGCAGGGCTGGAGGTCAGAAACTTCTCATTCAAGTAATATATCTTATAATTATATTAACTTATATTATTATACTATTGAGTTATTTTTCCTGATTACAGTTAGTACCTGATTGTGCCTGCAAATTCCAAAATGTCCCTTCAGTATTGGGATATACAGGTCACAAATAATAACATTTTAAGATTATAACAAAAGATTTGAGGCCAACTTTAAAAACATTTGGGATTGTAACAATTTTGGTGGGAGAGCTATAACTAATTTTAGGGTTTATAAAATTAGGAGGGAAGAATAACACATTTTGAGAATACAACAAATACAATTGAGGGTTAATAACAAAACTGGGGATTCCAAGAAAAAAAATTGAAGGGACACTAAAACAAATGTTTAAAAGGTAAATTAGAGTGTAAGAAAGTTGTTCTCAGTAACTGAGTCTCACTGACCCCCAAGCCCACAGCAGAACACTGTACAATAATGCAACAACATGCAACAACATTCATTTATAACACTGATGAAGGATGACGTGATGATGAGATACAATGACGTTAAACTGCGACATCAGAAATGTTATAACGACAAAATGGTGACGGATGGGAAAAACAAAACACAATGATTGACAGTGGAATTAAAATAATCATTCACATGGATGGAGGTCTGTGGAGGATGACAAAGTACAGGTCAACTTTCACACTTTCTGCATTTAAAGCTCTGAATCTACGTTCACACCACAATCTACTGCTCATCTACTGCGAAGCACATCTGGGAAATAAAGGGCAAAAGTTGATTTTTTAAAATCTAACTATACATGATATGTTTGTTTATGCCACACGATGGATAAGACAGAACTTTATTTATCCCAAAACACTCAATATATACGTAGTGAAATAGTTTGTGCAGCTTCACGCAGCAGTCTTGATAACTGTTCAATAATACAACATAACTTAACGTGTCCGAATTAGATTTTGAGCTGACGTTACAAGGCATCTCATCATGTTTTACAAGCACACAAATAATATTATAATAATATAGTTTCCAGTAGTGCTGGGAAGCTGTTAAACGGCTGTTACACATCGTCATTAAATACCATAGGCTGCATTTAAAACGGTGGATAAACTGCTGAGTAAAACTATGTTTGAGCGGTCCAGATGTACAATTTTAACCAACAGATACAAGTGTTTTCTGTCTGGTATATATATATATATATATATATGACTATATGGTATTCAGCTAAGCCTACAGTTGCTTTGCTTCTCCGAAGCAACAAGACAATGAAAAGGTAAAACAGCAGGTGTGACCAACGTTTCTTTGGTTGCAGGAAAACAACAAAGAGTTTCTTGTGGTGTGAATGCACAGTGAAGCACTGAAATGCACATACATGCAGTTAAGTAAGAATAAAAGTGTGCTTCCATCAACACTGTCCCTCATGGTCCGTATAACCATTCCACACAAAATCATGAACATTACAACGAAAAGGAACCTGTCCTTCTCATAAGACATACCCTCCGGAGCCTTTAACACTAGAAAGAGACGTTGAGAAAACAACAACGTTATTATTTCAATCAGAGTTTCATCTGGGGGTGTAAAATATGATGGTTGTTTTTTGGAGAGCCGTTAGGGGGCAATGTGGGGGTGCAACGGCTTGCTTACATGTACGCTCGCTTCCCATCAGGTCCTCGCTCTCCGACTCGTCAGGGTAGATGGCCGTGACGGTGACGAAGTACTCAGTGTCGGGGTCCAAGTTCGGCAGAACGTGGGAGGTCTCGTCGGGATTCAGGATGGCCTGGTGACGGAGACAGAAGAAGAAGTATGTCAAAAGTCTATTATGTTACGATAGCAAGAAAATGTCTGTGTGGAGCCATCACAGTGATCCAGTACAAAAGGATAAACTATATTTTAATTGTGCAGTTGGAGACCCCTTATATATGACAAGCAAGAAATCCTCAGCAGTTGTTAGAGAACGAGTACAGGGTAGAATCAAAGTCAGTTCTTTAGCCAAAGTCCATTATAATTTATATACCAAGACACTTGCAGTATTGTGCCATCCTCTGCGTGTACTCTGTGGAGTCACCTCGCTTCCAAAAGGTCAAAGTGAGGACGCGTTCAGGCGCCAAAAGCAAGTTTTGTTCGTATTTGTATGATGCTTGTTTTTCCTTCAATCTCAGTTTTTTTGGTGCTCATTAGACTAAAACTTAATTAAACTTGCACTTTTTGTTGAAGAAGGTAGAGCTTTAGAAACAAAAAGGTGCAACCCTGCAGCTTGTTTTCGTAGTGGACTGTGACGTTGATTTACTTGTATTTTCTGTTGATTCAGTGTTTGTTTCTATAGGTGGTCATTCATCATACGATCTATCGCCAATTTGGTTTTAAAAAGATGTGCAGCCCCAAGATATAAATCCTTGACTGATAAATAAGGACAACAAAGTTTTATCCTCAGGGTTCGTACGAAGTCTTGAAAGTTTGGAAAATGCTTAATTTTAACCGTTATGTTTTCAAGGTTAGGAATATGCTTGAATTCCAATATACTCCTTGAAAAATGCTTTATTTTTCAACATAATCTGGTGTTTCATCATTGACACAATCACTAATGTAAACCAAAGATCTTTTAATATTTGAAAGAAATGATCTTATTTGTTTGTTGTCTCCTGGAATTTATAGTAACAATTTAGATGTGATGATAAAGGCTTCAAGAGTCTGGAAATTTTTGGTTTAGGTAGCATGAAAGTGCTTGAAAAGTGCTTGAATTTTATTCTTAGAAAGCTGTACGAACCCTGCATCCTGCAGATTTACCCTCATGCATTTAATTTAAACCCAACCTCTGACACGAGAAGCATTTTGCTTTGTTTTCATTGGTCAATAAAGAAAGTCTAATAATGTGAAATTCTGAAATAAAATGAGACTGTAATTAACAGCCTGGTATGGGTTTCATTGACAGATTTTTGTGCTGAAGTGTACGTTGGATGGGGAGGCAGAAGTGGGCCCAAAAACAACCTTGGAGGGCCAAAGAATAACAAGAAGAAAACAAAGAGAGCATTATTGTTGCTTCAGCTAAACTGGATGTTTATACTTAAGTCTTGGCTTACACATTAACTAAGTTTTGTGAGGCATGTCAGTTTAAGGGATCTGTGAAACCACAGTGGATCATTCTTGTGATCTGTTTTACTCCAGTAATGAGAAAAATCTTAAATGACGGTTCTACAGCATGACTTAATTTTTCATTTAAACAAAACCATCTCCCGTTTCATAATCGTAACTTAATCAACCCTCCTTGAAGAGCAGTCCACATGTTAGAGAGGCTGGACTGTTAACAGGGAGGCGGACGGTTTGAATCTGGAGCAGTTCAGAGAGTCTGAGCAGTACCAACCAGGTGTGCTCTTAACCTGAACTCTCAGCTGTACTGCTGTATTTGACTTCAGGCTCCAGTTTTAATCAGAGGAATGAAATCTGTGAGGCTACAGGAGAAAACCTTCACCATTGGTTGGATTCTGTATGAGGCAACTCAAACCAGATGCGTAGTGTCACTGCAGACAGACGGTGCTGTCCAAACAAAGCTCATTTGCATATTTCAAGAGAAAGCACTTGACAGGATTGTTTATCCAGCTGCTGAAGATGCTTTTTTTTTTATACCAATAAGAAATGTAAAGTGGACTAAACAAATCCAGATACAATTGGGACACAAGTCAAGATGCCTGTCTTGGTCTAAGAAGTAGATGTTGACTTTAACTTTTCGGAGACGTGTCTTTGTCCACCTCAGTTTTTCCCCAGAATTAGAAAACACTTTGAGAGGATCCACCTGTGGATAATGCACAATGAATCAGTTGACTAGTTAAGGCTGGAACATGCTTCTCCGGGCTGCACATAAGAGAACGAGCTTGTCTGCCGTTCAGAGACATTTCTTTTAAAGTTGTTCATACAACTTGTATAACATTTACGACTTAACATCCTTTGTTTACGTGTAACTTCAGAGAAATATAATTACAGCTGCTTACAGCGACTTAAACCTTCAGGAGAACCTATCACGTCAACAATATCAAACTTTTACTTTTTGCCATAATCAGGAAGGAAAGAAGGAAAGGAACATGCTACTATATGTTGATGAACAAAATAAGCGAACAGTGAAGTCTTGTAAACTACATACAACTACAAAAAAAAGACCCGAAAGCCTTCTTGGAGCTTCCAAATTAAATTTTGTTATTTGTATTGTCATGTTATGATAACACCAACAAAATAATTAAGGTGACAAAATGTTCACCGTGATGGATTACCGATCATTGAACATGCTTCAAGTGAGCTGAACCCAAAAACCTAGAAATCGTATTATAATCTGTGCCTTGTGAAATGTTAAGTATGGTAGTAATGTATAGCTGGACTAAAATAATATCAATAAATATCAAATATTGGTAAAATACTAGTATTTTTGTTTTTATCCATGTCTTATCCATTTGATAAGACATTAATATTGTTTATCGTCTGTTTTGGTCTTCAACAAAACTCTGCTCCGGTCTTTGTCTTGAGTCGATCTTCAAAAGGCTGCATTTGAAAACAGACTGAAGCACTGAAGAAGCAGTCCCGTCCCAGACTGGCTAACTTACAGACTGTTGGTTGGTCTCCCCCTTCTTGGTCCAGCCGATACGGTATAGGGCCACGTCTGGGGCTCCGTGCTCCCAGGTGGCTCTGAAGGAACTCTGGGTCACCTCAGAGAACTGCAGGTTCTTGGGGGCAGGAACAACATCTGTTCACACAGACAGCAACAAGAGGGAGGAAGGACGTGTTGATGATTAGGAGGAGGTCTGAGAGATGAGGCAACATCATGTGCTGTAGTGTGTGTGTGTGTGTGTGTGTGTATGTATGTGTTACGAAATGCCTTCGAGGCAGCTCTGCCACGACAAGCCATTAGGGAAGCAGGGAGAGGACCCAAATGCAGACAGATGCAGGCAGGCGAGGAGGCTGAAGAGTCCAAAGGTTTATTTTAACTTCAAGGAAAAAACTTACAATAGCGAAAACTGACTCGCAGGGGAACACCAGGAACGCAACGCAACACGACACGAGAAGATCACGAGGAAGATCACGAGGAACATCACACATCACACAGCAACAGCAACATCAACAATGACTCGACAAAGAACAAAAGAAAGGGGCTGGTATAAATACGAGAGACAACGAGGAAACAAGAAACAGGTGAGAGACAAGACACAGGTGAACCTAATCAAACTGGTGGAAAACAGAACCAAGACCATGAAGTAAACCAAAACCATGAACCAAGAACAGACCTTCAAAATAAAACAGGAAACAGAACAAAACAGTGTACACCAGTCCTTGGGATCATGACAGTACCCCCCCTTCAAGGGACGGATCCCAGACGTCCCTCAGGGAACACCAACTCGGGTGGGTGGAGGGGGTCCCGGAGGAGGGACCCAGAAAAACCAGACCTAGGGCTGGACAGGACTCCTCAGGCGGACGACCTGGAGGACGACCAGACGTGGAGAGCCGCTCGGGAGGGCGGCCAGGAGGACGACCAGACGTGGAGAGCCGCTCGGGAGGGCGGCCAGGAGGACGACCAGACGTGGAGAGCCGCTCGGGAGGGCGGCCAGGAGGACGACCAGACGTGGAGAGCCGCTCGGGAGGGCGGCCAGGCGGACGACCTGGAGGCAGGGCAGAGACCAGACAGGCCCGCTCTGGAGGCCGGACAGGATGCCGGCGGCGACGAAGGAGGCGCTCTGGAGGCCGGCGGCGACGAGGAAGGAGCCGCTCTGGAGGCCGGGCAAGAGGCCGGCCCTGGACGAGAGCAAGCTCTGGAGGCTGCAGAGAATGCGGCTGGGCGAGAGCAGGCTCTGGAGGCTGCAGAGGCTGCGGCTGAGCGAGAACAGACTTGGGAGGCCCCATGGGCTGCGGCTGGGCAAGATCAGTCACTAGCAGCTGTAGCTGAGGCTGACAGCTAAACTGCTGGGGCGCCGGAGGCTGCTGAGACTGACAGCCGGACTCTGAAGCAGGAGGCAGCGCTGGCGGCTGCTCGGCGGGCTCTGAAGCAGGAGGCAGCGCTGGCGGCTGCTCGGCGGGCTCTGAAGCAGGAGGCAGCGCTGGCGGCTGCTCGGCGGGCACTGGAGCTGGAGGCAGCGCTGGCGGCTGCTCGGCGGGCACTGGAGCTGGAGGCAGCTGCTGCGGCAGCTGGACGGGCACTGGAGCTGGAGGCAGCTGCTGCGGCAGCTGGACGGGCACTGGAGCTGGAGGCAGCTGCTGCGGCAGCTGGATGGGCACTGGAGGCAGCTGCTGCGGCAGCTGGACGGGCACTGGAGGCTGCTGCGGCAGCTGGACGGGCACTGGAGGCTGCTGCGGCAGCTGGACGGGCACTGGAGGCTGCTGCGGCAGCTGCACGGGCACTGGAGGCTGCTGCGGCAGCTGCACGGGCACTGGAGGCTGCT